>CAWUFW010003282.1:856012-1456012 GCA_963921515.1 Calotriton arnoldi | reverse complement strand
TATCATTTAAGGTTTCCCAAAAGGCTCTAATGTTGGTTTGCTTAGCATTGAATCCGACTTTTGTCTAAAAAGCATCTATTTTTGTTTTCCGGTCTTCCCAAATCATTTTTATATTGCTTCCTTGTGTTTTTTATTTTCTCCTATACACGCATTGGGGCATTGGTCTTTTTTGAACTCTTGACTAGTCTTCTTAGTTCCTTTTTTACAGCTTGGCATTTGTTTGTAAGGCCTTCTGATTGCTTGTCGACCTGTCTCCTAGTGTTTTTTACAGCTTGAGCATGAAGTAGGAGTCTCATTGTGAAATCCATTTATACATCCGTTTGTCTACAACTTGGCATCACGCTGAACTCCAAAGTCTTTTTCACCATGCTGGCCAAGTCAGGAAGTGAATTATGCGTCCACCTCAAGCGTTTCAAATTGCTCATTTTTAATGAACCAACTTCAACTGGTGCACTCATGTGCCTAAGAGGTTTATGCTCAAACCCAATTGCTGATATGAGTGGTCACTTTGCAAGGTCTATTTGAATGCATATTTTCTCAAATGCGGTAGTAGGGGTAAAGAGAGGATTGCATAGTCTATTATTGAGCTAGAGTTCGCACAGTAATATGTGCACCCTGGGAGCGTGTCCTGAGTTCTGCCATTTACTACTCTCAAGCAAAGATGTTCCAACCCAGTGACTAGTTGTTGTCCAATAGAATCAAGGCATTTTAATTGAGGACCAGACTTTGGCTGCACTGCCCAGATTGCATTTTCTACTGCCAGATCCTCATCTTCGTCTGTGATGTAGATTAAGTTGGTGTTGAAATTGCCTGTGATAATTATCTCCCAGGTTGGGTTCACAAACTTCATTTCAGTTATCACAGAGATTAATTTTTTGAATAGAGCAATCTTTTCTTCCCTATTATGGTGTGCTTAGACATTAATGACTATTACCGTTGTTGTTCGATATTTGTGCAAGTGTTGAACCTGATTATTTGAAGACCTGGGGTAGATGAAATTTGCTGCTTCAAGGTGATGTTTAGTGTTGTCGATACATATACAGCTAGTCCCCCCCTTTGCTCACCCAAATCAGGATGATCTGGTGGCCTTAACGTGATGGAGTGTATAGCCTGCCAGTTGCATAGGCTCAGTTAGCCAGGTCTCTTGAAGAGCTATAATCGAATACACCGTCCTGATGTTTATGTTTTGCCCCTGCAATATTCCAGGAGAGGAGGTTTAATGAGAACTCCTGGGGCTTGCTAGTCCCTTGTTTAGGTAGTCAGGCTTTTCTTGACATGTGTAAGGCTGACGCTACCCAGGACCACTGATCCAGTCTCCGATCGCTAGGCTGATTGCTTTTTGTTTGTTCGGTTGTTCCCGTTCTGCCACAGGATCTTTGTAGAAGTGAATACACCAAGGTTGAACCCAATTCAGTTCTTAGTCTCCTAGCCGACATTACAGGGGTAGAGGGCAACGTGACTTTGTGGGTTCTGAGGGTTTTGAAAGTGTTATACCCGTGTTTCAAATTGATGGCTGGAATTTATAATTGAGAGCACAATTTCCTCTCCAGGTGGTAAGGGTTTGTTCTGGAAGCTTACGGTCCTTTTGAGAAAGAAATCTGACTGATGATAAGTCTGATGATTTAATATGCCTCAGAGAGGACATTTCAGCAAACAATTTAATTGTATTTCCTCTGTCGAGGATATCCTGCTGGCCTTGTGAAACATACTGGGGTATTAGGAGGATTTGCTGACTCAGACTCTCCTTTTGCAGGGAATGTGTCATAGATAATGGGGAGCAGAGGAGCATCTCCGAATCAGTATTTTGCTGGTGTGCTTTTTTGGTTCATCATCTCTTTGCATTTTAACACTAACTACTATCATATTCCTTTGGCAGTTATTGTGTGGGTAGCAACCCCACCAGACAGCTTCATAAGGTTTCTTATCATTATCATTGCTTGTTAATGTGGTTACTCGACCACAAAGTGATTGTCCTTGAGATGGTTCTATAATATTTTCACTTCCATTATTTAATACTAAGGGATGATAGTTACATGTAGAGTTGAATTCACGTTGCGATTTTTCACACATTGCAAGGGACACTGATGGAGCAGGGTAAATAAAATAATTTGTACCCCCTTGGAAAATTAATGAGCTTTAATAAATTAACAATACTAATTGTTTGAAAGAGCATGAAATAACCAACAAATGCACTTTTAGTAAACACCATATAAGGGTAACCCGCAATTTTGTGCGAAATCTAATTTATTTACAATTGTGAAGTTGATTAACCCTAATATTGTGATTTGCGTACTAATTAGAGTAAAATCGCATGATTTATGCTATGTAGTAGATTTGTATTGTGGCAAAGAATGCAGATGGTAAGTAAAACGGCTTTAAATGTCGCTTCTGCTAGGTAACACCTAACACGGGTCTTTAGAATGGCGGGTGGTAAACAGAAAGGCTTATTTTCTTTGTTTTAATTTTGGTTGTGTTTGTTCTTATGATAGTTCGTTCGGGCCTGTTAGGCCTTGCTGCGAAAATGGCTGCCGAAACAGATGAGGTCACGTGACAAGCCAAAGATGGCCTCTAAGCGGAAGAAATAGAGAAACTAAATCACGTGAGTGCGGCCTGTACACGGAGTGAGAGATGTCAAGGTCGTACTGACCTACCATAAGGAGGGTGCCAAGAAAGACTCAGCACGTATTCGTGGGAATGGAAGAGAAAAGTACTGAGCAACAATCGACTAACTAAAATTGTGACCATCGAGATTGCAACAAAATGAATGGACAAATTGGACTGCTTTTAACCCAGAGGTCATGAGACTCATTGTATGTTTAACTGTCCCCAAAACCAGTTTGAACAAGGAGGGCGATGAGGTGATCATCACCACCCCTCAAATGGACCAATTAGCGTGATTCTTGCCCCTAAGGATTTCAACTTTTTGTGTAGTAAGCTAGAAAGTAGGGTATAAGAGGGTCTGATCTTATGTGGGGAGGTTGCTCCTTTTGCTGCTGCTGTGGCCGCTGTTATTGATGCTACTGCTGCCGTTGGTGTTTCCTTGCCATACCATTTTTTCCATTTTCCATTTTTTCATTTCAATATTACGAAAGGACTCTGTCATTTTTGGACTTCGAACTTGACTGGGGAAGGAACGAGATCGTTGCGGGAAATCTGCATGGGAGGTCCGATCGAGGAGGCATTTAGCAGGACAGTCAGTCAGTTTGGGAGTTCTATTCTGTGATCTGCGGTTTATCTTCTTTTTGGTGAACCATTCCTATCTGCATCAAAATGGGTAAATGCATAATTTACTATTCTTTATTAGACTTTTTACATAAATGTTATTAATGTATTAAAAGTGATTAATAAACAAAGAATCTCACCCGTGCAATTGAGAAATTAGATAAAATTTCATTCTAACTTAAAATGAGTCTGTGGTTCTTTAGTTCATTAATAAGTTTAAAGGTTAATAAGTTTTAAGAGTGATTGAGCTGGTCTTAATCACCATCAACTTATTCTACTAGTTGGTCCATCGACCAAAGAGCGGAATACCTTGATGTTTAGAACTGACAGGATCAAAGTTGATATATATGATGTCTGAGGTATTATTCTGTCAAATTTAACAAGGTATCCCGTTCCTCCAGCAACACATTTCTCCTTGGTGTGTAGTCCAGTGAACGAATGAATGTATGATATGCGGTGTCATGGGCCCCACCGACATATGGTTTAATAGACGTGAATGTTTTACCTGGATTCATGTCCTAAGGAGAAATTTATATTAGCCGCGCTGGATCAGATTTCTTGGTAGCAGAGTTATGGTTACTATAGATTAGTTTGGTGAGATGATTATTGATTTTTCATGTCTAACACTTTGTGTTGAATTGTATTATGATATGTGTAAGTGTCGAAATTTTGAAGCTTCCGGGAAGTAGGAAGTGGACACGTGTGGCAAGAGAAGTCACACGGAATTGTGCATTGTCTGATTTTCAAATTGGTGATAACACAGGATTGTTTTTATGTTAGGGACATTTCATGTATGAAAACGCGTCTGAGTGAAATAGCAACAGGTTTTCTTGTGAAACTCTGGCCTTAATTCTCAGGAGCAGTGTAGTCTCCACATGTGTTTTATCCCCAGAGTAACGGGTTCACCCCTTGCTTGAGAGAAGGGTAAGGTAGAGAGAAGTGCTACACTTATCGAACGAAACAGTATTCTTGCAAGATAGAGCAAACTATTTCTTTTGTTTAGCGAAAACAGACAATGGTAATGTGTTTTACGTTGTAACTAATAAAATTTTGTCGAGAAGAGAAGGTAAGAAAATTGCCGATAATTTTTGTAAAGGAGGGGTCAGAAAAGACAGGAGTAAAACTGACGTCAACAAAGACCACGCTGGTATTGGCCAGTTGTGGGAGAGCGAAGAGCTTCTTAATTGGTGCGTTAGTGTGAAGACTCGCTGGTATTGGCCAGTTGAGAGTGACGTAGAGCTTTTGGATTGGTGCGTTGGTGTGAGACGCGCTGGGATAGGTCAGAATAGCCACACAGTAGAAAGAACAGAGTAGTGAAGAATTCTCGTGTGTTTGTTTGAGAAAGAGAACAGTGCAATATGGCTTATTATGAGTATGGTAGAGAGAAACCGTCATGGATTGCGAAGATTAAAAACTTTTTCAAGAAGGACAAAAAGGTAGTGACTAGGGAAGGAGAAGTACTTCGTCCGCCGAAAACGCCAGCTTCTCATATGATGTTGAAATATGGCTATCATACTTGCATTTGGTTGGAAAATTGGGCAAAATATACCCAAAACGATGGAGTGTTGGCGTGTCCAGAAAATGGTTCGTTTAGCACAGCTGTACTTCGAAATTTAAGAGAGAAAATGATGAAACTTGAACCGAGACCTAGACCAACACAGTTTGAAGCTTTAGGTGAATGGGAAGATGAGATGTATGAAAGAGAAAGACACAGAGGTGCAAAGAATTATAGTTTAGTCCATGGAAGAGTACGGGGAGTGAATCATGAAGACAGGATGAGACGATGGAGGTACGCTAATATGACAGATGGTTTGTTTCCTGTCAGAACAGTTGAAGAAGTTACAGGGAGAAAGTGTACGGAGAAAAAGAAACATGCAGTAACAGAGAGGTATGGGTATGGAGGTACCGACACAGAGGATGAGTTGCTGGAAGACATTTTAAATAGAAAACCCCCTCCATATCAACAGAATTCTGCGGTGGTGACTCCAAATTCACCACCAATGGAAACTGTAAGGAATCAAAGCCCTAAACGAAATTATGAAATAAATAGGTCTTATGAAAAATTAGAAACTCCACAGAATGCGAAGCCTGATAGTGGTAATACAGTTGAGTTAGCCAGAACCATAAGAGAATTGACTGAGAAGATAAGAGAATTAACCATGAACATGGAAGCTGTGACTGTGCCAGTGACGATAGGGGCAGTAATACCTGTATTTGAAAACCAAAGAATAGATGAGCATTCCTTGACAATTCCAATGAACTCGGGTATGCAAAGAATGAGGGAAGGGATAATTCCAGAAACTAGAGAGACAAGAGATTTGGTTGGCTCATATAGATCGAGTCCACCTATCAATTTGACGATTAATGAGAGTCAGATAAATAGGATTCCTATGGGAACCGAGTCAGCAACTGAGACCCCAGAGAGAAGTGCAAATTGGGTATAGATAAATAATACCCCTGTGGGTCCGACTCCAGAAGAATTAAATGAGTGGATGAGGAATTTACAGAAGAAAGATGCTGAACCGCAACCATTGGATGTAATCAGACTAAAAATAGATATGGAAGAGTTAATTTTAGGGACTATTGGTACAGATAGATTGAAATCCTACCAAGATGATGAACTCATGTTCATGTGCAAGAGTGTTACTTGGAGAGCTAGGAATTTGCATGAAAAATTGGAAGAAACAGCGAATGAACTAGGAGTAGAATTTGGAAAAATCAGAGGATTGCAGAAACCGTACAGGGTAGACTTTAGTGAAAAGGATATAGAAAATCTGAACACATCAGGACGATTAACACAGATAAAGGAACTGATTGTGTTATTGAGAAAATGGGGAGATGTGGACAGATGGAGGAGCAGGTGGATAAGAAGAAAGGAGGGAACGACCGATAAAGCATAGTTGGCTTTTCCGGTAAAGGAAAAGGAACCAATAGTACTGGAATATCCAATGAGGGAAACTCCAGGAGGTAGCTATGTACATGTCCCATGGTCCAGACAAGATATATTGTCATTCATAAATGACTTCCCAAGATTGAGAGAGAACCCCGTAGAATGGTATAGACAGGTAGAAAGATTTGTAAAGGTTTCAAAGGTGTTGTGGGAAGATCTGGATGGATTGTTTGAAATTGTAGTACCAGCAGATTTATGGACAGAATGTAAGATTACAATTGACTGGCCGAAGGAAGAATATCCTAGAGATGCAAAAACTGGAGCCCCAGGTCCAGAAGTAATGAGAAAGTATGAACAAGCCATCACATTTTTGAAAAATAAGATTCCACCGAAAGAGACAGATTGGGTAAAGATTGATAGAACAACTCAGGAAAGTAAGGAATCTGTTCACGCCTACTATGAAAGGTTGCTTTTGGTTTTTAAACAGTATAGTGGTTATGAGACTTTGAGTGAAAAGGACATGAGTCATTTCGTATATAGATTTGTATATGGATTGAAACCTGAAATAAGTGAAATGATTAAGCAGCATATGTTGTGTTGGCAGAATAGCACTGTAGATGAGGTATTAAGGTATGCTAAATATTGTAGTGATGACATCGAGTGCAGACAGCGCAAACTAAAAGAAAAGGCGATGTGGGCACAAGTAAAGGTTGCAGAAAAACAAGAAGCTCAGATGAATAATCAGTCTAGTGATGCAGGACAGACTAAATCCAAACCGAATATAGGTAAGGGAAAAGGTCAAATGAGTATAGAAGAGGCTAAAAAGAAATGGCCATGCCATAATTGCGGAAAGTTAGGGCATTGGAGAAACGAGTGTAAATTTCCTCCAAAAGCTAATACGGAAAATCAACCATTAAATCCACAGGTGCAGAATGAGGTGAGTTACCAACAGCTGCAACAACCGCAGGTAGTTACTCAACAGAGTCAGGTGCCACAACCACCTCTTCCAAAGAGTGTAAACCCCCAGAGATACAGTGCAGAGGCAGGATTCTACGGAGGAGAGCAGGTAACAAACTTGCCGCGCACAGCTGCAGTGTCGCAGTATTGGTTACGGCAGGATGGAAATGAATCGGATGAAAGTTTATGACGGTGCCTAGGAGAGGAAGAAGAGTGCGTGCTTGGTGCAACTCTAGAGATAGATCAGTCAGCTCCATTTGTGGATGGAAAAGTGAATGGTGTAAATGTTACATTCCTTGTGGACACTGGAGCTACCCGTTCTACTGTTAGATCAGTGGAAATTCCAAACCTTCCTCTCTCAGGAGAATACATCCAAGTTGTAGGTGTTTCAAACAGACAGATTAAAGTGCTTCTTACCAAACCAGTAGAGGTGAAAGTTGGACTATTTAAAGAGATGCATCGGTTTGTGGTATGTGATTGCAGTCCTGTAAATTTGTTAGGACGCGATCTGCTTTGTAAAATGAATTGCACCATCTATTGTACCCCAGATGGAATTGCTTTCCAGACACCAGATGAGGATGTCCTGTATAAAATGACAATGGCAGAACTAGAACCAGGAGTAAATGACATGTTTCCTGTGTTTGATGCAGAGAAAATCCCAATTGATTTGAAAGGATTAGTCAGATCTGATGTATGGGATTTCACAGGTGAAGACATTGGGCTAATGAGAGGAGTAGACCCTGTAAAAATGACTGTAAGGGAAGGAACAAATTACCCAAATACTCCACAGTACAAATTAACGCCAGAAATTATTGAAGGAATAACACCTGTAGTTAATAAGATGATTGAACAAGGAATTTTGAAAGAATTAATGAGTAGCCCATGTAATTCACCTATAATGGGATTGAAAAAGCCGAATGGGACATATAGGATAGTACAGGATTTGAGAAAGGTAAATAAGATCATTATCCCTTGTTGTCCAATTGTGCCAAACCCCGCTGTAATACTGTATCAGATTCCACATGATGCAGAATGGTATACAGTTATTGATTTGTGCCATGCATTCTTTTCTATTCCATTGCACCCAGACAGCCAGCCATTATTTGCGTTCAGGTTCGGAGAGCGTATTTTGGCATGGTGCCGAATTCCTCAAGGGTATACAGAAAGCCCCTCAATCTTTAATCAGATCCTAAAGAAATCAGTGGAAGATTTAAAAATGCCTGAGAAATCTGTGATGGTCCAATATATTGATGACCTATTAGTGGCATCAAAGACCAAAGAAGCATGTGTTACAGACACAATTGCTTTACTGAATCATTTGGCAGAAGGAGGGCACAAAGTGTCCCCGTCAAAATTGCAATTTTGTCAACAGGAGGTACAGTATCTAGGTCATAAGATTGAGAAAGGGATGCGAAAGGTGACGGCAGAAAGAATAAGGATTATCCAAGGAATGAGAGCCCCGATGACACAGAGAGAGGTGAGAATGTTTCTTGGGATGGTTGGTTATTGTCGACAGTGGATAAGTGGATTCTCATTAATTGCAAAACCTTTTCAGCGATTGACAAAAAGGGATGTCAGAGATCCGATTGAATTGAATGAGGAGGAAATGAAGGCTTTCAAGGAACTGAAAACAAGGTTGTGTGAGGCACCAGCATTGGGAATGCCTGATTATGAAAAAGAATTTGAGCTGTATTGTAGTGAGAGAGATGGATGTGCACTTTCAGTGTTAGTGCAAAGGCATGGAAAAATGAAAAGACCCATCGCTTATTTTTCAGCTGTTTTAGACCCGGTAGCAAAGGCATTGCCTGGATGTCTGAAAGCAGTAGCTGCTACTTGTGTGAGTCTGGAACAGAGTGAAGGCATTGTGATGGGGTATCCACTGAGAGTATATGTTCCACACTCTGTTGAAATCTTTCTGACTAGAACAAAAACCCAATTCATGACACATAGTCAGCTGACTAGGTACGAAAAAGTGATTTTGAGTGCAGATAATGTAACCATTGATAGATGCACAAGTGTGAATCCTTCAACTTCACTGCCAGATGAAGTAGATGTAGGAGTCAAAGATGATGTTGATCATAAGTGTTTGGATGTGCTTGAATTTTGCACAAAGCCTTGCCCAGATATTAAAGATGAGCCCTTAAAAGAATCAGATTATGTGATGTTTGTGGACGGGTCATGCCTGAGAACAAGTGAAGGAGTTTTAAGTGCTGCATATGCTGTGTGTACAGTGGCAACCATAATGGAAGCATCTTGTTTGAGAGGGATACGTTCAGCCCAAGTGGCTGAGCTGATTGCTCTGATTCGAGCGTGCAAACTGGGAAAGAACTTCCGAATTACAGTGATCACGGATAGCCCGTATGGCTTCGGAGTGGTCCACGACTTCGGACAGATCTGGTCCCAAAGGGGTTTCTTGACGTCTGCAGGAACTCCTATTAGGAACGGTGAGTTTGTGAAGAAATTGCTTGAGGCGATACAGCTACCTAAACAGATTGCAGTGGTGAAATGCGCTGCACACAAAAATGGAACTGATTATATTACAGTGGGAAACCAATTTGCAGATGAAATAGCTCAATACTGTGCCAGAAATATGGTCTCACTGAATAGGAGAAGAGAAAAAGAGAATGTTTCATGTCCCTTGCTGTTTACTAACACGGTTGAAACCTGGGATGAGGTAAGGCAATTGCAGGAAGAAGCAGATGAAGAGGAGAAAGATGGTTGGATAAAAGCAGGCTGCAGACAAAGAGAGGAAGATGAAGTTTGGGTTTATAGAGACGAAAGACCAGTTATGCCTGATAGCATGATCTCTAATATGGCGCGGATGTACCATGGACAAGCTCACATTGGTAGGGATGCCATGATCAGACTTTTCAGACAGACTTGGTACAACCCAAAATTTAGGACTATAGCTGAAAGTCTCTGCCAAAGATGTCTTACATGCCAACAGATAAATCCTGGAAGGAAAACAGTAGTGAGTTTGGGAACAATAGGACGGGAAGGAGGTCCTTTTACCAGAATGCAACTAGATTTTATTGAAATGCCCCCGAGCAATAGATTGAAATATGTCCTTGTGGTCGTTTGTTTGTTTTCTCGTTGTGTGGAAGCCTATCCGACAAGAAGGAATGATGGAGTTACTGTGGCTAAGATCCTACTGAGAGAATTCATTCCAAGATATGGATTTCCAGTAACGATCGAAACAGATAGTGGAACACATTTCCAAAATGAACTAATCCAATTGATATGTGAAGCACTTGACATTCAACAAAAATTGCACTGTGCCTACAGACCAGAGGCTTCTGGAGTGGTAGAGCAAGTAAATGGAACAATAAAGAATAGGATAGGGAAAATGTGTCAAGCCACAGGACTCAAATGGCCCGATGCCCTGCCATTGGTGCTGATGACCATCAGAAGCATACCTGACAGGAAAACAGGTCTGAGTCCTCAGGAAATAATCATGGGACGAGCAATGAGACAAGCACATGTACCTGTCAACAAACTGCTGACTATAACTGATGATCTCGTATTGGACTATTGCAAAGGATTGGCTGATGTGGTACATTCTGTGTTTCATCAGGTTGGACCCGATGCGACCACTCTTGAAAGAAAACCAGCTCATGATTTGAGTCCAGGAGACTGGGTCCACATCAAAGTCCACAGAAGAATAAACTGTTTGGTTCCTCACTGGGATAAGCCACGTCAAGTGATCTTGGTGACAACAACTGCTGTAAAATTTGCCGGTGTGAAAAATTGGGTTCATGCCAGTCATACCATCAGAGTTCCAGATCCTGAAGCTCGACCTGTAAGTCGACATCTGGAAATATCGGATACCAGCTCAGCATCCGAAGCAGAAGCTGAAACAAACAAAGTTCCAGTTCCTGAAGCTCGACCTGTAAGTCAACATCTGGAAGAAATAGGCACAAGTTTGACAACTGAAAAAGAAACTGAAACGAACAGAGTTCCAGATCTTGAAGCTCGACCTGTAAGACGACATCTGGAAATATCGGATACCAGTTCGTCATCTGAAACAGACCAACCTGAATCTGGTGAGAGACAAAAGAGAAAAACAAGAAACAAAAGAACTGATATTATAAACGAAGAAACCGAACATAGAGACAGTGACAGCGAACAGCCAAGTACAAGTTATGGAAAAATTCCTCCAGAGATAGTTGAGTTAACTGAAGGAGACTTAGATTCAGACAGAGAGATAGGTGAAAAAGCGGAAGAAACCCGAGGAGTAATAGGGTCAGAACAACAAATAGAAGAAACACAGGGAAATTTAGATTCAGATAGAAAGATTAATATAAATGCGGAAGAAAAACGAGGAGGGATAGAATCAAATGTCCCAACAGAAGAGTCACAAGAAGGTTCAGATTCAGACAAAGAAACTGAGATCATAAGGTTCAAGGTTAGAGGAAGTGAAGTAAGGTCTAAGACAGAATCAGAAGAAAGTGAAGAAGAAAGAAAGCAAAGAATAGGACCAAGAAAGAGAACTTGGAGAGCCGAATGAGAGGAAAAGGAAAACGAACTAAAAAGGCCAAGAAAAGGAGACAATTGGCCCCACGAAGTTAAAAGACTGAGATTTAAGATAATAAATTTGAACAAAGATAATGCGGAACAAGTAAATGAAATAACCAGTCAAAAAGGACAAGGAAAACAAGGTGAAAGACAATTACAGAAATCAAAGAGAGTGAAGAGACCTAACTTGAAATATAAGTCACCTGAGTGGCTATACATCTCATTGACCGACATTAAAGAAGAGGATAACAGTCACGAAAGCCCAGACGAAAGCTGTAAACAAATGGGTGAAAGTGAATTGCAACAAATCTGAAAAGACAAAGAAAGAAACCCGGACTGGACACCAAAACCGAATAAGACGAGAAAGAGTTCTGAAAAGAGCTGAAGAAAGCACCAAAACGAGACAAAATAAAGGGTAGAGTGGCTAAAAGGTCATTCTGAGGTGTGGTGACACATTTTCTGTACATATATATATATAGCTAGATAATAGTACAACATGGTAGACACTGAGAATAGAAGATCTAGATGTGAGTTTTTACGTAAGTGGTGTAGAATGTGTTTTTATTGTACAGGTTTGCTAATGCTTATCTGGTTCATTTTAGCAATAATAATTCCACTTAGGTTAGTTGTAGAAAATACATCTGTAATAGTGAATGACACGAATAATGACAAAGAAGCTATCATAAAGAAAACTGCAGCATGAGTAGATAGTACTGATTTACATAGGGATAAGTCCATAACTGATTACTCCAAAAATGTCTTCACGAAACTATTGTATGAATATGTGGAGACAATGGATGTGAGAGATTGTTATGTCTGTATGCAGTTACCTGCGTCTGTCACAGAAGGTGTGACCTATCATCACCTTCCTTTGACGTATGGGATAACTTGTAGCGTTCTAGCTAGTTTATTTTACAAAACAGGTAGATTAGAATATTATTACACTGATATAGACACTATTTTTGCTAAAGTTCCCGTAATCCCAGAATTAAATAAGGTGAAAGTTGCAAAAATGTTTGGAGAATTTTTCTTAGAAAATAAAGATTTAACGTTAGAGTATATAGTTAGACACAATCTTACCTGTGAACTAAAGAAAGAGGAAAAGATTTTCTTGGACATGGTAGAAAACAGAAGAGTTAAGTTTCAAAGAAAGGTAGCAGAAGAAAAGATAAAAACACCGCTTTGGGCGTTTGAAGAGAAAAATTATGACAAAGGAGAAACAAATGCAGCTATGGTTTTGGATTGGCCCCAACAGGGAAAATTGTGTATTAGTAGAGGTAATACTATGTATGATAACTATTTCGTGGGTTCTAGTGAGTGCCGAGATACATATAAAATTCTAGGGGGATGGGGATTTAAAGGAGGAAAAGATCCAGTATTTCCAGGGATCTATTATATTTGTGGAAATAGAGCTTATTATAGGTTGCCGGACCATTGGTACGGAACATGCTATCTAGGCCTGGTCTTTCCAAAGATTTTTCATGTGGAGAGAGGAACGAATGGAATACACGAGATAGGTAAAACATTAACACGTAGGAGAAGGGAAAGCTTCTCAGAAATAGTAGGTGACATTTTTTGCAGCACTTATACCAGCAGTGGGTATATCTTTGAATGAATACAAGATTCGGAAATTGTCTACAGTAGTAGATCGTTTATCAACGAATACTGCTGGAGGGTTCTTGATGGTAAACACCGAAATGGTTGCCATGAGAGCTATGGTAATGCAAAATCGACTTGCCCTTGACATTCTTTTGGCAAAAGAGGGTGGAGTCTGTGGAATGCTGAAAGTCCAACATTGTTGCACTTACATTCCAGATAAAAGTGAGATATACAAAAGAATATTACTGATTTGCACAAAGAAATTGCCCCATGGGAGGTTGAAGGTGTTTGGGAGAGACTTGGTAAGAGTTTTTCCTCAATTCAAAGATGGTTTACAGAAATAGGTAGTTCTCTTATTGGGAAGATACTAATATCAGTAACAGTGATAATATTAGTAATGTTATTAGTGAGATTAGCATATGTGTGTATCAAAAGAAGAAAAAGACAAAATAGAGTAAAAAGAGAAAATGAGAAAAAATAAAGAAAGAGAACGGGAGATGGGAGAAATAGAATTAGAAGAGTTAAAAGAGAACATGTACAAAAGGACTAAAAGACAAGATGAGAAAAACACAGTTGTATGAACTAACAAGAAAGCAAGTGGACAAGAAACATTTATCTGATAAATTGTAGGATAGGTTTTTGTGGTGATATTAAAAATCACCAAAGGGGGGAATTGATGGAGCAGGGTAAATAAAATAATTTGTACCCCCCCTTGGAAAATTAATGAGCTTTAATAAATTAACAAGACTAATTGTTTGAAAGAGCATGAAATAACCAACAAATGCACTTTTAGTAAACACCATATAAGGGTAACCCGCAATTTTGTGCGAAATCTAATTTATTTACAATTGTGAAGTTGATTAACCCTAATACTGTGATTTGCGTACTAATAAAATCGCATGATTTATGCTATGTAGTAGATTTGTATTGTGGCAAAGAATGCAGATGGTAAGTAAAATGGCTTTAAATGTCGCTTCTGCTAGGTAACACCTAACACGGGTCTTTAGAAAGGCAGGTGGTAAACAGAAAGGCTTATTTTCTTTGTTTTAATTTTGGTTGTGTTTGTTCTTATGATAGTTCATTCGGGCCTGTTAGGCCATGCTGCGAAAATGGCTGCCGAAACAGATGAGGTCACGTGACAAGCCAAAGATGGCCTCTAAGCGGAAGAAATAGAGAAACTAAATCACGTGGGTGCGGCCTGTGCACGGAGTGAGAGATGTCAAGGTCATACTGACCTACCATAAGGAGGGTGCCAAGAAAGACTCAGCATGTATTCGTGGGAATGGAAGAGAAAAGTACTGAGCAACAATGGACTAACTAAAATTGTGACCATCGAGATTGCAACAAAATGAACGGACAAATTGGACTGCTTTTAACCCAGAGGTCATGAGACTCATTGTATGTTTAACTGTCCCCAAAACCAGTTTGAACAAGGAGGGCGATGAGGTGATCATCACCACCCCTCAAATGGACCAATTAGCTTGATTCTTACCCCTAACGATTGCAACTTTTTTTGTAGTAGCTAGAAAGTAGGGTATAAGAGGGTCTGCTCTTATGTGGGGAGGTTGCTCCTTTTGCTACTGCTGTGGCCGCTGTTATTGATGCTACTGCTGCCGTTGGTGTTACCTTGCCATACAATTTTTTCCATTTTCCATTTTTCCACCTCAATATTACGAAAGGACTCTGTCATTTTTGGACTTCGAACTTGACTGGGGAAGGAACGAGATCGTTGCGGGAAATCTGCATGGGAGGTCCGATCGAGGAGGCATTTAGCGGGACAGTCAGTCAGTTTGGGAGTTCTATTCTGTGATCTGCGGTTTATCTTCTTTTTGGTGAACCATTCCTATCTGCATCCAAATGGGTAAATGCATAATTTACTATTCTTTATTAGACTTTTTACATAAATGTTATTAATGTATTAAAAGTGATTAATAAACAAAGAATCTCACCCGTGCAATTGAGAAATTAGATAAAATTTCCTTCTAACTTAAAATGAGTCTGTGGTTCTTTAGTTCATTAATAAGTTTAAAGGTTAATAAGTTTTAAGAGTGATTGAGCTGGTCTTAATCACCATCAACTTATTCTACTAGTTGGTCCATCGACCAAAGAGCGGAATACCTTGATGTTTAGAACTGACAGGATCAAAGTTGATGTATATGATGTCTGAGGTATTATTCTGTCAAATTTAACAAGGTATCCCGTTCCTCCAGCAACACATTTCTCCTTGGTGTGAGGTCCAGTGAACAAATGAATGTATGATATGCGGTGTCATGGGCCCCACCGAAATATGGTTTAATAGACGTGAATGTTTTACCTGGATTCGTGTCCTAAGGAGAAATTTATATTAGCCGCGCTGGATCAACACAATCCTACCTGCTCTTAAACCCTGGGTATGTTGCCGGGAGGGCTTCACCTTACTTGCATACTGCATTTTCTTATCATGTCCAGCTTGAGTCGGGCAGTTTCAGATGCCTTTGGTGAATTATCTATTGTATCATCTGTAGTTTGTGATGTTTCTAATGAATCAGAAATGGACAGCTTCTCCTCGATTACCTTGTCCTTGTCGGGGTTTGCTGAGACAGTTAATATTCCCATGCCTTGTTGCTCTGGCTTGGCCTCAAAGATGGGGTATAGTCTGTTTCTGCATGAGGCATCTTTCACTATACACTGTAGGTTCTTTCTTGCCTTTCTGGCATGTTTTTTCTGTGTCTTGGTTTGAACAGGGATTATGGGTTTGTTTTGTTCAACATTATTCCCCGATGCCTGGTCAATGGACTGTGGGGCAGATCTTATCAGCTCCTGATTAGTAGGAGTTTTTTCCTGGGATGTTAAGTGGCTTGCTTGACTCTGACATATAGGGGCATATTTACAAGGGCTTATAGTCACTTTTTGTGATGTTCCTGTGGCGAAAAACCCTTTGCCTTATTTACAAGATGGCATTAAGCCACTTAACGTGGCTTAACGCAGCCTTGTAAATAAGACCCCCTTTCACGCTACACTTAGTGTGAAAGGGTGGGTAATGGGTGTTGTGGTGGGCATTCCGCCAGAACACCCATTGTTTTTAACGCTGCTCCCTATTTACAATGGGGATGTAAAATCTGGGGCAGTGCCAAAATTAAGACCAAAAAGAACCTGGTCTAAAACATGGCGAAATGAGGAGAAATGATTAACTTCTCCTCGTTTTTGCTGTTTCTATGTGTGCTGCATTGTGCAGCACACAGTGAAACAGCAAATTGCCATGATACGGCGTATCCCTCAGTTTTCAGAATGGTAGAACGTGGCGTTAGCAATTTTAGCTTAATGCCGTGCTCCGCCATTCTATTGTAAATATGCCCCATAATGTTTCTCTGCCGTCAAAGCTTGGGGGCAGTTACTCAGCTCCAGCGTAGTAACTGCCCCCAAGTTGTAATGGCTGGTATTGTACTTAACCTATCAATAATTGGGTCACACACACAATCTGTTCAAGATGGAGGGTTTGTTTCTTACACCCTTGTTATCAAGTCTGTCAATGTATGTAGTTTTGTGTTTATATTGGTGATGTGAGAAGCAATTAGGTTCATAAGGTCAATCTTGATGTCCAACTTATCTGACTGCATATTGAGTGCCATGATTGATGTTTGTAAAATATGGAATAGTGAGGTGTTAGACTTGGCATCTTTTGGCGTGTTTCCCCTGACTTCTGACCGCCCGGTTTTGACTCTGTTTTTGCTGGTGTGATGATTCTGCGCACTTTCCTCACTGCGGTCCAGTGGGAAAGTGCAAGTGCTCCTGTATAAAATGTGTTATGGATTGGTGTTTCCATGATTGGCCTATTTGGTTTATCTGTCAGTCCCTTGTAAAGTGCACTGCGAGTGCCAGGGCCTATAGACCAAATGCTGTTGGTGGGCTGCAGCACTGGATTGTGCCACCCACGCAAACAGCCCGTAAAATGTAACTCGGGCCTGCCATCGCAGAGCCTGTGCGCAGCCTGGGGCTGCCATGTCGACTTGGCAAGTGCACACACTTGCAAGTCCCTAAACCTTCCCTTTGCTACATGTTAGTCACCCCTAAGGTAGGCCCAAGGTACCCCTGTGGGCAGGGTGCGTTGTACGCGAAAGGTAGGACATGCCCGGGTGTGTGCGGCATGTCCTGATAGTGAATTACAGCCTAGTTCGTTTTTCACTATTGCAAGGCTACCTGTTCCCCTAGGCCAGAACGGGCAGTTTTGATTATTACAGCTTATGATCCTAACTGACCCCGGGAACATGGTAGAAATTCGAGTTTAGTATGCCTGGACTCAGAATGATAAAATGCAGCTTTTAGTAAGGTTGGTTTTACCATTCTGGGTTTGAAAATACCACTTTTAGAAAGTGGGTATTTTCTTGCCTAACCATCCAAGCCTGCCTCTGCGAGATTGTGTATTCCTTGTCTGGAATGTGAGTGACAGGGGCTGGGGGATGCCAGGAGACCGGGTGAGTCAGCGCAGGGCTGAATAGCCAGATCGACCTGTAGATGGGTGGGAGGGGTCGCACCTGGGCCCTGAATAGGACAGTGCCTTCCCTCCACAATGCTGGCTCCACCTCCTGTGGTGCGTCTGATGTCCCTGGCCTACTCACTGAAAGAAGGGACGGAGACTTGTCAACAAAGTGCTCCAGAACTGGTTTGGACTAGGCGAAGGCCTCTCTGCCTTCAGAGAACAAAGGAATTTGGGATATAAATATTGGGGCCCTGACCCCATGAATTTAGATCTCGCTGGAATCAAGGAACCTGCCAAGACGAAGAGCTGGAAGAGCTGCCAGGAGGAGTACTGCCCCTTTGCTGTGTTGTTGCTTTGTTGGGTTGGCCTGCAGTTGCTGCTTCTGTCTTGGGCAGTGAAAGGACTGGACTGAACTTTCTACGAACTTGTGCTGAGTATCTCCAAGGGCCAGGAACCGAGCTGGCCTCCTGTTAAGAAGTCTCAGGGACTACAAAGACTTCACAAGCCTCTGGGTACCGCTTCTGGAACGCTGTTTCAGTCGCCACAGAGGAAGGGAACTGCAACCGACTCCGTCAACCGAATCCATCCCTGGCCGGTGACCTGTTTGCACCGCAGACCGCATCGCCCCGCTTCGCATCGCAACCCTGGTCTCACCGTGGGCGACGTCCGACGCCGCCAACATCGAGCCGCTGCTTGCACCGTGACCTGTGGGCACCGCAGTTCGCATCGCATCGCTTCACTGGGCCAGCCGGACCAGACCGACACTGTCGCTGCAACTGGCTCAAGAGTCGAGACCGCACCGCATTTGGGGCACCGCTCGCACGTCTGCGACGCACCGCTCCGACTCGCACCGCTGTCCGACGCCAGCTCCCGCACTCCGGCTTGGTCGCCTGCATCGCAACCTGTCAGCACCGCATCGAGCATCGTCTCGCCCTGCATCGCACGCCTTGGACTCACCGACTCCGTCTGCACGACGCTCATCGAGCCGCTGCCTGCACCGCATCGAGGGACACCGCACCTTGCATCGCTCCGTCTTGCACCGCAACCGTGACGAACGCCAACCGGCTCGTACACTCCGTACCAGCCACAACGAGAAAAGGTACTGTGACCGAGTCTGTTCATGACTCTGCTGGCCCGTATCGACGCGGTCGGCTGGAACTGTTAGACTCTGTGGTTTTCAGCATCACGGTAGGCTCGGACGGAGCTACCGACTCGTACGAACTTTGCTTTTGTGCTATTCCTGCAAAGAAGAAGTTAACGTATCAAGTATTCATTCGTAAAGTATAGTATTGTGGATTTTTGTCGTAATTGGTCTTGTCTTGAGTATATAAAATATTGGTTATTTTTCTAAACTGGTGTGGTGTCCGTTTGTAGTGCTTACACTGTATTACTGTTGGTTATGTGCAAATGCTTTACACACTGCCTCTGAATTAAGCCTGACTGCTCGTGCCAAGCTACCACGAGGGTGAGCAGGGGTTACTTCACGAGTGTAACAACCCTTACCCTGACTAGGAAGAAGGGTCCCTACTTGGACAAAGGTGCAAGCCCTTGCCAACTAGAGATCCCATTTCTAACATTGGTTGTCAGCGGTGAGGATAGGACTTGTGTTTGCACTTGACTTACAGTGATTGGTGTGCACTACTACCATATCGCAGACCATTACGTACCACATACTGGTTCTTTTTCTTTTGGCCTATTTTTGATCTTGCCAGTTTTCAACTCACGACTTTTGTCATGCCTGAATCAATTGCATCATCCGTTGCATCTCTGGAAGTTATCTTTGAGGAGGACAGGTTGGAATCCTACGCCGTAAAGGAGTTACGAGCGATTTGTAAAAACTTGAAAGTCCAAATTAAAGGCCTCACAAGGAAGGAGGAGCTACAGAAGGCGCTGAGGGCCTGGGTAGCAGCCAGACATGCCAATGGGCAGCCTGGTGATCTCAGTGAGGAGGCGGAGGAGCCTATTTCCAGGGTGGATGTGCTTTTGGGTAGGGGGAACCCGCCAGGTCAGGCAGCAGCAGTCTGTCCCCAGAGGAGCTGGAGGACAGGCGGGAGGCAAGGCAGTTTGAGCTGCAGAAGCTCAGGCTGGAGAGTGAGCGGGAGGAGAAGAGATTGGCCATAGAGGAGAGGAAGATGCTCTTAGAGCATGAGAGAGAACTGAAGGAGCTAGAACTTAGGAGTAAGTCAGGCTCAGATGGTGGCAGCAATTCGTCCAGAAAGGCAGACAGGATTGTGCACATTCCCAAGAACGTAGGCAAGGAGTTCAAGAAGGGGGATGACATACAAAGGTGGTTCCAGGGTTATGAGGCAGCCATACACATGAATGGGGTCCCTGAGGAGAATTGGGGAGCAGGATTGTGGCCACTTTTCCCGGAAGAAGCAAGGGATGCTCTGATAGCTTTGGGTAAGGGGTATCACCTCACCTATGCTGACATGAAGGATGCCCTTCTCACGAAGTATGGTCTTACTCCTGAAAAGTACAGGGATCAGTTCAGGTCCAGTAAGAAGTCTGATGTCAACACTTGGTTGGAATGTGTGGATGTGTTCTGCAGGTCTCTGGATGGTTGGGTGAAGGGCAGTAGTGTAACAGATTTTCAGGGGCTCTACAACTTGATTGCATGGGAGCACTTGTCTAGTCTATGTTTTGCAGATCTGCGCCAGCACCTAGTTGATAGTAAGCTAACTGACCCCAGGAAGCTTGCTATGGAAGCGGACCGCTGGGTGAGTACCAGGGTCCACAAGAAAGCGTTTGGGGAGACTCAGCCAAAGGTGGGCAGGGTCCCCAGCAGAAAGGTGGGGGGACAAGGGTAAAGCACAGGAGTTCTCTAAAGGGCCCCAAACTAGTACCCAGGGTAAAGGTTCCCAGCCCCCGGTGATAAGAAGAAAGGGGTCTCTACAGGGAAGCCTGTTGAGACCGGCCCCCGCAAGTGTTATGCATGTGACCAGGTAGGTCACTTTAAGGGGGACCCTAAGTGCCCGAAGGGGACACAGCCACCCACCGGTGGACAATCCAAAGTGTTGGCTAGTGTAGCGCTTGGGGAGGAGGGGTGCCCACAGGAGGGTGGGGATCCCGCAGAAATGACCCTTGTCTCACTAGAGGACAGTGAGATGGTCCCAGGAAACCAGGTGCCCCCTAACACAAAGAAATATAGCACCTGGGTGACCATTAATGGGAACAGGGTAGAGGCTCTCAGAGATACTGGAGCCAGTGTGACCTCAGTCCGGTGTCACCTGGTGTCTGAGAAGCAAGTAGTCCCAGGAGCATTCCACCAAGTAGTTGCTGTCGACAACTCTGAGCGCCAGTGTATGGTGGCGCAGGTTCCCTTTGAATGGGGGGGGTCTCAGGTCCCTTGAGGGTGGTTGTGAGCCCTACCATGCCTGTCGATTGTCTGCTAGGAAACGACCTGGAGCAGTCCTCATGGAAGGAGGTTGAGCTCAGGTCGCACTTGGAGATGCTTGGGTTGCCAGAGTGGGCATGCGTGTCTACTCGGTTAATGGCAGCCAGAAAGGGTGATCAAGAGGACTTGGAGCCTGAAACAGTGGCCCAAGTCCCTGCCAAGAGAAAGGGCAGGGGCGCGGGAAACCGGCCCCCGAAGTTCCCACGGACCGGGAGGAGGCGGACCTCGAGGGGACGCCCGGTGCCTACAGGGGAGCAGGTAGCCGAACTGGGAGACATCTCTGAGCTGACCCATTGGCAGCAAGAAGGGGTCCCACCAGGGAGGAGTTCTGCAGGGAGCAGAACGAGTGCCCTACTCTGGAGGGTCTGCGGCGGCAGGCTGCAGACCAGGCAGCTGGTAATCAGTCCGGGTCACATCTGATCTACTGGGAGAGTGGTCTCCTATACAGTGAGCCTAAGGTTGCTGAGCCTGGGTCAGCCCGTGTGCTGGTGGTACCCCAGCGCTTCAGGACCTTCCTACTGGGTCTGGCTCATGACGTGCCTTTGGCAGGACATTTGGGGCAGGACAAGACCTTTGACAGGCTTGTCACCCACTTCTTTTGGCCCCAAATGCGAAGGCAGTCAGATGCACACTGTAGGTCTTGCCAGACTTGCCAGGCAAGTGGTAAGAGTGGGAGGAAGGTCAAAGCTCCTCTCCAACCTTTTCCGGTTGTTGGAACACCCTTTGAAAGGGTAGGGATGGATATAGTGGGGCCACTGGATCCCAAGACAGCCATGGGCAACAGGTACATCCTGGTCTTGGTGGACCATGCCACCCGGTACCCGGAGGCAATCCCTCTCAGGACAACGACGGCGCCAGTGGTGGGCCGGGCGTTAATGGGGATCTTTTCCCGTGTGGGATTCCCCAGAGAGGTGGTTTCCGATAGGGGGACCAATTTCATATCGAAGTATATGACATCCCTGTGGAAGGAGTGTGGGGTAACCTACAAGTTCACCACTCCTTACCACCCACAAGGAAACGGTCTGGTGGAGAGATTCAACCAGACCTTGAAAGGCATGATCAAGGGTCTAACAGAACCCATGAGGCGTAAGTGGGACGTCCTCTTGCCATGCCTACTCTTTGCGTACAGGGAGGTGCCTCAGAAGTCTCTTGGGTACAGCCCCTTTGAGCTCCTGTATGGCCACACTGTCAGAGGACCTCTGAGTTTGGTGAAGGAAGGCTGGGAGGCGGCTCCCAGGAAAACTCCCCAGGATGTATTTAGCTACATGCTGGCCTTTAGAAACCAAACTGCCCGCTTCAGGAAACTCGCTCAGGCGAACCTAGAAGCAAGCCAGGAAGAAATGAAGAGATGGTATGACCAGAACGCCACTCTGGTCGAATTTCAACCTGGGCAGAAAGTGTGGGTAATGGCCCCAGTGGCACCTTGTGCCTTGCAGGACAAGTGGACTGGGCCATATGAGGTAAAGGAGCGCAAAAGTGACGTCACCTACCTGGTGGATTTGCAGGCTCCAAGGAACCCGTTGAGGGTCCTTCACGTGAACCGCCTCAAGCCCCACTTCGAGAGGTCCGAAGTGAGTATGCTCTTGGCGACAGATGATGGGGTGGAAGAGGAGAGCGAGCCTCTCCCTGACCTCCTGTCTACCAAGGAGCATGATGGGTCAGTAGAGGGTGTGATCCTCTCCCCTACTCTGACTCAGGAGCAGCAGGGGGACTGTCGCCAGTTGTTGGGACAGTTTGCCCCACTGTTCTCTCTGACTCCCGGTGTTACTCACTGGTGTACCCATGACGTGGACACCGGTGACAGCCATCCTGTGAAGCACAAGATTTACAGGTTGACTGACCGGGTCAGATCCAGCATCAAGGAGGAGGTCTCTAAGATGTTGGCGTTAGGGGTGATTGAGCCCTCCCACAGTCCTTGGGCCAGCCCAGTGGTCTTGGTCCCAAAGGCTGCGGCGCCCGGTGCCACTCCAGAACTCCGGTTTTGTGTGGACTACCGTGGGCTCAATGCCGTCACCAGGACTGACGCGCACCCCATCCCCAGAGCTGATGAGCTCATTGATCGGTTGGGAGCTGCCCGGTTCCTCAGCACGTTTGATTTAACGTCTGGGTACTGGCAGATTGCCTTAACCGATGGGGCCAAGGAGAGATCAGCATTCTCAACCCCAGAAGGTCATTACCAATTCCGGGTGATGCCCTTTGGGTTGAAGAATGCCCCTGCCACCTTTCAGAGGTTGGTCAATCAGGTGTTGGCTGGGCTGGAGGATTTCAGTGCCGCCTACCTGGATGACATTGCTGTGTTCAGTTCCAGCTGGGAAGAACATTTGCAGCACCTTGAGAAAGTGTTGAGGGCTCTGCAAGGTGCAGGCCTCACGATCAAGGCCAGTAAGTGCCAGATCGGGCAGGGTTCTGTGGTGTACTTGGGACACCAGGTAGGAAGCGGCCAGGTGGCGCGCCTACAACCCAAGATTGACACCATTCTGGCTTGGGAGCCCCCAAGACCCAGACAGAGGTGAGAGCCTTCTTAGGTCTCACCGGCTACTATAGGAGATTTGTTAAGGGCTATGGCACCATCGTTGCCCCCTTAACAGAGCTGACCTCTAAGAGGCAGGCCAGGAAAGTAATCTGGACTGAGTCCTGCCAGAAAGCTTTTGATGCCCTGAAGGCAGCCATGTGCACGGCGCCCGTGCTCAAGGCACCTGACTTCTCCAAAGAATTTGTCGTGCAGACTGACGCTTCAGAGCATGGTGTGGGAGCGGTGCTCTCACAACTGAACGAAGAGGGCCTGGATCAGCCTGTAGTCTTCCTTAGCAGGAGACTACTTCCCAGGGAACAGAGGTGGAGTGCCATAGAAAGGGAAGCTTTTGCTGTGGTCTGGGCGCTGAAGAAGTTGAGACCATACCTGTTTGGGACTCACTTCCGGGTTCAGACAGACCACAGGCCCCTCAGATGGTTAATGCAAATGAGGGGCGAGAATCCAAAACTGCTGAGGTGGTCCATCTCCCTACAGGGAATGGACTTTACGGTGGAACACCGTCCTGGTACAGAACACGCCAATGCAGATGGTCTGTCCAGGTTCTTCCGCCTTAGTGAAGAGAACTCCCATGGGGTTGGGTAGTTCTCCCTACTTTCAGCTGGAGGGGACATGTGTTAGACTTGGCATCTTTTGGCGTGTTTCCCCTGACTTTTTGCTTTCTGACCGCCCGGTTTTGACTCTGTTTTTGCTGGTGTGATGATTCTGCGCACTTTCCTCACTGCGGTCCAGTGGGAAAGTGCAAGTGCTCCTGTATAAAATGTGTTATGGATTGGTGTTTCCATGATTGGCCTATTTGGTTTATCTGTCAGTCCCTTGTAAAGTGCACTGCTAGTGCCAGGGCCTATAGACCAAATGCTGTTGGTGGGCTGCAGCACTGGATTGTGCCACCCACGCAAACAGCCCGTAAAATGTAACTCGGGCCTGCCATCGCAGAGCCTGTGCGCAGCCTGGGGCTGCCATGTCGACTTGGCAAGTGCACACACTTGCAAGTCCCTAAACCTTCCCTTTGCTACATGTTAGTCACCCCTAAGGTAGGCCCAAGGTACCCCTGTGGGCAGGGTGCGTTGTACGCGAAAGGTAGGACATGCCCGGGTGTGTGCGGCATGTCCTGATAGTGAATTACAGCCTAGTTCGTTTTTCACTATTGCAAGGCTACCTGTTCCCCCTAGGCCAGAACGGGCAGTTTTGATTATTACAGCTTATGATCCTAACTGACCCCGGGAACATGGTAGAAATTCGAGTTTAGTATGCCTGGACTCAGAATGATAAAATGCAGCTTTTAGTAAGGTTGGTTTTACCATTCTGGGTTTGAAAATACCACCTTTAGAAAGTGGGTATTTTCTTGCCTAACCATCCAAGCCTGCCTCTGCGAGATTGTGTATTCCTTGTCTGGAATGTGAGTGACAGGGGCTGGGGGATGCCAGGAGACCGGGTGAGTCAGCGCAGGGCTGAATAGCCAGATCGACCTGTAGATGGGTGGGAGGGGTCGCACCTGGGCCCTGAATAGGACAGTGCCTTCCCTCCACAATGCTGGCTCCACCTCCTGTGGTGCGTCTGATGTCCCTGGCCTACTCACTGAAAGAAGGGACGGAGACTTGTCAACAAAGTGCTCCAGAACTGGTTTGGACTAGGCGAAGGCCTCTCTGCCTTCAGAGAACAAAGGAATTTGGGATATAAATATTGGGGCCCTGACCCCATGAATTTAGATCTCGCTGGAATCAAGGAACCTGCCAAGACAAAGAGCTGGAAGAGCTGCCAGGAGGAGTACTGCCCCTTTGCTGTGTTGTTGCTTTGTTGGGTTGGCCTGCAGTTGCTGCTTCTGTCTTGGGCAGTGAAAGGTCTGGACTGAACTTTCTACGAACTTGTGCTGAGTATCTCCAAGGGCCAGGAACCGAGCTGGCCTCTTGTTAAGAAGTCTCAGGGACTACAAAGACTTCACAAGCCTCTGGGTACCGCTTCTGGAACGCTGTTTCAGTCGCCACAGAGGAAGGGAACTGCAACCGACTCCGTCAACCGAATCCATCCCTGGCCGGTGACCTGTTTGCACCGCAGACCGCATCGCCCCGCTTCGCATCGCAACCCTGGTCTCACCGTGGGCGACGTCCGACGCCGCCAACATCGAGCCGCTGCTTGCACCGTGACCTGTGGGCACCGCAGTTCGCATCGCATCGCTTCACTGGGCCAGCCGGACCAGACCGACACTGTCGCTGCAACTGGCTCAAGAGTCGAGACCGCACCGCATTTGGGGCACCGCTCGCACGTCTGCGACGCACCGCTCCGACTCGCACCGCTGTCCGACGCCAGCTCCCGCACTCCGGCTTGGTCGCCTGCATCGCAACCTGTCAGCACCGCATCGAGCATCGTCTCGCCCTGCATCGCATGCCTTGGACTCACCGACTCCGTCTGCCCGACGCTCATCGAGCCGCTGCCTGCACCGCATCGAGGGACACCGCACCTTGCATCGCTCCGTCTTGCACCGCAACCGTGACGAACGCCAACCGGCTCGTACACTCCGTACCAGCCACAACGAGAAAAGGTACTGTGACCGAGTCTGTTCATGACTCTGCTGGCCCGTATCGACGCGGTCGGCTGGAACTGTTAGACTCTGTGGTTTTCAGCATCACGGTAGGCTCGGACGGAGCTACCGACTCGTACGAACTTTGCTTTTGTGCTATTCCTGCAAAGAAGAAGTTAACGTATCAAGTATTCATTCGTAAAGTATAGTATTGTGGATTTTTGTCGTAATTGGTCTTGTCTTGAGTATATAAAATATTGGTTATTTTTCTAAACTGGTGTGGTGTCCGTTTGTAGTGCTTACACTGTATTACTGTTGGTTATGTGCAAATGCTTTACACACTGCCTCTGAATTAAGCCTGACTGCTCGTGCCAAGCTACCACGAGGGTGAGCAGGGGTTACTTCACGAGTGTAACAACCCTTACCCTGACTAGGAAGAAGGGTCCCTACTTGGACAAAGGTGCAAGCCCTTGCCAACTAGAGATCCCATTTCTAACATGAGGTGTGTACGTTTGCAATATTCTCTGCTTTTAAGTCCACAGTCTCACAATACTCATAGTTCTCCTTCACAGTATGTGAGTCTTTTGTTCTCCTAACTGCCATTGATGAAGGGGCCTCAAGTACATTTTGGTCTTTATCATCTGACTGAGCTCGGGTTGATATTACTGAATCGCTTCTCGACAGCTTATGGTAGTTGTTTTGATCATTTTGGGATAATTGTTCACATAGACTTGAAATTTTGATTGGTGATTGCTTATGCCCTTCAAGATCGTCAGCCAGAGTGATAGTCCTAACCTCCATTGCCTGTATTAGATCCTTTTTATTTGTTAATGAAATTGAATGTAGCCAAGAACTGTCCACCTCTTCAATGGAGTTACTGATGGAGTCATTGATTTTCTGCGAAGCTGGATTGAGGCTGAATTGAAACAGGTCTTAGGGCCGGTGTTGGCGTTGAATGTGGGTAATTTGGTGCATGGACCTGAGCCTGGATCATGATGATTTTACCACCTGGCATTTCACTCTTTATTGGAGCTGTTAGTTTTACATCCGTATTTGAATTTACCCTAGACCGTTGGTCGGAAATCAGTAGTGAATCTGGTTTGTGAGGAGTGAGGGGGTTTGGCAGCCCCGCAATATTTTCTGTTGTTGAATAAATGACTGCTGCTGGATCCTTTGGGCAATATCAGTGTACTGCGCTAGGCTTCCCTTGCTTTTGTCATGTTGTCTGGGGCATTATCTGTCTTAGATTTCCTAGTGGTCTTTTTTGGTTTGATAGTTTTGAAACAGACTGTTGTCTGATCTTGCTGGATCTCATTTTCCTGCAAACTCCTTAGGTTTTTAATTTATTAGGTGAGGTGGGGGAGCAGACACCAAGCTCACAAATCTGACCCCAACCTAGTGAGGCCGTCTCCGCAAGGTCAGGCTCGAACCAATGTGGCTACACTAACAGCTATCCTACCGTGATCTGTTACAGGTTGCTTATAATTTAAACAAATTTGAACTTCATGTTTATACTTTAATACTTTGTTCAAGGTCATGTAGGAATAAAAAATATGCTTTTGCATTGTTTAACATAAGTTAGCATTCGCGGTGCCATTTTGTGTACAGGCGCCATTTTGTATCACGATTGAAACTAATTCTTCTCCATTTTTGAGAAACGGCCTTCTCTAGGTTGTGTTTCTTCGGAGTTGGGTTTTGCAACACTAATGAATGCATACCTTTCTTCTGAGATGTTAGCCTTCTCCCACTTGTCTAGTGGCGGGCACAGGCAGAGTAACCTTGAGAGATAGATAATGTATGCCCGGCCTCAGAACCGAAACTTACTCCTTTGTAATTTACTGTCCAGCTGCGTCGCTCTGGAAAATTCCATGGTGGGCGTGTTTCCATTGACTCTGAAATGTACATAATGTATTGTTGTGCTTGCTGATGTCAGTCCCTCTCTGCAGCACTCCTTAGTGGCTGGGCAGATTGGGCTCCGCTCTGAGTGTACTCTGAATAAACTATTATTGGTTTGTATTCTCTACTGTCTGACCAACTCTTCATTTTAGCGGAAGGCAAAGAGGTGGACATTGGTAACCCGAGTGACCAGAATCGGGCCATTTCCTTCAGTTGGCGCCCGAACAGGGACTCCTTCGGTGAGTGGCCCTTCCCCTTCTGTGGACGGGGGGCCATCGTCAGGTCGTACGGACGGATCAGGAATCCCTGCACGAAGAGTTCTTGATACTCGCAGCTGCCCTTTCTGTCCTGCCAGACGGTGCCTTGCCCAGTGGTCATCCCGACTGGAGTCCTACACGGGGAAACCGTTGGATCTGACCATTTGGTCTGAAGAGTCGGCAGTGGAGAATAGATTTGTTTGACCTGCATATATCAGGTGAGTTTGTTTTGGTTCTTTGTGGATATGGTACCATTTTTGTTTGTATTTGGTACGGTCTAAGGACCGTCTTTGGGACAAAAGCAATTGCAATTGTTTTGCTGGGCATAAATAGTGAACTTGTTTTCTTTTGAGAATGCCCAGTTTTAGTAAATTGTTTGTTTTGTGTTGTCGTTGTTGTTCTACTGATGCTCGATTGGAAGAAAGTCAGCCGGTGCCTCCAGAAGGCACTCCGAATTTTGATATGTATGTGAAGCATGGTCTTGGCCCTATTATGTTTAGTAAACTATGGCACACATATACGAGGGACAATGCTGAGTTGCAGTGGCCGTTAACGGGCACTTTTGATGAACAAAAAGATTGAGTATTTACAAGAACAGTTGTTTAAGAGACGAAGTAGGCAGTCTATGTTTGATTCCCTCAGAACATGGCAGAAAGCAGCTAGACAGAGGCGATTGAAGGCAGAAAAAGAGGCCCGGAAAGGGAAAATGCAGACATTGACTCAGAAAGCTGTAGCATATGACAGGGAAAAACAGGAAAAGGGTGTTGAGTGTGAAGGTAAAAAGTTTCGATTACAAATTGATAAATCGTATGTGGCTCAGGAAGAAGATGACACTTTTGTGGAAGAATTGTTGGATACCCAACCCCCGCCTCCATATGCCCCGCAAAGAATATACCCCACTGTTCTGGTGCCCTCACAGCCGCCCGTTACAGTTGCTTCCACTGTCTCTGTCCCTGTGTCTACCGCTGTTATGTCAACGGCTGTGGCTCCTCCTCCTCTTTCCTCTGTTTCTTTGCCATCTGTGTCCCCTGTGACTGTTAGTGCTCCTGCCACACCTATTGTCTCAGCGTCCCTTTCGCCAGCTCCTTCTCCTGCGGCACAACCTTCAGCGACGATAGTGCCTGTTACTTCTGTTGCTTCTCCCACTGTGGTTTTTCATCCTCCTACATTAGTAAGTAGTGGGACAACGGTACGTGGATTTGAGGATAGGGATTGGACGAAATTTAAGGAGCGTATGGGACCGTTAGTGCGATCTGATGTGGGCGATGAAGAGAAACAGGTAATAGCGAATCAGGCTGCACAGTGGGCCCGTAATCCTATTTATAGTGTGGAAGATGTCTGGGCGACTATGAGAGATTTAGAGTCCTTTATACAGCAGCATGCCCTCAAACACATGTCCGCTACTTTGAATGGTCTTTGGCAAAAGTAATTTGAAGCGGAAGCATCTCAAATTTTATATGACATTAGAGATCGAGTGTATATTAATGAACTGGGGCCAGAACAAGTCTTTGCTAATTTTAAGACAATAATAGCTTATAGGGGAAGACTACATGAGAAAAGTCCTAGGTCAGTGTCTCAGTTTCCGATGAGAGAGGTGCATCCCATATATCACCCTGAGATACCGTAACTACAGGATAGTCATGACAATGTTACCCAAGTGGCAGTGGCAACCAGGTTTCAGGAACAATGGGTTTATACTCCGTGGAAAAGAAGTGAGGTTTTATCTCTTAAGACTCATTTACCAGATCCTAGGAAGAATCCCACTGCTTACTATAAAAGAGTTATTAGTTTGTTGGTGGGCTGTAATGAAGTTTCACAACTATGTATGGGGCAGGAAATTGCATCTTTAAACTGATCACAAACCCCTGACTTTCATTTTGAGTGGGAAGAATGTAAAAGGATTCACCCCACGCATTGCACGATTATCCTCTAAATTGCTGCAGTTTGATTTTGTACCAGAATATATCCCTGGCAGTAAGAACGGTTGTGCAGATTATCTTTCACGTTCGTCTGAGACTGTTGAACATGACACTGATGTGAGTGGTGAAGACAAGGAAGAATTTATTGTAGCGGCTGTTGACCTTCCGCAATTGTGTGCGATCTCTGAGAGTGAGTGGCGCCAAGTTGTGAGCAATGATGTTTCTATGTTGACGGTTATGAGATATGTGGAGACGGGTTGGCCAAAAGAGTGAAATCTTAGTTTTGAATTTAAGACGTATGTTCAGGTGGCGGATGATTTATCCATTGAGTATGGTTTATTAATGAGAGCTTATAAGTTGATTCCCCCTGTAAGTTTGAGAACTGGCATCATTCTACGTGCCTATGAGGGACATTTGGGAGCTACCATGACTAAGAAAAGAGTCAGACTGTCTTTTTGGTGGCCCTCTATGGATAGGGAGGTTGATGATGTGGTCAAGGAGTGTGTTATCTGCTCTAGCTGTGATAAGTCTGTGAAATTACGGACTCCACCTCTCTCTCACATAGAGTTGCTGTCCGCACCATGGATGAAGTTAGGGCTTTACATAGTTGGTCCTTTCAATGCGCTTGACGTTTCTTCGAGGTTTGCACTAGTCATGATGGACTACTATACAAAATGGCCGGCGGTGAGGCTTGTGAGAGAAGTGACCTCCAGGACTGTTGTTGAGTTTTTGCGAAATGTGTTCCTGAAAGAGGGTTTTCCTGAGACTCTTGTGACGGACAATGTGACACAATTTGTGTCTAGTGAAGTTGAAATGTTTCTACAAACCAGTGGGATTAAATACCTGAAGAGCTCCCTGTACCACCCTCAAACAAATGGCTTAGTAGAACGGATAAACAGGGTGTTGGGGGAATGTATTCAGTGGGCGCTTGTAAACAACTGTGTGGTAGTCAATGCTGTCAAGACCATGCTCTGGTTTTATCCTACTACTCCTCATCCAACCACTGGTGTGTCACCTTTTGAGCTGTTGCGTGGTCACAGAGCCACCACCAGTTTTTGTCCCAGTTGGATGAATAAATGGGTCAAATTTGGACAGTGGACTGATGCGAGTGTGAGGAGTTGTGTGAGCATGACACGGGAAAGCAAAAGAAATATTTTGATGCGAGGAAGAAGGTCAAAGACATTAAGGTGGTAGTGGGAGATTCTGTTCGTGTGGAAAAAACTAGGCCTGGGCGTCAAATTCCGCTCCGCTCGCGGAATTTGCGGAATTTAGGCAATTTTGCGTTCCGCGGAGAACGCGGAATTGCCAACAATTCCGCGATCCGTGGCGTAGCGGAATTATTTTCTTGTTCGCGCTTTAAAAATGCGTTCTAGCACGCACGATAGTGACTTACCGGGATTCCTGCGTTCGCCGACGAGTTTTCCTATCCGTTCGCGTGCGCCACGATATTTCGGTAGCCGGCCGCGCGATCCCGCGAGAGTTTGCGATCGCGAACACGTCATTCGCCACGCCATCGGACACCGCGAGAGTGTGCGATCGCGAACACGTCATTCGGGCGTGCCATCGGACATCCGGCGGAATGTTGGTAAAGCTCGCGATCCCGAACACGCAAAATTTTCAATCTGGAGAAGAATAATATCTCGAGCAGCATAAAACCTTCTATAAAATGATGATTTGGATGAAAAAACTCCTCAGATTGATATTTGGCTGTCCTTTTTCTCAAATTTTTTGGGGGAGAGGGAGGAAGTGCCACAGAGTCTCCTACTTCCTGTTCCTGTCCAGCAGGCTCCTCCCAGTGCTTTGTCCATCTCCTGTTCATTTTTCATTTGGATTTGAGCTGGAAGGATCACTCTTTGTGTTTGCTGCATCATTATCATTGGATTTGAGGACTTTTGGATTTGAGATTTTACCAGTAATTTGGTGTTGTTTGATTGGGGCATTGCAGTTGCTGCAACTACAATTTTGGTACTTTTCATCATTTTTTAAAATAAATAGTTGTGGGTAGCCAGTAGGCCCAGAGCTAGTCATGGGTGGGTGCATGATGAAACATGATGAAACAACTGTTCCTTTGCTGTGTGATGTATTTATTTATTTCAAACATCATTTAGGGCACATGGATGGCACTGGATTGAATTGCAAAATGTGTATTTTTGGGTGTATTTCAGTTTTTGGGGTGTGTGTTAAATAAATGCCTTAGTTGTGTGTGGTGTGTTGCAGGCCCTGTGGATTTTCGTTTTTGCATTTTATTGCATTACAGGCAAAGCAGTGTGGTTTAGCATGCAGCCTTTGCCTGGCTATTATAGGCCTGTTTTCAGTACATTGTTTTTCAGGCCTCCTGCTTGTTGCTTGTGATTTGTGAGTGTCCATGTGGCTGGTAGCCATTTCTGGTGGGAGTTATAAGTGTGCTGCTTTTGCCATATAGGCCTGCATGTGTTTCCTTTGTGGCCTAGGCTTCTTGTTGTGGGCCTGGCCATGAGGCTGGCGGCCATTTTGAAGCCAGGCAGTGTGCTTTTGCCATAGGCCTGCATTGTCTGTCTTCAGTTTCTTGTTGTTGTGGGCCTGGAAAAAACAAGACTATTGTAAAATATACTCTTAGCAAAGCAGTAAGACAAATTAATTCTACACATAGTAGCACAGTAGCACTAGCAAGCACAGTACATAACATTTGTGGTATGTATCTATCCTCCCACTACCTCGGCCTCTAACATTTGTGGGAGTTTCAGGCATTCCACCACCCCTGCATCTGATTCCTATCAGCCACCTATGCATGCATCCCACGTATCCTTCTCTGCCAGTCATAAATATTAAATCTCGCCCGTCCTTCCTCCTTCCACCCTTCTTTCCCTTTTCGTTCAACCCATCCATCAAGGTCATCTGATCTGACTTTTAGTCTTCTCCATAAAACTTTCACAGCTGAGTTGAAGTCAGATAGAAGAGGCCATTGGTTACTCAACAGTACACTCCCGCCGCTGATGCTATTGCTAAAGCTAAGTAAAGGGTGTCTTCTTCAACCGTTCACAACAACTTCTTACTTAATAAGTCTCAACAGTACAGTATACATTACACCCTTGCAGCGAGTGTAATGTCAATAAGTAAGGATTAGGAATATAACTTACCACCGCCCGCCACTGCTGCTGGCTCACCCCCTGCAGCTCCTCCTGCAACTGCCGCATCTTCTCCTGCACCCTCAGCGGCCGCGTCGCCTTCGCCGCTGGCCCCGGTACTGGTGGTCGGTAGTACGCCTAGAAAAAACATTACACATTTTTTAGATGCCATATACACCTCCCCTATTTTTCACTAGCAAGATTGAAAAAAAGTTAATACATACATAATACATATACAACATACATCACTAGTACAAATCAGGTAGTAGAGTAGACACTAGTAGTGTTATATGGTCCCTAGGGTCATTCTAGTCTTTGCTAAGTTACCCCGAGCCATGCAACCATTTTAGCTTTGTGTCTTTTATTTTTGCGCAAGTTACCTCGCAGCTTGTTGTGTAAGACGCCTTTGAGCCCACATGAGCTCATACTGCTACTGTCTGAGCGCTGCGTACAAGGTCGAAAAACAAGCCACTTTGTTATGGAGTTCTGGTGTTAGTCCATATTGCTTATCCATAAAAATACTACACTTTTTGGCACGACTGAGAAATGCTTGCACTATACTAACGCGCACCCTTTTTCTCATAACTGACGGAAGATTCCCTTCTACGAACCAGAGCTTTGCAGAGCTTATGATGTAACCAGTACTAGGTTCTTCTAAGGTGAGGAGTCCCCAGAATTCGCTCAGAGATCTTCATTTATAATTTTATATAAACTATATTCCTACCAAGGGGAGGGTGGTTCTTCCACCACTGATCAGTTATCATGATTTCGCCTTTTGTCTTCTATGGACTTGTAGTTGTAAGTGTAACTAAGTGTAACAATGTTTAGTGTTTTAATCTTATGCATTTTGCTGTTGCTGCTGCATTATAGAACAATGTACAGAGCTTGTCAGTTGAAAATAAACCTTTTGAACTTACATAGACTCGGTGGTATTTGGTGTGGACTTACACGAGTGAGTGAGCGAAAGGGTGTGCATTGCTTCCGCGACTGAGAGGTCGGGAGTGTTATGTTCTGGGTTGTCTACTCATTGGGTATCTTGGGGGTTCGGAGAGCTAATGAGACACTATAACTCGTCGGTCAGGGGATTGTGGTGGCTTCTGATTGAGGTGTGAGGAAGGTCCAACCTCCCATCACCAATGTCCTATTTTCTTGTGCAAAGTTCTGTATGTGCAGAATCCCTACAACAGTAGTAGTATGTCCTATCCTATCAAAAATAGTAAAATCTGGTTGGGCATTTTGTTGGTGGGAATTGTCGAAAAGCCTCAAGATTAAGAAGACTAGAAGTAGTAGAAGAGGACAACCCAAAGGACTGGACTCAATGGCTAGAGCTATTGGTGAATCTGAGTTTTATTTAAAACCTTTTAAATAAAGAGTGGCCAACTGGGCAAGCTTAGCTACAGACAGACTAATAGTAGTAGTACAGAGAGTCATAGCAGACGCAGTTAGAGGCAGGGATAACAAGAATTTAGAAACAGATAGTCTAGATCGAAGAAGAATTTGTAAAAAATTGAATTAGGAAACCGAAATAATAGTTCGGAAAAAATAAGGTGCAGGAAAAGTTAGGGAAATATAATTATTAATATTAACCACTGGAGGACTTACTGGGGCCAGCAGCAGAGCCCTCGGTAGAGGAGTGGTCCTTGCCCTGGGAGGCATGTTGTTCTTCTTGTTCCGCCGACTCAGACCCCGTCTTCTTGCCCCTGGGTGCTGATCATGTAAGATTTCATAAAGAAAGAGACAAAAATTAAAGTTTGGTGTGAAACAAATAAAATATTTTAAAATACGCTCCAAAAACATTTTTGTGAACAACAATTGCAATAAAATTGACCTATCTGATCGACTAGTAGTATTGCGAGATTCACGGACCGTCTAGTAAGCCTAAGTACCACCTGACCTAGCCCACCTATTCCAGACGGGCCAATTGTTCACTAAGTCTGCATTTCCATTTATTTTAGTCCTCAAAAATGCATAGATGGAGGACACATGCATACATTTTTGCATACACCAAATTGTTGGTTGGTTGCTGCTGATGTTCTGCTAGTGATGATATAAGCCTATTAACACTCACTAAACAAACTACAAAAGGTTCTACTAAGGACTGGGGTAAGCAGCACTCAGCAGCACGTGACGTGACAGAGGATGCGTCACGCACACCACTTAAAAATTACCAACTAATACTAATAAGTGACTAAACCTATCAATCCACCACTATCCCTTCTTAGTGGCAAGAGGACAAAGGAAGGACTAGAGTCTCTCTAGCATTACCTAACTTAAGTTCTCTAAAGTAAACTCTTACATAATCTGGCCAAGCGAGCGCAAAGTTGCAAACAAGTAAGATTAGTAGCGCCGAGCACCTGTGTCATAACAATCACAGAAGATTTTTAAACGTAATTTACCTGCAATGTAAGCAGCAGCATTCTTGCTGGTCGAAAAAATAAATATTCGCAATATATAACACAGAGCAGAAGAACACAAAGTAGTAATATTAAATAGCTACTCACCAAGCCCCGGGACCTCCACTCCTAGCAGGTCCAGCAGGTCCTGCTCCCGGTCCAGAATATCGGACCACCGGTGCTTCAGCTGGTTATTGGTGCGCCGGACACCAGAGCAGCGAAACACTGCCCGACACACCTTGCCCCACCGCTGCCAACGCTCCCGGAGCCCGTACCCGGACCCAGGCCTGCCGCCTGCTGCCAGGGTTAAGGGGAGGTGGCGCTGCACAAAAAAACCAGTGCGGCCACCTCCGCCTCACCAAATAAGGCCCGTGCATGCACCCCTTTTGGCGCCGCCTTCCGCAAGGAAGGCGGTCGCGGCTCTGGCTGCGGCTCACGAGCCCTGTGGCCCTTTGCCATGGTTCTGGGTAGGCGGGGGCGGAAAAGAAAAGGTAGGAATTAAAAAAGTAAGTAAAAGAAATGAAAAAGCAGGTAATAGAAAAAGAGTGAAAAAGTAGTGAAAAACACACAAAAAGTAGAAAAAAACTCAAAATATAGAATCAGGAAAATAGAGAGATAGATAATAAATAAAAAGATCAAAAAAAGTTTCCAGAAACAAAGGATTGAAAAGATAGAGGGAGGATTGAAAAGCAGGCCCAGAAACATAGCAATAAGGTGAAAAACAAGATGGCCGCGCCCATTGCGACCGCATGGGCAAGTTTGCGCGATATTTCCCCCCGAGCACGCAAAAAGCATCGCGAACACGTAGTACGCGTTCCCAAACAGGAAATACTTATTGCGAACGGGCGGGAGCATGCAATACGCGACCCGGAACAGGAAATAAGCATCGCGAGCTGGCGGAAGCATGCAATACGCGACCCGGAACAGGAAATAACCATCGCGAGCGGGCGGGACAAGTGAAACACAAGATGGCCGCGCCCATTAGCGACCTCATGGGCAAGTTAGCGATATATTTCCCCGCGAGCACACAAAAACACATCGCGAACGGGCGGGACAAGCAATTCCGCGTCTTCGCGGAATTTCTGCGTGCTCGCGGAGATTTTTAACAATTTCGCAGAGATTTGCGTAACGCGACTACGCAAATTCCGCCCACCCCTAGAAAAAACCTGCACATGTGAGGAAGGGTGGTTCTAAATTTGGACCACCCACCAAGGTTGTGGAAGTAAATGGTGGTTCGGTCAAACGTGAAAATGGCCAGTGGTGGGACAAGTGTTGGTTGGTTAAGTCCAGATGTGTTGAGGATGGTGTTGGTGGTCACAGTGTGGATGGTGGAAGGTTACCTACTGATTCAGATCAGATGGGCATGAGACGTAGTTTTAGGGTGAGGAATGTCCCGCTCCGCTTCAGGGATTGATGTGTTTTTGGGATTTTTTTGTGGGGGGGAATTTTTGTGATATTTTCATGGTTTGTTTACTGTGTTGTTTTCTTTCCCACTTTTGTCTTTCGAAATCTCACTGTGTGAGGGTTCCAAGCCGAGCGTTGTGGGTATTAACAGTTGGTGTTAGATGCTGCCTGAGCTCTGCCCTGTGGTGGTTCAGCATCTCTTGGATTAAACAGTTTAAAGAAACTTACCTTGTCTCCGCATCCTTTTACTATAACAAGGCAGACCAAGCCATCACAGCCAAAGCTGTCGTGAATAGGTGAGGGCCCATGCAAGAAAGGGGGTCCCAGATACTGGTCAAGAAGGTTTGTGTCCTCACTATGTTGCCGCACTCTGGACCATTCCGGCCACATGTCATTGCTCCCAGGGTTTGAGGATGCAGGGTTGGGATTGCCACAGGTAGCCGGGAGCAAAGGAGCATACAGCCGCAAGCATGAGGGTGAGAGTGGGGACACAGTAAAGGTCCCACTGGTGGCCCTCTGGGGACCACTGTACCATTGAGGCTCTCCAGCCCTCCTGCTGCCAACAAAGAGACTGGGGGCCGCGGGAGGCTTGATGTACCAATGTACCAATGCACCGCCAAAGTATCCGCTCCTCCTACTCCACACGCTCCATACAGCTCGCTCTGCTGCCTGGCAGTCCTTCTTGCAGGAGTGCAGCACAGCAGCCCTTCTTCTGCAGTATCCACAGGTCCAGAGGTGTACTGAAGAATTGGGTTTGAGGGTCCACTATTTATCCTTGGTGCCAGCATTGAAGAAGGAGAAATTTCTAGAGGGTTCCACCCCCAGAGGTGCTTGGAATGTTCACCCTCCCTGCCCTGGTACCCGCTTGTCTGGGGATTCAAAAGACTAGTGTCAAATCTATTGTGAGAGCCTTTGTGATGTGGAAGTGTAATAGGAGGGTAGGAAGGGTAGGAAGGGTGCACTCCACCCCCTATCAAGCCAGAGATGGCCCATCCTCCCAATACCTATTTCCCCTTTGTCTCACTGTCTGGGAGCAATATACAAAGACTAATTGCCAGCTACACCTAGTCATGTGACCCAGGAAATCAGTTGCAGGCACCAAATAGTTGGGACAAGCAAATGCCAACTTTGCCTTGAAGTATACCTTTGTATGAGCTGTGATCGGGTGGTTCACAGTATCTGATCGCACGCAAAAAATCATCGATGACAGTATTTTTCTGAACAATGGCTTTATTAAGGAAGGAGTGCATTCTTATCACATATTTCTCTAACTTTCTAAAGGTGGCATGTTCAGAATTGTGCCTAAAATCCAACTTTACCATTGATGAGGGATTTAAATAACAGTTCTTTAGACACCAAGCTCGTCATTCCGTCTTGCTCCCAATTGGAAGTTATCACTTATTAAATGTAATAAGATAATCTAATGTTATCCTAGGGGAGAGGTAGGCCTTGCTGTATTGAAAAATTAATTTAAGAGTTTTTTACTAGGAAGACCTGTAAAAGTTAAACATACATGTCCAACTTTTTAAATAGACTGCACCCTGCCCAATGGGCTTTTAGGGCCTACCGTAGGGATGACTTATATGTGTTACAAAGAAATGGTTAGGCCTGACAAAAGCTTTATTTTGCCAGGCCGAAATAGCAGCTTAAATCTGCAAACACATGCTGAAATGGCAGGCCTGAGACATGTTTAAAAGGCTACTTAAGAGGGTGGAACAATCAGTGCTGCAGGCCATCTAGTATCATTTAATTTAGAGGCTCTGGGTACATGCAGTACCACTTTACTAGGGACTTACAGGTAAAGTAAAGGTGCCAATTGGGGGTAAGCAAATACTACCATGTTTAAAGGAGAGCTCACAAGCACTTTTACCACTGGTTATCAGTGGTACAGTCCAGAAAGTCCTAAAAGAGAACAAAAATGGGTTCAGAAAACAGGAGGGTGCAGGCAAAAAGCTCGGGATGACCATGCAGAAAGGGCCAAGTCCTCCAATCCCTCTTGACTATAATGCAGACATTTAGATCATGGTTATGCTGGCACCCCATTTAGAAATGATGCTTCTCAGTTGCAGTGACTGAATGCCTTCTTTGCTCTTCACTGGGCCTTTGCAGTCTGTATATGTAAGGAGGTTACAGGCAGGAAACAGGTGGAAGAGAATATAAAGTTGTAATGCAACCCTCACAAGATTCAATTCCAGCTTTTCACATTAAAATGTATTCAATACACCCTAACATACTCTTGCCTTCCATTTAGGTAGCTTTGGCTAACACCGAGACTTTTCTTCTAAGACGAGAGTGATGGAGGATTTAGGAATCAACAAACACAAATCAGTGCAGGCAAGAGAAAGAGCGGCAAATATCCATACAAATGTTGGCACTACAAAGAGCAATACAGTGAAAGAACAAAATGTTCAAGTGCTTAGATTATTAAGGACGATCATTTGGCTGTTTTTATGTTTTGGTTTCTATTGTTTTTAGGTCGAGCCCAGAGGCAGCGCTGCTCTGTGAGGCATGCTGTAATCCCTTTGTGTGGGATTTTGGCACGCCCATGCTTACCGTTTTGTTAATTTGGGTGACGTTGTAAAATGCTAGCTTTTCATTGGTGCATTGGCTGAGTTTGTCCCACCTTTGTGTGCTTGGTTCCCTCCCATGGCGACTGGCCCTCTTACATGTACTCTTTCTTTCCTGACGCTCTATGCTGGTTGTGGTGCACTATTTCCGTTTTCTTCTCGGCTCATGTTTAGTTGGGAGGAGCGGAGCTTGTGGAGGATTGGCCTTCAGAATTAGGGTGACTAGGCGTTCCGGTTTTGCCCGGATGGTCCCAGTTTTTCACCAGCTGTCCTGGCAGATTTCAGGGAATGTAGCTCCTGTCCCAGTTTTTAGAGAGGGGCGACTGAAAACGGCGGGAGGTGCTTTTAATGTTTACAAAGCAGGGAAAGTTATCAGTTGTTTCAAGAAAACAATTTAATTATCAGGCAAGCTACTGGGTTTAAAAATTGCGTTTTATGTATGTTCTAACTGCCTAATCTGTCATTCTCTGCTGAGGAGCGCTGTCATTCTTGAAGTAGAATTGTAGACCTTCTTCTATTTCCTTGAAATGTCCCGGTTTTTGGCTTCAAAATTCTGGTCACCCTACTTCAGAATGCTTGTGTTTTCACACTATAAATTAAAAGCACTTATCGCCGGAGATAGATAATTAAGTGATCCTTATTGAGGGTAATCACTGGGGAGCAATTAATGAGCAGTAAGTCATCAAGACACTGTAAATCTGTGGCAGTGTGTCTCAGTGTGCATGGAATCGCGCAGTACTGCTGTGTGCACTGAATACATCCAGTGCACATCTTTCCCTAGAGAATTGGTGACAATTAGCCCCAGAGCACGCACTCTTGACAGTGAGTGCTCTATGTACAGGTGGACCGTAAACATCGTATGTGCATTCTAGCTCACCTCACACCACGTGTGCATGGACCATAGCCCAGCCAGTCTGTGGTAAACTATGGGGGTTAGTACTCAGTGCAGTGAAATGGCCTGACACCGTCACACATGTAAGAAAATAGCAGCACATTTTCTGCTACTTATATACAGTCTTTGCTCCAGTGCATATATGTCATCCATATGTGCAAAGCTTTGGCCAAGCTTCGCCGTTGCATACCTATCCATTTACTATGCATTGCCACCCTACAGCACTCATAGCCATGAGCGCCAACACCAGCACTCTGTTGTGTACTTTGTGTACTCAAATGCAGACCCCCACGAAGCAACTCTGGGAAGCACTAGCATTGGGTACCCCTCGTGTCCCCAATATTCTGCGTACCATAATGTAGCTCCAGCCAACACCATGTGTGCGTAAGTGCAGAACATACACTGTGTAGTGACGGAGCCACCCGGCCCGTTCACGTACGCTCTACATGCACCCATGCACCCCGAGGGCGGGCTCGCCCGAGGGTTTAAATAAAGGGGCTCAAGACCGCTCGGGGTCTTGGCCCAGTGACTAAATCAAGAGTGTGCGCGTCATTAATTACAGTGGCCCAAGCCTGTGGCTAAGTTCGTGTCAGCTAGTGTCCTGCCCCTCACAGACACTACACTGGCGACGAGGGTGGGATCTCTCCCACGCCTCGCCGTGTCCCTACCTGAAGTGCCCCGGTGCCTGCAGTTCACGGCCAGCTCCTGCCGACGTGGTCCCGGTGCCTGTGCGGTCCGCGCAGCCGGTGCCGGTTGTGCTGGAAGCGGGTGCCCACCCCGCGAGACTCTGCCTGCCAGGAGCAGAGCTACGCCGGCGTACGTCTCCTCGGCGGGCGCACCCCCACCTCCTACATCGCTGCTGGCTAGTGTCTTTGGCGCACGGAGCGGCGCCATGAGGTGAGGCCTGCCCTGCTCGCGTGTGCGTGCACCGCTCAGGCCCGCTGCCGCGCTGCCTGTGCCCTTGCACCTACGCCCCCGCTGCATCTCGGCCCGGCCGCGCTCCCACGGTCACATGGTCGAGCCGGCGGGTGAAATCACACGCTGCTCCCGGCGTGCCTCCCAGCTGGCTACGTGTTTGCACTGCAAGGGCTCGCTCCTCGCCCACAGAGGCCCTCAGTTCAGCACCCCTACCAGTCTGAAGGACAACTGCCCGGCAAGACCCAGAGGGAGACACCTGCACTGCGGTACCACTGAGAAAAGAAGAGGGATCCTCGCAAACAAAAAAAAAATAAATTAAAAGGGACTTACCCCAGTGGGAACACACACACACATCTGAGCCACCCAGCAAGGCCCGCAAACGCTCAGAGGCTCCCCGGTTCGACGACAGCAGCCAGATTGCGACCTCACAGCGCGTGCATCAAAGCCACACCCACGTGTGCCTGCCCTACACGCCACGGACCAGCAAGAGATCATCTCCCACACGTGCCCTATGCCAATCGGCGTCACCAGTCAGTACTGCCTCAACATCCCACGAAGCAGGCCCACAGTAGAGGATGAGTGTTCAAGGTGCCGATGGTGTTGGCGCTTCCCAGGGGGTATCACCGCCACCCCCTCAGGGGGCGGACCCACCAGCCCACGCTCGGCCTGCTCAGGCCACGGCTGCCCCTTTACCACCCTTCAGCGAACTCTCAGACCCGTCCACAGCAGCGGCGCGCTGGAAATCCTGGATTGGCCGCCTGGACCATTACTTTATTGGCGTGCGGGAAACAGATGGGAGGGTGAAGAGGTCACTCCTCATGTGCTATGGAGGAGGCGAGATGTACGACCTTTTTGAGACTTTGCCAGATAGAGGGGCAGATGATGACTACAACGGGGCTGTCGCGGCCCTAAACCGTCACTTTGATCCCCAGATAAACCCTGATTTTGAGCGTTTCAAGCTCCGGCAGGCGCGGCAGGGCGAGGCCGAGACCATCGATATTTTCTACGCTCGCCTACGGAAACTTGCAAGCTCATGCAAGCTGCCGGACCAGAGGGAGGAGATCAGGGCGCAGCTCATCCAGGGATGTCGGTCCGTCACGCTGCGACGCCTAATACTGCGACAACCCGGCATCAGTCTCTATGAAATCCTTGTGCTCGCCAGGTCCCACGAGCTGTCCAACGCTCACGCAGACGAAATGGAAGCGGCCCTCAACCGGCCTTCCCTGCAGCCCGCACCACAGCGGACACCCACGATCAAAGAGGAGAGAGTGGATGCGATTCAAAGACGGCCGTCTCAATCGAAAGGATCCACGAGGCCTTCTCAGAGGAGCACGTGCGGAAACTGTGGCCTAGACCACCCTCCAGGGGGGAGGTGCTTCGCAAGAGGAAAGACGTGTTCACAATGCGGAAAACTCAACCATTTTGCAAAGGTCTGCAGGAGTGGAAGAGGACGGAGTAACGCCCCTTGCCCACGTGGGCTCTCGACGGTGGTGAGGCAACTGACGATGGAGGACCCAATAGACCAAGTAGACAACACCCCACCAGGGTTTGGCCTAGGAACTGAAGACGACGACGTATTCTTTGTGTCATTTGTCGGCCGGGAAGGCACAAAACGCCGACCACCGCCCATGTGCAACATCACCGTAGCAGGGTCCCTCATAAGTGCCCTCATAGACACTGGAGCATCAGTCAACGTGATGGACAGCGACCAATATGAAAACTGTCACCACGCCCGCCACTCCTACCATCCAAGGCCAGGATTTACACGTATGACAGTGACGAGCCGCTTCCTCTATGAGGAGTCATGGAGGTCGAAGTTACCAGTGAAGGCCATCGTCTCAACACAAAGTTCCATGTCACGGAAGGAAGACGAGGCACACTCCTCAGTTGCCACACGGCGGAGGACCTGGAGCTTGTGTTTTTTGCAAACCAGGTGCACGATCTGCATGCTTGAGATATACTCAGAGACTTTCCCATGCTGTTTGAAGGCCTTGGGTGCCTAAAGGGAAAGACGTTTAAGCTGCACGTTGATCCGACAGTCCGGCCCATGGTGCTGAGGCACCGGAGGGTGCCATTTCACTTGCGGCCGCAAGAGGAGGAGGAGCTGAAGAAGCTGGAGGACTTAGGGGTGATAGAGAAGGTGTCGGGCCCCACACTGTGGGTGTCTCCTCTCGTCGTGGCCCCGAAACCGAAACAGCCAGGAGCCATTCGACTCTGCGTTGACATGCGCATACCAAATAGGGCCGTGAAGAGGGAATGCCATCTCACACCCACGATGGACGACATTGTGGCCGACCTGAAAGGCGACAAATGGTTCACCAAACTCGACCTCAATGCGGGGTAGCATCAGCTGGAACTGCACCCCGACAGTAGGAACATCACGACATTCTCCACTCACGTAGGACTACGTCGCTACAAGAGGGTGAGCTTTGGCATCTCTTCGGCCGCGGAGGTGTTCCAGAATGCAATAAGAGAGACCCTCACAGGACTGCAAGGCGTAATAAATTTAAGCGATTGTTAGAAATGGGATCTCTAGTTGGCAAGGGCTTGCACCTTTGTCCAAGTAGGGACCCTTCTTCCTAGTCAGGGTAAGGGTTGTTACACTCGTGAAGTAACCCCTGCTCACCCTCGTGGTAGCTTGGCACGAGCAGTCAGGCTTAATTCAGAGGCAGTGTGTAAAGCATTTGCACATAACCAACAGTAATACAGTGTAAGCACTACAAACGGACACCACACCAGTTTAGAAAAATAACCAATATTTTATATACTCAAGACAAGACCAATTACGACAAAAATCCACAATACTATACTTTAAAAATGAATGCTTGATACGGTAACTTCTTCTTTGCAGGAATAGTTCAAAAACAAAGTTCGTACGAGTCGGTAGCTCCGTCCGAGCCTACCGTGATGCTGAAAATCACAGAGTCTAACAGTTCCAGCCGACCGCGTCGATACGGGCCAGCAGAGTCGTGAACAGACTCGGTTACAGTACCTTTTCTCGTTGTGGCTGGTACGGAGTGTACGAGCCGGTCGGCGTTCGTCGCGGTTGCGGTGCAAGACGGAGCGATGCAAGGTGCGGTGTCCCTCGATGCGGTGCAGGCAGCGGCTCGATGAGCGTCGGGCAGACGGAGTCGGTGAGTCCAAGGCGTGCGATGCAGGGCGAGACGATGCTCGATGCGGTGCTGACAGGTTGCGATGCAGGCGACCTAGCCGGAGCGCGGAGCTGGCGTCGGACAGCGGTGCGAGTCGGAGCGGTGCGTCGCAGACGTGCGAGCGGTGCCCCAAATGCGGTGCGGTCTCGACTCTTGAGCCAGTTGCAGCGACAGTGTCGGTCTGGTCCGGCTGGCCCAGTGAAGCGATGCGATGCGAACTGCGGTGCCCACAGGTCACGGTGCAAGCAGCGGCTCGATGTCGGCGGCGTCGGACGCCGCCACGGTGAGACCAGGGTTGCGATGCGAGCGGGGCGATGCGGTCTGCGGTGCAAACAGGTCACCGGCCAGGGATGGATTCGGTTGACGGAGTCGGTTGCAGTTCCCTTCCTCTGTGGCAACTGAAACAGCGTGTCCAGAAGCGGTACCCAGAGGCTTGTGAAGTCTTTGTAGTCCCTGAGACTTCTTAACAGGAGGCCAGCTCGGTTCCTGGCCCTTGGAGATACTCAGCACAAGGTTGAAGAAAGTTCAGTCCAGTCCTTTCACTGCCCAAGGCAGAAGCAGCAGCTGCAGGCCAACCCACCAAAGCAACAACACAGCAAAGGGGCAGTACTCCTCCTGGCAGCTCTTCCAGCTCTTCGTCTTGGCAGGTTCCTTGATTCCAGCGAGATCTAAATTCATGGGGTCAGGGCCCCAATATTTATATCCCAAATTCCTTTGTTCTCTGAAGGCAGAGAGGCCTTCGCCTAGTCCAAACCAGTTCTGGAGCACTTTGTTGACAAGTCTCCGTCCCTTCTTTCAGTGAGTAGGCCAGGGACATCAGACGCACCACAGGAGGTGGAGCCAGAATTGTGGAGGGAAGGCACTGTCCTATTCAGGGCCCAGGTGCGACCCCTCCCACCCATCTACAGGTCGATCTGGCTATTCAGCCCTGCGCTGACTCACCCTGTCTCCTGGCATCCCCCAGCCCCTGTCACTCACATTCCAGACAAGGAATACACAACCTCGCAGAGGCAGGCTTGGATGGTTAGGCAAGAAAATACCCACTTTCTAAAAGTGGTATTTTCAAACGCAGAATGTTAAAACCAACTTCACTAAAAGATGCATTTTATCATTCTGAGTCCAGGCATACTAAACTCGAATTTCTACCATGTTCCCGGGGTCAGTTAGGATTATAAACTGTAATAATCAAAACTGCCCGTTCTGGCCTAGGGGGAACAGGTAGCCTTGCAATAGTGAAAACGTACTAGGCTGTAATTCACTATCAGGACATGCCGCACACACCCGGGCATGTCCTACCTTTCGCATACACCGCACCCTGCCCACAGGGGTACCTTGGGCCTACCTTAGGGGTGACTAACATGTAGCAAAGGGAAGGTTTAGGGACTTGCAAGTGTGTGCACTTGCCAAGTCGACATGGCAGCCCCAGGCTGCGCACAGGCTCTGCGATGGCAGGCCTGAGTTACACTTTACGGGCTGTTTGCGTGGGTGGCACAATCCAGTGCTGCAGCCCACCAACAGCATTTGGTCTATAGGCCCTGGCACTCGCAGTGCACTTTACAAGGGACTGACAGATAAACCAAATAGGCCAATCATGGAAACACCAATCCATAACACATTTTATACAGGAGCACTTGCACTTTCCCACTGGACCGCAGTGAGGAAAGTGCGCAGAATCATCACACCAGCAAAAACAGAGTCAAAACCGGGAGGTCAGAAAGCAAAAAGTCAGGGGAAACACGCCAAAAGATGCCAAGTCTAACACATGTCCCCTCCAGCTGAAAGTAGGGAGAACTACCCAACCCCATTGGAGTTCTCTTCACTAAGGCGGAAGAACCTGGACAGACCATCTGCGTTGGCGTGTTCTGTACCAGGACGGTGTTCCACCGTAAAGTCCATTCCCTGTAGGAGATGGACCACCTCAGCAGTTTTGGATTCTCACCCCTCATTTGCATCAACCATCTGAGGGGCCTGTGGTCTGTCTGAACCCGGAAGTGAGTCCCAAACAGGTAGGGTCTCAACTTCTTCAGTGCCCAGACCACAGCAAAAGCTTCCTTTCTATGGCACTCCACCTCTGTTCCCTGGGAAGTAGTCTCCTGCTAAGGAAGACTACAGGCTGATCCAGGCCCTCTTCGTTCAGCTGTGAGAGCACCGCTCCCACACCATGCTCTGAAGCGTCAGTCTGCACGACGAATTCCTTGGAGAAGTCAGGTGCCTTGAGCACGGGCGCCGTGCACATGGCTGCCTTCAGGGCATCAAAAGCTTTCTGGCAGGACTCAGTCCAGATCACTTTCCTGGGCTGCCTCTTAGAGGTCAGCTCTGTCAAGGGGGCAACGATGGTGCCATAGCCCTTAACAAATCTCCTATAATAACCGGTGAGACCTAAGAAGGCTCTCACCTCTGTCTGGGTCTTGGGTGGCCCCCAAGCCAGAATGGTGTCAATCTTGGGTTGTAGGGGCGCCACCTGGCCGCTTCCTACCTGGTGTCCCAAGTACACCACCGAACCCTGCCCGATCTGGCACTTACTGGCCTTGATCGTGAGGCCTGCACCTTGCAGAGCCCTCAACACTTTCTCAAGGTGCTGTAAATGTTCTTCCCAGCTGGAACTGAACACAGCAATGTCATCCAGGTAGGCGGCACTGAAATCCTCCAGCCCAGCCAACACCTGATTGACCAACCTCTGAAAGGTGGCAGGGGCATTCTTCAACCCAAAGGGCATCACCCGGAATTGGTAATGACCTTCTGGGGTTGAGAATGCTGATCTCTCCTTGGCCCCATCGGTTAAGGCAATCTGCCAGTACCCAGACGTTAAATCAAACGTGCTGAGGAACCGGGCAGCTCCCAACCGATCAATGAGCTCATCAGCTCTGGGGATGGGGTGCGCGTCAGTCCTGGTGACGGCATTGAGCCCACGGTAGTCCACACAAAACCGGAGTTCTGGAGTGGCACCGGGCGCCGCAGCCTTTGGGACCAAGACCACTGGGCTGGCCCAAGGACTGTGGGAGGGCTCAATCACCCCTAACGCCAACATCTTAGAGACCTCCTCCTTGATGCTGGCTCTGACCCGGTCAGTCAACCTGTAAATCTTGTGCTTCACAGGATGGCTGTCACCGGTGTCCACGCCATGGGTACACCAGTGAGTAACACCGGGAGTCAGAGAGAACAGTGGGGCGAACTGTCCCAACAACTGGCGACAGTCCCCCTGCTGCTCCTGAGTCAGAGTAGGGGAGAGGATCACACCCTCTACTGACCCATCATGCTCCTTGGTAGACAGGAGGTCAGGGAGAGGCTCGCTCTCCTCTTCCACCCCATCATCTGTCGCCAAGAGCATACTCACTTCGGACCTCTCGAAGTGGGGCTTGAGGCGGTTCACGTGAAGGACCCTCAACGGGTTCCTTGGAGCCTGCAAATCCACCAGGTAGGTGACGTCACTTTTGCGCTCCTTTACCTCATATGGCCCAGTCCACTTGTCCTGCAAGGCACAAGGTGCCACTGGGGCCATTACCCACACTTTCTGCCCAGGTTGAAATTTGACCAGAGTGGCGTTCTGGTCATACCATCTCTTCATTTCTTCCTGGCTGGCTTCTAGGTTCGCCTGAGCGAGTTTCCTGAAGCGGGCAGTTTGGTTTCTAAAGGCCAGCATGTAGCTAAATACATCCTGGGAGTTTTCCTGGGAGCTGCCTCCCAGCCTTCCTTTACCAAACTCAGAGGTCCTCTGACAGGGTGGCCATACAGGAGCTCAAAGGGGCTGTACCCAAGAGACTTCTGAGGCACCTCCCTGTATGCAAAGAGTAGGCATGGCAAGAGGACGTCCCACTTACGCCTCATGGGTTCTGTTAGACCCTTGATCATGCCTTTCAAGGTCTGGTTGAATCTCTCCACCAGACCGTTTCCTTGTGGGTGGTAAGGAGTGGTGAACTTGTAGGTTACCCCACACTCCTTCCACAGGGATGTCATATACTTCGATATGAAATTGGTCCCCCTATCAAAAACCACCTCTCTGGGGAATCCCACACGGGAAAAGATCCCCATTAACGCCCGGCCCACCACTGGCGCCGTCGTTGTCCTGAGAGGGATTGCCTCCGGGTACCGGGTGGCATGGTCCACCAAGACCAGGATGTACCTGTTGCCCATGGCTGTCTTGGGATCCAGTGGCCCCACAATATCCATCCCTACCCTTTCAAAGGGGTTCCAACAACCGGAAAAGGTTGGAGAGGAGCTTTGACCTTCCTCCCACTCTTACCACTTGCCTGGCAAGTTTGGCAAGACCTACAGTGTGCATCTGACTGCCTTCGCATTTGGGGCCAAAAGAAGTGGGTGACAAGCCTGTCAAAGGTCTTGTCTTGCCCCAAATGTCCTGCCAAAGGCACGTCATGAGCCAGACCCAGTAGGAAGGTCCTGAAGCGCTGGGGTACCACCAGCACACGGGCTGACCCAGGCTCAGCAACCTTAGGCTCACTGTATAGGAGACCAGCTCTCCCAGTAGATCAGATGTGACCCGGACTGATTACCAGCTGCCTGGTCTGCAGCCTGCCGCCGCAGACCCTCCAGAGTAGGGCACTCGCTCTGCTCCCTGCAGAACTCCTCCCTGGTGGGACCCCCTTCTTGCTGCCAATGGGTCAGCTCAGAGATGTCTCCCAGTTCGGCTACCTGCTCCCCTGTAGGTACCGGGCGTCCCCTCGAGGTCCGCCTCCTCCCGGTCCGTGGGAACTTCGGGGGCCGGTTTCCGCGCCCCCTGCCCTTTCTCTCTGGCAGGGACTTGGGCCACTGTTTCAGGCTCCAAGTCCTTTTGATCACCCTTTCTGGCTGCCATTGACCGAGTAGACACGCATGCCCACTCTGGCAACCCAAGCATCTCCAAGTGCGACCTGAGCTCAACCTCCTTCCATGAGGACTGCTCCAGGTCGTTTCCTAGCAGACAATCTACAGGCATGGTAGGGCTCACAACCACCCTCAAGGGACCTGAGACCCCCCCTTTCAAAGGGAACCTGCGCCACCATACACTGGCGCTCTGAGTTGTCGACCGCAACTACTTGGTGGAATGCTCCTGGGACTACTTGCTTCTCAGACACCAGGTGACACCGGACTGAGGTCACACTGGCTCCAGTATCTCTGAGAGCCTCTACCCTGTTCCCATTAATGGTCACCCAGGTGCTATATTTCTTTGTGTTAGGGGGCACCTGGTTTCCTGGGACCATCTCACTGTCCCCGAGTGAGACAAGGGTCATTTCTGCGGGATCCCCACCCTCCTGTGGGCACCCCTCCTCCCCAAGCGCTACACTAGCCAACACTTTGGACTGTCCACCGGTGGGTGGCTGTGTCCCCTTCGGGCACTTGGGGTCCCCCTTAAAGTGACCTACCTGGTCACATGCATAACACTTGCATGGGGCCGGTCTCAACAGGCTTCCCTGTAGAGACCCCTTTCTTCTTATCACCGGGGGCTGGGAACCTTTACCCTGGGTACTAGTTTGGGGCCCTTTAGAGAACTCCTGTGCTTTACCCTTGTCCCCCCACCTTTCTGCTGGGGACCCTGCCCACCTTTGGCTGAGTCTCCCCAAACGCTTTCTTGTGGACCCTGGTACTCACCCAGCGGTCCGCTTCCATAGCAAGCTTCCTGGGGTCAGTTAGCTTACTATCAACTAGGTGCTGGCGCAGATCTGCAAAACATAGACTAGACAAGTGCTCCCATGCAATCAAGTTGTAGAGCCCCTGAAAATCTGTTACACTACTGCCCTTTACCCAACCATCCAGAGACCTGCAGAACACATCCACACATTCCAACCAAGTGTTTGCATCAGACTTCTTACTGGACCTGAACTGATCCCTGTACTTTTCAGGAGTAAGACCATACTTCGTGAGAAGGGCATCCTTCATGTCAGCATAGGTGAGGTGATACCCCTTACCCAAAGCTATCAGAGCATCCCTTGCTTCTTCCAGGGAAAAGCGGCCACAATCCTGCTCCCCAATTCTCCTCAGGGACCCCATTCATGTGTATGGCTGCCTCATAACCCTGAAACCACCTTTGTATGTCATCCCCTTCTTGAACTCCTTGCCTACGTTCTTGGGAATGTGCACAATCCTGTCTGCCTTTCTGGACGAATTGCTGCCACCATCTGAGCCTGACTTACTCCTAAGTTCTAGCTCCTTTAGTTCTCTCTCATGCTCTAAGAGCATCTTCCTCTCCTCTATGGCCAATCTCTTCTCCTCCCTCTCACTCTCCAGCCTGAGCTTCTGCAGCTCGAACTGCCTTGCCTCCCGCCTGTCCTCCAGCTCCTCTGGGGACAGACTGCTGCTGCCTGACCTGGCGGGTTCCCCCTACCCAACAGCACATCTACCCTGGAAATAGGCTCCTCCACCTCCTCACTGAGATCACCAGGCTGCCCATTGGCATGTCTGGCTGCTACCCAGGCCCTCAGCGCCTTCTGTAGCTCCTCCTTCCTTGTGAGGCCTTTAATTTGGACTTTCAGGTTTTTACAAATCGCTCGTAACTCCTTTACGGCGTAGGACTCCAACCTGTCCTCCTCAAAGATAATTTCCAGAGATGCAACGGATGATGCAATTGATTCAGGCATGACAAAAGTCGTGAGTTGAAAACTGGCAAGATCAAAAATAGGCCAAATGAAAAAGAACCAGTATGTGGTACGTAATGGTCTGCGATATGGTAGTAGTGCACACCAATCACTGTAAGTCAAGTGCAAACGCAAGTCCTATCCTCACCGCTGCCAACCAATGTTAGAAATGGGATCTCTAGTTGGCAAGGGCTTGCACCTTTGTCCAAGTAGGGACCCTTCTTCCTAGTCAGGGTAAGGGTTGTTACACTCGTGAAGTAACCCCTGCTCACCCTCGTGGTAGCTTGGCACGAGCAGTCAGGCTTAATTCAGAGGCAGTGTGTAAAGCATTTGCACATAACCAACAGTAATACAGTGTAAGCACTACAAACGGACACCACACCAGTTTAGAAAAATAACCAATATTTTATATACTCAAGACAAGACCAATTACGACAAAAATCCACAATACTATACTTTAAAAATGAATGCTTGATACGGTAACTTCTTCTTTGCAGGAATAGTTCAAAAACAAAGTTCAGTACGAGTCGGTAGCTCCGTCCGAGTCTACCGTGATGCTGAAAATCACAGAGTCTAACAGTTCCAGCCGACCGCGTCGATACGGGCCAGCAGAGTCGTGAACAGACTCGGTTACAGTACCTTTTCTCGTTGTGGCTGGTACGGAGTGTACGAGCCGGTCGGCGTTCGTCGCGGTTGCGGTGCAAGACGGAGCGATGCAAGGTGCGGTGTTCCTCGATGCGGTGCAGGCAGCGGCTCGATGAGCGTCGGGCAGACGGAGTCGGTGAGTCCAAGGCGTGCGATGCAGGGCGAGACGATGCTCGATGCGGTGCTGACAGGTTGCGATGCAGGCGACCTAGCCGGAGCGCGGGAGCTGGCGTCGGACTGCGGTGCGAGTCGGAGCGGTGCGTCGCAGACGTGCGAGCGGTGCCCCAAATGCGGTGCGGTCTCGACTCTTGAGCCAGTTGCAGCGACAGTGTCGGTCTGGTCCGGCTGGCCCAGTGAAGCGATGCGATGCGAACTGCGGTGCCCACAGGTCACGGTGCAAGCAGCGGCTCGATGTCGGCGGCGTCGGACGTCGCCCACGGTGAGACCAGGGTTGCGATGCGAAGCGGGCGATGCGGTCTGCGGTGCAAACAGGTCACCGGCCAGGGATGGATTCGGTTGACGGAGTCGGTTGCAGTTCCCTTCCTCTGTGGCAACTGAAACAGCGTTCCAGAAGCGGTACCCAGAGGCTTGTGAAGTCTTTGTAGTCCCTGAGACTTCTTAACAGGAGGCCAGCTCGGTTCCTGGCCCTTGGAGATACTCAGCACAAGGTTGAAGAAAGTTCAGTCCAGTCCTTTCACTGCCCAAGGCAGAAGCAGCAGCTGCAGGCCAACCCACCAAAGCAACAACACAGCAAAGGGGCAGTACTCCTCCTGGCAGCTCTTCCAGCTCTTCGTCTTGGCAGGTTCCTTGATTCCAGCGAGATCTAAATTCATGGGGTCAGGGCCCCAATATTTATATCCCAAATTCCTTTGTTCTCTGAAGGCAGAGAGGCCTTCGCCTAGTCCAAACCAGTTCTGGAGCACTTTGTTGACAAGTCTCCGTCCCTTCTTTCAGTGAGTAGGCCAGGGACATCAGACGCACCACAGGAGGTGGAGCCAGCATTGTGGAGGGAAGGCACTGTCCTATTCAGGGCCCAGGTGCGACCCCTCCCACCCATCTACAGGTCGATCTGGCTATTCAGCCCTGCGCTGACTCACCCTGTCTCCTGGCATCCCCCAGCCCCTGTCACTCACATTCCAGACAAGGAATACACAACCTCGCAGAGGTAGGCTTGGATGGTTAGGCAAGAAAATACCCACTTTCTAAAAGTGGTATTTTCAAACGCAGAATGTTAAAACCAACTTCACTAAAAGATGCATTTTATCATTCTGAGTCCAGGCATACTAAACTCGAATTTCTACCATGTTCCCGGGGTCAGTTAGGATTATAAACTGTAATAATCAAAACTGCCCGTTCTGGCCTAGGGGGAACAGGTAGCCTTGCAATAGTGAAAAACGTACTAGGCTGTAATTCACTATCAGGACATGCCGCACACACCGGGCATGTCCTACCTTTCGCATACACCGCACCCTGCCCACAGGGGTACCTTGGGCCTACCTTAGGGGTGACTAACATGTAGCAAAGGGAAGGTTTAGGGACTTGCAAGTGTGTGCACTTGCCAAGTCGACATGGCAGCCCCAGGCTGCGCACAGGCTCTGCGATGGCAGGCCCGAGTTACATTTTACGGGCTGTTTGCGTGGGTGGCACAATCCAGTGCTGCAGCCCACCAACAGCATTTGGTCTATAGGCCCTGGCACTCGCAGTGCACTTTACAAGGGACTGACAGATAAACCAAATAGGCCAATCATGGAAACACCAATCCATAACACATTTTATACAGGAGCACTTGCACTTTCCCACTGGACCGCAGTGAGGAAAGTGCGCAGAATCATCACACCAGCAAAAACAGAGTCAAAACCGGGAGGTCAGAAAGCAAAAAGTCAGGGGAAACACCCTTCAACGACTTGCGGACAACAGACTCATCCTGCACAGAGCCAAGTGCTCGTTCTACCAGGAGTCGGTAGACTTCTTCGGTTACATTTTCTCCAGGGAAGATCTGCGAGTTGACCCGAAGAAAGCGGTGGCCATACGATCTGCCCCGAGGCCCACGTCAGCCACCGAAGTCCGAAGCTTCCTGGGAATGGCCACATACTGTGGCCGGTTCAATCCCAACCTGGCGTCCCTATCCGAGCCGCTCCGTGCCCTCACGAAGTCCGGCCAGCCATGGGTCTGGTCCGCAAAGGAAGATCTGGCGTTTCATGCCGTCAAAGAGGCCCTCATCGATGACCAAGTCATGGCATACTTTCGCCCACATCGGCGCACGGAGGTCGTGGTGCATGCCAGCCCCGTAGGACTAGGGGCAGTCCTGATGCAAGAGACCGAGTCCAAGGAATGGGTCCCTACCGCGTATGCCAGCAGGGCGTTGACTGCTACAGAGATGCGGTACGCACAGATAGAGCATGAGGCCCTGGCCATTAAATGGGCATGCCAGCATTTCCATCTGTACCTGTATGGACATGAATTCCGAGTGATCACCGATCACAAGCCTCTTGTCCCGCTCTTCGCCGGCACATCTCGACTTGCTCCTCCCCGGATCGAAAGGGGGGCAGTGCAGCTGCAAGCATACCGGTTTGAGATGATCTTCCGGCCGGGGGCCAACAACCCTGCCGACTTCCTGTCGCGTCACCCTGGCTCGATCCTGCCACTCCATGCACCGGCAGACGAAGACTACACCGAGGAGTTTGTCTGGATGGTCTCTCCCGAAGCGTGTCCCGTCGCTCTCACGCTCGAAGACATCGGGAAAGCAACGGAATCGGATGAGTGCCTCATCAAGGTCAAGACCACGTTAGCCAACCGGAACTGGTGCCACTTCCTGGACGTGTCAGCTCCCTCACTGCAGAGGAAAAGCTATTCCGACAACAAGTGTGGAGAGTGCAAAGCGAGCTCAGCGTGGAACCACACTCGTGATTCCGAGGAGCCTGCAGAAGGAAGTGGTCCGTCTAGCGCACCAAGGCCATCAAGGTGTCTCCAAAACCAAGGCCAGACTCAGGAGCAAAGTTTGGTTCCCGGGAATGGACGCCATGGTTGAGGAAGCCGTACGTACATGTCACTCCTGCAACATCACAGTTGGTGACCCTGCACCCCATCCGGTGATCACTGAAGATCCGTGTCTGGAGCCGTGGTCCAAAGTGAGCATCGACTTTGGGTCGTTCCCGGATGGGTGGAACACACTGGTGCTTGTCGACTCCCACTCGAAGTTCCCAGTGGTGGAGGTAATGACGTCGACAGCGTTCCACCACGTCAAGACAGCTCTGGAGCGCGCTTTTGCCATGATGGGACTGCCGGAGGAGATCAAATCTGACAATGGGCCGCCGTTCCAAGGTAGAGACTTCCAAGAATACCTGGCCTCCAGAGGCATCCGACGCCGAAAGATCACGCCACAGTGGCCCCAGGCGAATGGAGAGGTGGAGCGGTTCATGCGTACGATGATGATGAACCGAGCCCTCAGGATTGGGGTTGAGAAGGGAGAAGATGCCGAGCAGTGCCTCTCGCAGTTTCTCAGTGCCTATCGTCAAACCCCACACTGCACCACCCAGTGTGCGCCGGCTCACCTAATGTTTCGAAGAGCGCCAAGAGACAGTGTTCCTGCTGACTCATCGTGGAGTCCCCCAGAGCTGGATCAAGGTGCAGCACAGGCCAGAAGAAAAGCGTCTAATGACAAGGCGAGCCAAGCTCGAAGGGCCCAGTCAATGAACATCTGTGTTGGGGACCGAGTTGTGGTGAAGGACCGTCACCCAAGCTGGAAGTATCGCACTCCATATGAACCCGAAGTGTGGGAAGTTATCAATGTACACGGCACCATGGTATCGACCATGCGGGGAACCCGTGTGGTCACAAGAAACACCTCATGGTTCAAGAAGGTTGCAGATGGAACGCCACCTACTGACCAAGCCATGGAAGATCTGGAAGCCGGAGATGGGGCAGCCCCCACGGAAGCCCTTCCAGATAGCCCTGAGGCTGTACGACACCAAGCTGGAGGAGAAGTGGGAGCGGTGGAAGAATCGCAAAACTCTGGAACCGTGTTCCCCGAGCTAGAGAAGGATACAGAAGGGTCGGAAGCAAGAGAGAACTCCCGGAGCCAGAGGTATGGTCTCCGGCCAAACCCAACCCCTAGCCAGAGACTGAGAGACTTTGCGTGGTGTGCTAAGAGAGACTGAACACTCACCTGAAAAGGTCTTTGTATCTAAAAGATTGGAGGGATGTAGTGACGGAGCCACCCGGCCCGTTCACGTACGCTCTACACGCACCCACGCACCCCGAGGGCGGGCTCGCCCGAGGGTTTAAATAAAGGGGCTCAAGACCGCTCTGGGTCTTGGCCCAGTGACTAAATCAAGAGTGTGCGCGTTATTAATTACAGTGGCCCAAGCCTGCGGCCTAGTTCGTGTCAGCTAGTGTCCTGCCCCTCACAGACACTACACACTGTATGTAGATGTTGTGTGTACCACAGAGGTCTTTCTGGGCCTGCACCTGCACCCCAAAATCAACCGCATTCACATGTGCTCCGATCTATGAAATAACTGAAATACTTCAACCTGCAGAAACCGGTGCACACATGCACGTCAGCAGTGCGAGGCGTAGTGTCGCACTGAAACTGGAGCTTACTTCATTACATAATCATTCCTTTAACCCCACCCATACCAGTGCAGCATAAACCAAAGGAGACCAAGCAGCACCCTTGGCCAGAAACAAGAAGCACACGCGATTTTAAACTGCAAGGTTATTTTATCTCAAGGTGCACGTGAAATGAGGAAGAGGTGAGCCGTGGCCGCCGCAAACCGTCAGATATACTTCATGTCTAGCAAAAATGTCATCAAGCTGGCGCATTCACGTGGCACTCAAGAGCTACACATACCTCACTATACTGTATGTATGCATGGGACATACGACTGCTGGACAGCTTGCTTTAATGTTATCTGGGCACCATGTATGCCGATTTTTCATTGGTTACTCTCACTAAACTGATGCCAGCTTTGGAATATTCCAGGAGAGGCACATTCAAGTAACTGGAAAGTAGTTGCTCCACGTTCCGAGCCATTCATTTTCAAGAATCTCTTAATACACACTGTCCATCTGTTTGCAATTGCCCTTCACTGTGACAGGGTTCAAGGATGGATGTAAAACTGCCTCGCAGCACACGTGCACATATAATGAACGCACTGTGCAAAAACCTGCCTATGATTTCTAAAAGGGTCCTGTTTCATATGAAGACCAAACCTGATGCACGGATGGTTGAATAACATTAAGGTCTTTGTTATGCTCAGTTCCATTCTTGTAATGTTCAACCACCAGAGACAGACTCCCTTTAGAAGATATGGATTACCTGCTTGTGCCCATGCATATATCTACACACACCACATGCCCTGCCCATATATAATAAAGACTGGGGTATGCCGTGCTTCCTGCAGCACTCTCCACCAGGGGAGCAATCCATCTATCTGATGCCAGTTCGTAATTTCCAATTTGCTGTGTTGTGCTCCAACACCCATGAAGCCTGGTCCATGCTATAGAAACCCACACATCGAAAGAAAAGAAAACACCAGTTCCTAACACGACACAGAAAAAATAAGGCAGAGCTCTTAGCACATAGCCATAATAATAATACAAAAAATACATTATTGGTACATAACAGTGCTCCCACCACCCCCGCCTTATACAGACGTACTTATGCAAGGCCTGTCTACTATCCTAGAAGATGCTCAAGTGATTTGATAACCTCCCCTGGTGTTGCCCAGAAAAATAACCCACATAATGATCAAACTCACAAATTAAACTAAACTTAAGAACACACCCTCTCACACTACAGATGGTACATCTTCCGGGGTCGGACTGGCATTAGGGCCGTCACACTGTGCTGAGGGCTGGTCTGAAAGTTCAGTGTTTGGGCTGTTTTTTTAGGGGTTTGAGGGCCTTTTTTATCTGTTGGGCCGATTCTATGGTTGATTACTACTACACACATTGGTTGTAACAAGCATAAATGCACGCAGAATTGCAAGGCTGGCCAGGGCTTTCTGTTGATTATTTCGTTTGTATGTTATTTTGCATTCCACATTATGCAAAAATTTCAGGACCCCTGTAAAAATCACGGGGCATATTATCAACAACCGGCGATAAATATCGCTAAGCGCACTTAGCGCTAGGATATTTATCGCCGGCGATCGATGAATTTTATCGCTGAGATAGCGTGCTATTAGCAACGCTTATCTCAGAATCGATAAAATTCCTGGCGCAAGCCGCCAAATGTCCGATTATCGCTGGAAATCCAGCGATAATCGCACGACATTTGGCGATAGCTTGTTGATAGGGCTGGGCATACTTAACCATGATATCCACCTTCCATTGGATATCATGGCTAAGTCAAACTAAAAGCATGCGTAAGGAAAGTAGCGTTAACCAAGGTTAGCGCTACTTTTCTCATCGCTATGCTTGTTGGGGATTCCTTGATAATTGGAGAAATGTCGGTTAACGACATTTCTCCAGTTATTTTGGGACGGAACGCCCACTTTGCATCTCATTAGAGATGCAAAGGTGGCGTTATGGAAAAGGGCGATAGGGCAAGGATTCACGCGATAGCGTGGCCTTGCTAATACAGCGATAGAATTATCGCCGCTTTTCGTCTGAAAACAGACGCTAAAGCGGCGATAATTTCTTATCGCCGGCTTGATGATATGCCCCCACGTTTTGTTCTCGGGCGCTCCCTTTTCTCTTTCGGCCATTTGTGGTTGCTCCTGAAACCAGTCGCCTTCGATGGGTTTACACCATCTGGGCAATTATTTCACCTCATTATTACAAGATTAACAACCAAGTACAGTTATAAGCACTGAAAGATAACCAGTTAAGCTTTTGGAAGGGCCACAAGGGAATACATGACCACACATTTTTAGTAACTCTAGCCGAACTCACCATCTCATGGCCTGTCTCTCTTTCATACTCTTGACCAGAAAAACATGTCTTTAACCAGAGACTCAACTCCCTCTTACAGCCCCTTTCCTTGTTTTAGTTTGAAACCCTCCTATTGTAACTGTAGACCTATTTTGTTCTTAAGGCATGGTTGAACTGCAGTTGTCTATAGAGATGTATTCTCAATTCTTGAACTGAACTGTATTCTCAAATCAGACTGCATGACCCAGTGTGTAGTAATTGTATAGCTCTTCAATCCCTGGCGGCACAGCACCCAGGATAGTGGGCTGCATGTCTAAACACTTATAAGGTCCCAAAGGTGAGACCTATTGGCTATGCCAATGCTTGTTAGTGAAATTTTTCATGTAAAATACATATCAAACCACATAAAAAGAAATGCTCTATCATGAGGCATGGAAATAGTGTTTTCATAGCTGCATTGGCCCCCAGACATTGTCATCATGCATCATTGTCAGATCGACCAGGCTTGTAAATCTTACCGAGAACCTTATAGATCTGTGCAAGATTAAATACATAAATTGCATGATCGATACTGACTTAGAACTCATACTCATTCCCTCCCAAACCTGTCTTTGTATCTGTTCTGGGGGCAGGGATTCAAGAAGTCTAGCCAGGGTTTTTGCAAGAAGTGGGGGCAGGGGCTGCCACCATTGCTCCTGATGAATTTGTAGACAATTGAGGACCTGGTTATAACCTCTGCGGGAGCTCATTGCTTCACACTAGATTTTTTTAAATAAAATCGCACTCCTCCTTGCTATCTAATGCAAAGAAGTCTCGAGTTCGTGTGACACAGTACAAGAGTGACATGCGACAAGTTGTTTAATAGTGTGGATACTGCTCGGTGTTGACTTATAACAGAAGGCACGAGGTACGGCACTTTTAAGTCAATTTCTAAACGATATTGACTTATTGAGCCTTTTAACTTTGCTAGTACCGAGATGTTTATTGTATCCTGCCTTGGTGGAGGATATGTTCTGGAAAATTCACATCTCTCGGGATTTTTGTAGCAGAAGATTGTTCACTGACATTTTGGGTTGTTTCTCCTTCTAAAGGAAGGAACTAAATAAAGGTTTGACTTCCTTGAAGATAGCTGTAGGGAAAGGAAGAGGAAACATGCTATAGTCTTGGTGTGATGTTGGACCTGCGACGCCATCCGGGAGAGGCTGACAGCAGACCACAATGCAAGTTTTACTTTCCTGCCATATAGGATTTCGTCTGGTTTAATTGGATCAAGAACCACTGCGCTTGGAGAAGGAATTTCGAAGGTAAGATATTTGAGCGGAGTTTCATTTGATATTATTGTCAGGGAGTAGATGTCCAACCAGGGCTTTAAGTGGGCCGGGTCTCACCGGGTCTGAGCACCGGCAGTTTTTTTAGAGGGGCCTCGAAACGGGTCTCAGTATCGGGCTCTGTTTTGTGCCCTGGAGGCGGTCCGTTTTTTCCGGACTGCAGTGACAGCAGGCACATCGATGTGCGCGTGCTCACACTGCTCTTCTCACTAGTGGAGAAGTTACGGACGTCATGCCAGGTGAGCATTGTAAGAGAAGGGAAATCCTTTAAAGAGAGAAATTTTCTCTCTGGATTTCTCATTTCTTTTTGATACGCAGGAGCAGCAACATCGTCGTGGTGTCAGCAGGGCTTTAAGTGGAAGCTTTTTCAATGTTATATAAAACAAGCCATAGTTGCTGCTTATTTATCTTATGCAACTAACAACCATTGACAAAGCCAATAGTCCTGCCTTGTTGTAGGTGTAATGTTACTTGTTGTATCATTTATCTGGATGCTATGACAGAAACAGCAAAATACAAGCCGGGCGGCACACTATGCTAAGCACAGATTTTTAGCTTATGTATTTTTAAGCCACACCCTTAATTACATTGGACACGCCCCTTTGAGAGACCCCCCAGTTTTTTCATCCCACTTAAAGCCCTGTGTCCAACGCATAGCTGGGTTAGTCGTGGGGTTTCCATATTTTTTTCTTAATTGAGCTTGTGGCCTAAAATGGAGGCCTGCTGGTCAAGGTCAATCAGAGGTTGTGAGTGCCGAGGGTTCCTAGGTACCACCATAGACAGGAAGCTAATATTCACAACTTTTAAATGTGATGCTTTTGAATGCTTGACTTTGTGTTAGCGTTTGTAGATGTGGTTTCGGGGAGACAATGAGAGAGAGAGGGGGGACGGGGAGGGGGAGACAAGAGTAAGGTGACGCAGTGATTTGCGCTGCATTGCTTCACTTATGATTTAAATAAGCCCCTAAAAATATGGAGGAGAAGGTATCTTTGATGAATACTGAAGCCTGGGGAATGGCACAATGAATTAAGGTGCTGGCTTTATTGAATTGCTATTTTGATTGTATACGTCTGTGCATAGCTTAATTTATGTTTTTCTTATTTTGAAGTTTCTCTGGAGAAGAGAGGGTTTGCGATACCGAAAATTAATCAATGGTGGCTGCTGTGGGAACTGTTCTTTCTTTGTGTGACTATCCTAGCCTGACTTTGGTGGAGGTTTTAACATCACCACTTTCCTTCAAACGGGAAAAAAAATTCCCAGATAATAAACAATTATTGCTGTTCTTTTTGAGGGGCCACTTTGTGCAGAGCACGTGTTGCATTATTTTTATCCAATAAAGCGGCAATTTGCTCTATATTCTGCTTGTGTCCACGAGAGGGCAATAATGGATTAATAATAAATGCCAAGCACTACATACAGCAAGCTACAGCAGGAACCAGGCGTCCCCATTACTGCAAACTCCTGCCTGTACATCCGAGGAGGGGAAAACCTCACAGAAAGGATGCATAGATGTCAGGTAATCTTCTATATTCATTTTTAAAAGACAGATTAATAGGGGAATTTTTAATATTAAGACCTGAATAAATTTATGAAGTTTTATTGAGGTCTTGTGAGAGTCGATTTTCTGTCAGTGAGAAAAGCATTACAAACTGAGCTTGTGCTAACATTGAATTGTATTTACACTGTCCTCCAACTTGCCTCAATGTCACAATATATCATGTGATGACTGCCGCAGATTCCTGTTCTAAATAAAGCTTGTCTAGTATTCGCTTGAGTAAGCAGAAAGTGTTCTCAGAGAGGTTTTCGCGTTGTACTGAATCAAGGACAGTTCTCATCATCCCAGGCTTATGTTAAAACACTGTATCAACGTAACTGTACAGGTAAAACTGTGAGAATTGATAAATCTCAATGGACTACTATCCTGAGAGAAACCTCAAACCTATTCTGTATTGAAATGTTTCTTATAGCTTGTTTCCTATTGGTCCAAACCCTGAGAACCATGTATTCCCACAGAATGTACGAAAGGCTTTGTCTAAAGCACTGGTACTCATAGTACGGCCCGCGGGCCGCCAGCGGCCCGGGAGGCCTTAATTGGCGGCCCGCGGACCTTGCCCTGCCGTTTTTACATTTCCAGTAAGGCCGACAGTAAACACAGAAGATGACCGCAGCAGCATACGTAGTGAATACGTATTAATTATGTATTCACTATGTATGCTCCTGCAGCCACCTTCTGTTTTTACTGCCGGCCTCTGTGACCTCACACATGGCACAGTCGGAAAGCTTCCTAAAAGGCCCTTTAAAAGTCAGCTGTAAGCGTTTTCACAGCTGACTTTTAAAGGGCCTTTGGGAAGCTTCGTGTTGCCAACAACGATGTCCTCTTCTCCCGCAGCCTCTACTCCACCCACAGGGACAGACACACAGAGACAGAGAGACACACGCACAGAGACACACACACAGAGGCACATAGAGACAGAGACACACACACACACAGAGACAGAGAGACACACAGAGACAGAGAGACACAGACACACACACAGAGACACAGACACACACACAGAGACACACACACACACAGACAGACACACACACAGAGGCACACACAGAGACACACACACAGAGACACACACACACACAGAGACTGAGACAGAGAGACACAGAGACCATGAGACACTCAGAGACAGAGACACGCACAGAGACAGAGACACGCACAGAGACACGCACAGAGACACACACACAGACACACACACAGACACACAGAGACACACAGAGACACACAGAGACACACAGAGAGACAGAGACACAAAGAAAAACAGAGACACACACACACAGAGACAGAGGCACACACACAGACAGATACACATACAGAGACAGACACACACAGAGACAGAGACACACAGAAACAGAGACAAACAGACTGAGACACACACACAGACAGAGACGCACACACAGAGACAGAGACACACACACAGACAGACGTGTGTGTATGCTGGGTCTGGTGGCTCAGTGGACTAATGCGTCCGCTGCAGGGGCCTGTGTTCGACCTCATGGTCACAATTATTTTTACTGTAGCCCCGCACCCCACTGACCCCGCCCCCACAGGTGCGGCCCTCGGCCACAAACCACACTGTAAATTTGGCCCCCGAGAGAAAGTTTGTGAGTACCCATGGTCTAAAGCCTTATATAAAAGCATGGATTTCTGTAACTAGGGAGACCACCTTTTTCCCCACCTTAGAAGGCGAATCTATGCCGAATTTCATTTAGAACTGTAGTGAGTTCATTGTACTTGTGACTTATATGTTTTGATGCTAAACTTGCTCATGGCACCTTTATTGTAATTTGCCTATGAATTTTTTATATAAAGCATTGAAATGGGAATCTTTATTGTTATGAGAATGTTTCAGCCTTATTATATGGGTTCACTTAAATAGAAAAGTGAAGGTTCGAGTCGGGGAGCACCAAAGTCCGTATTGGGACTACACCACTCCCGGTCTTAGATGTCGGTGCGCCCCATGAGCTAAAATTAAAGACAGATTTGTGCACTGACAGTCTCATGACTCGGATCTCAAGTAATACTACTATAGCTAAAATAAAATCTATGTGTTATTATTATTATCAATAATAATAAAAATAACATTAATAATTATAATAATAATATTTATGGGGTTGTTAATATTATTAGGATACCACAGTGCTGTTGATGCCATAAAACAGAATGTGTGAGAATTGGTAAAGGGGCACTGCTGTCTGGAGTTGCCAGTGCACCAAAGTTTTGTTTCCTGAATCTCTTTTTCTTCTTATTCAGCACAAAGCTTGCTTCAATAATATTTTCTGTTCAGACCCAGTTTGACAACTGCATTCTCTGTATTTGGGGAATTGGAGATCCCTAATTAGGAAGGTGGGGGTGGGTGGCAGGCCAGCAGGCATTTGCTGATTTTAAGGTAACATTTAGAGGAGGGGCTGCAGGAGAGCAGGCCATCGTTTGCCCAGTTATCCTCTTCTCCTGCACAGGTAATCCAGAGGATAAAACTGGAGATGGGTAGTTTTCATTAACAGAAATGACTCTTGTGAGGCACACTCGTTTTCTACCACCTAGGAAGTGATACAGTTAGTTAGGGTGCACATGAGTACATTGAGAGGGATCACGGAGGGTCCCAAGGACTCCCCCAGAGCATGCTGACAAGGGCTTTCAGTCACATACTGCATCCACCTGTTGTGGGTGCCTGTACATCTCCAAAAGCAGGCTAGGTCTACATAGGGTCAAAACGGAGTCAACCAATGCTGCCCTCCGTCATGTCCATGCCATGAATGAATGAATAAATATTTTTAGAACGCAACATTTTCCCAAAAGGTGTCACGGCGCTAGTAGCAGCTAGTCTTAGGAAGGGAAGAAGGAGCAAGAAAATGATCCGCTGCCTATCCGTTAAGGAGTAAAGAGCCAAGTTTTCAGGGCTTGTGAAATGGAGAGTGAGGTTGGAGGCTGGAAACAGAGTGAGGGAGCAAGTTTCACAGCTTGGATGCGGCCACCGAGAAGGCTCTACTTCCCCATCTCAATTTTCGATGCTTAGGAACAATTAGGAGATTTCTGCCTGAGGATCACAGTGGTCTGGGGGGAGTGTAATATTGAAACAGGTTCCTGTGTTCTCCCAGGCCAGTGTTGTGCAGGGCTTTGTGAACGGTACAAAGAGTCTTGAAGATAATTCGTTTATTCACCGGTAGCCAGTGGAGTTTCCAAATCCCCTCAGAAACTGATTGAAATTTTGGGACATCAAGAATTAGACTGGCTACAGCGTTCTGGGCCAGCTGCAATTTGCAAGTACAGTCTTATTAATATACAGATAAAGAGTATTACAATAATCCAACCTGGATATAATAAGTGCCAGAGCTACTTGCTTCCATGCTGGAAGACGGATAAAAAGAAATACTTCCTTAAGGGATTTTATCATCCAAAAACATCCAAAAACAGGTCAAGACTGTCCTGTTGACCTGCAGGTCGAACAATAGATTTTTATCGACCAGTACTCCAAAGTTTTTTGCGGAGTCTGCTGGAGTAGGCAAGGACCCCACACCATCTGGCCACCACAAATTGGAACCACACGTACGGTTGACTATCAGAGATCAAGACCTTGGTCTTGTACCCATGCATGTGGCCACAGCCTGCGTACAGTTTTTTAAATTGGTGGCAGTCGCATCCATGTCCCTAGAGATAGACATGATGATTTTTTTGTCATCAGCATAAGACAGTGCTTGGAGCCCAAAAGATCTTATAAGTTTTGCCAGTGGGGAGACATTCAAGTTGAACAATGTAGGGCTCAGGGAAGAGCCCTGAGGCACCCCACATGGCAACGGTATGAATTCAGAGCAGAACTGATCCACCATAATCATCTGAGACCTGCCACTCAGAAAAGATGCCAGAAATTTGAGAGCTGAGTCTGAGACCCCCAGTTGCTGGAGCCACTCAACAAGCTGGGTCGGGGGGATGGTATCAAAGGCTGCAGATAGGCCCAGAAGGACAAACGCTGCAGCCACCCCAGCACGCACCATGGATCGGATGTTGTTGACTGCAGATACTAGTGCATTTTCAGTCCCTTGGTTGCTTCTAAATCCATACTGAGATACATCTAGCAGTTGAAATTGTTCAAGATAATTAATCACCTGGACATAAAGATGATTCCTCAGGATGTTGGCGAGTACAGGCAACAAGGAGATGGGTTTGACTTGGACAGTTCAAGCAAGCCCACATCCTTCTGAGTATGATGGAAAACACGATGAAGGTAAGAGGTGGGAGGCTGAAGTGGTTTTTCTTCTCTCTTTGATTGAAGACAACAAATCAGAATCAGCATCACTTGTACTCATTGTAAAAGATAGCATCTGTAATGAGTTTGATGTTGCCACCAGACATGCATAGTGCATACATTAGACATTTAGGAGAGGTAATCTCTCAATATCATTAAATACCATACCAAATGTACTTGATCGTAAAACATTACCCGCTGCTAGAAGGAAAAGCAAATGAAGACATCAGTGGGGGTCTAAAAGTCCTTGTGGGAAAGATTAGCCGGGTCCTGACACCTCAGGGCTATACCATGACATAGTGTCATGTAGCTCATTGTTTCGTCATTATGTAACATATGTGCATAATCTCATAGAGTCATGGTAAATTTCAAGTTTAATGTATGTATCTTGAACTGAGACCTATATTGTACATGGTTTCTTATCATGGTCTTAACCTTGCATTTGGCGGCTTCAGCTATGCAGAGTTAATGTGCCATTTATGTGACAGCAGTTAGCATTTTAGAGTTGTAGATGCAGTCTGTTGCTCCTCCATTATTTTCAATACCTGCATGCTGATGTTTAGTCTTTTCTTTTATTTCATTTATGTCCAGTAGCACCGATGCACCCAGCCATTAATGAGAATCAATGTACACCAATAGGAATGAACCTTAATGTTCATAAGTATTATTGGTCTCAGTAAGTAATGCTCATGAATGGCTCCTCCCTTTATTTATCAATGGAGCCTCAATGAGCCTAGGTCATGGGACCTGGTTGTATATGCCTTATCAGTGGCTAATGCATAGATCTGAGGCCTGTGACTCAAAAATCTATGTTAGATTTGTTACTTATCAGGTACCTCTCATTAAGATAAATAATGACCTATCATTCTTTTGAATGGTATTCAGATTTGATAAATTGCTGATTGCAATAATGTCTATAGAGACATTAAGTTTGTTATGCACCTGAATACCAGTGAAAAGAGCATATCTACTAAATGTTGGTTAGTTCACAGATATGCTTCATGTCCTACACACTGCGATATGTTACGCCCATTAGCAGAACTGAGGTGCTATAAAATTGGGTCTAGGTGTAGCTTTTGAAATTCCTTCCACTATAAACAGCGTATAACAAAATGCCACATTTGTTGACTGATGTCATCAGTGATGTGCTCAATGTTGTCATTTGAGATGTCATCATTGCAGTCATCAATTATATAATTTAATATGCCATGAGTGACATAATATATGACATCATAAGCATTGCATGATGGGGGCGTAAGTTAATGTTATCTCCCAGAACTATAACTGATCAATTTCAGTGTTTTTATTTTTGTTTTTAAACATTAGTTTTTGTCTCATTTCAACACCTAACTATAAGATCATTTTAATATTTGTTTTTTCAGTGGATTTAAATTTGTTTGTATTGTAAGGCAAGATCATATTACCATACTTAACTATAATGTCTCTGTAAGCAATTGGGTTTGTTGGTTGACTGGGGTGTGAACCCTGGTCAAGCAGCAACCACAATCCTTGTCAGGGTGGGACACAAGCCGACCCTATATTAACCCATGCTGAACCTTCTGGTAGCTTGGCACAGAGCGGTCAGGCTTAACTTAGAGGCACTATGTAAACACTTCAAACAGTAAAAAAGTGAAAAACACCGCACAAAAAGGATCCCACACCAAGTTAGAAAAATAAAAAAAATTTTAGTAAATAAAACAAGACCAAAGTTACAAAAGTCCAATCAGTAGAGCCGGAGCTATGCAATTTTAAAGATTTTTATGAAGATACCACCACAAAGCACCAACTGTGGACATCTGGTCACGCTAGACTGGGACAAAGTCAAAAATTCAAGCTGACTGCTATGGAGTGCGGGTGATCACGGGGACCCAGTTAAGCATGAACAAAATACCTTACATCCTGGTTTGCGGAGCGTTGCGAGGGTCCGCGTTGTAGATGAGTCACCAACTGAAAAAATTAGTCAGTTCCGAGGTGTGGGTTAGGCTGTGATGCGAGGTCCTGCCTTGTCGTCGAGGATCCTGTAGACTATGGCTTGAGGTGGGAAGTTCAGCATCATGGATGTGTTGCGCAGCTGGGGTGCTGCATTGGTTCCACGGAGCTAAGAGGCTGCGATGCAGAGTCCGGCATCGTCATTGAGCCTGCCATCAATGAGGGATGCCAGGGCCTGCGCTGAGGATGCGTAGTGCAGCGGCAGATCTGAAGAGGCTGCAGAGGTGATACAGGTTTGTGGCTGGTCAGATCCACGCAGCAGAGGAGGTGCATCGGTTCTGCTGGATCCACAAAGGCTGGCAGAGAACCTTAGGCCCACTTTCAAGGGTCCAGGACTGAGGTGGCACCACTGTTCATGGTAGAACTCACAGATGGCAGAGTCATGGTGCTAGGGTCTATGTTGTTGGAGTCTTCTGTCCCTGAGGGTCAAGTCCAGCGGCCAACAAACTAGCCCTTGGAGTCACTCTGGGGTCCTGTGTTTAACAGATGTTGGTCCAGTCCTTCTCACCTAGGCAAAAGGGCAGCAGGGAGCAGGTCAGCACAGCAGGGCAGCAGTCCTCCAGAACAGCAATCCGTCAGAATAACAGTCCTTTCAGCAGCAAAGCAGTCCTTCTTCCTGGCAGAGTATACAAAGGTCCAGAAGAGTACTGAATAGTTGGTGTCTGAGGTTCAGTATGTATACCCAGTTGTGCCTATGAAGTCAGGAGAAGCTTCTAGAGGCAATCCTTTGAAGTGTGTTCCTGGCCCTGTGTCCAGACTAACTACAAGGGGTATGAATCCCGTATGTGTGGAGGCAGGATACAGCCTAATCAAGTGTAAGTGGGGTTGTGCCAAGCTCCTCCCACCCACCCTGCCAGTGAAGATACATCCAGGCACACCTAAGCTCCCTATTGTGCGTGGCTGTCTAGGAGGAATACACAAAGCCAACTGCACCCATTTATGTGACCCAGAGACAGGCTGCAGGCACTAAATGGCTATGGCAGGAAAATACCAACTTACTAAAAGAGGCATTTTCAAAATTGTAATTTAAAATCTGACGTTACCATAAGAGAGGATTTCTCAGTACAGTTCCAAAGACATCAAACATAAACTGGTTACCTGTCCCCGTTTGGAAGTTATAGCTTATTAAATGTAATAAGGTGTTGGACTTGGCCCTTTTTGCAGGGTTATCCCAGAACTTTTTGCCTTCCTCCTGTATTTTTTCTGACCTGTTGTTGGTGGTTTTAGGACTCTGGGCACTTTATCACTGCCGTTGAGTGCTAAAGTGCATGTGCTCTCTATGGTAAACTTGGTAAGATTGGTCTACACCTGTTTGGCATATTTAATTTACCTGTAAGTCCCTTGTACAGTGGTATCTCATATACCCAGGGCCAGTAAATTAAATGCTTCTGGTGTGCTTGCAGCACTGCTTGCACCAACCACCAAAGTAGCCTTTCAAACCTGTCTCAGGCCTCTGCCACTGCAGGGCCTACACGCGCAGTTTACTGCCACTGTGACATGGCACATAAAGGGGTTGCCTAGTCTGTGACTTCCCTTTTACTACATATCAGTCACCCCTATGGTAGGCCCTAGCTAGCCCTGTGGGCAGGGTGCGGTGTAGTTAAAAGGTAGGACATGTGCCTTAACTGTGTGGCATGTCCTGGTAGTGACAAACAGCCTATTTGGTTTCTCACTGCTGTGAGGCTGCCCTCTCATAGGAATGCATTGGGGATTCCCTGATATGTGCTTCAATGGTAATTCCTGACATGAGAGGGGTAGCATGATCAAGTTTGGTATGTTTGGAATAGTGGTGATAAATGCTGCGTCTTAGTGTTCGCGGACTTATTATCACTATTTTAGAAATTCCACTTCTAGAAGTAGGCATTTGTGTGTGATATGTGTCTTTGTGCCTGCCTGTTATGTATTGACTATCTGGCCTTGGAGTGACAGGGGCTGGGGAGGTGCAGTGGCTCCATAGAGTCTGGATGAGTCAGCGCTAGGCCGAATGGGCCTGGTCTGCTTTTGGACTGGTGGGAGGAGTAGCACCTGCACATGAATAGGGCTGTGCCTGCCTTCCACAATGATGGCTCCACCCCCCTGTGGTGTGTCTGGGGCCAGGGCTTACACCTACAATGGGGAATGTTGTGCACTGTAAGGATAATTTTAAGTGCCCCCCAAAACTGGTTTGGACTGGGTCCAGGGCCTTGTACCAGGACAGAACAAAGACTTTGTGGAGCATAAGTATTGGGGCTGTGACCCCATGTCTGTTGAACTGAGCCTGCTTGAACTACTGGAAGAACAGAAGAAGAGACTGCGTGGGACCAGAGGATTGCTGTGCTGGTGGGGAACCGCCACTGTGACCGTGCCTTGTGTGCTGGGCTGCTGGAGGGACCGCCTCTATGCCCAAGGACCCTGTGTGCTGGCCTGCTGCCTACTCTCCTGGAAGTGTGTGCCCCCAGTACTCTTCAAAGAATCCAGCAAGAGGGGACTACTCCCTGTGCTGGAGAAGCCCAAGCACTGGTGAAGCACTTCACGTTCCCGCCTTTGTTCCTGGGGGTTGAGTACAGGCGAAGTGCTTTGGCTTCATCATTATCATAGCGCGCTTTGAGAGTGCTGAAAAACCTGTTGCTCAAAGAAGTTGGCCCCAGCTGCAGTGGAGCACGTGGAGCGCTTCATGATTTCTTTTGTGCCCTGTGTGTCTGAGCCCTGGTGTGGGCTCGTGTTGCGTTGCCGCACTTGGTGGGCGGTTTTCACTTTAACCTCTCGCGGGTGGGGCTTGGCGACGAGATAGAGCCGGAGCTTCACGGGCTCTTGGTGCAGGGATCGGCCAGCATTCCATAGCAGCAGCGACGCCTTCCAGGCCGTCCGAGGCCCACAGAGGGAAAAGTGACCCCGCCCAGCTCCAATCCCAGTCCCGCCCATCGCCAGACGGTGCTGAGGCTGGAAGCCACAGAGACCGGGCAGTTCGACCTCACGGGGGGTCCAAGGACTCCGATTCACCCGGGCCGCAGGTGAGTTTGCTCAGGAATAGGCAAAGGGTGGGGGGGGGCCTGGGAGAGGTCTCCGCCCCCGGTTACAGCCGGGTTAACCTGCAGCAACTGCCCCTCTGTGTAATCACGGGCAACTCCCTTCCAAGTGAGCGGGCATTGGTGAAATTGAACGCTGGGGGACCGGGAGAGGTCACGGAGTGTTTTGTGAGTCTCCAGCTGCACCGCGCGATCGCGTGTAGATGCCGCTCCCTTACCTGTGGGGTATTTGACAAACCCACACAGTTAGCAGGTCTGGGTGGCAATCCTCGACGGAGGTCCCTGCTCATGCTAATGGGCCGTCACCATACCGCCTCTACAGAAAAGCTCCAAGGCGCTGCCTATTTCAAGGTACAAGATGGTAATGGGTGCACAAATCTATCTGGGGAACTTATGTGCCTATGGCCTCATCTGATACAAAGTGATTTGTGATACGGATTGATTTGTGATACAAAGTGATGTGCTTATGGTATTCCCTGATGTGTGCAATCTAGGGGTAGTTACCCCATTGCCCTGCTTTTGGTACATGTGCCATACTGTGCTGTGTTAGGCCCTGATGTTACGTTGCAAATTGAAGGGATAGTCCCAGTGGAGAAGTGTTTCTAATGTGTGCACTGCTGATGATGGTGAGCCCTAATGCTTTGTGCTAAGTGCAATCTTACCAGTAGTTACTGGTCACCCTAACTAACTGTGATTTATCTGATTCTGACAGTGGCCCGATTGGCCTAGTGATTTATATAATCCCTGTAAAGTCATGACAAAGTGCCTAGTGGCATGGTAAAATATGTGATTGTGTTCTAATGTGTTTTTATCGATAATACAAAGGCTATTTTTATATAACCTTGTGTGGAGTTTCTTTTGCGGTGTGCCTAGTGTGTCGCTGCTGTGTGAGTGTGTTGTGCAAACGCTTTACACATTGCCTCTGGGATAAGCCTGACTGCTCTGCCAAGCTACCAAGGGGTGAGCAGGGGTTATCTTCAGCGTGTAACTCCCTTGCCCTGAATAGAGTGGTGGTTTCTGCCTGACTAAGGCGTATGCCCTAGCCAACCAGAAACCCAATTTCTAACATAAGGTAACTCCAATGTTATCCTAGGGGGAGGTAGGCCTTAAAGTAGTGAAAACAGTATTTAAGATTTTTTCAATACCAGGGCACGTAAAACTTAAAATTACATGTCCTACTTTTTAAATGCACTGGACCCTGCTCTCTTGGCTGTCCAGGGCCTACCCTAGGGGTGACTTATACATATTAAAAAGGAAGGTTTGGGCCTGGCAAAAGGTTTATTTTGTCGGGTTTGCAATGGCAGACCTGAGGCATGTTCAAAGTGGTATTTAAGTGGGTGGCACAATCTGCAGGCCAACTTTTAGCATTTAATTTACAGGCCGTGGGCAAACGTAATGCCACTTTACTAGGACTGACATGTAAATTAAATATGCTAATTGAGTATGAGCCAATTCTACCATGTTGTTAGGAGAAAGCACAGGCACTTTAGCACTCGGTAGCAGTGGTAATGTGAGCAAATTTCTAGGGCCAGCAAAAAACAAAGTCAGCAAAACAGGAGATCTGAAGGATAAAGTTAGGGGGAAAACCATACCAAGGACGCGAGGACTAACGGTCGTTTTAACCTGTTTTTAGGTGAATTTCTTGTTTTTTTTTGTTCTACCATATTCAGCCAACACCCCCCACTGCGCATGGCTTTTAGTGTGCAGTGGGAAATTGGCCGCTGCCCTACACACATTCCCACCATAGGTGCACAACCCTCCACTGTGCATGTCCTTCAGCAGTGTACCACTGTGCATTGGCTTGCACCTAGCCCACTAGAAGCGGTAAACTTCCACTGTGCATGGCCGATCTCCTACACAGTGCCGGTTGGCCATAGGGTCTGCTGCCCCTGCCTTCCCCTACTTTCCTCTGTTGTCAACTTACTGTCCCTGAACCTCCCGTCTGCCCTCTGTGGTATTTTTGCTGCCCTTGCCTGTCCAGCCTACTCACCATTGTAAGTGAACTGCCTAAACCCCAATTGCCTACCCTCAGTTGTCAGCTTGCTGCCCCTCCCGCCTACCCTCTGTTGTTTGTATACTGCCCTGCCCACCCACTCTCTGTTGTTTGTATGCTACCCCGTCCCTCCCGCAAACCCTTCATTATCCTTGCGCTATCCAAGCCTCTCCTGCCTACACTCATCTGTCAGCTTTCTGACTCTGCCCCTCCTGGTTGCCCTCCATTGTCCATGTGATGTACAAGCCTGTGCTCTCTACTCTTTATTGTAAGGGTGCTGCCCTGACACTTCCTGTCTACCCTCTTGTTCATATGGTGCTCAAACCTTTCCTGCCTACCGTCCATTGTCTGTGTGTTACCCCCGTCCATCCTGCCTGGACTCTGTGGTCAGCTTGCTGTCCCTGCCCCTCCCACTTGCCCTCTGTTGTCAGTGTGTCTCTAGTCTTTCTGCCCTACCGTCCATTGTCTGTCTGCTATCCCTGCCCTCCCGCCTGCCCAACAACATCAGATTGCTGCCTCTACTCCTCAGACCTGCCCTCCATTGTCTGTGTTGTGCCGTTTATGCTTGCCCTCTGTTGTCCGTGTGCTGCCCCTGCCCATCCCATCTGCCATCCATCTTTGGTTTTCTAGTTTTCTGCCTATGCACCTCCTTCCTACCCTTTGCTGACTTTGTGCTGCCTCTGAACCTCCTGCCTGCCCCCCATGATCAGATTGCTGCCTCTGGCACTCTTGCTTGCCCTCCATTGGTTGTGTGCTGCCCATGCCACTCCTGCCTGCTCTGCATCACCAGATTGCTGCCCTTGTCCCTCAGACCTGCCCTCCGTTGTCTGTGGGCTGCCCCTACCCCTCCTACCTACCCTCTGTTGTTGGTGCACTGTCTCTACCCTTCTTGCCTACCCTTCCTGCCTGCTCTTCCCGCCTGCTCTCCATTCATGTGCTGGTCTTGCCCATCCCACCTGCCCTTCATGGTCATCTTGCTGCCCAAGCACCTGCCTTCCCTCTGTTGTCTGTGTGCTTCCCCTGCCCCTCGCACCTGCCCTTCTTTCTCCATGTGCTGGGACTGACCCTCATGCCTGCCCTCTATGAATAGATTGCTGCCTCTGGCCTTCTTACCTGCCTTCCATTGTCTGTGGTTGCTCCTGCCACTCCCCCCTGCACCTATCGTGTTTGTCTGCTGTTGCTACCCCTCCCGCCTACCCTCTGTGGTTAGCTTACTGTTTCTGCCACTCCCACCTGTTCTCTGTGACCACAGCTTGCTGCCTCTTCCACTCCCACCTGTGCTCCATTCTTTGTGTTCTGCCCCCTACTGCCTTTCTTCCTTCGTCAGCTTGTGACCCTCCGGCCTGTCCTCCATTGTCCAAGTGCTACCCAGCCCCCCTCCTGCAAACCCTTTGTGGTCCATCTGCTGCCCCTCCTGCATGTCCTCTGTAGTCAGCTTGCTGCCTCTGCCCCCCTCAACTGCCTATTGTTGTCTGAGTGCTGTGCATGCCCTCTCCTGCCTAATCTCCTGGTCTGTCTGCTCTCCTTGCCATTCCTGCCTGTCTTCTGTGGTCCGCTTGTTATCCCCTGCCACTCCAACCTACCCTCCATTGACTGTGTGCTGTCCCTGCCCCCTCCTGCCTGCCTTCCATGGTCCGTCTGGTACCCCTGGCCCTCTTGCCTATTCTCTGTGGTCAAGTTGCTGTCCTGGACCACCTGCCTGCCCTCTTGTTGTCTGTGTGCTGCCCCTACCCCCTCCTGTCTGCCCTCCATGGTCTGTCTGAATCCCCTCTCTCCTACCCCCATAATTTGTTTGCTTCCCCTGCCCCTCCTGGCTATCCTCTGTGGTACCATTGCTGCTCCTGTCATTCCCTCCTGCTCTCTGCCTCCATTATCTGTGTGCAACCACTGTCCCCCCCTGCCCACCCTCTAAGGTCCTTTTGATCCCCGTGCCCTCCTGCCTGCCCTCCATGGTCAGCTTGCAGTCCCTGCCCCTCCCTACTGCCCTCTCTTTTCTGTGCACCACCCCTTGCTTCTTCCACTGACTCTCTCTGATCATTCGGCTGCCCCTGCTCCTCCTGCCTGTCCTCAGTGGTCAGCTGTCCCTGTCCATCCTGCCTGCCCTCTGCTCCATGTGCTGCCTCTGTCCTCTCCTACCTACTCTCCGCGGCCTGCCTGCTGCTTCTAAGTATCCTGCCTGTCCTCTATGGTCAGCTGACTGCCTTTCCAGCCTGCCCTCCATTGTCTGTTTGCTGTCCCTGCTCCCTTCTGACTGCCCTCCCCTGTCTATGTCCTTCCTCTGCCCCTCCTGCCTGCTCTGTTTGGTCACCTTGCTGCCCCTAGAAGTCCTGCCTGTCCTCTGTTTTCCTTGTGCTGCCCCGTCTTACCTGCCCTCCATTGTCCGTGTGCTCTCCAGCCCCTCCCGCCTACCTGTGATGGTCTTCTTCCTGGTCCGTCCCTGCCAGGTGAGTAAATTTTTTGTTTAAAGACTTTGTGCTACTGCTGTAGCCAGTACCAGAGTACCATGCTGGGTACCACAGTACAAGGTGTTCTGTGCAGCAGTACTGGCCGCTTAAAATCTATCTATATTTTTTGTTTTAACAGAAGGGAGTCTCCCCCTTGGCCCTGGGGGTCATGGTGTGGCCCCTTTGTGGGTTTTTGAAAAACAAATTTAGGGACCAGGACACCGAGCCCCCTAGTCCTGTAATGGCAGCCACAGCATTTTGTGCCTAACAGTGGCGAGCTAATCCAACTACCAAAACTACCAAGGGGAGAAAAACCTCCCTTTGCCAATCAGCAGATCCAATTTTAACAATTACATTAGCAGGACCAACCAACCAGATATATATATATTTTTTTAACCCATTCAAGCCCACTCTAAGTTCCTCTTTACGAGCAAATTTCTCAAAAATGGCTGAAAGGATTTATACCAATTGACAAAAATCATGCTTTCTGGGTAAAGTTCTAACTTACTGCCCAATTTTCTATACGTGGGGTGTTGGGTGCAGGGCCTGGAGATATGAAGCGTAATTTGAAATGTCACCAGTGATGTCTTCAATGATGTAATTTAACATGTCATGAGTGATGCCATATGTGAGGTCATAAGCAGTGCATGGGCAGTGACACAATTTATTGTTAGCTCAATAACTTGTGAATTTTTGTATTTGGGGGGAGGGGAGTTAAACGTTAGTTTGGATCGCATTTCAACACCAATTTTAAAGTCACTTTAACCTTTTTTTAGTGAAGATCTACCTACCTACCCATCTATCTATCTATCTATCTATCTATCTATCTATCTATCTATCTATCTATCTATCTATCTATCTATCTATCTATCTATCTATCCAGATAGCGATAGAGTTAGATATAGATATATAGACAGATATAAACATTTAGATATATATTTTATTGATACAGGTTTCAACTAGTGTTGCAAACTGCCTATTTTGCGATGTAATTTCAGTTGCAGGGGGTTGCTGAATGGCCTGCCTAATGAATACTAATTAGACATTTTGGCATTTGCGACTCCCCTGTGATGAGCTACAAACACAGAGATGGAACAGCAAAACTCCTTCCCTATGTTTGCTTTCACAAACTGGAATTTTTTTTGTAAAGCCGCCAATGTTACTTTTAGGAACTGATGCTGCATGAAAAAAAAATTATATAGTTGAGCAGGCAGTGGCCACCTGGACCACTGTGTGACGGAGATAAACTTACCGATGCAAGGGGCACTGTTTTCACAACATCCAGCCTAAGGTGCCAGATGCCAAGAGTCACCTGTAGCAAGCAAACCGAAGAGGTTTGAGAGGAAAGAAAGACTACGAAGAGAATTCTGCAAAAAGACTCTAGGCGGTATAAAATTCTTTCCCCAAAAGCAACTCGGCACAGGATTTCCCGGTCAAGAGGAGATACCGACAGGAAAAGATAGTGCCACTCCAGATAAGAACCGAGCACAGAGACGGTATTGGAAGAATTATAGACGTGCACAGAGCCATGAAACTGCCTGTCTTATTTATTTTTGTTTTATCTATTTAACAGCTTGATAGAATGCCAATGAGGCAATACAAACATTTCATCTATAATTTTCCGAGATAAAAAAAAATACAGCACAATTCTTAAAACCTCCATTCAACATACATACAGTTTTACACCTATATACTTATGCAGCTAGATCATTCTCCAATCATAACGGCAACATATTCTAAAAAAAACACAAACCAGGATTAACCTACAATAAAACCCTATCCTTTACTAGTTGTGGAAAATACAGTTGTTTATGTGCTAAATACAATTATAGCTAGGCAAAAACGGGCCTGAACTTTTTAGGTCTCGCCTAGGCAGCGCTTGCGCTGTCTCGTTGAGACATGCAGTATATACTATAGCGTGGAAGCTTTCTGAAAGCTCCGCCCACTCTCCGCCCATCTTTTTGATTGGCTTACATCCTAAATGCTGCCTTCTGATTGGTTTTAGGCTTCTTAGTCCCTCCTCCTGACGGCCATCTTGTCATTTGTATCCTTCCCTGGCTATTGGCCTCTTTACTCCAACACTATTTTCTGCCCTGTGTCCCCCCCGCCCCCTCCCGCAGCTCGTCACTTCTCGCCCCCTCATCACCCCCTCCACTCCCGTTCATGCCTTTTTAAATGCCCGCTCTCCCATTTGTAATGCAATACGTCTCGCGTAAATGCGAGTTGTATTGCATTGCAAATGCTTGTTTTAAAGTAGTGCGCATTGTGCGCAAAGACCGGAAGTCAGGCGTCTCGCGCCTGAGTGTGGGCGGGGCTCCCATCCCAAGGAGAGCCCCGCACATTGACCCTGTTCTCCTGTCCCTATTGCGCCTGTTTGCCCTCTGCTGCCCTGGCAGGTGCATGCAACGGGTCGGAAAAGGGAATTTCTATTACAGTGGTGTTTTTTTCCGTTTTTCATATCCTGATTTTGTTTGGAGGGTACTTTTTTTTCCTCTACTCTTCTGTTTCTCTGTTGCTGTGTTCCTGGACCCCTACCGCGAAGCCTACTGAACACACACATCAAAAAACTGGCCTGATTGGGGAAAAGCCTGGCATCTCATTAGGTCGAGTGGGTCCTCCATAGGGGTAGTGAGAAGGAAAACTCTCCAGGTAAGGAAGTGACCTGAGACGAAGTAACAGAAGAGTTATAGAATGTTTTAGACAGGGAAAAGTGACAGAGTGAAAGTCAAGCCCAAAACAGAGAGGGAGTAACTGGAGAGCAGGAAGACACAGGGGAAAACTAGAGACAGAACAAGAAGGTGCAGAGACCACATAGGAATTCAGAAAGACAGAAACGGATTTAGTTTAGGAAGGAAAAGCTAAAAGGAACGCTGAGACATTATTTTGGTTTGAAAGTTGTTTATTTGTACTCGATACTCATACGTACCTATTTTCATTTCGAGGAACTGCCTGGTGCAGTGGACGACGGGAAAAATGCCAGAAGAGAGGAAGACGGGATGGACTGTGTTCTCAGCTATCCACCACTTAGAGGAGATGAGCTATACCGCATTGAGTGAGCCTGTTTCTTTGATCCCAATGCATGTTAAATTCGAACTATTTGGACTTTCTAACAAAAAACTTAAACCGTTCTCTTCTATATCTTCTGGCTATTTTCTTGAAACAGTTAAGACCCACAAAAGACACTGCCTACCTCTCTTGAGGTCGCTGAACACCATTCGTAATTGGGAATGTGTTTCAAGAAGACTGCCTTCCCTCTGCTAGTCAGTTGCCACCTCCTTTGATGCATCAGTAACTGATGTCGGTTTCAAACTACTGGTATGTGTACTACCGAATTGCATTTAGGCGGGCCTTATTTTGCTTATTTGCCATTTTATGAATGGGTATTACCCCTTCTGGGTGTCAGTATCTCATCAATGTTTTATGACCACAATAATGGTCCCCTGATTTATACACTTATGATGAGAGCCACTGGAATTATGTGCTTTTGTGGCTGTGGCTTTTTCTGCATAATTATGGATTTTCTGCATTTACCACATAATCCATAATTTGCTGCATAATCTACAGATTTTAACCCAAAGCAATATTTCTAGCTCAAACTGATCAAAAGTTACTAAAAAAGCAGCAACATGTGTTGTCACACAGTGGAAGGCCCATCACACTGGTTGACTGGTTATATTCCTGTTGCTTATTGTTATTTTTGGATATTAAACTGGTACTAATGAGGTCAGAATTATGCTAGGCATTGTTAACAAGTGTAAAAATGACTAAATAATGAAGTAATACTATCACAAAATGTACTGCAATATGCTGCATAATTGGCCTATGCTTGCAGCATAACTTGGTCAGGCCCTATCACTAAATTCCATTGGCTCTGCTGATGAGTTGCAAAAAAGTGATGGGGTGTCCTTTTATGCTAACCTTTTCTTACAAGTTGAAAGGACTCGCAGTCTGAACATTGTGAGTTTCCAAGTCCTGTTGCAACTAGTAATGTCTATTTGGTACATTGGAATTATAGTTTTTGCACTCACAAATTCTGCAGTTTTGTGGACTGTATGCTTTGAAAGTGAAAAAACATTTCAAACATCAGGACTCAGATTATTGAAATGATATTAACTAATGGTATTTTTTTGTTTCTGCTCCTCACTGCCTGTTTTTAGGTTTTAAAAAAAACTGCAGTTATTTCTGTGTTTTTCTTTCTCTATTTTTTATTTTTAGTTATCAGCAAGAAAGAGGTTTTTGGCCAAAAAAGTGCCATATGTAGTAACAGTAACTAATGTAGTATCACTCTAGCGTCACCTTGTGGCACAGTGGTGTGAATGGAAACATTAGAAGAACCTCAGATGTTGGCAAGCGATGCATGGCTGACACTATATGACAAATATGATAAATCCTATAACTAGGCGATTAGAAACACAAAGAGGACATACCTTGCCCAACAAATCAATGAAAATTGTAACTCAGCTAGGGAATTATACAAAATAGTTAAAGAACTTAGTAAACCAATCAGCATGTCTCAATGTCTACCTCCCTCAATAGAAGCTTGTGAAAAAATCAGTAACTTCTTTTCGGATAAAATAAACAAAATATACTCCACTTTTAGCCCGATTATGACCACAGAAACAACCAACCTGAAATTCTGGACCCCTCATCCAGAAGCCTTATCATCATTGAGCAACTTCTCCCCCCTATCAGAGACTGAGGTTCTAAAAGCAATGGGCGAAGTGAAGGCTGGTTCACCCCTGGACCCCTGTCCCCATTTCATTTTCTCTCAAATCGCCTCAACACTTTGCCCATATGTCACGCAGCTCTTTAATAACTCTCTTAAGTCAGCTGCATTTCCTGACATTTGGAAACAGGCAGTAGTAATTCCCCTACTAAAAAAAGCTGGAACAAACGTCCTCAATCCTGAAAATTATCGGCCTATCTCCCAATTGCCTTACCTCTCAAAAGTTCTGGAGAGGCTAATAAATAAACAATTATCTAATTTTTTGGAAACTAACGATCTATTGGACCCCTCTCAGACGGGTTTCAGGGTCACCAACAGCACCGAGGCTACACTACTGGCAGTATTGGATAATATCAGAATGTGCACTGACCAGGGAGGAGCTGTTGCCCTGATATTATTAGACCTGTCGGCAGCGTTCGACACGGTCTCACACAACAGATTGTTGGAAATCCTTTATGAAAAAGGAATCCATTCCAAAGCCTTGGAATGGTTTAGATCATTCTTAAGTAATCGTACTCAAACGATTCAGTTAGGGCACTTCCGATCTCAACCTAGCGCCATCAGTTGTGGTGTCCCACAGGGGGCATCGTTGAGCCCAACCCTCTTTAAAGCCTATGTTTCATCCTTGGCGAAAATTGGTAGAAAATGGGGAATTGGCATTTGCTCTTATGCAGATGATACCCAACTGATGGTGGCTCTTGAGGAAAAATCTGAACTCACCAAAACTAACCTGCATTTCTGCCTCTCAGAGATGGCAGAGTGGATGTCTGAGCATTATTTAAAACTAAATGCAGGAAAATCAGAAATCCTGCTCTTTGGGGGCGCCAATTTAATTTGGGACGCCTCTTGGTGGCCACAAACTCTTGGTGCTGCTCCAACCCCCAAACAGAGCGCAAGAAACCTGGGCATCATTATTGACACCTCTTTATCCATGAAGGACCATGTGCGGGCCCTTTGTGGGAAAGGCTTTGCGACTCTGAAATTACTAACCAGACTTTCCCCTTGGATTCCACTAGAATGCAGAAAAACGGTCACACAGGCACTGCTTATAAGTCAGCTTGACTATGGAAATGCCCTGTTCGTGGGCATGACTGAGTTCCTTTTCACGCGGCTCCAGGTGCTCCAAAATGCTGCAGCCAAACTAGTATGCAATAAAAGCAGACTAAGTTCCGCATCAGCGTGCATGAAAAAATTGCATTGGCTTCCAATACGACAAAGAGCAGTATTTAAGCTGCTCTGTCATGCACACAAAGCACTATATCTAAGTGGACCCAGAATTCTCCAGGGGAGAATTGAGTTCTATGTCCCTTCAAGGAGCCTTCGGTCACTCCATCAAGCATTAGCCAGAACTAAACGCATCAAGAAAGTGAGGACCGGGGACGGTCTTTCTCATACTTAGCAGCTCAGAGATGGAATGAACTCCCCTTGGATCTACGTCTTACGACCGATTACCTGACGTTCCGAAAAAGCTTAAAACTCATCTGTTCCCGAAAAATTAACAACCATTAATTCTCCTATTCCAGCAGCCAAGCATTGTTGCGACCAGCGCCTTGATATCCCTTAGTATGAATGATGCGCTCTACAAATAAATAAATAAATAAATAAATATGTGAAAACGTTTGGTAAATATTGCTAAGATAAAAGACTCTTCCCACGCAGAACAACAGGCTGCAGCCCCCTTCACCCCCTCCATCTACTAAGTGGCAGTGCCTTAGGAAGCACCTAATTAAATTTCCTATAGGAGCCTTGTCTCGTTTGCCCTCATTTCACTGTTCAGGGCTCCTCACTCCTGCAGCCTGATACACTTCCACTGTCTGGAAAAACATCACCCCTAACTTGTCCACATTAACAGGCCCGGGACGTCCACAATTGACTATACATATAATGCATATACTACAAAAGCCACATGCACAAGCACCCACAACATGCACTTGGTTGGGATTAGGTGAAAAAACAGAGTATAATCTGACTGTCTATTAGCAAGACAATCTCAGACACTGCCCAATAATTCAATTGTAGTGAGTGAAAAGCATTAATTTACAGAAAAGTGAAGGAAGATCTTCAAATGAGACCTTGTGTTTTCTGGCCCAACTCCCCCTTGCGCAGCGTACAGACCAGGCACCAAGTATGGGATGCTCCAGGATATGTTTAGGAGTGCTGCCCTAGGCTTGGCAGACAACTGGCTAGGGCACTTAGGGGTAGATTTACAAGCCCCTTGCGCCACTTTTGCGTCACTTTTCCCATATTAAAGTGACCTAGTGGCGCAAAAAGCTTGTAAATAAGCCCCTTAATGCTAAATGATGTGTGCACTTGGATCATGTGTTTAAGCTGTCTGCCCCGGATATGTAGCACTATGTATAATGTTGTTTCTTTCTACAGCTTACATTCACTGATTGCTTACCATCTCTCGGAAGCCTGCTGCCAATATACCCCTAAAACCCTGCATGAAAAATGTACCTTGACATATTTTCTTTCTTCCGAGTGACCCTCTTCTTACCTTCCATCCTTTGCATACCATCTATTTCTGAGTATACTCTCTTCTCAGTTTCATGCTTGCCTGCCTATGCCCTTCTCGTAATTCTGCAATTGGCTGATACCTCGCTACATAGATCACAACCTCTCTTCTTTAAAACCCTATTCCTGTAATCTAACATTAACTAATCTCTACCAGCCTATCCATCTCTCCGACCATTCACCTGAAACCACATAGCCCCCACTAATGATCACACCTACCTGGTGTTAATGTATCACAAAGTAACTGGAGCAAACGCATGCAATTATTTCTTGAGAGAACATCACTAATCACAATAACCACCAGATTAACCACTAACCCTGGGTTCCAGAGAAATGTGCTACTCGTCGTAAAGTGGTTCAACAGTAAGTACTATATAAATACAATTACAATTACAAAGACCTTAATCTCAAACATATATGCAACACTAAATTTAGTTTTTACGTGAGCCTAAACCTAGACTTGTTTTTGCTGGAAAGGAATTAAAAATAAATATAAAACCCCTTGTCTATTACATGCTGGACTCAAGTATGTCAAGAATGTTACTCAAGCTACTTCCTGGAAATGCGGCACATTCGAGGGAATTTAATACTTGTGCTCTTTATGAATCCCGCAGTAATTCTGACTCAGACACAGACAGGAGTTTGCGCCCAAATTGAGATCATGGGGCTTATTTACAAGCCCCTTGCGCCGCCCGTATGTCACTTTTTCCCATACTAAAAGTGACGCACCAGCGGCGCAACCGCCGGTGCGTCACTTTAATATGGGAAAAAGGGAGGTACCGGCGGCGCAAGGGGTTTGTAAATAAGCCCCATGTGCATTTTCACCCTGCACATTTCGCGAGAGAGCCTGACAAAATGTGTGTGTGGAAGAGAAGTCTAAAGTGGCAAACCATGTCCAGTTTCTGATGTCACGTTTATTGCCCCATTCTGACATCCATAACTCATAATTATATGGAATGACCGCACTGGAGAAATCTTGCACTATTAGTTAACCCCCAGCTGTGGTATTATCACATCTTTACTGTCGCAAGAACCGTAATAAACTCACAAGCAGCCTCCTACAAAGCTATTGGAACTGTGTGCCAGCTTCAGCAAATGTCACGGGAGGATGGTAGAAAAAGTCATTTTGCATCAAAATCTTTGCACACTTCCTGGTTGCTATTATTGCAGCTACTAGACACTCCATTAACAATGCTATTTTATGTACCGTCTGCCTTAAAGATAGAAAAATATTCTTTATTTTGCCTTCTCTACAAATCAAGTGTAACCATAGATGTCAGTCTTGCCAAGTAAAACTCTGTTACAGAGGTGCCAATGTGCACTTCCGTGCTCGGTGGGCAGACTGACTGAGCTGACAAGAGCATAGATGAGAAACATTTCCAGTGTGTGGTGAGCAGCTCATCTGCCTGTAACTCATCAACACCTACTAAAGCCATAATGTATGTGTGTGGGAGTGAAGGGGAGGATAGGAGCATTCTTTTTCTTTGCAGATTCAGAGTTAAGTTTGCTTTACATGACATTGGCAGACTCAAGTCAGAACACGCTCTCTACTTTATAAGTGCATAGGAGAGGTGTTATTTCAGATCTCACAGAGCTCTCTCTACTGAGTGCAAGATTTACAGTTTTTTGTTTTAACTATATTTATTAGTTCATCAATCAATGTGCAACAAGCACAAACAGTATCGCCATATAGGAAGATATAAAGTTAACTTAGTTTGATCTTTTAATGTCCAATGACACAGCAAGGAGAAGTTGACTGACTGTTTTAAAAAGTATATTTGTATTCATTTTTCATTATTTAAAAATAAGTCTAAAGATACCCAAGAGGTGCCTCGCCAGGTCCAGGACCCTTGGCTAGCATCAGCGTGTAGTCCTCTGCAAGAAAAGGTGAAAATCCTGAAGTTTGGGCTCCCAGTGACCCTAAATGGGCTTGTTCACAACAAAACACTGTTGCCACAACAACCGCCAATGCAACGTTCCAACTGGCTATTCACACTATAGTGACTGCCAGCGCTGACTGGCAATGCCAGAGCCACACTTTGCACGACAAGTGACTTTACAACCTGGTTCTGAGATTTTCATCTCAGAGTAAAGTTTGATTTGGCTTATGATGATTTGTTCTGGATATTGTTCTCTGAACATTTCTTACATAGCTGGCTATGGCTTCATCATTGAGTTGTGGTGTATGATTTTAGTGTCTGATTGCTGAGGATGATGGATGGATTGTACTGAGTACCCAAGGCAAGTGTTCTTTAAATATCAGGACTCACAGATTTAGGTAACTCAAAAGTGGAATCTGCACATTTGGCATTATTATCTCTGCAACTCTGAGACCTTTGTGTGGTAGGTTGTGTATTTGGCACTCTCGCATTTATGATTTCCACATTCCAACTCACTTGTCTTGTGTTGTGACTTGAGTCATTGCTATGCACCCTTTCCTTAGTAACACATTTCCTGCTGCTCAGCCAGGATGACCGCTGGAGTGCTTGGTGATGTAGTGATGCTGGAGTGCTTGGTGAGGTAATGGAATGCTTGAGTGTCTGGTGAGGTTGGGAGTGTGAGATGGAGTGTGTGGGCTGATCAGCAAGGAGGCTGCTCCTGATGGGACTATTTGCTATCTGCTATTTACTTATCAACTACTTACCTGAAACTTACAATCTTAATAACCTGTAACTAAGTCTTAATAAACCTTCTTCATATAACCTACTCTACGGCTACCTGGACCCAGGGCCGGACTGGCCATAGCGGGCACCGGGCGTTTCCCCGGTAGGCCACTAGGGTGGGGGCCGGTTTTGGGCCCCTGGGGGGGCCGTTTTTGTTACCGGGGGTCGGCAATATCGGCCCCCTGTAACAAAATCGGCCGAAACCGGCCCTCGCAAACTACTCGGCTGCACTCCACCTCACCCCAGGTGCAGTTTGCCAGGGCCGGTTTCTGTTCCCAGTCCGGCCCTGCCTGGACCTCCTTCTCTTTACAGCATCTTGTCTCTCAAAATGGCAGGAGACATCCAGTTTCCTTTCTTTGGGTTGACGTTTTAAATAAACTATTGTCAATGAATGTTGTATGTGATCATGGTCATTCCATCACACTACTTGATGGGTGCCATTTATTCAGAATAAACACAGAGATATACTGCCTGCATTTATAAATAATGGGATAATGAAACTTAGCTAACTTTAACACAGTGCTTCATATTTTTAGCAGGAATAGGTAGAAAGTACACAGAGGCCTAGTCACACAATATTTTATAGTACGTAAGCCAGGTATAGGGCCATCATATTTGCGTTACCAACCCACACTAGCCAGAAGTCCGTATATACCGGAACAACAGAATACAGGACACGGAGGCCCAGATTTTCTAAAAAGTCACGCAACGCAGCAATACAACTTGCTGTACTGCGCTGAGTGACATGGAGAGAGTAGGAATGCAACATACCTACTAAGATATGATGCATTCCTGCTGTCTCCCTGCGCTGGCGCCTTGCGTTTTGCCTAGCACCATTGCAGGCACCGGCAGGACTGTTTTTGTGCAGGAAGGGGCACCTTCGAGCACAAAAACAATCTTCAGAGGCATTTTCCTCTTTTTATATGTGCTGCACAATACATCACATATGGAAGGAGGAAATAATGAGGCGAGATAAACATATTTCTCCTCCTTACACCTCTTTTGGGAAGGTGTAGCATTTTGACGCATCACCAGGTTTACTATTCTTAAAATATCTGGGAATGTGATAAAATGCATGGGTGGTTGTGTGGGAACGCCCACACTCTACCCATGGAACGTCTTCCCAACGCAGAGTAACGCAAGGCAGTGACTTGCTCTGCCTTGCATTACTCTAGATTTACTAAGCCACGCAAGGTGGCTTTGCTTGGCTTAGTAAATCTGACTGAATGACTTGCATCACCAAGGGTAACGCAAGCCCTTAGTAATTCTGGGACAGAATATCTTCCCTTCATTCATCACAAGAGACACATGCCATATAATTTTTGGGATAATGATGGTTCAGTCTATTTCCTATATTGTATAAAGAGGTATGATCAATGTTGGGTTGGGGAGCCATAATAGGTGTTGACGTTTTTATTTCTAGTTTTTAATGCGGTTTTAAGTGTATATATGTATGTTTATTTACAGCCCTGATAAAGTCCTCTTGGAATGAATGAAACGCATTGTCTGGGCTGAAAACATGTGCTTTGAAGAATACAAATTTGGGCTTCAACACCATGGCTCCTATGTATTAATGGACTGAATGAAGAATCACCAAATTTCATGGACTGTTTCACATATTTAGAATACAAATTATTAGGATTGCTGATTTTTTTTGTGATCTTGTGTAGCGCTGCCTGTGTTGTTTTGATCATCTTATGGATGGTGAGGGTTCATGAGCAGTAGGACCCTAGGAATGAAGCGCAGTCTTTATATATATATATATATATTCACTGAAAAAAGCAGAGGTTTTAGGGACAGTTATAGTTAGTTGGACATTGCACTCGTACAAAACCCGTGAAATTCCCCCGTTATAGTTAGTTCAGCTAACTATAACTCGCGCCCACAATGCACTGCTGATGACGTCACATATTACATCACTCATGACATGGTCAGTGACATCACTGATGACATCACTGATGACATCTCAAATGACATCACTGATGACATCATCCAGTGACTGTGTGTTTCTGTAAAGTTTAAATATGTTTAATATATATAGGGAAAGGCGTATTGAAGAATGAGTGGGTGTATAAGTGTCTGAATGGATGATTTAGTACGTGCGTGACTGACTCTACAAGTGAGTGATTAAACGTATCTTACTGAATGCATGGGTTAGTGACTAAACTGTGTGAATGTCTGTATCCGTCTGTTGGTGTGTAAGTGGATGCATGGATTTGCGAATAGCTACATGAGTGTCTATATGGGTTATTTATTGGTTCTATGAGTATCTGTATGGGTGCCTGAGTGTTTGTGTGGATGGGGTGTGTGCGACTGTGCATAGATGTGTGAGTGGGTGATTCACTGGGTGGATGGTTTCAAGAGTGCATCTGTGATAGACTGTATGGGTGGGTAAGTGTGTGTAAGAGTGTGTTAGTGAGTGAATGTATGTCCCAGTGGTACATGTGTGAGTAACTAAATATGTGAAAGGCAGTATATATGTGTATTGGAGTATATAAATAGCTATAAGCGAGAGTGAGTGATTGTGATAGTGGCTGTATGGATGAGTGTGTGCTTGTATCAGTGATTGTATAAGAGCGTAACAATGTGCTAGTATTTGTATGATTAAGTGAGCTGGTGTGTGCATAACTGTATAGGTGAGTAAATGGCAGTGTGTTTAATTATTTGCATGACTGACTAGGTGTGTGAGTACCTCTATGGATGAGTGGCGGTGTTTGAGTGTCTATATAGGAGTAAGAGTGCATATGATAGTCCTGTACTGAGTGACCATAAGTATGAGTGACTGTACGGGTGAGTGAGTGGATGTGTGTGTGTAGACCTAAGAATCAGTGAGTGGGTATGTAGTTATTGGTGTTGGAGTGTCTATGGTTTTGCGAATGGCACTCTGTAATTTAGATTGGGTGTATCAAAGGTTATATTAGGGTGTGAGGAGCTGCATCAGATTATCACGTGGATGATGTCATCAGTGATGTCATTTGAGATGTCATCAGTGATGTCATCAGTGATGTCACTGACCATGTCATGAGTGATGTAATATGTGACGTCATCAGCAGTGCATTGCGGGGCGCGAGTTATAGTTAGCTGAACTAACTATAACGGGGGAATTTCACGGGTTTTGTACGAGTGCAATGTCCAACTAACTATAACTGTCCCTAAAACCTCTGGTTTTTTCAGTGAATTTCAAAGGTTTTTTAAATGCTAATTTCTAACTATAACGTGTCTGAAACCTATGGTTTTTTCAGTGAATTTCAAAGGTTTTTAAAATGCTAATTTGTAACTATAACGTGCCTGAAACCTACGGTTTTTTCAGTGAATTTCAAAGGTTTTTTAAATGACAATTTTTAAATGTATTAATTTTTATATAAATTTTTTTCATACTGATTTACTACATTTTTAGAAACAATTTCTTTTACATATTTTATTTTTTAAATTACATTGTAATTACATTATACATTACATTACAAAAAATACTTTCTCAGAATGAATTACTTTAGTTTAAATACTTTGCACATAGGCAATAGACTTTTAAGTACAGTAGTTACAGTTGTTGCAATGGGCAACACATTTTCAAACACAATGCAACATTCAGCTCAATGTGAATTTCTAGTTAAATGCAATTAGTTACTTTATGGATTACTTTTCTAACCACAGGACTGGATCCTAGATTCAGTCCTGGTACATCTCCTGTAAACAGTTGAGTAAAAGCGTTTTGGTTACAGTCGTGATTTTTAAGGAATATTATTGTATTTTAAAAGTTGACACTTAGAAACTTTTTCTCATAGAATCACCAATGTTATCCTATGGAAGGAAATTCACTTAGCAGGTAAAAACTGTTATCGTTACTTTTCTTACTCAGTGTTGGATCCTGGATCCAGCACTGGTGCATCTCCTGTAAACAGTTGAAAGAATGCGTTTAAGTCATACAGGCGATTTTTAAGGAATATTTGTAGTTTGTGAAAATCGACACTTTGAAACTTTTCTGCTGAAAACCAGACAATGGATTCCTATGGAAGAAAATATAAGTTACTGGTAAGTACGGTTAAAATTACTTTTCAGGACCAGTACTGGGCTGAAAGATACAGCACTGAGGTCTCTCCTTATAACAGGTGAGTAAATCGGAATTCGTATTTCGGCTGATTTTAGAGGAATATTTGTATGTTTCAAAAATCAACACTTAGAAACTTTTTCAGCAAAAAGCAGGCAATGATATCCTATGGAAGGAAATTCAAGTTACTGGTAAGTACGGTTAAAATTACTTTTGAGGATCAGTACTGGGCTGAAAGATGCAGCACTGAGGTCTCTCCTGATAACAGATGAGTAAATCGGAATTCGTATTTCGGCTGATTTTAGATGAATATTTTAAAGTTCCAAAACTCCACACTTAGAAGAATTTCCAAGTGAAACCAGTCAATGTTAGCCTATGGAAGGAAATTCAAGTTACTGGTAAGTACGGTTAAAATTACTTTTCAGGACCAGTACTGGGCTGAAAGATGCAGCACTGAGGTCTCTCCTGATAACAGGTGAGTAAATCAGAATTCGGATTTCGGCTGATTTTAGAGGAATATTTGTATGTTTCAAAAATCAACACTTAGAAACTTTTTCAGCAAAAAGCAGGCAATGATATCCTATGGAAGGAAATTCAAGTTACTGGTAAGTACGGTTAAAATTACTTTTGAGGATCAGTACTGGGCTGAAAGATGCAGCACTGAGGTCTCTCCTGATAACAGGTGAGTAAATCGGAATTCGTATTTCGGCTGATTTTAGAGGAATATTTTAAAGTTCCAAAACTCCACACTTAGAAGAATTTCCAAGTGAAACCAGTCAATGTTAGCCTATGAAGGAAATTCAAGTTACCGGTAAGTACGGTTAAAATTACTTTTCAGGATCAGTACTGGGCTGAAAGATGCAGCACTGAGGTCTCTCCTGATAACAGGTGAGTAAATCGGAATTCGTATTTCGGCTGATTTTAGAGGAATATTTTAAAGTTCCAAAACTCCACACTTAGAAGAATTTCCAAGTGAAACCAGTCAATGTTAGCCTATGAAGGAAATTCAAGTTACCGGTAAGTACGGTTAAAATTACTTTTCAGGATCAGTACTGGGCTGAAAGATGCAGCACTGAGGTCTCTCCTGATAACAGGTGAGTAAATCGGAATTCGTATTTCGGCTGATTTTAGAGGAATATTTTAAAGTTCCAAAACTCCACACTTAGAAGAATTTCCAAGTGAAACCAGTCAATGTTAGCCTATGAAGGAAATTCAAGTTACCGGTAAGTACGGTTAAAATTACTTTTCAGGACCAGTACTGGGCTGAAAGATGCAGCACTGAGGTCTCTCCTGATAGCAGGTGAGTAAATCGGAATTCGTATTTCGGCTGATTTTAGAGGAATATTTTAAAGTTCCAAAACTCCACACTTAGAAGAATTTCCAAGTGAAACCAGTCAATGTTAGCCTATGAAGGAAATTCAAGTTACCGGTAAGTACGGTTAAAATTACTTTTGAGGATCAGTACTGGGCTGAAAGATGCAGCACTGAGGTCTCTCCTGATAACAGGTGAGTAAATCGGAATTCGTATTTCGGCTGATTTTAGAGGAATATTTTAAAGTTCCAAAACTCCACACTTAGAAGAATTTCCAAGTGAAACCAGTCAATGTTAGCCTATGTAAGGAAATTCAAGTTACTGGTAAGTACGGTTAAAATTACTTTTCAGGACCAGTACTGGGCTGAAAGATGCAGCACTGAGGTCTCTCCTGATAACAGGTGAGTAAATCTGAATTCGGATTTCGGCTGATTTTAGAGGAATATTTGTATGTTTCAAAATCAACACTTAGAAACTTTTTCAGCAAAAGCAGTCAATGATATCCTATGGAAGGAAATTCAAGTTACTGGTAAGTACGGTTAAAATTACTTTTGAGGATCAGTACTGGGCTGAAAGATGCAGCACTGAGGTCTCTCCTGATAACAGGTGAGTAAATCGGAATTCGTATTTCGGCTGATTTTAGAGGAATATTTTAAAGTTCCAAAACTCCACACTTAGAAGAATTTCCAAGTGAAACCAGTCAATGTTAGCCTATGAAGGAAATTCAAGTTACCGGTAAGTACGGTTAAAATTACTTTTGAGGATCAGTACTGGGCTGAAAGATGCAGCACTGAGGTCTCTCCTGATAACAGGTGAGTAAATCGGAATTCGTATTTCGGCTGATTTTAGAGGAATATTTTAAAGTTCCAAAACTCCACACTTAGAAGAATTTCCAAGTGAAACCAGTCAATGTTAGCCTATGAAGGAAATTCAAGTTACCGGTAAGTACGGTTAAAATTACTTTTGAGGATCAGTACTGGGCTGAAAGATGCAGCACTGAGGTCTCTCCTGATAACAGGTGAGTAAATCGGAATTCGGATTTCGGCTGATTTTAGAGGAATATTTGCACAATGGTGAAGGGAGGGGCGGGGCCTGAGGTGACATCTGTGCAAACGCGCCCCATGGTGCGTTTTAAGTTGGGGATTAAGTCCCCTTGAATCATGAGGGTCCCTACGGGCCAACTAGCCCACCAGGAACCTCCAGTATGCACTAGGGGGCTGCGTTGCAGAGACATGTACAGAGGCCACACCCCTTTACACCTCTCTGCAACGCAGCTCTGTGGCGCTTTCTGGACGTACCTGTTGGGCTAGTTGGCCCCAGGGACCCTCAGGATTGAAGAGGATTTAATTCCCCATCTTAAAACGCGCCACGGGGCCTGTTTGCACACATGTCACCTGAAGCCCCGCCCCTCCCCTTCACCACTGTGCAAACGCGCCCCGTGGCGCGTTTTAAGTCGGGGATTAACTCCCCTTGAATCCTGAGGGTCCCTGGGGTGCAACTAGCCCACCATATACCTCCAAAAGCGCCATAGAGCTGCGTTGCAGAGAGGTGTAAAAGGGGCGTGGCCTCTGTACACCTCTCTGCAAGGCAGCCCTGGCGCATACTGGAGGTTCCTGGTGGGCTAGTTGGCCCCCAGGGACCCCCAGTATTCAAGGGGAATCGTTCTCCTCTGCAAACGCGCCAGGGGCGCGTTTGCACAGTGGTGAAGGAAGGGGTGGGGCCTGCGGGCCCGATCGTTTTTTTTTTTTTTTTTGGGGAGGGGGCCGCGTGGCCCCCTCCCAGGCCACTACTTGCCCCGGGGACCCCATCCCCCGGGCTGGCCCTCTCGTTGGGGACTGTGGGGGGGTCCCCAATCCCCCCACAGTCCCGCCGGCTCCCCGTGTCCTACGGGAGCCGGCATTGCTTTTACACATGGGGAGCAGCTAACATGCTGCTCCCCATGTGGAAAAGCAATCGGCTTTGGATATTGGAAGAGAGAGCAGGTTTCCTGCTCTCTCTTCCAATGCCGCGAGGCTCCCGTCCTGTCATTGCAAACAGCAGTGTCCCAGGGGTAGGCACCCCGGGACACTGCAGGAGCCTGCCCTGGGGGGTGGTGGTCCCCAGGGCCATCAAGGGCTCCAGGAGGGGGGCCGCGCGGCCCCCCTCCCATTCAGTGCACAGCCCCGGGGAGGTGGTGGTCCCGGGGCTCTGGGGGTCCAAAACGGACCCCCATTGTAATTTTTCTTAGTGCCCCGGGAGGTGGTGGTCCCCGGGCGTGTGGGGCTGGAGCCCCCCACACAGGTTTTTAATTAAAAAAAAAGAAGCCCCGGGAGGTGGTGGTCCCCGGGGCTGCGGAGGGCTCAGAGCCCTCCCGCACCATTCTACATAAAGCCCCGGGGGTGGTGGTCCCGGGGCTTGGGAGGCCCTTGGAGGCCCCCCACACATAAAATTAACCCCCCAGCATGCCCCCGGGACTTGGCCCACCCGGGGGGCAGTGTAACATCGAAGCGCGGGAGACCGCGCTTCGATTTTTCTGGCAGGGTTCGCGCTCCCTGAGCGCATCCTGCCGATTTAAAAAAAAAAAAAATTTTGCCCAGGGGTCCTTGTGGGACCCCTGAGCAGACCCTAGGGGGTCAGGGTGTTTCTACCCTGCCCCTTTGTGCGCTTTGCGCACTTGTTTCTGTCCCTCGGTTCTACCGAGGACAAAATGGCTGCCAACACTTCCTGATTTGGAATGTTGACAGCCAATTAACATAAAGCTCGTGCTCGGGAGGATCCGCGGCCCTAGATATATCTATCTTTTTTACTTTTCATTTTCTCAGCAACTACTGAACGGATTTACACCATTTAACAAAAAGGGTTCTTTCTGAACCAAGAACTACCTCTTTGCCAAATTTGGTGTAATTCCGTTCAGCAGTTCGGGCTGTAGCCGTGTCTAAAGTTTCCTATGGAAAATTGCATGGGGAAAACGCGTTTTGGGACCCCCTTTTCTCGGCCCCCGCTTGGCGAATCCCCCGAGACTTTCAGGGTAGGAGCGGACCGGAGCGGGCCACAAAGTTTGAAAATTTTGCGAAGATACGTCAACCGGCAAGAGAGTTATTTCAAATAGAATGTCGCGGATTTCCTATGGATAATAGGTTGTAACTATAACTATCTACTGGCGACCGCCAGTAGATAATATATATATATATATATATAAAACAAAGTTCCCAAATAGACGCGCTCTCAGGGTACAGTACACAAAATTCGCAATGGTTGCTTGAAAATGTTTATTTACACTACGCGTTTTGGCTGTAAAACAGAGTTGATCATATGTAAAGAAACCACCACTCAGTGTCCTTTTTAAAAATGCAAGGTGACAGAGAGGAGGGACACAGGGAGACCACAACATGTCGGCTATATTGGAATGTGCATGCAGTAAATAGAATCAAAGGCAAATTGCATACTGCTGGTCATGGCACAGTCATAAAATGAGTACACTGGCAAACGCAAGAAAAAATTCAAGAATTAAAAAAGAAAAAAAAAATCAAAGAAAAATTAGCAGGTTATATCCGCAAGTTGTGGGTAAACAATCAGTCCCGAGTAGATGACACTTGGACACTTAGTGTGTAATGTTGGACAACCATATATGGGAGGCACTAAAAGTGGACAAATGAGACAATAGGAGTAAAGGCAGTAGTACCTGAACTAGTCTCAGTGAACTCTCAATAAGTGACATTGTGCTTTTTCACATAGCGCGCGGACAGAACAGTCTACCCAACAGAATATAACAAGATTGTGAGGTGCAACCTGCATGTGCTCATTGTGAAAAGGTTGATTGGCAGGTGCCCAGGCGTGGCCTGGCTAAGTCTATGGTACTGTGCAAAAGGATCCCCACAACGAAAAATCAAGAAAAACACCATGCATAAATGGAATTATCTGAGAAGATATCCCAGGAGTGACATCGAAAAAAAGGGTAGGGAACCCGTGTCGGTGAGTGACGTGTAAGTGGGTTCCTTCCTTTCCTCCTGCAAAAGAAACAAAAAGAGAAAATTGTAACCAGAATGCATAAAAACAATGTGATATAAATTAATGATTGCAATTGATCATTAAGTACAGTTATACGTTTCAAATGCTAAAGATGGCAAAACATCAATGGATAATGGGGGATGGGACGGAGTCCAGGTGTCTATTCATCCCTTAAGTGGATAGCTAGTTCCTCGTCCTGGTTCAAACCCCCAGGGATTTTGGTTTGGAAATCAATAATGTATTTCGACTCCTTCTTTCTGAGTTTGAGAACTCTGCCACCTCCCCTCAGTTCACTGGTGATCTGTTCGATGGCAAAATATGTGAGTTGTGATGCGTCAGAAAAGTGTTTTAATTGAAAATGCCGGGCTACTGGGTAGCAGGTATCTTTGTTGGTGATGGCCCTCATGTGTTCCAGAATCCTCTTTTTGGCCATCAGTGTTGTGCTGCCTATGTACCATAACTTGCAAGGGCATTCAATGATGTAAATAACAAATGTGGTGCTGCACGTGAGGGACAGGGAAATATGTTTGTTGGTTTTCCCCCTGCATAGATCTTTACGCATGAAACTGTTCCTGCACGCCTTGCAATGGCCACAAGGGAAGAATCCCTGTAAATTGTGTGTGTTCCTGGCAGGTGGTTCAGTAATGTCACTATGGACCAACATGTCCCTGATGCTACGTCCTCTTCTGTACGTGATATTGGGTCTACTCTTGATGTTATTGCCTATGATAGTGTCGCTCGTAAGTATGTTCCAGTTCTTGGTCAGGATCCTCTTGACGTCACTGCCATTCTCATTGTACGTCAAGATGATTCTGGCGCTGTCTTCTGTCAAATCAGCCTGAGTGTTAGAATTGTCAGAAAGGGTCTCTTGTCTCTCAATATTGTCGGCTCTATCACTGGCTTTGTTGAGTACCCATTGTGGGTATCCTCTCTCCCTGAATCTATCAATCATGCTGTTGCGTTTACGCTGATACGATTCTTCAGTATTACAGTTTTGTTTTGCCCTAAGTAACTCCCCGAAAGGGATACTCCATTTGAGTGTATCGGGGTGGCTTCTGAGGGCATGTAACAAACTGTTGCCTGCCGTGGCTTTGCGGAAGAGTTCAGTATGTATTTTGTTTTGTCTAATTTCTATCCTGATATCCAGGTATTCTACTGTGGTTCTGCCGATGTTGCTAGTGAGGTGTAGGTTGCGGTCATTGGTGTTCAATTTCCCAATGAAGTTGGTGGCTTCAATCTCAATGCCCCTCCAGATAATGAACAGGTCATCGATGTACCTGAGCCACAGAAAGTCCCGTTCAATATCCGGAGACAACTCTACGCTGTTGAAGACCTCTTCCTCCCACAGGCCCATAAACAGGTTGGCAAAACTCGGGGCGAAACATGAGCCCATCACAATCCCAAGAGTTCGTTGATAGAGAACGCCATCAAACAGAAATTTTTTATTCCTGAGGCACTATTCAATCATTTCCAAGATCATGTTAGTGTGGTCTCTGAATCTCACATGTCTTTTCAGCAAAAAATGCTGGCAGGCCTCTAGGCCTAGTTTGTGATCTATAATGGTGTAGAGGGAGTTGACATCCAGAGTGATAAGGAGGAAGTCATCCTCCCACTCAGCGCCCTCTAGTTTGCTCAAAAAATCTTTGGTGTCTCTGACATAAGAGGTGAGTTTTATCACATGGTCCCTGAGAAAATGGTCCACGTATTTGGACACATTTTCAAGTACACTGCCCCTGGAAGACACTATGGGGCGCCCTGGTGGATTTAGTGGATCTTTGTGTATTTTCGGAAGTAAGTAAAGAACTGGGAGTTTGGGATGGTCTCTTTTTAAGAAGCCGTACTCCTCCCATTCTAAAAACCCTTGTCTTGCCACTCATTGAGTTTGTTCCAGATCATGGTGATACTTCTGGTGTAAATCTCTCTGGAAATGGGAGTATAGAACTTTATGTCATTGAGTTGTCTCCGCGCCCCCGCGATATACATGTCTCTGTTCAGTAGAACTACAGTACCGCCCTTATCTGCAGGTCGTATGACAATTTCCTTGTCGTCTGCCAGAGAGATCAATGCCTGCCTTTGTGTGAAATTAAGATTGGTGGGTGCCCTGTTTCTGTAATGCGTTCTCTGTCGGTATTCCATGAGTGATTTGGTAACAGTATCATGGAATGTGTCAATGTTGATAAGAGGAAGCCTGGGAAAGAAGGTAGAGCGTGGTTTAAAACTGGTTCTGGCTGGGGGCGTGGCCAACTGCTGACCGCGATGGCCGCAGCTTAGTGAAGTTCCGACCAGCCGTCTGTAATCGTCCCCCGTATATCCGCACATCGATCCGCTACACCGCCGGAGGGACCCGCGACGTGTGCAGAAACATAACAGGACTGGTGAGAGCGAAGTTCGTCCAGAGGGGAGCCCTCAGTGACCGCACAAGCGGCCCAGCAGGCTCCTGAAGGCAGTGTGAAGGAAGGCGGGGCGCAGCTGGCCGGGACGTCTCTTGACGTCGGCTGAGAGGCCTACGCGAGCCCGCGGCTTGTTAGGCCTCGCATTGGGGCTGCCGCAGCAAAAAGACCTGGGTCCCAATTAAAGCGCCTGACTCAGTGACTGCAAGGAATCCCCCATGAGTGGCACAGAGGTAAGGGGAGCACTGCGGCCAGGGCAAGGGCAGCCCCCAAAGTGGAGAAAGGCGATCTTCCACAACGACCGGCTTCAAAGAGACACAAGAAAATCTTCCCCCCGGGGCACTCAGCAGTAAGAGTGTCAGTCGGTGAAATTAGGCACTGAGGGAGGGAGGCGAAACTGGAGCTAACTAACAGTGGTGTCCACTACCAATGAGCACAAATGGTGTAAATTAGCCCCGAACAAGAAGTGGCATGACTGGCACAGGAATCTGTGGACTTGGGGGCGCCGAGGGGTATCAGCCCACAAAGACGACAGGCTGTGCATATCCGCCACTCCATTCTCCTGCAGACCCCTTCATTGCGCTGCTGGGGACCTGGAGGATTGCAACTATCACCATAGTGGGGTATCACTGACCCCAGACATTCGAGGAGCATTGTCCTGGGGTGGGAGTGGGGCCGGACTGGGACTCCCAACAGGCCGCAGGTGGTCGCACGGCTCCTGGTAGGCAGCGGGCTGTTCCCTCCATCCCCCACCCGGCTGCGAAGGAAGGCGCCACAAAATGACTGCAAAAGGACAACGGATGGCCCTCTAAACAAAGATGGACAAGTATGCCCAGCCCAGGGGGGACGGACCAACGGGTGAAGAAAGCACGGGCGCATCCCATAACCAGATGCAAAGCGGGAAGAAAGGTGACTCCCTGACCCTGCAGTATTTTATGACTGCGATCCAAAAGGTACAAACCTCTTTGGAAAACAAAATAGACACAGTCTTGACAGAAGTGACCCTGATAAGAACTGATCTGAGAAATATGGGGGCAAGAGTAAAGGAGAATGAAGACGCCATTGCCACGCTCCAAACGGAAACCAAAGCTCTCCGAATCCAAGTAGGGGAGCTGAAGGAACTGGCGCAAGGGCTCGAGGCAAGAGTGGAGGATGCTAAGGGCCGCTCTCGGCAGAATAACGTCTGCATTCTTGGTGTCCCGAAGAGAGCGATGGGCAGAGCAGTTGATCTGTTCGTAGAGGACTTGATTTGCAAACATCTCCAACCTAAAGACCTATCTAAATACTCCTCGGTGGAACGAGCCCACTGTGTACCGGGCGTGGCGCTTAGACCAGGAAACCCCCCACGTCCAATTATAGCCCGAATTTTTAACTTCAGAGACCGCAACGTGATTCTACAAGCGGCCCGTGCCGGACCCCTGGTGAAGTGGGACAATAACACGGTCACATTTTTCCCAGACTTCACCCTCCGGGTTCAGAGACTTTGGCGCTCATTTCTTGAGGTAAAAAGGGCTCTGAGGGAGAGGGAGCAGAAGTATGCAATGATCTTCCCGGCCAGACTGAGGGTGGTTGCTGACAATAAGACGCGTTTTTTTGAACCCCGGAGGAAGCCTGGTCCTGGCTAGAGGGATGACAAACAGTCGGCCGGAGGAGCGGCGCAGAAAGAGAGGCGGCGGAGTAGGCGCTGTCGCACAGAAGAGGATCGACGCGAGGCAGTGCCATGAGCCACTCAGAGAAGCAGAATGGCTAAGAATCAAACAATGTAAAATAATTGGGACTAGGACTATTTTAGAGATGAAACCACTAAAGTGGGGGACAATCGGGACTGTTGAATGGGGGAGGGGTCGGGATGCAGATTTGACCTAGTTATTCAGGGAGGACTCTTGTCATGTAACGGGGTCTCGAGAACTCTATGCCAGTAGTTCTAAGATTTGACTGTGAGATACTCTGGCGGTAAAAATCATGAGGTTCAGCGGGGAGGGTAGCGGCTGGAAGGGGCAGCAGTTTCCCCTCCTCAAAAGTTTAAAATGTGTTTTGGGGTTAGAGGCACTCTGCATAGTTGGGGTGGCGGGCAGTTTCCACCTGTGGTGCAGGAAGGTATGGAGGGGGGGAAAGTGTGGGAATGGGTTTTTCTTATTGTTTTATATGTAATGTTTTGCCATTCACGACAACTGTATCTAAGACAGACAGGGAGGGAGGTTCCCCTTGCCGGCTCTCAACCTTGTTCATCTCACAGGCCCTATATTCCGGGGCCGACGTAGATTAATGGTATGCTGGGTGATACTCCAGGCATAATACACAATGGCGAAGTACAGTCAAGTGGTCCTCAGGAACCAGATACTGGGCCCCTCCCGGGTAGAAATAAAAGTTTCAAAAGTCTTTCCTGGAATATGAACGGATTGGGGGACAAAATAAAAAGAGGGATAGTCCTCCAGTTTCTCAAGAGACATGCTCCGTATGTAGTCTTGTTGCAGGAAATGCATATCCAAGGAACACACTATGGGGCACTCAGTCGATGGGGATATAAACTCATTGCACACTCCAGGTACACTAGGGGCTCTAGAGGAGTCGGGATTTTAGTACGCACTTCCTTTCCCCTTACAAATCCTAAGGTCACACATGATCCGCAGGAGTAGATTGAGTGGCGGTCTCGGGTGGCTGGGAGGGACGCACCTTTAACTTACTTTTGATATATATTCCCCCTGGACAGCAATCTCTGGTCCTGCCGGAACTTGGGTCTCTTCTTCTAAAACTCCCAGAAGGGGTGGTGATGATTGGGGGCGATTGTAATGCGGCTCTCTTCCCGGAGATGGACCGTTCGCCGTCGAGACCACAAGACCAAGCGGGCATGGCGTTGGGAGACTTTGTGCGGGCAATGGGATTGCATGACATTTGGAGGGGACTCAACCCCACTACACAACAATACACATACCACTTGGGGGCACATGGTAGTATGTCCCTTATCGACTACCTTTTTGCACCAACACAACAGGTACCTCACTTCCGGCAGGCTTCCACCCTGGCCCATGTAATTTCCAACCTCTCTCCATTATGTGTGCACTACGAAATAGCAGATCCCAGACAGGTACGATTGGGCAGGTTTAGCCCCTGGTATCTTCAAATCCCTGCAATTAGATCTAAAATACAGGAAGCGACAAACCAATACATCGCAGAAAACAATGGTACAGTGAGTTCGGTGTGCGTCCTTTGAGAGGCATACAAAGCAGTAATTAGGGGCCAGGGTACCTCGCTAATAGCAGGGGAGAAGAAACAGAAGCGAGCGCAACTGGACAAACTAGAACAGGATATTTTAGAGTTGGAGGCCCACCTACTCGCAGACAACAAGAATGAGGTTAGACACCGTCTGGTCTTAAAACAAGCAGAATACAAAGCAATTGCCGAGGAGGCAGCAAAAGCCAGATATCGGGCGACGCAACAGAACTTATACGAAGTTAGAGATAGAGCAGGCAAGTTACTGGCGTGGCTCGACAAAAAATCAATGGCCTCTAGATGGGTACAAGAGGTACGGAGAGGGGACGGAACCGCCGTCCAAAGAGGTAGTTCCATAGCTGAAGCGTTCGCAGAATATTATGAGCAATTATATGCCCCAGAGACCAGGGCCACGATTAGCGAATTCCGGGAATTACTGGACACACTCCAGTTACCATGTCTCAAACCAGAAGAGAAAGACCTCCTAGAACAAGACCTGGCAGAGTCTGAAATCGTAAAAGCAATCAGAGACCTTAAATCCAGCAAAGCTGGCGGCCCCAACGGCCTGCCAATTGAACTATACAAAACAACAGCAACTAAAGTGCTGCCCCTGCTGCAGAACATGTTTAATCAAAGCTATGATAACAAGATACTTCCTAGGGACCAGCGAGTGGCCACTATTGTGGTAATTCCAAAGCCGGGAAAGCCTCCGGACGAATGCGGCTCGTACAGGCCGATCTGTCTCCTGAATGCCGAACCACAAATCCTTTCAAAGTTATTAGCAAACCGCCTGCTCCCCGTGATATCCTCATTGATTCACCCTCATCAATCCGGCTTTATACCGAAGTGCAACACTGCGCTGAATCTCAGGCGTCTTCATGGGGTCCAGGGCAGGGCAGAGTCTATTGAAGAAGATGCATTGATAATATCACTAGACGCTTGTATGGCATTTGATGCAGTGGAATGGCCCTTTCTGTATGCAGTATTAGAGAGGTTAGGCTTCGGGCCAACATTTTTAAACTGGGTAAAACTCCTATATGAAAAGCCACTGGCACAGGTCTCAGTGAATGGCAACATTTCAAGGATCTTTGAGTTACGGAGGGGTACGAGGCAGGGATGCCCGCTGTCCCCCCTGTTGTTCGCTTTGATTCTGGAGCCCTTGGCCACCTGGATTCGGGGAGATCCCATGATCCGTGGACTCCGCTGGACACCGGACTGGGAAGATAAGATCTCCCTGTATGCGGATGACATTCTTATGTATGTAGCGGACCCCAAGGTTATGATCAGTAGAATGTTGCATATCTTTGCATTATATCGCAAGTACTCTGGATACACAATTAACTGGGACAAATCTGTGATATATGTCCTAGCAGGTAATAAACCCTACGCTTCCCAGAGGATGTCAACTGAAGATTGTTACTGAGGGGTTCCGATTATTGGGCATTTACTTTATTTATTTATTTTATTTTGAAAGTTTTATATAGCGCGAACATGACCACTGAGGGTATCAGAGCGCTTTACAGATTATGCAACAAACGGGTAAAGAAAAAACAAATTATGCATCGTAGTGTATGAACATGACCACCGAGGGTATCAGATCGCTTTACAGATTATGCATCAAACGGGTAAAAAACAGATTATGCATCATAGTGTATGAACATACAAAACAGAATACCCAAAGCGACAAAATAACAGTCTAAGATTGTCCAACCCTCTCGTGAGTGCAAGGAGAGCACATCATCAGGCAAATTACAGACTAGAATTGTCCGACCTAATCGTGAACCAGGTGTATGAGCCAGAGTCAACAGGTATGGGCCTAGAACCGATGCAGGTGCCAGGCTAAGGCAGAAATTTCTTCATCATGAGCCCTTTGACCTCTTTCTTGAAGAAGACAGTAGAAGGATTCACCCTGACTTCGGGGGGAAGGGAGTTCCAGATCCTCGGAGCCATCCCCGAGAAGGCTCGGTTATAGGTCTTCTTTTTCTTGAATTTCTGAGGATTAAGCAAAAGGGAACTGGCGCTTCTGGAAGCTCTAGACCCACAAGAGAGTTCCAGTTTCTGTCCTAGATACAATGGGGTCTTGAAGTGGATGGCTTTGTGAGCCATGCATGCATTTTTAACTGAATCCGAGCTTCATATGGAAGCCAATTCAGTTCCCGCAAGTTCGGAGAGATGTGGTGGTATCTTTTTGTACCAGTTAAAAGCCTTGCAGCGGAATTAAGGGTAGCCCTAAGAGGAGCCGTCCTCACTCTAGGCAGACCACAAAGTGTTGCACTACCATAGTCCAGCTTTGCAATCACTAATGCTTGTACTGCAACCTTGAGGTCATGAGCAGGGAGGAAGGGTTTGAGTTTCCTAAGAAAGCTGAGTTGGAAGTTCGCTCCTTTAGTGAGGGAGCTGATGTGCTTCTGTATGTTCAGGCTTTTGTCTAGAATGATACCCAGAGATGATGCCGAATCCACGAGGTGCGGCCTGCAGTTAAGAGCCGTCAACTGATTCAGCCATTGTTCCATGACGGGGGATTGGTTGTGGGGTGAGATCAGTAGGAATTCCGTTTTAAGAGCATTAAGCTTCAGGTGATTGCGTGTCAGCCAACTTTGTGTTTCTAGCAGGACTGAGTTGAGGGACTGGATATCTTCAGGGGAGGTGATCTTCAGGTATAGTTGAGTATCGTCCGCATACATATGATAGCGAATGCTGGAAGATTTTAAAACATCTGTCAGAGGCTCCATGAACAGGTTAAAGAGCGTGGGGGACAATGCTGAACCTTGAGGAACACCCAAGGTGACTGGTGCAGGGTGGGACAGGGATTGGTCCACCTTCAAACATTGGGATCTATTCTGAAGGAACGAAGAGAATCAGCTTAAAACTGGCCCCGACAGCCCCATCCTGTGTTCTAGGAGGTCAATTAGGTGATCATGTTTGACAGTGTCAAAAGCTGACGAAAGGTCGAGGAGGATCAGTATGCACGACTCATTGTGATCCAGCATTCTGAGCGCATCATCCACAATGTGCGTTAGTGCCGACTCTGTGCTATGACCTGGACGGAAACCCGATTGGCATTGGTCCAGGAGTTGGAAATGAACAATGTGATGACTAAGTTGGGCGAGCACGCATTTCTCCAAAAGCTTTGCCAAGGTGGGAATGTTAGTGATTGGGCGAAAGTTAAGAAGGTCCGTGGTATCTGCATTTGGTTTCTTTAGGATTGGGGTAACTTGACCTGATTTAAGGCAATCCGGAATAGCACCTTGCATAAGAGAGGCATTGACGATCGTCGTCCAGAGGGATAGTAAGGCAGATCTCACTTCCGGGAACAAGTTCGAGGGCAGAGGGTCGTTGTGGTGATTGGAAGGTTTCAAGGTCAACAGCATCTTGCGAATAGTGGGTTCATCCACGGTTTGGAAAGAGCTCCATGATGCATTGTTTTTAGGGTGGAGGGGCTGTATATGATCAGAGATATTCGACTCAGAGGGGCAAAGGTTGTTCATCGGACCACTCGAGAGGTGATCAAGGGCCGCGCGTAGTTCAGACTCGATCTTGGTAGTCTTAACCTTGAAGAAAACAGCAAATTATTCACAGTTCGGCAGAGTCCCTTGACCCAGCGCCGAGAGGTTAGGATGATTATTGGATTGGGACTTGATGAGTTCGAACAGTTTTTTCGGACGGTTTTTTGCTTGATCTAGTTGCGTTCTAAAGAAGGTAGCCTTCAAGCATCTGATGCGTTTGTTGTATAAGCTTCGCACGGATCTCAGGTGACAGAGATGTTCCAAGGAGGGATAAGATCGCCACTTCCTTTCTGCAAGTCTTAGGTTTCTTTTTTTACATTACATTTACATTACATTTACATTACTAAAGACCCCTTGGACTTCTATGAACACAATTTGGCCCCCGCTAAGTCGCTTATCAAGCGAAACTCAACATTGGCGCTCGCTCCCGCTATCCCTTTTGGGGAGAGCAGCACTATTTAAAATGATGGCACTGCCCAGGATCCTTTATGTTTTACACAACATACCCTACCCAGTGTCCCCACGGTACTTCCAGCAAATAGACGCATCGGTGAGGCAACTGCTATGAGATGGGGGAACACCATGAGTCTCATTAGTAAAGTTGACCAGGGGCTGGTATGATGGTGGGATAGCACTACCCTCAATCAGACACTATTACTGGCAGCCCAACTGACGGTGATTAATCACTGGGTACATAAACCTGCAGAACGACCCTGCTTACAGGATGGACCGCCATAACATGTTACCGGGAGGGTACCTCAGGGCAATATATGGGGGGGCAGCAGCGGGAACCTTCTGTGTACCGACATCAACCACACTCCGACTATGGCAGGAGAGTACTAGAGAGCTGGGATAGCGCAGTAAACTTACCCAGATGACTCCCCTGTTTGAATCCAAAAAATTAGGCCTGTGGAAGCTGTGCGCGGGCTTCATTAAGTGGGACACGATTGGAATCTCCAGGATAGGGGACAGCTGGGAGGCGGGGAACGTAAAGGCCTTCCCGGTGCTGCAGAAGGAATACCAAATGCCACAGTCCGAAACCTTTAGATACATCCAGCTCACTCATTTACTGAGAAAGACATTACTCAAGGGAAGGGCGCTCCCAGAGGCTTCTCCACTCGAAGATTGGCTCCTGGAGGACTATCTGGCGACAAAGGCAATATCGTTGGTATATCACAAGCTCATTAATAATCTTCCAGACCACTTGACGAAGCTTCGGAGCAAATGGGAGGGAGAACTAAGTGCACTGGATGACGAAGAATGGATAGAAGCCTTGGCCTCCCCTAGAGAGGCGGCCATCTGTCTGCGTTTTAGATTGATACAGTTAAAGGTACTTCATAGGGTCTACTTTACATGCAATACCCAGGTTAAAATGGGAATACTTGACTCACCGCTGTGAGCAGGAGGGTTCCTTCTTTCACCTGCTGTGGGAGTGTCCCCCACTTCAGCAATATTGGGAAGGGATACTAATGACCATGAGAGAAGGTTATAATGTGACTGAGAGTAAATCGCCGAAATGGTGTCTGTTGAATATTTGGGGGGAATCGGATCTTATGAACGCAGAGCGCCTGTGGGTAACACTGGAATTCACAATAGCCAAATGCAATATAGCAAAGAAATGGAGGGCAGTGGAGGCCCCGACGTTGGGGGACTAGAGGACTGACCTGGACTGGTGTATGCAGGCGGAACGAATGATTTATGAGAGTAGGGGATGCCCCTGAAAATGGACAAAAGTCTGGGAAAAATGGAATAGCTATCGGGGTATGATATGTAAACCGTTAACTGTACATGATCGGGAAGATGACTCACTTTAAATGGGGGGAGAGGGAGCTAGGGTGTGGGGGAAGAGAGCTAGTAACTGAACAATTATTGCTAGCTAATGATCTTGACATATCTGATGTGTTGGTAAGTTGTCGGTCTATCTTGTACTATGTATCCTGTAAATACAGATGGCGTGTTCTTGTTTCAATAAAAAAGATTTAAAAACAAAAACTGGTTCTGGCAGCCGCATTGTGTATATATATATTATTTTTTTTCACTACTACTACTACTACTTGTGCGGTTTTGCTGGGCTATTACTGCTCCTTTTGGAGTTATATGCCATATAATCAATTGAAACATTTCTCCAGTAGCACCCTCACCAAAACACACTGCACTGTAATGCAGAAGAAAAGTTTAAACAGAATCTTTCACAAACATCCTACACAGTATACATAGTAAATATAGATTGGATTCCGATTGCTTCAAACTAAGATAACTACACACACAAAAGCAACAGATAACATCAGAAAGAAAACCTCACCTACATACAACAAAGCAAATAAATGTATTTTAGTAAATTAATGCTGGTCAAGATTCTGTCAACAGGATACACTATGGGATGCTAAACACGTCCACATTAGACAGAACATGCCCCACATACACAGTCACACACACACGTTTACAACTCAGACATGACACAGAAAACAAACGCATTTACATACTCTTTCCTCCCTGCAATGGACAAACCTATCACCCTAAAAGATATTTTAAGAAAATGGAAAATGGTAAAGCCCTCTAGACATATCTCTCATATATTAAAGTCATACCTTCCCAGTTAATGAATAAAACATTACCACACAATCTAATGGCCATGCGGACCTGTGCATGGGGGGTCAGGATGAGGGCCTAAAAGGATGGAAAAACAGAAGCATCGTGATGTGCAAAGGTAACCTGACTCTTGATAGGGAGAAAAAGAGGTCAGAAAATCAGAGAATGGTTTTGGACTTGACCTTTTCTGCAGGGTCATTCCCAAACCTTTTGCCTTCACCCTCCTTCTTTCTGAACTCGTTTTTGTTGGCTTTTTTACAAATTCGCCCTTATTCTACCTGACTGCTTGTGCCTGTGGCTTCACCTGCAAGAATGGAATTTGAGAGCTACACTTTGGCAAAACTCAAGGAATTGTGCAAGGAAAGGGGGCTGCCTTCCAAAAGGAGCACCAGAAAGTTGGAGCTCCAAAAGCCCCTGAGGTCATTCGCAGAGGTCCACCAGTTGCCAGTCATAACAGATGACCGGGATGGAAAGGATGATGTGGATGCACCAGAGCAGGGCCCAGATGGGGGTCATGAGATTCAGCAGTCAGCTGAGGGGGATGACTTGTGCCCTGAGTTGGAGCTCCCTGCCAGAGCAGAGAGCAGTGTGTCTTCTTAAGACCTGTCCCCAGAGAAGCTGGCCGACAGGGAGTGTGAAAGGGAGTTTAGGCAGCAGATGTCCCAGTTAAAAGTGGAGGAAAATAAACTGGACATGGAGGAAAGAGTTACTTTGAAGTGGTTGGCCTATGAGAGGAGCCTAAAAGAGCTGGACTTGAAAGCCAAACAGGCTGGGTCCAGCAGTGATGATGGCAGCATGCCTATAGTGCCCTCTGGCGATAAGAGGGCCAACATTCCTAAAGGTCTAGGACGATATTCACAAGTGGTTTAAAGCGTATGAGCTAGCTTTGCAGATGCATGAATCCCTGAGGAGGATTGAAGGGCTAGCCTCTGGAAGCATATCCATAGTGACGGGAGGGACGCCCTACTGTCCCTAGAGAAGGGAGACAGGATGCAGTATCCCCACATGAAGGGAAACACTTGGCAGGAAATATGTCCTTACCCCTGAGAAGTATAGGCAAAGATTTAGGGACAGCCAGAAGCTAGCCGATCAGTCCTGGATGGATTGTGTGGATTCTGTTTGCAAGGCACTGGATGGTTGGGTAAAGGGCAGTGATGTGAAGGATTACCAAGGGCTGTATAATTTGATTGTGAGTGAGCACATGTTCAGTCTTTGTTTCACAGATCTTCACCAACACCTTATTGATAGTATGCTCACTAATCCCAGCGAGCTTGCTAAGGAGGCGGATCATTGGCTCAGCACTGGGGTCCATAAGAAGATACCTGGGAGCGACCCCAAGAAGGGTGATTCAGGTTTCCCCCAGCAGAGTGAGGGGAGGTTAAGACTAAGTGACCCAGGCAAGCCCCACAGTAAAGGGGGAGGGGGGTTCCCATGCCCCTTCTGAAAAACAGGGATGAGATTCTGGTGGGTGGTGGCCCAGGGCTCTCCATTTCTAAATCTGCTGTTTTGATAGGTCCCAGTTAGGGCACAAGCAGGGGGACGTTGTCTGTCCTGAGAAGCCACCCACTTGTGGGACCTCTACAGAGGTGGCCAATATGGCCTTAGAGGTAGGCAGGAAGTAGATCATGCCCTAATCTCCTTTAGTTGGGAGGTGAACTCAGAGGGTAGGCTGATGATCCCTGAGGGTGGGAGTCATCACTAACACCAGGTCAAGGTGAATGGGATCCCTGTCACTGCTCTGAGGGTCACCAGGACTAGCCAGACCATGGTAGTGGAAAGGCTGGTTTCTCGAGAGCAGTACACTGGTCAGGTGTGCAGTGTGACTCACTTCGAAGGCAGGACTTTTTCTGCCCCATGGCCCTGGTACCCTTGGAGTGGGGTGAGGAGGTGACTCAAAGGAGGGTCATAGTCAGTCCCCGGTTGCCATAGCCTGTTTTCTGGGGAATGAGTTGCCCCCGGTGTCAGGAGATCTGGGAGGGGGACCACCCAGGGCAGCCTGACAGTTCAGTTTTCTGGGAGAACTGCTTCCATATGGAGGGTACAGGAGCCCAGATAGAGGGGCAGGAGATGAAAACAGTCCACAGTGGGAGGACCGGTGGATCAGGGGTTGCCAGCTCTGAGAACAGACTCTGGTGAGGAAATTCCTGATCTGGAGGTACTTCCTGCGCTGTCACAAAGACAGAGGGCTGGATACCTGAACCAGGCAGACTCCTGCATGACACAGACAAAGAGTGTCACCCTTGTGGGGGTGGTGGTTCCACCCTGGAAGCCCTTGCTCACAAGACACCTGTTAAGACTCAGCATACAGAACCTGGGCTGAGTGGCCAGTCTCAGGATACAACCTGGGGACTGGTGGGAAGGAAAATAGAAGTAGGGTGCCTAACACCCGGGGCTGCTCCCCCTCACTCTGAGAAACCTCAGAGGTCAGATAACCCTGGATGGCCTGTGACCTGGCTCTTGACACTGACAGCTGTTAGTGGTTTCTGTTGGATACTATCCCTGGGGGCAGGGTTTTCCTTGGGTTGGGTACAGAAGTCTGATCCAAGTAGCGCAATGTTCCACATCACTTTGTTGGCCATGGTGGTATTGTCTGTCTACTGGAATGTATCTGTGAGCAAGTTAAGGTTAGGTGCTGCACAGTTGCAGTCCACAGATGAGGAGAAGGGTTCCCCATGGGTCAGCTCAGTGTCTCAGGAGAGTATAGACAGAGGGATCCAACTGAGTTCAGAGAGGCATAGAACTGACAAGTGCCCCTGCATAACAGGGCCTTCGTCTGTGTTCTATCCCCTAAGCAGGAAAGTCCATCCAGATATTAATTAGTCTACCCTGCTTATTGGCTGGAGGGGGGTCATATTGGACTTGGCCCTTTCTGCAGGGTTCATCCCCAAACTTCTTGCCTTTTCCCACCTGTTTTATGAATCCATTTTTGTTGGTTTTTAGGACTCTGCACACTTTACTACTGCTAGCCAGTCCTAAAGTGCTTGTTCTCTCCACTTAAAGCCTGGTAGAATTGGCTTATGCCAATCGGCATATTTAATTTACTTGTAAGTCCCTAGTAAAGTGGCACTACCTATGCGCAGGGTATGTAAATTAAATGCTTCTAGTGGGCCTGCAGCACTGATTGTGCTACCCACTTAAGTAGCCCTTTAAACATATCTCAGGCCTGCCATTGCAGCCTGTGTGTGCAGTTTTGAACTGTCATTTTGACCTGGCAAGATAAACTTCTTGCTAGACCCAAACCTTCCTTTTTAATAAATATAAGTCACCCCTAGGGTAGGCTTTGAGCAGCCCAGAGGGGAGGGTACAGTGTATTTAAAATGTTGGACATTTACTTTTTAGTTTTACTCATCCTGGAAGCGAAAAACTCTTAACTTTGTTTTTCACTGCTGCAAGGCCTACCTCTCCAATATGATAAAATTGGAGTTACCTTATTGCATTTAATAAGCTGTAACTTCCAAATGGGAACAGGCAACCAGTTCACATATGATGTCTTTGGAATTGTAATGAGAAATCCTCTCTTATGGTAAAGTTGGGTTTTTAAATTACAATCGTGAAAATGCCACTTTTAGAAAGTTGCCATTCCCTGCCTTAGCTATTTAGTGCCTGCAGCCTGCCTCTGGGTCACATGACTGGATGTAGCTGACAATTGGGGGTTTGTTTATTCCTCTAGCACAGACAATACATAATAGAGAGCTTAGGTGTGCCTGGGTGGGCCATCACTGGCAGGATGGGAGGGGAAAGCTGGGCACAACCCTACTTAAACTTGAATAGTCTGTGTCCTGCCTCCACACAAATGGCTGCAGATCCCCTGTAGTTAGTCTGGAGCCAGGGAGGGGGGGGGCAGGAAACCTGTGCACTTCAGAGGGAAACCTCTAGAAGCGTCTCCCACTTCAAAGGAGGCACCTGGTATTAATATTGGACCTCAGACACCAACTTTTCAGTACACTTTTAGACCTGTGGAGACTGTGCCAGGAAGAAGGACTGCTGTGCCGTTGAAAGGCCTGCCCCTCTGCTGGACTTCTGCCCTTCTGGACTGCTGACTTGCTGGATTTATGCCATGCAGCCCTCCTGCCTGAGTCTGAGGGATTGGTCCGGCACCTGCAACCAGGACTCCCAGAGTGACCCCAAGGGCTAGTCTGCTGGCCTCCTGTTCAGAGCCACAGGGATGTAACAGGCTCCCAAACACCTGAACCAGCACCCCTATCCAGCTGGGGTAATCCCCTGACCTAGAACACCCATAAGGGAAAAGGAGGACACAAGAATAGCTCATGGATGAGTGTGAAATAGACAAATAATAAAGTTTGTTAAAAATGCCCTCACCCACTAGAAGTGGCATGCGTCATCATCGGGCTTGCTAACAACATCCCTCTGCAGACCAATGCCTAGGATGGAGCAAAAGGGAGGGGAAGACAGTACAAACATAATTGTCTAAGGGATTTTAACTTGCAGACTCTCAGTGTAACCATGATTAAAACTGGCGCGGGAATATCCCTAACAATATTTTATTCTTGGATTTCCTGGCCAGGATTAAAAAATCTCTAAAGGACGGTGATGATAAGGGAGAGTTAATATGCCTTCTTCCCTCCTATCTGCAAAAACGTCGACATGTTTCAGCTGTTATATCTTGCCCAACAGGGTCAATTGGCTTTCACCAGGACTTCAGATCCCACAATGCACCAATTACCCTACCAGCAATATCCGGTCGGGAGAGGTCTAACCAAATCTGATCATTACCATGTAATCACACTGCAGTAGTTCCGAGTTTCATAAAGTCATCCTCTGAAACTGGTGAGCGAGCGGGAGCGTCTCCCTATAGTCACACACTCTTCAAGGAATAGATGCCGCCACTTTCGGCTGCTTGCTTCACCGTGTAGGTCTAGGTCATATAGTTAGGAGGATGGATTAGGAGAGGTACCTCTTACCCCTTTATTTTGTGTGTTGTAATCCCCTGACCCCCAAGTGGATATTCTGGTAGTATATTAAACAACTGAAATTATTTTGACATCTTTTAGCCTAGTATCTGCAGGCACCACCGGAATTTGTGCATTCGGACATCATACAGTGGTCTGAAATGATGGACTACTCACACAGTCATTCAGGTTGTTAGCTTTCAACTTAGTTGTTATATGCCTTTATTATAGCATGTAGAACAAGCCACTGTCCCACACAGTTGGTCATTACCACTTTGGCAGAGGAAACAAAAGTTGTTATAGCTCTAGAATGCCAGACTGAAGAATACATGAATCTCAGGGTATGGTTGATGTAGTGAATAACTTTGTTAATTGCCATGGCCTGTATTCCGTTTCTTGTCACTGTATTTTTGTCATGTCTTATGCCCCCCATCCATTATGGCATATAATGTTGGCTGATTGCTCATGCCTGGAGAAATTCTGCAACAATTGCCTTTGGAAGGCCTATGAAGGTAAGATCTCAGTCACTGTGCCTCTATGTTCCTCGTCTGTACAAACGACATTACGGTAGAGTCAGTAACCTCCTTTGCTTGCTTAATTTCTAAATCAAAAGTGAATTGTAACATTTTAACCCTTCTCAACATGATCACTATTCTCTTCTAAGGGTACCTGTGACAGCATTCTTACACTGATGATAACAATGTCAGTCAGTTTAGGCAATGTGAGAAATATTCTGAGGAAAGGCAGCTTATGAACATCCTTGGATTGTTCGGTAAGGGGAATTTAGCAAGAGCTGCATATCTGGAAGCTTATCAAGGGGTATACAAGCTGCATCTCCGAGCAACTCAACTCAGTTCTGTCTTGTTCTGCTTAGCTAGATCCATTGGTTAAAGTAGGTAAGCTGATGGTGTTTTTATGGCCTCGAAAGCTCTTCTATCTACAGAAAGATTCCGTCACCTTCCATTGATCTTCAAAGATACCTTTCGATAGGGATAGTGCTGAGGTGTGTCTTGACTGGCTGCTGCCAGGATTAGGATCCAGATACAAAACGGGAGACATAGGATCCAGGCTACTGCCTAAAAATCTGTGTTCATTTACGGGAACTATCTCTCTGATATGTACATGATGCACATGATGTTTATGCTGCATGGTGCATGTTTGTTATTTTATTCCAGGGAGGTTTACCTGTTATGGTCTTGGGACCCATCTATATGGGAGAAGCTCTCTCAGCAGGTGCAAGGAGTAGGCTGTGTGAATAATGAGCCTATACGTTTTGTGTCACCATTTTACAATAATCAATTGGTTTTTTATGTCTATGGGGTGGAGCTTGGTATGGTTCTCCAAAAAATTGGGCTCTCAACAATACCATTCTTTTGACATCAGAAACCCTGATTTAATTTCCCTTTGTTTGCACCCACACAAAAGTTATGAAACCAACCCTACAATTCAGGAGGCAAAGACTAGAATGGGGGAACAGGGTCTTTCATGGTGGGCTGAAGGCAGTCCATCCAGCTCTGAAAGCAGTGTCGTAGCCTGCAACCCACTGGGAAAATGACAGAACAGCAGAATAGAAATTTGCCTAGCACCGTAATGGGTAAGTTTCAATTCTATTAAGGACACGAAGGCGAGGATTATGCTTAGTCTTTCTCTGCTTTATTAACATACCAAATTTCATAGCAGCCAGAAAGACATATTTCATAAAAAAACTTGCATGAAACATAAGTAGAGAATGCGTAAAAACATCAACTCCCATGACACCGAGGGAGGTCTCCAACCACAGTCCTTCCATAGTGTCCATAAACAGGACATAGTCCTTTCACTCTGTTAGTTCCTGCTCTTTCTTCGCGTGAGTTACGCTAATTCATCAAGGGTCCTGTTTAGAACCGTCGTTTCCTGAAAAAAACAGAGACAGCGTAAGGCCTCCACTGAAGAAACAACCCCGGAGGATACAAAGATTCAACATTGCATACGAAAAACCATGCGTATCAATTACATTATCTGCCTCAACTGCAATTCTTATAACAAGAATCGGTTACCTACCATCATACGGGTGGGTTCGCACAAGACAGTGCATCGGGCGGGATAATCCTTGCCTCCGTGTCCTTAATAGAATTGAAACTTACCCTTTACGGTGCTAGGCAAATTTCTATTCTATGTCAGGACCGGAGGCTCAGATTATGCTAGTTTAAAGCTTACTTACCACTAACTGAGCAACCTCTACTACAGGCTTCAAATAAAATCTCTTGAAGGTCGAGTCCGAGGACCAATCCGCTGCCCGCATCAAGTCCTCTAGACGGGCCCCCAAAGAAAAGGCTTTCGAAGCCATCGCGCCCCTAGTTGAATGAGCCCCAAATTGTTTTGTGTCAATACCCGCTTCTTGCATGACCCAACGCACCCACCTAGCTATAGTGGGATAAGAGACAGCTTTGTGCGGTTTCCTAGGGGCAATAAGAAGTTGACGATCGCCCGGAGGGCGCAAATCTTGAGTTATTTCCTCACATGCCTTGAGGCAGCCCCTGACACAATTTTGGGACATCCGGAAAAGCCGGATATAAGACTGTCCGGGTAAGTGATTTAGTGCGGCGCCCCACCATGAACACTACTCCGTCCGGGGAAAAAACTCTTGCTTTAACGTGCAGTGCCCGGACATCTGAGACTCTCCTGCAGGAGACTAAGCATAGAAGCATTGATAGTTTGGCCGAGATTTCTTTTAGAGAAAGATATTTATTCGGCTGCCAAGACAGAAAAAGGTTCAGGACCAAATTGACGTCCCATAGAGCTGAGTAGCGAGGTTCTGGGGGCAAGGAAAGACAGATACCTTGCAGAAGCCTGCAGACAAAAGGATGTTCTCCCACTGGAGCCCCATCAATCGGACTGTGACCCGCAGAAACTGCCGACCTTATAGCATTTATTGAGCGGTACGCCAGACCCTCTGTTGCCAAGTCAACTAGGAAGTTCAGAATTGGAACAACACCTGTGACCACGGGATCCAAATGCCTTCGAAGACACCGACGAACCCACCTTGGAAGAGGTGTGGTGCAGCGGCCAGGGTGCCTGACTCCGGACCACAGGGTTCACGGTTCGATCCCCGGCAGCGGCGGCAGGTTAGCCCAGCACCATGTGACTCTGGGCAATAGCTCGCTTAATCTTCCTGATGGCCCCCAGCGCCGGGACACCTCTCCGGAGGTAGCTGTGCGCTTTACAAATGCTGGTATTTATTTATTGTCCAGGCAGACCGATAACATTTGGTGGTGCTATCTGCCCATGCCTTTGACAGGAGACTCTCAGCCGGTCCCGAAAGACCCGGGAGCGACCATCGCTGCCTGAAAGTCACCATGCCATGAGATGAAGGGAACCTTGGGTTACCAGATGGTGCGATACTCTGTCCGGGTTCAGAAGAAGGTGAGGAAACAGGGGGAGTAGGATTGGAGAATCCCAAGAAAGTTCCAGAAGAACCGGAAACCAAATTTGCGATCTCGAACAAGGAGTCACCATCAACAACTCCGCCTCCTGGTGGCGAACATGGGCTGCCACTCTTGTAATCATTGAGAACAGGGGAAACGCGTAAACCTTCTCTTGACTCCAATCCTGGAGAAATGCGTCCGTGGCCAAGGCCATCGGATCCGGTCTCCAACTGAAGAACCGCGGGACTTGATGGTCTAGCCGTGATGCAAAGTGGTCCACTGAAAACGGCCCCCACAGATTCTCCAGCCACCGGAAGGCCTGAGGATCCAGCTTCCACAGACTGGAATCGTGGAGGTGCCTCGAGTACCAATCCGCCACCTGATTGTCTTGGCCCGGAAGGTACTCTGCCGTCACCGAGATATGATGGGCCAAGCAGAAACCCCAGAAGTCTTTTGCCAGGTTCGCTAAGGTTTGTGAGCGAGGACCTCCAAGTGATTGACATAACGGACCACGGAAATGTTGTCCATTTTTAGGAGAACACATGAGCACACCCTGTTCCTGGTCCAACAACAAACCGCAAAGGAACCCGCCAGGAGCTCCAGGCAGTTGATGTGGAGATTCTGCTCGTCTAATGACCAAACGCCTTCGGTGGAGAAATCCCCACATTGGGCGCCCCAGCCTGATCTGCTGGCGTCAGACTCGATGACCAGATCCAGAACAGAGCCGAATATTGCTTGGCCGTTCCATGCTTCCAAGTGGGTCAGCCACCACGCTATATCCTCCCTCGCCTCCGTAGAGAGGGGTACCACCTGAGCGTATGACAAACCTCTCCTGAGGTGGTGAGCTTTGAGGCGCTGGAGGGCCCGGTAGTGCAAGGGTCCCAGAAAGATTGCCTGGATGGAGGAGGAGAGGAGGCCCCCCAACCGGGCGATCTGCCGGAGGGACGTGTGAGGTTTGGCAATGGTTTGGCGCAACTCGTGCCGGATCTTGGCCATGTTCCGAGACGGAAGACTTAGGGACGATTGGATGGAATCCACCACAAACCCGAGAAAAACCACCTTCTGGGAAGGACTGAGGACCGACTTCTCTGCGTTGATGATGAACCCCAGTCCTTGCAGAAGGGAGACAGTTTGTTGGAGCTGCTCGGATAAGGTCCTGGGACACTGCGCCATGAGGAGAATGTCATCCAGGTACACGATCATGCGTATGCCCTGGGCCCTGAGGAATTCCACCGCCGGATGAAGCACTTTGGTAAAACACCATGGTGCTGAGGAAAGACCAAATGGAAGGGCGGTGAATTCGTAGATTAGATCTCTCCAGCAAAACTGAAGGAACCGCCTGTGAGGGGGGTGAATTGGGACTACTAGGTAAGCATCCTTTAAGTCCAGCCACACCATCCAGTCGGATGGAAGCAGAACGTCCTGGAAGAGGTGAATCTCCTCCATCTTGAAATGGCGGTATACCAACCACCCGTTGAACTCCTTGAGGTTGATAACGGGGCGGCGTCCCCCATCGGGCTTGTCCACTAAGAATATGTTGCTTAGAAAACCGTCGGGGCGCAGAGCTGAGCGACAGATGGCCCCTTTGTGGAGCAGTGCGGAGACTTCCTCGTCGATCAGTTGTGCATCTTGAGTTGTGAAGCAAATGGGACGGGGTAACACTCTTGTCGAGGGCGGTCAAAACATTCTATATGAAAACCTTGAACGGTCTGTAAGACCCATGCGTCTGACGTAATAGCTGCCCAGACATCCCGGAACACCACTAACTGACCCCCGATACGGACCTGGTCTGCCGGAAAAACACTCACCGCTGGAATTGCCACCTCCGGCGTTGTTCTTGAATCCTCCGTGGCCCCTGAAGCGCTGGCCTCTTGTTGGGTAGAAGTTGTTATAATTCACACTGGAATTGTACTGTCCGCGACCAGAGCCTTGTCCCCTGGGGGGGGTTTTGTTGGACGCCCCGGCCGACCGAGCGGCCCCTGTCTCGGCCGGCCCCGTGAAAAACCCATGGGTTGAAGACCCTCTTTATATTAGATTGGGCCTTATCCAAAGAGGTAAATGTTGCCACAAATTTTCATAATTCTTTCACAAAAGGGTCCCAAAAAAGACCCCCCTCTGCCACTGCGCAAGCCTCCGAGGAGGCTAAATCCCCGAGCTTGGGGTCTATTTAATCAACAAAGAGCGGCGACGCTCTGTTGACAGGGCACAGTTCACGTTGCCCATAAAAATAATGGCACATTGAGCCTAGTTTCACAACACCTCCGGTGAAGTAGGGGATCCTGACACTTTAGCTTCCTCCGCCATTTCCAAACTTTTGGTCATAGGACCAATGGCGTTGAGAAGCTTATCCTGGCATTAGCGCCAGGATCTATCTATACCTTTGCGGGGGTCCTTCATATATTTGGCCAGAAAGGTGGCCATCTTGGAGTCCAACTCCGGGGTGCAAGCAACTTTCCCCTCCAGAGTGGGCCTCGGGCACTCTGCTTTAAGGCAACCCAGAGCCTCCTTTTCTAAGGGCTTGTGGACGCGACCCTATACAAACTTGGCTACCTTATCGCCAGGAGCCCAAGCCGCGGACCGGGGATGGATAATCTCGTCCGGGTCCAACATACCCGAGTCCTCCTCTGGGGCTGAAGGAGGGGGATCATCGGGCGCCATGGGCGTGAGGGACCTGCCTCGTCCTCCGAGTCCCCCTGGGAGTCCTTATCAGGCTCCGGAGAGGTCGGGTCCAGAGTCCCCTGGGGATCGGTTGCCGGTTGGGGGGCCGGGGAAGGGGGGGTCACCTGCGCTAGAAAGGCAGTCTTAAGGCATGCAAATGTGTCTTTATCAACCCCTTCAGAACACTTCTTTTTAGGAGGTGGAGGGCCCTCTCCCTTTGAGGGAACAGAAGGAGTCGCGGGCGGAACACCATGTGTTTGCGCTAATTTCGCGCACTTCTGAACAATCCTGTCTGACAGGCGTTGTTCCATAGGCCCAACCACCTCGTTGACCACTCTGTAAATGGAGAAGTCTACAGTCTCGTAGAAATCCTCGTCCCACGGTATATACTCCTGGGACTCCTCCTCCTCATATGTATTATTTTGCACCTCCATCATTAACCAGGGCAACCACAGTCACCTTTGTTGGGGACAAGAGGGAAAAACTTTTAAAGGAAAAACTTTTAAGGCGCAGTGTGCTAATAAATTTGAAGCAGGGGAACCCAGGCAATACTATTGGCAGACCCGAAGACTGCGATTATTTTGTGCAGACCCAAGGACTGCGATATGGCTTGCATGTACCTCAGCGCGCGAGAGCCCTCAGGAGAACCTGACAGGGCCTGGCTGCCTCACGGCGCACTGATTCTCTGAAATAGAACAATGAACAAGTGCAACAATTCGCCCGCAGGCGTCACCGCGGGGTTAGCCCGCAATACAGACCCCTGCCGGGGCGTCAAAATGAGGAAAAATGCTGGGAAATATGGAGCCAGGCCGGGCGTACTTTGTAGGCAGCGGGGACAAGGCTCGCACAAATGAGTCTCCTGCAGCGCAGTCCCTCCTCTGTGGAACCGCGATGCAGGACCAGCGAGACAAGCGAGTCCCCCTAGCGGGCCTTTCAAGCACCGCAGAGAAAATGGCACCGGCTGTGTAAGGAGCGCGAAACACTCCCGCGGCCGGATAGGGAATCTGAAAGGCAAAAATAACAAGACGTCTTAAAGCTAAATAACCCGTCCCCGGGCAACACAGAGCGCGTGTCCCCACGGGCCATTATACCAAGGATAACAGTCACTGAAATAACATCAAACATCAGAGGTAAGAAAAAGCTGACTTAATTGGCTGCGAAGCAGCGAAGAAAGAGGAGGAACTAACAGAGTGAAAGGACTATGTACTGTTTATGGACACTATAGAAGGACTGTGGTTGGAGACCTCTCTCGGAGTCGTGGGAGTTGATGTTTTTACGCATTCTCTACTTATGTTTCATGCAAGTTTTTTATGAACTATGTCTTTCTGGCTGCTATGAAATTTGGTATGTTAATAAAGCGGAGAAAGACTAAGCATAATCTGAGCCTCCGGTCCTGACAGAATTTCTAGGTCCGGTCCCCTTTTCATCTGCCCACGTTTGCCTTCCGGTTCAGAGGGTAGGCTTGCACACTGCAAGATTTCCCCAAATGAGGTCATGGCTTGCTCTGAGATGAATGAACTTGGCTGGGGCCCACAGGACCAGAGACCTACCATCCCAGCGAACTGGTTTTCATGTGAATGGACTTGGGTCACGGAAGAGGTACATCTATTTTTAGATAGGTTCACTGGCACCTGTCTAATAATATATGGTATTTTTTTTAACAATACCCCCTATTTTGGCAGTCCTTTGTGGTAGTCCTGCAACTCTAGCTGTAGCATGTTTTAGAACTGGCCTCCATAATGCTCTTAGTTTACATAGAGAATGGCAAAAGCATTGAATTTGGAAAACAGACTTTACATTAACAGCTATATGATCCTGTATACCCAACCCGTAGAGTGTGACTGGCTGACTGACCTGCTATTCTGTGTCTTGGTTTCAGTTTCTCCTACACGATGTGTACCTTGATGGGGTGTGCGGACTCAGTGCAGAGCTGAGCGCCTGATTTTATGCTCCTGCACTCCGTAAAGTGAATTCATTTAACCCGCTATTTCTCCAAGTTAGAACATTACTTTAGACAGCACAGCTTAGAAACAGAAAGAGGAAACCTTGATGTACTATCTGGAAAGTATCCTCTAACTCCAACAAAAATTGGGTTAAACAAATTTACTTTACACATCGTAGAAGCATTAAAAAAGGCTCTCAGGGCAGCCCATCATGATCAGTGGCACAGCCAATGTGTCGTGGGTCCGAGTGCAAGGAAGGAAAAGCCCACCGTAGCTGTTGTTTAAATTATAAAATACAGCATTAATAAGGGTTCAGTTAGCGCCCCCCAGGCCTTTGGGCCCTGGTGCCATTGCACATGATACACCAGTGGGAGCTATGCCCCTGTCCATGGTACACCCCATGACCAGATGCAGATCCAGTGGCATTCGGAAGTGTTCCAGGGAGGTCTGCAATGCAACTGGTAACTTGTTAGTAGTTTTATTGACTTGAACCTTCAACCCCTCTCCCTCTTAGAGCCAAGTCTATATTGTGACAAACACAGCCGATGAGAATGGAGGTGACAAGGGGTAACTGGGAGGGAGCAAGTATGGGCTCTAAACTGTGCAGTCATTGAAAAGCTAAACACCCCACTTTGAACTGACTCTGGTCTGCCATTGGCATCCAGTGAAACTTTTCCTGGTTTTTGAGTCATGTTCATTTCATACCAGACAGACTCCTGTGTCCTTCGTAGTCTCAGACCCAACTCACATAACTATTGATAACCCAGAGAAGAAATAAAAAAATTCTACCCTTAAATTTACTACCACACCTGTAGTGTTTTCATAATGGTGGGGAGCTAGGAGATAGAGCATCCTGTGTAACAGTAAGTGTCGTAAAATGCTGTTTTTTTATTGTAAAATGCAGCTCCTCTGTATGTAACGCTCCAGGAGGAACCCCTCAGTTTTCACAGTATTTATCTCGAGTCAGCTGCCTACCATCTGACTATTGTTGCTTTTCAGGCATTTTCCCGTTGCTGCTAAGAACACAGGAAACACTTTCAACATATTTTCAGTGAAGTATGTGTAAGGTAATATTTTTACTAGGAGATCTCAAAGAATGAAGAAAAAGCGCAAGTACCTCTCATGTTAGTCTTGCTGATGTCAATTGAAATTGAAATTTGTACTTGTAAAGCGCACCCATACCCCCAAAGGGGTGTCCAGGCGCTGTACGCATACCGCTGTGGAACCCTTCCTGGCTTTTCCCTGTAAAATGTCCACTCCTGGGCACCCCCAGGGTGAAGCCAGGGATCCCAGCGCTGTTGGGGCCATTGTGGAGATTAAGCAAGCTATTGCCCAGAGTTGGACCCATGATTAGAATAGGCACCGAGGCGAGAATTATCAGGTCCGAGGAAATTGAGCCCAAGACCCACCGAGGCGGGAATTGAACCCTGGTCCCGGGCCAGATCTCTACATCAGGGTCTGCCGCTCTAACCATTGAGCCACACTTCTCCACTATTTGTTTCTATTATTATTTTAGTTTATTAGACAGAAAGAACCCTTATAAAGATAATAACATTAACAATTCAGCAATTAATTTTTTGGGCATCTTCATGCAAACATTTCAACTGCCAATTCTGTCCAATGATGATCCATGAAAAAACAAAAAAAAACAAAGGCTTCATTTACAGTTCTCAAACCAGTGTATGTACCTCATATACAAAGGGCCATATGTATCAAAAAAGAGTTTTGCGATTCTCAAATTGCGATTTTTAGCGAATCGCAATTAGAGAATCGCAAAATGCAAATGTATGTAGGATTTGCTACAAATTTTGCGATCCTACATCTTCCTTATTTGCGTAATCGCAAATTGAGATTCGCAAATAAGGAATACCTTCCCATTCATTCCTATGGTCTAGGAGGCCCATAGGAATGAATGGGAAGACATTCTCAATTTGCGATCACCAATTAGAGAATCGCAAATTGAGAATGCAATTTCAGGCTGCAAGGGTGCCAAAAGGACACCCTGTTGCACCCCTGAAATATGCATGTGTGCACATTTTGCGCACATACATGCCCAAAGGGCATGTATGTGCGACATATGGCACTTTTAAAAATCAAAATAGGTGCTTTTTTAAAGAAAATCGCAAATTACCACCAACTTGAAGTTGGTGGTAATTTGCAATTCCTAAGGCCAAATAGCAAATTTCTGGTGCTTCCAGAATTACATTTAAGGAATCGCAATTTGCAATTCCTTAATTTCATTCGCAAGATAGAGAATCTCAAATTTTGCAATTCTCTATTTTGCGATGGCCTTTTGGGATGATACATCCCAAAAGGCTTTTTCCAATTCGCAAACGGGCCAATTCTGAGAATCTGCCCGTTTGCAAACGGGAAAAAGGCTTGATACCATCAAAGTGTATTAATGGTCGCAACTGAGGGTTTGCGACTGCCAAACACTTTAAAAAAATGCACTTAACCCATTTTCCAATTCGGAAAAGATTTTCCGAATCATTAAATGAGTTTAGGAAACATTAAGGAATCACTATTTGGAAGGGGAGTCTTAACCCCTTCGCTGCTAGGCCTTTTCACCCCCTGTGCTAAGCCGTTTTTTGGCTATTTGGGGTAGTGCGGGCTTAGGCCCCTGTAACTTTTTGACCACATAAGGTATCCACGCAAAATTTGCGTCCTTTTTTCTAACATCATGGGGATTGTAAAGGTACCCAGGGTTTGTGGATTCCCCTGGAGGGGACCCAGACATTAGCCAAAATACAGCAACATTGTGTTTTTTTGGGAAAAATGCGAAAAAGGGCTACAGATGAAAGCGTCTTGTTCTTTCCCTGCAAATGGCATCAAAAAGGGGTTGTGGTGCTGAAATCACCATCTTCCCAGCTTTCAGGGACAAGCAGACTTTTGTCAGAAAACCAACTTTTTTACACAGTTTTGGCATTTTTCTGGAACATAGCCTATTTTTGCTATTTTTTGTGCTTTCAACCTCCTTCCAGTTAATGGTAGAAATGGGTATGAAACCAATAATGGATCCTGAAAAGCCATACATTTCTGAAAAGTAGACAAAATTCTGAATTCAGCAAGGGGTCATTTGTGTAGATCCTTAAAGTTTTCCTTATAGAAACTAACAGTTAAATGAAGGAAAAATTGAAAATTAGTTGAAAAAAACAGCCATTTGTGTCAACGTTTTCACCTGTAACTTCTTCTAATTATGACAGCTATTTGAAAGCAATATACCGTTATATCCGCTGGACCTTTCTGGTTGTGGGGATATATAGGACTTGTAGGTTCACCAAGAACCCGACGAACCCAGAGCCAATAACTGAGCAGCATCTTGCAATGGTTTTTTATTATGTACCGGGTATATAGCAATTATTTTGGGAAAATGTATACATGGAAAAATTGTTATGAAAGACACCTATGTATTTCTGAAATGGGAACAAAATGTAGATTTTAGAAACAGTAGATATTTGCACATTTCCGAAATTGGGAGTACCCATACTAGCATGAGAATTATAGGTCATTTTTCAAAATGACTTATTTTTTACACATTGTCTTTCATTTGGAAGGCAGAAATGCATCGAAAGTCAATAGGTAATAACAGTTGCTCTACAATTCTGTATTACCCTAAGTCTCCCGATAAAAATGGTACCTCACTTGTGTGGGTAGCCCTTGTGCCCACAACAGGAAATGGCTCAAAATGCAACGTGGACGTACCACATTTTCACAATGAAAAATTACCCTTTTTTTGCAAAGTGCCTAGCTGTAGTTTTTGAACCCTAGCTCTGCCGGCACCTAGGGAAACCTAGCAAACCTATACATATTTGAAAACTAGACACCCAGGGGAATCCAGGATGGGGTGACTTGACTGCCTCCCACCAGGTTCTGTTACCCAGAATCCCTTGCAAACATAAATAATTGTCAAAAAAACACATTTTCCTCACATTTCTGTGGTGGAAAGTTCTGGAATCTGCGTGGATCCACAAATTTCCACCCACCCCGCGTTCCCCAAAGTCTTACGAGAAAAATGGTACCTCACTTGTGTGGGTCGGCCTAGTGCCTGCGACAGGAAACGGCGCAAAACGCAACGTGGTCACACCTCAATTTCGCAGTGAAAAATGACCCTTTTTTGGCAAAGTGCCTAGCTGTAGTTTTTGAACCCTAGCTCTGCCGGCACCTAGGGAAACCTAGCAAACCTATACATTTTTGAAAACTAGACACCCATGGGAATCCAAGATGGGGTGACTTGACTGCCTCCCACCAGGTTCTGTTACCCAGAATCCCTTGCAAACCCTAACAAATTGTCCAAAAAAACACATTTCTGTGGTGGAAAGTTCTGGAATCTGCGTGGATCCACAAATTTCCACCCACCCCGTGTTCCCCAAAGTCTTATGAGAAAAATAGTACCTCACTTGTGTGGGTCGGCCTAGTGCCTGCGACAGGAAATGGCGCAAAACGCAACGTGGTCACACCTCAATTTCGCAGTGAAAAATGACCCTTTGTTGGCAAAGTGCCTAGCTGTAGTTTTTGAACCCTAGCTCTGCCGGCACCTAGGGAAACCTAGCAAACCTATACATTTTTGAAAACTAGACACCCAGGGGAATCCAGGATGGGGTGACTTGACTGCCTCCCACCAGGTTCTGTTACCCAGAATCCCTTGCAAACCTAAAACATTGTCAAAAAAACCACATTTTCCCCACATTTCTGTGGTGGAAAGTTCTGGAATCTGCGTGGATCCACAAATTTCCACCCACCCCGCGTTCCCCAAAGTCTTACGAGAAAAATGGTACCTCACTTGTGTGGGTCGGCCTAGTGCCTGCGACAGGAAACGGCGCAAAACGCAACGTGGTCACACCTCAATTTCGCAGTGAAAAATGACCCTTTTTTGGCAAAGTGCCTAGCTGTAGTTTTTGAACCCTAGCTCTGCCGGCACCTAGGGAAACCTAGCAAACCTATACATTTTTGAAAACTAGACACCCAGGGGAATCCAGGATGGGGTGACTTGACTGCCTCCCACCAGGTTCTGTTACCCAGAATCCCTTGCAAACCTAACAGAATTGTCCAAAAAAACACATTTTCCCCACATTTCTGTGGTGGAAAGTTCTGGAATCTGCGTGGATCCACAAATTTCCACCCACCCCGTGTTCCCCAAAGTCTTATGAGAAAAATGGTACCTCACTTGTGTGGGTCGGCCTAGTGCCTGCGACAGGAAACGGCGCAAAGCGCAACGTGGTCACACCTCAATTTCGCAGTGAAAAATGACCCTTTTTTGGCAAAGTGCCTAGCTGTAGTTTTTGAACCCTAGCTCTGCCGGCACCTAGGGAAACCTAGCAAACCTATACATTTTTGAAAACTAGACACCCAGGGGAATCCAGGATGGGGTGACTTGACTGCCTCCCACCAGGTTCTGTTACCCAGAATCCCTTGCAAACCTAAAAAATTGTCAAAAAAACCACATTTTCCCCACATTCCTGTGGTGGAAAGTTCTGGAATCTGCGTGGATCCACAAATTTCCACCCACCCCGTGTTCCCCAAAGTCTTACGAGAAAAATGGTACCTCACTTGTGTGGGTCGGCCTAGTGCCTGCGACAGGAAACGGCGCAAAACGCAACGTGGTCACACCTCAATTTCGCAGAGAAAAATGACCCTTTTTTGGCAAAGTGCCTAGCTGTAGTTTATGAACCCTAGCTCTGCCGGCACCTAGGGAAACCTAGCAAACCTATACATTTTTGAAAACTAGACACCCAGTGGAATCCAGGATGGGGTGACTTGACTGCCTCCCACCAGGTTCTGTTACCCAGAATCCCTTGCAAACATAAAAAATTGTCAAAAAAACCACATTTTCCCCACATTTCTGTGGTGGAAAGTTCTGGAATCTGCGTGGATCCACAAATTTCCAACCACCCCGCGTTTCCCAAAGTCTTACGAGAAAAATGGTTCCTCACTTGTGTGGGTCGGCCTAGTGCCTGCGACAGGAAACGGCGCAAAACGCAACGTGGTCACACCTCAATTTCGCAGTGAAAAATGACCCTTTTTTGGCAAAGTGCCTAGCTGTAGTTTTTGAACCCTAGCTCTGCCGGCACCTAGGAAAACCTAGCAAACCTATACATTTTTGAAAACTAGACACCCAGGGGAATCCAAGATGGGGTGAATTGACTGCCTCCCACCAGGTTCTGTTACCCAGAATCCCTTGCAAACCTAAAAATTGTCCAAAAAACACATTTTCCCCACATTTCTGTGGTGGAAAGTTCTGGAATCTGCGTGGATCCACAAATTTCCACCCACCCCGCGTTTCCCAAAGTCTTATGAGAAAAATGGTACCTCACTTGTGTGGGTCGGCCTAGTGCCTGCGACAGGAAACGGCGCAAAACGCAACGTGGTCACACCTCAATTTCGCAGTGAAAAATGACCCTTTTTTGGCAAAGTGCCTAGCTGTAGTTTTTGAACCCTAGCTCTGCCGGCACCTAGGGAAACCTAGCAAACCTATACATTTTTGAAAACTAGACACCCAGGGGAATCCAGGATGGGGTGACTTGACTGCCTCCCACCAGGTTCTGTTACCCAGAATCCCTTGCAAACCTAAAACATTGTCAAAAAAACCACATTTTCCCCACATTCCTGTGGTGGAAAGTTCTGGAATCTGCGTGGATCCACAAATTTCCACCCACCCCGCGTTCCCCAAAGTCTTACGAGAAAAATGGTACCTCACTTGTGTGGGTCGGCCTAGTGCCTGCGACAGGAAACGGCGCAAAACGCAACGTGGTCACACCTCAATTTCGCAGAGAAAAATGACCCTTTTTTGGCAAAGTGCCTAGCTGTAGTTTATGAACCCTAGCTCTGCCGGCACCTAGGGAAACCTAGCAAACCTATACATTTTTGAAAACTAGACACCCAGGGGAATCCAGGATGGGGTGACTTGACTGCCTCCCACCAGGTTCTGTTACCCAGAATCCCTTGCAAACATAAAGAATTGTCCAAAAAAACACATTTTCCCCACATTTCTGTGGTGGAAAGTTCTGGAATCTGCGTGGATCCACAAATTTCCAACCACCCCGCGTTCCCCAAAGTCTTACGAGAAAAATGGTACCTCACTTGTGTGGGTCGGCCTAGTGCCTGCGACAGGAAACGGCGCAAAACGCAACGTGGTCACACCTCAATTTCGCAGTGAAAAATGACCCTTTTTTGGCAAAGTGCCTAGCTGTAGTTTTTGAACCCTAGCTCTGCCGGCACCTAGGAAAACCTAGCAAACCTATACATTTTTGAAAACTAGACACCCAGGGGAATCCAAGATGGGGTGAATTGACTGCCTCCCACCAGGTTCTGTTACCCAGAATCCCTTGCAAACCTAAAAAATTGTCCAAAAAAACACATTTTCCCCACATTTCTGTGGTGGAAAGTTCTGGAATCTGCGTGGATCCACAAATTTCCACCCACCCCGCGTTCCCCAAAGTCTTATGAGAAAAATGGTACCTCACTTGTGTGGGTCGGCCTAGTGCCTGCGACAGGAAACGGCGCAAAACGCAACGTGGTCACACCTCAATTTCGCAGTGAAAAATGACCCTTTTTTGGCAAAGTGCCTAGCTGTAGTTTTTGAACCCTAGCTCTGCCGGCACCTAGGGAAACCTAGCAAACCTATACATTTTTGAAAACTAGACACCCAGGGGAATCCAGGATGGGGTGACTTGACTGCCTCCCACCAGGTTCTGTTACCCAGAATCCCTTGCAAACCTAAAACATTGTCCAAAAAAACACATTTTCTCCACATTTCTGTGGTGGAAAGTTCTGGAATCTGCGTGGATCCACAAATTTCCACCCACCCCGCGTTCCCCAAAGTCTTACGAGAAAAATGATACCTCACTTGTGTGGGTCGGCCTAGTGCCTGTGACAGGAAACGGCGCAAAACGCAAAGTGGTCACACCTCAATTTCGCAGTGAAAAATGACCCTTTTTGGCAAAGTGCCTAGCTGTAGTTTGTGAACCCTAGCTCTGCCGGCACCTAGGGAAACCTACCAAACACACACATTTCTGAAAAGTAGACACCCAGGGGCTTCCAGGAGGTATGGCTTGCGTGGATCTCCCAACAGTTTCCTTACCCAGAATCCCTTGCAAACCTCAATTTTAGCTGAAAAAATCACTTTTTCACACATTTTTGTGGTGGAAAGTGCTGGCATCATGTGGCCTCACACAAATTTCCTACCACCCAGTGTTCCCCAGGTCTCCCGAGAAAAATGGTACCTCACTTGTGTGGGAGGCCCAAGTACCCGCGACAGGCAAGGGCCCAAAACGTAGTGAGGCGACATCAAAATTGCCTATCTCAAAACCACCTGGTTTTGCAAGGGGTCACCTGGGTTTTGGCCCCGTGCTCGGCGGCCATCTAGGGAAACCTACCAAACCCACACATTTCTGAAAAGTAGACACCCGGGGGCTTCCAGGGAGGTATGGCTTGCGTGGATCCCCCAACGTTTCCTTACCCAGAATCCCCTGCAAACCTCAATTTTAGCTGAAAAAATCACTTTTTCACAAATTTTTGTGTGGGAAAGTGTGGCATCATTGGCCTCACACAAATTTCCTACCACCCAGCGTTCCCCAGGTCTCCCGATAAAAATGGTGCCTCACTTGTGTGGGAGGCCCAGTACCTGCGACAGGCAAGGGCCCAAAACGTAGTGAGGCGACATCAAAATTGCCTATCTCAAAACCACCTGATTTTGCAAGGGGGGTCACCTGGGTTTTTGGCCCCGTGCTCGGCGGCCATCTAGGGAAACCTACCAAAACCACACATTTCTGAAAAGTAGACACCCAGGGGCTTCTAGGGAGGTATGGCTTGCGTGGATCCCCCAACGTTTCCTTACCAGAATCCCCTGCAAACCTCAATTCTAGCTGAAAAAATCACTTTTTCACACATTTGTGTGGGAAAGTGTGGCATCACTGGCCTCACACCAATTTCCTACCACCCAGTGTTCCCCAGGTCTCCCGATAAAAATGGTGCCTCACTTGTGTGGGAGGCCCAAGTACCCGCGACATGCAAGGACACAAAGCGTTTTGAGGCAACATCAACATTGCCTATCAAAAATGTTTTGGGCCCTTGCCTGTCGCGGTACTTGGGCCTCCCACACAAGTGAGGCACCATTTTATCGGGAGACCTGGAGGAACGCTGGGTGGTAGGAAATTTGTGTGAGGCCAGTGATGCCACACTTTCCCACACAAAAATGTGTGAAAAAAGTGATTTTTTCAGCTAAAATTGAGGTTTGCAGGGGATTCTGGGTAAGGAAACGTTGGGGGATCCACGCAAGCCATACCTCCCTGGAAGCCCCGGGTGTCTACTTTTCAGAAATGTGTGGGTTTGGTAGGTTTCCTAGGTGGCCGCTGAGCCCGGGCCAAAACGTCATGGGACCCCCTTGCAAAACCAGGTCGTTTTGTGATAGGCCATTTTGAGGTCGCCTCAATACGTTTTGGGCCCTTGCCTGTCGCTGGTACTTGGGCCTCCCACACAAGTGAGGCACCATTTTTATTGGGAGACCTGGGGGAACGCTGGGTGGTAGGAAATTTGTGTGAGGCCAGTGATGCCACACTTTCCCACACAAAAATGTGTGAAAAAATGATTTTTTCAGCTAAAATTGAGGTTTGCAGGGATTCTGGGTAGGAAACGTTGGGGGATCCACGCAAGCCATACCTCCCTGGAAGCCCCAGGTGTCTACTTTTCAGAAATGTGTGGTTTGGTAGGTTTCCCTAGGTGGCCGCTGAGCCCCGGGTCAAAACGTCATGGGACCCCCTTGCAAAACCAGGTCATTTTGTGATAGGCCATTTTGAGGTCGCCTCAATACGTTGTGGGCCCTGCCTGTCGCGGGTACTTGGGCCTCCCACACAAGTGAGGCACCATTTTTATCGGGAGACCTGGGGAACGCTGGGTGGTAGGAAATTTGTGTGAGGCCAGTGATGCCACACTTTCCCACACAAAAATGTGTGAAAAAAGTGATTTTTTCAGCTAAAATTGAGGTTTGCAGGGGATTCTGGTAAGGAAACGTTAGGGGATCCACGCAAGCCATACCTCCCTGGAAGCCCCCGGGTGTCTACTTTTCAGAAATGTGTGGGTTTGGTAGGTTTCCCTAGGTGGCCTCTGAGCCCCGAGCCAAAACGTCATGAGACCCCCCTTGCAAAACCAGGTCATTTTGTGATAGGCCATTTTGAGGTCGCCTCAATACGTTGTGGGCCCTTGCCTGTCGCGGGTACTTGGGCCTCCCACACAAGTGAGGCACCATTTTTATCGGGAGACCTGGGGGAACGCTGGGTGGTAGGAAATTTGTGTGAGGCCAGTGATGCCACACTTTCCCACACAAAAATGTGTGAAAAAAGTGATTTTTTCAGCTAAAATTGAGGTTTGCAGGGGATTCTGGGTAAGGAAACGTTGGGGGATCCACACAAGCCATACCTCCCTGGAAACCCCCGGGTGTCTACTTTTCAGAAATGGGTGGGTTTGGTAGGTTTCCCTATGTGGCCGCCGAGCCCCGGGCCAAAAACCCAGGTGACCCCCCTTGCAAAACCAGGTCATTTTGAGATAATGTGTTGTTTATTTCTGCAGCGTGAACATTTTGGCACAATATTGCAAGGAAAATGTGACAGACATTTTGAGGTTTGCAGGACATTGTGGGTACCATAACTTGTTGGGATCCACAAGAGAGATATCACCATGTACTCCCATGGGTGTTTCGTTTACGACAATATCTACAGTTGGTAGGTTATTCTTAGACGGAATGTACACCTTGGCAGACAGACTAAAAAGACAAAGATTACTGCACAGCCATCTATTCCTCAAGCACACACACATACTGGTTGGATTTGGCACGAGGGCAAGTGATGGTTCAGTATATACAATTTTATTAACAAGAGATTTCACAAAAATAAAATGCACTGTCAATAATTGAAAGGACAAAAAACGGAACCAGTGACTCGCAGCTCGTGAGCTGTAAAGCCACGTCAAGGTCCCAACCGCTTTACAGGCCATTCACACACCTTTCATACGTGATACACACAAGACCATTCACACCACCAGGCACGAAACAAACACATTACAACATTCACAAAAAGGGACAAGTTACACCCTGTTTGAGAAAGACAAAAAAAAATATTACTGCACAGCCATCTAATCCTCAAGCACACACACACATACTGGTTGGATTTGGCACGAGGGTGAGTGATGGTTCAGTATATACAATTGTATTAACAAGTGATTTCACAAAAATGAAAAACAGTGTTAAAAATTGAAAGGACGAGAAACTGAACCATTGACTCACAGCTCGTGAGCTGTAAAGCCACGACAAGGCACCAACCTCTTTACAGGCCATTCATACACCTTTCATACGTGTGACAAATACAAAACCATTCACACCACCAGCCGCGGGCCCATCACATTACAACACTCACACCAGCAGACAGCGCCATTCAAGGGCCCATCACTTTCACACGCCCACATTCCTAACACAGCAACCACACAAGCTGATGGATTGCATGGAGTGTCGCTCGGCTAGCAGTGTGTGTAGTGACCAGCAGCAAATCACTACTCACACACTGCCAGCCGAGCGCCAGTCCACGCACACCGCCAGCCAAGCGCCACTCCACGCACACCGCCAGCCAAGCGCCACTCCACGCACACCGCCAGCCTAGCGCCACTCCACGCACACCGCCAGCCTAGCGCCACTCCACGCACACCGCCAGCCAAGCACCACTCCACGCACACCGCCAGCCAAGCGCCACTCCACGCACACCGCCAGCCAAGCACCAGCCTACACACACCACCATCACATTTAGGATTTTTTTATACAAAAAAGAAAACACAAACAAATTGCAAATAGATACAAATCTACTAACACAAAATCAGAAACTAAATACATTGCACTAATGCCAACCTTGAAACAGAACAACAATTCTTAAACATTACAGACCAGGCAGTTCACTTTACCACTCATGGTTGCTCCCAATAATTCTTTTGCTTGTGGTATGCTCTATAACAAGCAGGCACACACAGCCCAGGGTTAGAAGGACACTCAGGGCAGTACATACGAGTCTCCTTCCGCGTACCTCTTCGCCAACAGACTCTACATCTCCTAGTGGGAAAGTCTTTTGAGGGTGTAGGAGGAATGTGATCAGGAAAGTGGCGATCTTTCAATCGAGCCACATCCTCCACCACTCCAACTCTAGGAACACTTGCCTGTTCCACAACAACAAGGCTGCCTATGACAGACTGCTGAAACTGAACAAAAGTCAACTTTGACGCAGGAGAACACTCTTTGAACACAACAAAAGCATTGAAAGTTGCTAAATTGAAGAGATGGATGGCCAACTTCTTATACCAAATGTAAGACTTACGAATAGCAGTGTAAGGTTCCAACCTCTGATCTACTCTATCAACACCACCCATGTGCTTATTGTAGTCTAAAATGCACACAGGTTTGCGCACTTCAGCAATCTGACCCCAAACAGCCACAGGTGAAGTACTCTCATCATGGATGGTAGTCAGCATGTACACATCCCTCCTGTCCACAAATTTCACAGCTAGCAGTTCCTCACTACGCAAGGCACTGCACTGTCCCCTCTGAAGTTTTTTGCAAACAAGCTCTTTTGGATAACCTTTACGGTTAGAGCGGATTGTGCCACAAGCAAAAGTGTCCACTTTGAACAATTCCTTAAACAATTGCACAGCAGTGTAGAAGTTATCAAGGTACAAATGGTGGCCTCTGTTAAACAGTCCTCTAGCAAGATCCCACACAATTTTCTCTGAAACTCCAAAAGTGGACGGACAACCAGGGGGTCAATAGTGGAATCCCTACCAGTGTACACACGCAAATTAAAAACATATCCTGTCCTACTCTCAGACAACATATACAGCTTAATTCCATAGCGTGCCCTCTTGCTAGGAATGTACTGCCTAAAAACCAAACGGCCCTTGAACAGGACCAAAGACTCATCAATAGATATTTCTTTCCCTGGAGTATAGATCTCTGAAAATCGATCTACAAAGTGATCAAGAACAGGCCGAATCTTAAAAAGACGGTCACATTCAGGGTGATCTCGTGGCAACGCCAAACCATTATCAACAAAATGCAGCATCCGAAGCAAAAGTAAATACCGATCACGCAGTCATAACTGCAGGAAATATGGCCGTTGCCATCAAGGGACTGGTAGACCAATATGAACCCATGGACGGCTTCCTTATCAAACCCATCAAAAAAGTAAAACCCAAAAACTTCTTCATCTCTTCCAGATTTGTGGGACTCCACCGGGTAGCTCTAGAATGGGGCCTAAGTCTGGCACTGTTGTCCCTCAAAAACTGTTCAGCATACAAATTAGTCTGCTCAACAATCTCACCCAAAAATACATCATCCATAAACAACTGAAAATACTGTATAGGCAAATAATGTTCACAATCCACTCTACACCCTGCATAACCACTAAAGGCAGGCAACACCGGCTGCACCATGTTTGGATCAACCCAGAGTCCAGCACTTCCAGTAGGAAGCCTAGCAGCCCCAGGCTGCAATCCAGATGCCTCTTGCACCATCGGCACAGTAGTATCCTCCTCTAAATCAGGCACTTCATCTGCACTGAGAGTACCTTCATCATCCGATGATTCCATGTGGAGAGAAAACTCACTGCCTGAATCTTCCCCTCCCTCCTCTCCCTCAGACGCACTGTCAGTCTCATAATCCTGCTCAGAGGAAGATTCAAGAAGCAAACCAACCACCTTCTGAGCAGTAATTCTACGGCTAGCCATAATGCTTACTAATAAAGGTTACTTGTCAAACAAGTCAACAACAACAAACCCTTTGTAAAAAAAAGAAATAAACAAAATGTAGCTTTATCACAAAGACCTATATACTCCAACACTATACCACTCACGTGACAGAAGCAGCTAGACTCACCACCACCTACTCTGCACAGACACAGTAAGGATCAACAATATCCCACTAAAAAAGAAGAAGAAAAAAATTACACATAAGACAATGCAAAACATTGCAAAGAATTTCATGCTCTGAACACTAACAAATATGCTGCCATTATGACACCACTTACAAAAAAATTCATTCATGCATGACAATAATACTCATTTGGAGTACACACAACAAAAATATTTTTCTTACCAAATAAATGCATTTACGCAAAACTGCAGAACAACCACTGCCGAAACCGCAAACAGGAATCAAAAGCTTTACACTAGAATAAAAAGGAGAAAAAAACATTACAATCACATATGCAAATAATGCACCAGTCCACACACAATCCACCAGCCAAGCTAAGGGGTAGGTGGGCCAAAGAGTATAAATAAAATATTCACCCCCGTAAAAGGGGAGCAACCCTTGCCCTTTTGGCCACTCCCCAACACAAAAATTAAAAAACCCTGGTGTCTAGTGGCTTCTGCCCTCCTTGGGGGCAGATGGGCCTAAAACATACTGCTATTCTGCCACCCAAGGGGTCACTCTCCACAAATAAATGCCTGGTGGACTAGTGGGAAGATACCATTATCTTCCGCACACGATCTCTCACTACTCAACTCTACTCTCAACTCTATTCACAACTGGATGTTAGCTCACCAACTCATTCTGAATCCCGCCAAAACTGAATTCCTCCTCCTCTCTACCTCTCTCTCACCTCCTCCTGTTCAATCTTGGATGGATCAGCTGAACCTACTCAACAACAAACCCATCATTGTCGACAGCGCTAAATACCTAGGTGTCATTCTTGACAAAAGACTCAACCTAATCTCCCACATCAACTCTATTGCTAAGAACGCACGTTACCAGTTGCGCCTTCTATGGGGGATCCGTCGGTTCTTCCCGGAGAAAGACTTAAAAACCTTAGTACAATCTCTGGTTCTCTCAAGACTGGATTATTGCAATTCTCTTCTGAAGGGCCTACCCAAATCCCACCTCTCCCCTCTCAAATCCATCCTCCATTCAGCAGCTCGCTTCATTTCAGGGTCTAAACGAAGCGACCACGTCACTCCTATCCTGTCCTCTCTTCGATGGCTTCCGATCGAGGCAAGATCTATTTACAAAACTGCCTGCATCACACACAAAGCCTTACACACGTCCTCCCCTCGTTACCTGGCGAATACATTGAAATTGTCCGGTGGCTCGCAATGCGGAAAAGCTTCTGCTTGCGCACCCCCCCCCTCTTCAAAAGGGAAAGATCGATGGCGCAATCCGGTGAGAATCGCTTCCCCCATTGCTCCGTGCCACCTCCTCTACCCGGATCTTCAAAGCTGACCTCAAATCTCTTCTCTTCCAAAGACACTATACTTTCACTCTCAGCCCCCTCTAGTTCGCTCTTCATTGTGTTCTGAGTGCCACTTATTGCAGTATACCTCTATATCATGCACATGTGTGTGTGCCCGGAAGCTGTTTCACATGGGGGGGGTGGTGTATGCACTGCCAGCAACCTGCCAGGCCAGTGCACAACACTTGCCCGATTCAAGGCCCCATTCTCCCAATTTATTAAATAAAAAACTGCCCAGGGGGGGCAGAGCACCAAAAGCATATGGCCCCCAAAAGGGGAGCGACCCTTGCCCAAGGGGCCGCTCCCCAAAACAGTATTTAGACGTTTTTAACAAAAAACAAATACATTCCCTGGTGTCTAGTGGGCATTCCTGCTGCACGATCGCATGATCGTGCAGCAGGAATGCACAAAAGAGGCATCGGGGGAAAGGAAAACCCTTTCCTTTCCCTCGATGCCTCTTTTGTTTCACACGGGGGGTGGTGTATGCACTGCCATTCTCCCGATTTATTAAAAAAAACTGCCCCCCCAGGGGGGGCAGAGCACCAAATACATATGGCCCCCAAAGGGGGAGCGACCCTTGCCCAAGGGGCCGCTCCCCGAAACAGTATTTACATGTTTAAAAAAAAAAAAAAGAAATTCCCTGGTGTCTAGTGGGCATTCCTGCTGCACGATCGCATGATCGTGCAGCAGGAATGCACAAAAGAGGCATCGGGGGAAAGGAAAACCCTTTCCTTTCCCTCAATGCCTCTTTTGTTTCACACGGGGGGGATGGTGTATGCACTGCCATTCTCCCTATTTGTTTTAAAAAAACTGCCCCCCAGGGGGCAGAGCAACAAATACATATGGCCCCCAAAGGGGGAGCGACCCTTGCCCAAGGGGCCGCTCCCCGAAACAGTATTTAGACGTTTAAAAAAAAAAAAAAAAAATTCCCTGGTGTCTAGTGGGCATTCCTGCTGCACGATCGCATGATCGTGCAGCAGGAATGCACAAAAGAGGCATCGAGGGAAAGGAAAGGGTTTTCCTTTCCCTCGATGCCTCTTTTCTTTCAAACCCCCCCTCCCCGAGCCAAAACTGACCTTATTCCCCGACGCGCTAGAAGCAAATGGCTTCCAGCGCGTCGGGGAAACAAGGGGAAACCCCCAATGACGTCAGCGCGCCTCGCTGACGTCGGGTAGGCCGATTGTGTCGGGGATTGGATCCCTTTTGGAGCCGCTATCGCAATTTTGCGACTTCTTTCTCAAACCGCTTGTCCAGAAGCTACCAGCATACCTGCGGGATACGTTGGACATCTTGAATCATCTGAAAGATCTGGATTTCGACCCTCTTAGTGAATTCCTTATAGGCCTTGATATAGAGGCACTATATACCAACATACCACAGAGAGAAACCCTTAGGGTTCTGGAGGATATCCTGTTTGCAGAAGACTGGCAGTATCAAACACCACGGGCTTTTATACTGAACCTGGCTGAGATAGCACTGACCAGGAATTACTTTGAGTTCGAGGGCACCATCTTTTTACAGACCCATGGGACTTCGATGGGCAGTACCTTCGCCCCAAGCCTAGCGGGTCTGTATGTGGGTGCCTTTGAGAAAAAAGTGATCTTTGACCCGGCTTGCCCATGGAGAGAGAACATCAAAGTATGGCGGCGGTATATCGATGATGTGCTTCTTGTATGGAAAGGTGATGAACCATCAGTAACCCTCTTCCTGGATTGGTTGAATCAGAGGAATCCCTTACTTCAGTTTACATCCATGGTTACGAAGACAGGACTACCCTTCCTGGATCTAATGATTGTACCGAAGGGAGGAAAACTACATACAAAAGTCTATCATAAACCCACCGATAAGAATGCCTTACTTTCTTTCGAAAGTTTCCATCCGAAATCTCTAAGAGAAAACCTACCAGTGGGCCAATTCTTTCGTCTGAGACGAAATTGCACAGAGATATCTTGCTTTAAAGAAGAAGCCACCACCCTCTCTAAGAAACTGTCCCAGAGGGGATATCCAGAACGGAGTATTAAGAAAGCTAGGAAAAGAGCTATAAATACTAACAGAGAGAATCTCCTGGAGATAGCAACGAGACCCAATGTGAACAAACCAGTATGTGTCACTACTTTCAATACGGCGTCGCATCAAATCAGACGAGTAATATTGAAACACTGGAAAATACTTAATACCAATGGAATGAAAATTGACAAGCCTTTATTTTCTTACAAGAGAAGTGCCAATCTAAAAGACATGTTAGTACACACTAGACCTACTCTTTTGCCATTAAGTAAAATATCAACTATAGGTCAGTTGCCTCCAGTACGGGGTCATTCAAGATGTGGAAGTTGCAATGTTTGCCACCTCACAAATAACACAAAATTTATTGATGTTGGCCTTGCGTACCCCTGGGAACAAAGGACGCAGACGAATTGTAACTCAGAGGGTGTTATTTACCTCATTACCTGTCCATGCCAGATGCGATATGTAGGTATGACTAACCGGAGGGTTAAGACACGCATCATGGAACATCGGAGTACCATAAGGTGTGGGAGGTCTAACACGAAACTGACAGCACACTATTTGGAACATAATCATACTGTTGAAGAGCTAACATGGACTGTTATAGAGAAACTGAGAGTCAATAGCTATACAGGGGATAAGACTAGAGCCCTGCTTTTGAGGGAACAAAAATGGGTGTATCGCCTGCGGAGCCATGAAGTGGGGCTCAATGACGATATTCCTTGGAATGCTCTTAATTGCTAATGATCAGTGCCAATTCCTGGTTAATCGCCTTTCTCCGTCCTATGTGTATTCCTATCACCCCTTTAGATGAATTATATTCTGGCTTTGGGGATTTACCCACTTGATGGCATCTTACTACGGTTGCTTCTAATCGGGGTATGTATCAAGTTCAGGTCTAATTTTAAATGGGGTGTCCTCCTTATAGCAGTATAATTTAACACCTGTCTTTTTGTCTCATCAAGTTATGATATTGATTTGCCCCCATTCATTAGTGAATTAATTAAATATTCAATCTGGGTATGATCACCCTTTCCATATGTTTATTTTGAAAAATATTCCCTATACGCACAGATTCTGCTACGGGTGACGTCACCACGTGCACGTTGCACGGTGGTTGATGAGAATCAAGCGTATAAAATATATTGGAACGGAGGGCGAGCGGTCTAGATGATGTACTGAGACAGGGTCACAAGGGATTTTGGAATTACGTGGATTACGTACATCAGGTGACCGGAACTATGAACTTCCGCTTGAGAGGGATAAAACATCGTACGCTCGACTCCGCTGCCACTCTTCACGGCGGACGGAGACGAGCAGTATTTGCGGAGAACCACCCTTGATGTAGTAAGGAGGGGTACTGGTGTGCTGTGTGTGCATACATGAGTCTAACGGGCTGATATATGTGGGGTGGATTTCATCTACTGTATAGAACACCATAGGGGATTACTGAGTGGCGTAGTCATTGTCGAGTGAATACCAGAATGTGAGAGGCACTCTTTTGACATGGCTGAATGCTAGAGAGGAGGACAAACAATATATTCAGGGCTGGAGATGTAGTTGTAAGCTGTCCCAGGGTACCACCAGCCGCGTTCGGCTTTTTAGGGACTAGCAGCTATCACCATCTGCTAATATACGCCAGTTGCACATTTGAAATTACCCCATTTGACATAACCTTGACTCCGTAAAACTGTCAATACATATTAGATATAGAGAAAAGTTCCGTAGTATGGATCCCATCTTTGTGTGTAATGATCTCAATTGTTTTTATTCCCCTCTTGGAAAGAGTGTGACCATAGGGGTCTCTCCTTGCCCGCCGCCAGTTCAAATTTGACTTTAGGGTAAACTCGGTGAGTAAAGAGATACACCGGACCCCTATTGGACAATGACTGTGGTTGTGTGAACAAATGCCTGTTGGTTTATGATGCTGGAAAGACATACAACAACAAATATATAAATATATATATATATATATAATCAATATGTACATGATTATATGAATTATTTTAATTGTGGATATGATCGCAGATTTTATTTTCTTTGGCACAAGTAAATACAAGATGGGATAGACATAATAGTCATTCCTTGTAGTATGAATGACACCATGGTTGGTACTGTGGCTTGCGTTAATTTTTCAATATGATATAGTGTTGACCTACAGGAGATTACTATTCCTGATGGGTTGTCTTCTTTTGTTTTGTTTGTCTTGTCGGTTCCTCAGTAACTACACGATCCATGGGAGAAAAAAACCCTGAATACGTAAGGAACTAATTTTTAATTTTCTCTCATCTTAATTGGAGGTGAGGGAGAACTCACTGGGAAAGGTAGAGTCCTGAAGAAGGCCGGCGTGACCCTATATGAGGGGCACACATTAACGGCCGAAACATGTTGACCACTTCGCAGTTTAGGAGGGGTGTTAGGAGCACATAGAACCTCCCATTCACCATCATCCTTCACACTTTTTATTCTGGCCGGAAGATCCAGGAATAAAAGTTTCAGGCACAGCGATACTTCCGAGCTAGTTTTAATTCACTTAACTGCACTTTCACTACCGTCCTTCCCAGTCACTATAGAATTTATTTGTGTCTTTCTCTGTGTTGTATTGTCTTCCCCACCCTATTGCTCCACCCCAGGCGTGGCTACGCCGGGGTGTTTTTTGTAGCAGCCCAATGATGAAGCATGTCACACATTTGTGTGAGTGAGGGCAGTATTAGAACGTATCGTATATGCCAGTACGTTACATATTTTATTACTCCCTACTCCTTCTGGTGCATAAAGTATTTACAGGGGGTTCGGGGTAGGTGAGTCCGTACCCTCACCCCTTCTTTTGTGTGTATTATCTTTTAACATGAAACAGTCTTTATTTTTCCCCAAGTCAGGCACAGCGCATCTGTCTAGCACTGGATTGTATATATGGTAATATTCCAGTCCTCTCCAATAACCACCTTTTTTTCCCTGCCAGTTCCATGAGCAGCTTGCTCATAGAGGACAGGAAAGTCAATTTGGTGCCCAATTGGGAGTATTAAGATCCTACCATCATGACAACTCCTTTAATGTTAACTATTACAAATACATATCTGCTGCAAGAGAAAGAGTACCAGCGAGAAGAATGGTAACAAAAGTAGTCCTGGTGATTTGAGGAGCTAGTCAGGTGATATTCTCCCACGGGACCGGCCAAAGAGCAACAGCCAACGCATATCTTTAGGATGTTGTATGATAGTTACTTCTGAAACAAGATGGCAACCCACCACTTTCTAAAAGGTTCATGTTGTGTGTTCTCTTGTTGCTTCCAGGTTTTACATGCATGTAGCACTCAGTCCACCCTGTCTCTTTTCAGTTTGTCCTCTTCTATAGTTGCATCTCCAGTATTAAAGCAATATTGGGGTGTTTCGAGGCCAAGTATGCTAGTACTTTCTTTCTTTTAATAAAATGTGTGGGACCACTGGCATTAAGGGATATAATTGGCAAGTCTATGGTGGGCGTGTTCTTATTCTGTGAGTTTGAGAGTTGAGAACATTCTGGAGGCTGTTGGAATGTTTCTGGTCAGGAGTTCTAGGCATTGCAGTAAATCCCAGTGTCTAATGTTCAACGCTGGGAGTTTTTGTACTGTGCTTGAGTGAATGCTAGAGAGTGCCCTATATACTCTTTTGGTTTTTTTTACCTTTCAGGGGAGAATCTCCCCATTTCCCAGCTAATCCACAAGGGAGATGCACATCTGCATTTAACTTGCCTCAGGATCTTAACATCACCTTTTCATGTAAGCATACATACAACATTAATTTCTCATATAACCTGTAGCACAAAATTAATATTGGCTACAATATATAATCAAAAAATGAACTAAGATAGTTATCTGAGATAATATTCCCTGATATTGGCCTTGCATGCTATGATCATATTGTTTTCAGGCATCTTTACCTTGTCAGAAGCTGGTCAAGTCCATTTTTATGTGTTCTTGCTGTGTAGAGTGCATGTAATAGCTACTTACATATTGACGATATCAGATGTGGCCCACACTTTTCCAATACACAGAGGTGTTGCAAGAGGGTGCACAGCTTTTAGTCCTTTGGGGGCATCTAGACTTGTCTCTGTCTGTCTTTCTATCTTTGTACCGAAGGTCTTTGTCCACCCATTTCCACACTGCTTGTCATATTTTATGTTATTCCCTGAAGTGTGATCTGTGGTGTTCCTTTTTGAAATGGTTGATGAAGCCGTCTCATTGGCGTCACAGTGGTTCTGTTGGGATATGTCCATAGTTACTTCATCTAAGTTGTCAAGGAATCTTTCCAAGTCTTCTGTGTCCTCAAATTCTCTTACCTCCCATCAATTGGGTGCAGCATCCCTGCTGGTTCCCGTAATCTGTATCTTTTTTTTCAAACTCTTTTATTAGCTCCATGCTCATCAAATTGTACAAGGCCTTGATACATCACTTTGATCATAGTACATACATGGTAGTTACAAAGCACACCGTTCTTGTTCCTGGAGACCTACCTATTTTCCTGATGTTTTTGTTTCTGATATTTTTGACACTGTGAAATTTTTGGCCTGAATATTTTGCTTCCAAATATTTTTAAACAAAATAACCCCCATGCCACCGTAGTGGAGGATGATTTCAGTGTCATGGAGGATGCATAGGTATGCCCCCCAGAATCACAAGACCTGAATTCTGTGCTACTGGACTACTATGATTTTTCTCTCAGACCAATGTTTTCTCCTCTACCATGGGTGTGCCTATCCCCACATGCCACCACCTTAGGTCAGAACATGTGTATCTCCTGCCTAAAGAGGTGTCTGGACATGTACCTTCAGCTAATGTGGACATTGTCAAAGTGGTGGTAAAGCTAAATGTCATGACAGACTTGAGGTGAATGGCCTGGAACTGATAGCCCAACCCAGGACAGCTAAGACCTCCCATTTCTGCCCTGGGGACTGACTTTATGTTGATCTTGCTCATTCATTTCAGTTATGGTTTATGTATGCTTTAGAACGTTTTTGATGGAGATTTTAAAGTTGACTTTTTTCATGGACTTTACTTTGTGGTTGGATTTTTGTGGAATTCTGACATCTCCAAGTTGCTGATTCCTCCCTGGATTTACACAGAATTTGTGTTAGATTTGGCTCCCATCAGGAGATGGAGAGATAATGCGCATTGCCTTCCGACTATTGAGAGCGATGGAGTGGGCTAGTTTATCCCCTAGATATGATATTATATATCTCTAGGGTAAAAGGTGAATTACGGTAGACAGAGAAAGTCTAGTATAACTGTATCTCTTATTTGATGGCTCACATGTCTCTGATTGAAGGAAGCCCCCCTTTTATGTCGTTAGGCTGCTTTTATTTTTTGCTTGAACTGTAAGACTCCCCATGTTTTTTGTTTTTTATCTTTTATCAACTATATTAACTGTTTAAGTAATCTACTGGTTTTATGTATATGCAGGATTTTATATGTTATACTATACAGTACAGAATGAGTTGTAAAATGTATTTATTATTGGTATGCCGGGTATTTAATAAAAATGTATAATAAAAAAAAAAGAAAAAGAATTTGTGTTAGATTTAGTGCAATCAATATTATTTTGACATGACGATGATGACATGGAGTGCAAGCCAATTGTGCCACGTTTACATGCTTGTGATATATTCAGAAAGCTGTGGTGTGTATGAGGGTGGCAACAGTTGATGATGTGTGACATGTTCAGGGTGGTGTGAGTTGGGGATGCCCAAGCCCAATGGGTGCGATCCACATATCTGCCTAAGCAAGACAGGTCCTAAAGTGGATCTGTGACAAGTTTTATAATTGGGGCAGGCTGGTGGTGGGGTAGGGGGTTCCTGCAGGTACTTGGTGTCTGCAATTGTATCAGGGCATGACTTCACCCTGCTGAATTGACAGGAGTCCTATCAGTAAAGGCCAGAATGAGTTGCATGAGATCATCATACCACCTGGCAAACTTCTCCAACATCATCCCAAAACTGTTCCCGGTGCATCTCGAAGATCTTCTAGAATAGATGATCCTCTTCTGGTTCTCCAGAAGCTGGTTGAGTTAATGCATCACACGTATTTAGTCTTTCCAGTGGCTGTTCATAGTCATCTTGTGCATGTTAACTAAATACATGGCCTCTTCATGTTGTCAATCACACATTCTACAGAGTGATGCTAGCAAATAAGGCATTTCTCCGAGATAGCAGGTTTTACCTAAGGCAACCTCCCTTACATGAATGACCATCTCATTCTGCAACATTGTTAATTGTGACAAGGCGATTGACTTCAGGTGGTAGTGACATTGAGAGTGACTTACAGACGAGAGCTTCTGATTACCTCGGAAAACTTGTCAAAGTGAAGATGGAGCGAGCACTGTATTGACACTTGGTTGTTCGGTTGGAAAAGGTATAATTGGTACCAGCAGATGATTGCATGGTTGCAGGGACACCGATCTGCAGTTATCTTAATCTAACGATGCCCCATTCTGGCAAAGCCAACCTGGCAAGCCATCATTCCAAGGTCGTTAAATTGAGGGGCATGGGCCTAGTTTTGGTGTGCCTAAGTATCACTTTTCAAGACTGAAATAGTTCAGTGTGCCCTAGATTTGTGGTCAACAAGACAAAGTCCTCCCTGCGGCTCTGCCCTGCTTTTTATTTTTTGCACTTTTATATAGGCGATCCGAGGGTATTGGATACTTTACATGAGCACCAGTTTCATTACACTAAGACACACTCATTTTATTGTGAGGCACGCGGTGATAAGTGAGTTGTCTAGGATCAGAGCAAGTTGAGCCAACGCCGAGACTCGAACCTGATTCCTCAGGGGAAAGACGGCAGCTCTTGCCGTTACGCCACACCCCTTTCTATGTCAACTCTGATAATAGTATTGAAAGATTTCGTTAGGCCACATCTAGAACCAAGCCTGCGCTAGAATAGGTGAATCTCCTGTGTAGATTATCCAGTGAATACACAATGTACATTTGTTTTGACGAATACATGAAATATGTATTGAACTATTCACATGGCTACACTGGATTACATAACATACCTAAAGCCTTGAAAAACGTGCTTGGAGCAAGTGAAACACGTGTCGGTGGAATCGGGATTGACTGCACCAACAGCCTCATAATGAGTTGGGAAGAGACTTTGAAACGCAATATATACAGTGTATACGAAGTGATAACTAAAACAAGCATTAAAAATGCAATAGGTCTCGCCTTTTATTAAGTTATAGCCATTTGCTTTGCCATACAATACCATTAGCAAAGCAAATGCCTTTAACTTAATCAAAGGCGAGACCTATTGCATTTTCAATGCTTGTTCTTTGAAGCATCGATGGGAGTTGTTTCGAAACCCTGTGGGTAGTTTTGCGCTATAGGACAATGTAATTAAAAGGACGCTGGTGCCTTGGGACACCGTGCAGGACCGGGTTTGGGCGGCGGCGACCCTGTGCTCGCAGCGCCGCCTAGCGGTGAACTCCTCCACTCCGGCAGCACTGAATGCAACTGCAGGCGCTCGCGCTCCGCTTGAGCCCTGGCGCACGCGCCCCACTCCCAGCTGCAGTACCACGCTATGCCGAAATGGTGCGTGGGCAGTTCTGACCCAGTGCCAGCTCTGCTCATGCTGCTCTCTACGTGTTTTACGGGACAGCCGAGACTTGTAATAATGAAAAAATTCTATCGAAATAATTGAAATAATTCTTATACAAGTTGTGTTCTAGTTTTCTGTTAATACTACTTCCCATTGATAAAACAGCATTGAGGGTGCGCCGTTGTCTCCCAGCGATGAGGTGACACAATCTGACGTCGATTTTTTTTTTTTAGCCCCCATACTCCCATACTAACATACTGACATGGAGTAAGGACCTTCAGAGGGTTAGTGCACATGCTGCAGTGTTGTGCGTTTATAGTACAGGCCTCGGGCTCTGCCACGGCTGGCTCAACCTTTCACGTCCGCCGTACAAATGATTTGTGTAAATAGCCGCATCTCAGATGCGGCATCTGCTACTACAGCACTTAGAAGGCAGTCCTTGTCAGCAAGCAGTGTATATGCACAATTTTTTTTTTTTGCAGTTTTATATAGCGTGCACTCGACTTGAAAGTATTGGAGAGCTTTACACAGTGCTTTAAGTGGGATGAAAAAACTGGGGAGGGTCTCTGGGGCGTGGCCGATGTAATTAAGGGCGTGGCTTAAACATACCCACGCTAAAAAGCTGTGCTTATCATATTGTGCCGCCCGTTGGGCATTTTGCTGTTTGTATCCTTGCATCCATATATATACTCCAGCAAGTAACATTACACCTACAACAAGCCAGGACTATTGGCTTTGCCAATGGTTGTTAGCTGCATAAGATAAATAAGCAGCAACTATGGCTTTGTTGCATATATATTATTGAAAATGCTTCCATTTTCAAATGATGAGACTGTGAAAGAACTATAACGAGTCTCTTAGAAGTTATCTGAAAGGCAGTGAGCAGTGGCACTGCCGCAGAGTTAAGATGTATCTGTTCACGGAGAGTGAGGGCGAAAATTGACAGCCCGATAGGGACCTATCTCGGCACCTACTTTTTAGAACTGCCGGTGCTGAGCACCGGCAAGACCCGCCCCACTTAAAGCCCTGGCTTCACATGAGCACCAGTAACGTTACACAAGGACACGTTCATTTTTGGTAGGCATGGGGAGATTAAGTGATTTGCCCAGAATCACGGGATGTTGAGCCAATGTCAGACTCGAACCTGCTTCCCCCATTGCCAAAGTCAGCAACCCTTATGCCACATCCTCCATTAATAATGAAGGCGCTATATTTGCTTCAGGCCGAGTTACTAGCATGAGTGTATATAAATGCGCGCCAATGTTACAGCGAGTCAGCTTGCTGTACTGAAACATACACTTAGCGTATTCAGATGCTTTGCCGAGTTCATTTAAAAAACACACACAGCTTGCATACTGTTGTTTCTTTCATTTTGTGTGCTAGACTTCCGTCCTACTAAAACGCGATTAAATTAAATGCGAACCACTGAGCTCTGTTGCTCTTACAATGAATTGTCTTACTCAAAGAAAGTCGCAGAGTTATTTTGTTACAATTGCAAGCAACTGCGACCGCGATTTTCCAAGGATCACACCGTTTGGTCAAGCGGGTTAGCCAGGATCATAGTTTGCTTGTTTTGGAGCCACAACTGACAGTTAGTAAACTAACTATACATCCAGTACCAGTACATAAGGTTTGGAGATAGTTATGTGTTTGTCCGTATATAAGAGATTCTTCTTACACGCACACATGCATACGAAAATACGCTTTTATTTCCTCAGGCGAAGAATTCTGAACTTGCAAACATAGTCAATATACAGTTTTCCCCAGTTTGACCGGAAACGACCTGCCTACATTTAAAACAACAGGCGCGTCAGTATCATCCGCCTCAAATGCTACTCACTTGTATCGACCCCAGGAGGATGAAAGTCTGAGTCAGCGCGCGCGGCCTGATTACACATAGATTTCCAAGCTGTGTACATTACCCCGCCTGATGTGCGATCAGATGGTCAGAAAACCTCTGAGGCTGAACTAACTGAGCACGTCTGCGAGATGGTAAATATGGGGCCCCACCTCTGACCGGCCCACCCCCGCACCCTTGTCAGATACCCCTCCCGAAGTCTAACAGAGCAGAGGGGAAACATCCTTTACCATGAAACCATTACAACACGGTATGGTTACATCGTGGTTTTCTCAACGCAAGTCGTTACATCTACTTGCACTGGAGGGCGCTCTAGACTAAGGAATAGTGTGAATTACTATTCCAACACCTTCCCTACTGTACGTAGACTGGAGTTGGAATAGTAATTCACACTATTCCTAAGTCCAGAGCCCTCCAGCGCAAGTCAATGTAACGACTTACGTTGTCAAGACCGCGATGTAACATACCGCGTTGTGATGGTACACGATGTATCATCATACATTCAGAGCAGAGTGTCTGAGGTCGAAGGACCCCTGAACCCGTTTTGTGACCCTCCCCCGTCTTACGTGATATATTTAGCTCACTTTAACTTATTAAAAACACTTGCACTTTACACGAAGCAGGCCTGATGTAAGTCTTAACGAAACATAAAAAACACGATCATAATAGTATCAGCGCTCTCAGTACGGGTGTATGAACCATTTTTTGTGCTATAGAAGTAATATCTTTTATTTATTGCCTACTAACGAGATCATACCCAAAAAGAAAAAAAAACGTAGTTTGCCACAAAACAGACACATTTTTAAAGAAGAACATATACAGCCTGTTTTTAATACTGTAGAGTCGAGTGCACGTTGCGACAAATATCAAATTGTCCCGTTTTACCTCATACGTCACAACCGTTCATAACCGCGATAAAAATAATATATCCAAACAATAGAACAAATAAAAAAATTATGTAGCCGCTTTAGATGCTGCGAGGTCGCAGAGTGCCTAACCGACTAACTTTCAGGACTGAGTTTAGGTAATTATTGATCGAGGACGTTGAAGCGCTTGCAAGTGTCTGGAAGGAGGGGATGATGGCGCTTTACATAATAATCGAATGCGTAAATACATAATTTTATTAAAGGACGATTAAAAACGTGTTATAGCACACCGCACCAACTCCATCGCCCTTTCGTTAATGATCTCAGAAAAAAAGAAACCTGAAGTGACACTTCCATGATTCGGTCTCGAGACCTGAAGGCTGCATCCACATTTATTTATTTATCGGTATAGCGCTAATACTCCATGGACTGACCGCTTCTGAGCGCTAGAGATGTAAACAGTATGTTAGAAGGAAGGCAAGGGAGAAGATTAAAAGCCAGCGCGCATTGTTTAAACTACTAGATATGTTGCCAGCGAGCAAGCGCTTGAATGCCGGTTCCTTGGTTGTAGCGCTATACAATGTAACACACAAATCAACCTTGCACGATCACCCCTCAACACCGCGCGTTTCACCCGCTAAGATACTTTTCGGCGCTCCTTAAGAAATATTACATATATTTGAAATATAGACGTCACAGTAAATGTCTTTAGCATGCCAAATACGTGCATAAGCGGCAACACACGTAATTTTTCACAAAATATGAACTAGAAATTAAAAATATATATCTTTATAGTATTTACATTAAGACAGGTCACGGGAGGCTTTAAGGTCGTGTTATTCTATCATAATCACTGCACATCGCGCTTTCACAAGTGAAAGCGAGATGCAAAAATAAACACGCGGCGCCATGTCTCCTTTTTTGTGCGGCCCAATCAGAGAGCCGGACTGGCGCGTGCAAGGCAGCGTGACGAGGCTTCTGATAAGAAACTTCGTCACGACAGCCGTAATGCAGGCGATCCAGTCCGGATGGGCCGGGCAAAAAAGGGAAAAGGAGGCACCCTAGAAACCTTATTTCCAATAGCAGCCCACCGTTTAACATAAACGGTAACGCGAGCCAATGGGAATAAGGGGCGGGGCTTCAAGCCCTTTTCACAAAGTACTCAACTGCAATAAATCTCGCGAGGCGAGCAGCGCATGCGCTGCCAAACCCCGCGAGACCTAAAAACTCCATATGAAACTGTTTGTGTATACTTGGAATTACATTTTGCAATTCCATGGTTTTTTTTGTGTATACAAATTCAGTACTAAATTAGGTACTGTGTAACACAATCCAGTGATGGTGGCCTTTAAAATATTTATTATCTGTAAGGAGGAGGTACGCCCAGCCCCACTCCAATGGTCGAACGGGATTTCTCAAAATTCTGCAAAACTCGCAAACATCCCACGTCGCCCTTTCGTAACCCCAAGGCGAAAGACTTCCGGTGGGCACAGATCAGCAGATGCGGGCTCTGAACAATTGAACTGGTGCGACTTCACGCACTCCCACGCTCGCCAAGGTAATCTTACTTCAGCAAATGGGCATGTATATTTCCCAACTCAACTATGTTCTTTCCCGAAACGGCAAAGATGCATGACTCTCCGTCAATAATTTATTCTTTAGCATTGGCAGCACAATCTAAAACCATAAACGTACAACATACAAAAACAACTGGAGACATATATACATTTATGAATAAAATACCTGAAAAGACATGCCAGTGATGCCATTTGATATATTTTTTACATTCTGCTTTCCTTGTGTACTTCTAAGCCTGTACACATACATTACCTAGCCGTATGCTGCAAACTGCTGTGCCCCTTTCCCTATGGCCTCTCATTCACTGCACCCAAGAGAATTTCTATGTTTCACTCCTAGGGCCCGATTATGACTTTGGCAGTCTGACTACCATATCGCCATTGCGGTGGTCGGGAGAACGTTGCCAAGCAGTCAGCATCCCGACCGCTGCATTACGAGTTAACCGCCGGGCTGGAGGTGTTGTGGTGGCTGTTCCACGGCGGTGGCATGCTTCGGCTCAGTGAGAGCCTGCAACAAATGCTGCCGCCGTGGCACCACCTCTTGGGTGCACTGTGTGCCATGCACCATGCCTTGCATGGCACACAGTGGATGCATGACAGTGCAAGAAGAGTGAGGCACAACATCTGAACCCATGCACACCCCCATGGGCTACAACGCCCTGGGCCCTGTTTGGGCCCCATTCTCTCCCTTTCTGCTGACCTTTTTATGGCAGGATCACCACTATGAACAGGTCGGCGGTAAGGCAGGTCGTAATCTGAATGGCAGTGCCATCACCACCACCAGAGACTGCTACTTTCCCCATCACTGCCCCAACGGGATCCAGGATCCTGGCAGTGGCGGCGGTCTTGTGTCTGGCTTGTGGCGGTCTGATCCGCAACCTCGTAATCGGGTGGTTAGACCGCTGAGAAGGCGGTGGTCGAACTCCTACCGTGAGTATGGCGGTCTTAGGGCCGCCGTACTCGTAATCAGGCCCATAGTGTTTAGAATCACCACCATCTACACACATTACCTGTCTGAGCCGTCGCCTGAGCCAAGCACACACTGCAGAAGGACACAGACATCACCCGCCTCAAGAAGGGAGCATGGAAAGCAAGAAGAAAATGCCTTTAAAATAAAAATAATAATCAGAGGAGGAACCTAGAAACTCAAGGCTCAGTAGATGCATCTGCCCCTGCCCAATGAAACATTAACTCAAGGCTGACATCTTTATTTTGTCAGGGCATCGTTCCTTCATTCAGTCAAACTAAAACGACTCATTCACATATTGTTTTCGTGGACCAAAAAACATATTTAAGCAGATTTAATTACCCACCGACTGTTTTGGATTTCACAGGTACCGATGAGGCGCGAAAGCTGCCAATCTTTGCAGTGGGAGGCATGTTTAGACTAGCAGACAGTGCTAGAAGATCCACTTGTTATAGTAGTATAGTATATTGGAACGGAATTACCCAGCGACTTTCCTAGTGGTGTGTATTTTAGACATCAGATATGGTTTAAAGCAGAATATCAAGTACAACGGAAGGTGTGGTGTGAAGAACACCAGCTCTATTCTAATCAACACATTTTTAGGTTCCGATCTAATCATTGTGAAAATTCATGTCTGGTGAAGTGAGCACCACTGACTATTTCAGCACTTCTCACAGAAATGTATTAGTGCAAGTCACTTTGAGATGGCCGCGCTCCTAAGCTCAATGGCACTGATAGAGCGCTGATAGCACTCTATTTTGTATGAGTGCACTATACTCATGGTTTAAATGCACTCTCATGTATCCGTATTGTTTGCAGTGTTTTATGACTATTAAGAAACATTTATTTGAATCATTTGATGTTGAAACTAGTGAACGCAATTAAGTAGAACTTTGTATGTATTATGATTCCTTCATGCATAATGTGCAGGACAATATTATTCCTATATATCGTAATTGTGATTAGTTTAAGTTGCCTGAAATATAGGCCCAAAGTTAGTGTTTCGCTTCTCCTTGCTCTCGAGAAATAAATAATTAAATGATTGTTGTGTTCGAAGTTAGAATGTTCTCATCCTGCTGCAGGTGCAAGAATACACATCGTTATTTTTAGAGTTAAGGAGAAACCCGGAATGTCTTTGAAGATGGCTGGGAAGCGAGAAGGGAGGATGCCTTGCATATCTGGTCTGTCTGGAAGCCAAGGCCACTGGAAGAAGATATAATTAATTACATTTGTTTCATGAAAGAAAAAGCTACTGCCTAGAGGTGCGATGGAAAATTTTAAGACGAATGACGTATTGTGGGTTGAATCCCATCTTTTTGTATGATGCGCAGGGACAGCGAGACCAGACTTCTGCTAGCTTTTGGAGAAGAAGGAGCATCTTAGAGCAAGCTCCATAGCCATAAGCTAAAACGACCATTTGACGTGAGTACTTCTTATGAAGTCGACACGTGCCGACAACGTTGGGGAATGATAGGAGAGAGACAGGAAGGGCCCTCATCTAGAGCAGTGTAGGGAAAGATTTTGACTTCTTTCAATGAGTCGAGAACTGAATATCGCATCTATTCTGTGTTGCGTTGTGATTTTGGAATTTATAATCATTTGTCTTTTGGGCCGAATTACTTATATTCGTAAACTTGGCTCTGTATTGATTTTTCTGTACCTTTATTCTTTGCTATTGAGATGTATTTACATCCAATTGTTTTTGGCCTTATAATAAATATTCAAACTGCACTTTGGAGTTGGTGGTCTTTCCAGGCATGACAACTTTGCTGCTATTAATCTGAGTTGTTTCCTCCCCTCAACCGATTTAGGTAAATAAAAGATCGATCGCTTACGCTATATTTAGTAGGGAACATCAGGTGTGCAATTTAGCGTAATCAAATGGTAGCAGAGGATGGTTTACTTTTAGAGTGGTTTACCTCTAAGGTGAGGGGAGTAATCAAGAGTAGGGTTGAAGGTTGAAGAGCCCTGAAGTGGAGTGGAAGACGGCGGAGACCGGAGACTGGCGGACGTTGATGGTGCGGCGGAAACAGTGGTGGCGTGAGTATGAAAGGAATTGTGGTGTTAGATTGCGGTGATGAGTAAGTGGGTGATGTCTTGCAGAGTTGGGATGTATGTTGACTGAATGTGGTTTTTGGTTTACTGGTCCGGACACGTGCGGAGCAGGAAGTTTTGGTGAGCTGACTCAAGAGAAGTCCAAGATCCCGGGATAGTTTTGTATTGTAATTGTCTGATTAAATGTGGGTGTTGTGAAGCGCTATCAACGATCCACTTGTGTTAGGGACCTTTGTGTGAATGAGGAAGAGGTCGCGGTAGAAAGCCTCAGGTACCAGGGTGAACCATGGCGATTGAATGACCAACGCAGGTCGGGGGTCACAACGGCTGAATGTTCTTGTGAGAGTGTTCTATCGATCTTTAGTATCAGACAATTACTTGTTTTATGTGACTGTAAGTTATTGTAATTGTGTAGGAACAGTTACTTGGTTTAATAACTTTTGGTTATACAGTTACTTGTGGTACGAATGTGTGTATGAGAGTTTGTGGTGAAATTGTAAAGGCGGGTGAGCCGCTGCAAGGAGTGAGAAGTGACGTCAGGGTGCGCCGCGCTGTGATAGGTTGGTTGGTGTAACGCCGCGCTGGGATTGGTGGAAGTTCGTTTGCAGGGGAACAGCATAATTTGGGCTTGCAATTGATCGATTTTACAATGAGATGCATTAGGGTATTGCGAGATTTGTGTAGAGGAGACACAGGGGTAGTGACTCGGGTAGGAGAAGAAGCTCCGACAGAAGACACACTGGCACATTACATGGCAACGAATGTAGGACTTCATACGATAGTGTGGCTTCAGAATTGGCATAAACTTACAGAGAAAGAGGGTGAATTGGCTTTCCCTCGTTATGGGTCTTTTCGTATGGAAGTGCTGACCCAGCTGAGGGGGGTGATGAATGCACTGAAGCCTCCCCCTAGACCCACACAATTTGAGGCATTAGATGCATGGATGAGAGCTGCCCTAGTAAAAAGGAGAGAGGCTTCACAAGGAAGAATGAGGAAAGCAATGAAGGCATACCATGATGCTAGATGGGATGCCCAGTTGAAAAAATGTAGAGTAGACACCATAGAGGGAGAACGCTTGTACCCATTTCGTACGTTAAGAGAGGGGTCTGAAGGGAAAAAGACGACAGAGGAGAACAGTGATACAGATGACAGCTTTCTCGATAGATTGCTAGCGGACCGTCCCCCACCGTGCGACTCTAGATCAGAGACAGAGATGTTGCGCCCATCAGAAGAGCTTGTAGGTGTGGGACAACCGAGTTCAGAGGAACAATGAGCAGGAGTAAGAGGCAAAATTACAATGGTACGCATTCCGGGAGGGTCTAGAGGAAGGAGGTATTCCAACTCTGAGCCAGTACAACCTGCGGGAAACATGCAGTTACCAGATGCTTTGTCAGTACCAGTCACAATAGGGCCGGTGGTTCTGATATATACTCCTAGAGAAAGAACCAATGACAGTCAACAGCAAAGAAGTGAAGGGGAAGAGACCATGTCTGGAGGGAGTCTTGCAATGAGTGGGACAGGTTTCAGTCGGATACCAGTGGAATCTAGTACTCCACTGCCAGCTACAGCTGATCCATCAAGAATGGATAGTGGGGTGGAACAAGTACGGACAGGAGCTCTAGCGAATTCTAGGTCTGACCTTCGAATGTGGGTTCAACCAGTGAGAGAGAGTCAATGATGCTGAGGGAAGAGACAGACAAGAGACAAGAAGCGCCTAGAGTACTGTTTGGGCCACAGGTTATTTGTGCAGGTGACCATTGGAGAAGTCGAAGCTGGGAAAGAGATAGACGCTCAGCATCGGAGAGAGAAGAGGGTGCAGTTCCTAGGAGAACTCAAAGCTGTGACAGGGAAGATACAAAGAATGAAGAAATTCAGAAAGTGTTAAAAAGCGCAATAAAAGCGCCAATGCTGGATGTGGTACGTTTAAAGGCAGAACTAGACGAGGTGATTGAAGGTAATCTGCCCCTGATCAAAATTGATACATATGACTCGAGCAAACTATTGTTCGTAGCAAAGGACATGACAAGAAAGGCCAAACGAGCTTATGATGCATTGTTGCTTTTGGCACAAAGATATGAGGTTGATTTGTCAAAGACCAAGCTGACTCAGGGTTCTTGCAGATTAAATTGCACAGATAAGGATTTGGAAGAGAAGCGAACGATTGGACTGAAAGCACAAATTAGAGAACTAGTGATAGGGATATGGATATGGAAAGAACTAGACAAATGGAAAGAAAGATGGGCCAAAAAGAAAAGCTTCCAGACTGGAATAGGAAATACTCCGCCTCCGGGTGGAGGGACGGGAGCCGCAGGCAATTTCCCCCTCAGGGAGGTACGGAATGGAGGGTATGTACATGTGCCATGGAGCAGGGGTGATTTAGCAGCATTTATAAATGATTTTCCTCGGCTGAGGGAAAAACCTGCTGAGTGGTACAAGCAAATAGATCGGTTTGTAAAGATTTCAAAAGTATTGTGGCTTGATTTGAACACCTTGTTTGATATAGTAGTACCTGCGGATTTGTGGGCGGCATGTAAGATTGCCATTGAGTGGCCTACTGCAGAGCCGCCTAGGGATTCAATGACTCATGGTCCTTCACCTGATGTAATGATAAAATACGAGCAAGTGATTACATGGTTGCAATTGAAGGTCGCTCCTCAGACTGTTGATTGGTTGAAGATTGATCGCACCACTCAAGACTCTAAGGAATCAGTACATGATTATTACGAAAGATTGTTGTTAGCTTTTAAGCAGCATAGTGGATTGGATACAATTGAACAGAAAGATATGGGACAGTTTGTCTCGAAGTTTGTGTTGGGACTGAAATCTGATATTAGTTTGATGATACAGCAACACTTGATATTTTGGCAGAATAAGTCGGTGGACGAGATTCTGCGTTATGCTAAATATTGCAGTGATCAAGTGGAATCAACACAGAAGAAATTGAAGGACAAGTTGATGTTGGTGCAGTTGAGAAACGCTGATACGACGCAAGGGTTTGGAGGAGGTCAAGGTAGAGGCAGAGGAGGTGGAAGAGGAATGGAACAACAGATGGTGACCCAACCTGGTCAGGGTAGAGGAAGAGGAATGGATCCAGGTGCAAGTGACTGGGTGGCCCAAAGGAAAAGGGTCACTGCCTGCCATTATTGTCACAAAATCGGGCATTGGAAGCGCAAGTGTAGATCGAATCCAGCAAATCAGATACAGATGGAAGGCCGAGGGACAGCTGTCCGAGACTGTCAATACTGTGACAAGACCCAGGTCTATGTATGGAGGAGGATAGGAGCCGCAAGTGCAAGTACCTCAACCTCCTAGGATACCCATGCATAATCAGTTATGTCATCAGATGCCCTATTTTGAAATAAAAGATAGATTTGATCAAAATCAAGATTTACAAGAGTGTCAGAGGGGGGTGCCCGAGGAATGCACCTTAGATGCGATCATAGAAGTAGATCAGAGTGGGCCGTTTGTAGATGCAGATGTGAATGGATATCCTGTTACCTTCTTATTAGATACTGGAGCTGCTCGCTCCACGGTGAGAACTGAAGTAGTCCCAAATGTAACTCTTTCGGGACGATTGATTCAAGTAGTGGGGGTTAGCAATCAGAAAATGACTAATCCGTTGACAACCGAATTACTCGTGAGAATAGGACCATTTCAAGATAAACACCAATTTGTAGTGTGCAATTCAAGTCTGGTCTGTCTTTTGGGACGAGACCTTCTGTGCAAGCTCAATTGCACTATATCGTGCACTCCGAGAGGTGTGGAATTGTAAGCACATGATGATGATGCTGATTTTAAGATGGCTAACATGAGTCTGTGTGCAGAAATGTTTGTGGTGCTCACAATAGCAGAATTGCCACATGACTTGAGAGACTCAGTTGATCCGAAAGTGTGGGATTTTACAGGCGAGGATGTAGGTCTGATGAGAGGGGTTGAGCCAGTTAAGATACAGGTCAAACCCAATGCTGAATTCCCACGAACGCCCCAATATAAATTGACTCCAGAAACCATGGCTGGAATAAGACCTGTGATTGAGACTATGATTGCCCAAGGTATTCTTAAGGAGATAAGAGGAAGTCCCTGCAATTCACCTATCATGGGACTGCAAAAGCCAAGTGGCAAATACAGAATAGTGCAAGATCTGCGTCGAGTTAATGAAATTGTGATCCCATGTTGTCCTGTGGTACCGAATCCAGCTGTTATTTTATTCCAGATACCATGCAAAGCAGAATGGTTTACAGTGATAGATTTGTGTCATGCATTTTTCTCCATACCATTGCATGAATTAAATTTGTCAGTTTTATTTGCGTTTAGGATGGACGATCGTGTATTAACATGGGAAAGAATTCCTCAGGGGTATACAGAAAGCCCCTTCATTTTTAGTCAATGTCTGAAAAAGAACCTTGAAGGACTTGTGATGGCCCACAACTCAGGGGCCGATTCCGATCTCGGCCGGTAGGGCTCCGAATCGGATTCGGCTTAACCGGATCCGATTTGGAGCCCTATTTCCCGACCGATCCGTAGGCGCGTCCGGACGAGCGAGTACGATGCAGGCACCCGCGAAATCTCCGACCGACTCGAACGCGGCTTCAACGCGCTCCGACCGACTCAAATGGACACGACTCGCACCGCGCTATGGAGACGTATCCCGGCCGGGTAAGTATGATGCGCGCCGCGAGCAGTCCGACCGACTCGCGCCGTCCGGCTCGAAAAAGCTGTCGGAGCCGGACTTTGGGGGTCCGCGTAGGACCCCCCTGTACGCGTAGGCGCGCGAGTTGCACACAGGGGGGAACCATGGGTCCCCCCTACCTGTGCATGTATGCCGCGATGCGCATGGACGCGTACACGCTGTAGGGGGCGCCCTTGTCCGCCTCGCACCCATGGAGTCAATGGGAGCCCGCGTACGCGTTGTACGACAGGCTCCCATTGACTTCAATGGGAGTCCGACCGACTCGAGTCCGATGGCATGCGTGCGCATCGTACTCGTTCGGTCGGACTGCCAGAGTCCGATTCGGTCGGAAATCTCTCCGGGTCCGGCTCGGTCGGAGAGATTTCCGGCCCAAATCGGAATCGGCCCCTCAGTCTTAGTGCAATATATAGACGACCTTTTGGTCGCCTCAGAGACTGAGGATGCTTGCAGGATTGACACTGTGGCGCTGCTGAATCATTTAGCAGAGAATGGACACAAAGTGTCTCCAAACAAATTGCAGTATTGTTTGTCTGAAGTTCAGTACCTAGGTCATCGGATTGAGAAAGGAAAGCGAAGGGTGTCACCAGATCGCATAGAGGCGATTTTGCAAATGGGAACTCCGAAAACACAAAAAGAAGTCCGCATGTTTTTGGGAATGGTCGGCTATTGTCGACAGTGGATCCCAAATTTTTCCTTGCAAGCAAAGCCTTTGTTGAAACTGACTCAAAAGGATGTTAGTGATCCGGTACCATGGGATGACGAGTGCTTGAAAGCCTTCCGTGAGCTGAAGGAAAGTATCTGTCGTGCTCCAGCTCTCGGAATGCCGGATTATAACAAAGCGTTTTCGCTCTTTTGTTGTGAAAAGGAGGGATGTGCGTTAGCAGTCCTAGTGCAGAAACATGGGGGTGCCAGTAGACCAGTAGCTTACTTTTCAGCTACATTAGATCCTGTAGCTTCTGCGTTGCCCGGATGTCTGAAATCTGTTGCTGCAACCGGTGTCAGCATTGAAAGATGTGAAAGCATAGTGATGGGTTACCCGCTCATTGTTTATGTACCCCACTCAGTAGAATTATTGATGACCCGAACGAAAACACAGTATCTGACTAACAACAGACTTACCAAGTATGAGCAGGTTATTTTGGCTGCTGAAAATGTTACCCTGAGACGTTGTACCACTCTGAACCCTGCTACATTGTTACCTGTTCCGGCAGAGGAAGGAGATGAGAATTGTGAAGAGCATGACTTCCTAGATGTTACTGACCTATCTACCAAACCCAGACCTGACATTGTCGATGAACCTTTGCCCCAATCTGATTTGATCCTTTTTGTTGATGGTTCATGCTTAAGAGACAATGAAGGGTATTTGAGAGCAGCGTTTGCTGTGTGCACCATCATGGGAGTAGTGGAAACTGCCTGTTTAAATAGAGTATTCTCTGCTCAGGTGGCTGAAATTGTCGCTTTGACGCGTGCCTGTATTGTTGCAGCTGATATTTGAGTGACTGTGTATACAGACAGTCAATATGGATTTGGTGTAGTTCATGACTTTGGGCAGTTATGGTCACAGAGGGGGTTTCTAACGTCCTCAGGGTCACCTATACGTAATGGCGAGTATGTGCGCCAACTATTGGAAGCTTTGCAGAAACCTAAAGAGATAGCAGTCGTTAAATGTGCAGCTCATGGAAAGGGAGAAGATTTTGTCACTAAGGGCAACAATTATGCAGATGAAGTAGTACGATTTTGCGCTGAACATGCTTGTATTTTCAATGGAGAATATATAGGCGAGAGCACAGAAGAGACCGAGCTCAGCATGATGTTAGCTATAGCCGATACTTGGGTTGAGGTGAAGCGGTTGCAGGATGAAGTTTCAGAAGAAGAAGCTGCTTCATGGGTCAGAGCAGGTTGCACAAAAAGAGACGATGGCATTTGGGTGTCCACAGATGAGAGAGCAGTATTACCCAATTGTCTACTGAGCCCAATGGCAAGGCAAATTCACGGAGCAGTTCATCTGGGAAGAGATGCTATGGTGTGAGTGTTTAGGCAGACGTGGTTTAATCCACGCTTTCGTGTGTGCGCTGAAACGGTATGTCACAGGTGTGTTACTTGTCAACAAATGAATGTTGGAAAGAGAACTGTGGTTGCATTGAGTCACATTGGCAGATCTGGAAGTCCCTTCAATAGGATACAATTAGGTTTCATTGAGATGCCAAGGTGCAATAGGTTGAGATATGTTTTGGTGGTGGTATGTATCTTTTCGCGTTGGGTGGAAGCATATCCAACTAGACGATGTGACAGTCTCACAGTAGCCAAGTTGTTGTTAAGAGAATTGATCCCGAGATACGGATTTCCGACAGCAGTGGAGACAGATAGAGGAACTCATTTCCACAGTGAAATCATGAAGTTGTTGTGCTCTGCTTTAAACATTGATCAAAGACTACATTGTAGCTACAGGCCTGAGGCTTCAGGTCTTGTAGAGCAGGTTAATGGCACCATCAAGTCAAGAGTAGCAAAAGTGTGTTCGTCAACTTCATTGAAATGGCCAGATGCGTTGCCCCTGGTGCTTATGAGCCTGCGTAGCACCCCTGATAGGAGAACAGGACTTTCTCCCCACAAAACTTTGACCGGAAGAGCTATGCGTTTGCCTATGGTGCCAGCTACAGCATTGATAAACATCACTGATGATTTAGTGTTGGATTATTGTAAAGGACTGGGTGATGTGGTTACTTCTGTATCCCACCAGGTCGAGGCTGCGACTGCATCCACCTCGAGAGACCTGCTGCATGATCTTAATCCAGGTGATTGGGTACTGGTTCGCAAGCACGTAAGGAAGAGTTGTCTTGATGCTCGCTGGCGAGGACCATATCAGGTGATATAAGTCACAAGTACCACTGTGAAGTGTAGAGGATTGCCGAATTAGATCCACGCTTCCCACACTCGCCGAGTTCAAGCGCCTGCGGAGGAAGAGAGTCCCCTGGTTCCGAGAAGCGTGTGTGGACCTGACACAGACAACGATGAAGGCACAGACCCAGCTGTAAGAGTTTCAGATGAAACAGAACAGCCGAGTGAGCACGAGAGATGAGAGCTGAGTGCTCCTGAACTGAGCCCAGATCCTGAAATAGATGATATTGCAGAAGTGAACTGTGCACCAGAACAAGGTGAGATGTCTATTTCAGAAGGATCAGATCAAGAGGAAGAGAGGAGAGTAGATGCTAGAGCAGAAAAGTGGCCAACAAGAAAAGAAAGGCTGAATATATGGCTCGCACCCGAGAAAGATCTCGCTCCGATTCCTGAAACATCTGAATCAGATCAAAGTGACGCTGAAGAAAGACCGGATGGTCTGAGACATTCCAGAAGAGAAAGAATAGCGTCTCGAAGATACGCATCTCCTGAGTGGACGTACCTGGCTGCAAATGCAGAGCCCAGCGAAGTCCGGGAGGTTGGGAGCTGGTACGGTGAGCTACGGAGGGGACACCCTCTCGATTGAAATACAGTTGCTGGTCCCAGGCGTAGAAGCATTTGGAAAGCTAACTCTGCAAGTTCCAAATCCTCCAAAGCTGAGTGGATTGCGTTTCCTGATCCTCAATCAGGTTATTTTCCCTTCATTTGGCCGACAGCTCACCGCGCAAGAATTAGGAGAAATTCGTGCGGAGATTTTGCAATTTGTCCTCGAAATACTTGGATCAAATATCATTAACGATGAAGCTTGAATTATAAGTGAGGAGTAGGGCTGACTACATCTCTTCAATAGGTTTAGTATCAATCGAATGAACTTGGACATTAATTGCATGAGAGGAGAGAAGTGAGAAAGACATTGTTCAACAAAGAAAACAGAGAGACTGTGTTTTCCCTTTTGTGCTTCGGAACAATCAGTAGAAACCATGGTGTCCGAAAAATCAACACGCAAACAGAAGTGCATCATTGGCACCATCATTGTAGTGATGCTTATTGTTATAACTGTGGTGATTGTTACATCTCTAGTTGGATCTCAGGATGATGGACAGAATAGGGTACAGGCAACACTCACTACACCACTCTCTGAGATAGATGAGGATGCATCCGCAAGGGATCTAGAAATGATTAAGGAAACTAGTCGTAGATTACATGTTGATTTGTCCAAGGGTGATTTTACTTTGAATGCGTATGCTCGATTATTGTATGAGTATGTGGATACCATGGTAGCAAAGGATTGCTATGTGTGTATGCAATTACCAGCCTCAGTAGAAGAAGGCATTCGATATCATCATTTGCCTGTGACCTATGGCATTACATGTAGTGTGTTGTTGAGCATGTTTTATAGCAAAGCACACTTCGAGTACTATTTCTCAAATTATGATGTGGTACTCTCCGAAGTCCCCTTTCTTAAATACATGAATAAATATGATTATTATAAGGAAGTAGAGCGAATGTCAAAGTATTTCGTGCCTACCATCACTTTAGATACGTCCTATGCCCATAGACACAATTTAACCTGTATGTTGACTGACATTGAAAAGAAATTTATAGATCAGATAGAAGATCGGCATAGACAAACTCTATTTAGACCAGATCCAAAGCACAAGGTTACCCCATGGACTAAAGAAGAAGTAGATCATAAAGCAAAGGGGAGTTTTGGACCCATAGCATTAGATTTCCAGCAGAAGGGGAAGTTGTGCATTAGACACCCGACCACATACTACGACAAGATATTTGTGGGTGAGAATGATTGTGAGCATGTCTTTTTGATCGAAGAATCAATTAGAAAAGCATTACTGGACAAAATAACAGTAGTGCCCAATGTATATTTTGTGTGTGGAAAGAATGCCTATGTGAAGTAGCCCAAAAACTGGTATGGCACGTGTTATTTGGCTGTGGTATTTCCCAAGATTTTTCATGTGAATGATTTATGGCCCTTAGAAAGAAAAAGACCTCAAAGAGGAAAACGTGGTGTGAGTGCGGGAGAAGTGATTGGAGACATATTTGGGTCTATGATACCGAGTATGGTGTGATTCTGAACGATTTAAAAATCAGAAAGCTGGCAACACTAGTGGATAAGCTCTCAATAAATACAGCTCAGATTTTATTACTTGTAGATGGGGAGATGGTTTCGATAAGGGCTATGGTTTTGCAGAACCGTCTTGCCCTAGATGTGCTGCTAGCAAAAGCCGGAGGAGTCTGTAAATTGTTGAAAGTCCAACAGTGCTGCACTTATATTCCTGGCAACAGTCGGGATATAAGGAAATACATCAACAAAATTTCAGATATACACCAAGAGTTACGTGAGATGGCTGCTGAAGGACTCTGGGAACAAGTGGGGAAAGGATTTGGCAAGATAGGCAGTTGGTTTGGAAGTTGGGGACAAGGAATAATGGGATACATCTTGAAGCCTATTATAATAGCTGTCATTTGTATAATTGTCCTACTAGGAGCCATCAAGGCTTACAAATGGCAAAGGGCACGACATCAGGAGACTGTTTCGAGAAAGCGAGAGCTCTAACTTGAACGACTGCAGGACAGTCATTACCAGCACCTTAAGGGGTTAGAACGTTTCAGACAGGGACGGCAAGCGACAGCTTCTGTTTAGTTCGGTCTCTTCTACAAGGAGAAACTACAGGAGAATAGAAAGTTGGTGTTATGACACTAGTCATAAGAGGGGGGAACTGATAGAGCGCTGATAGCACTCTATTTTGTATGAGTGCACTATACTCATGGTTTAAATGCACTCTTATGTATCCGTATTGTTTGCAGTGTTTTATGATTATTAAACATTTATTTGAATCATTTGATGTTGAAACTAGTGAACGCAATTAAGTAGAACTTTGTATGTATTATGATTCCTTCATGCATAATGTGCAGGACGATATTATTCCTATATATCGTAATTGTGATTAGTTTAAGTTGCCTGAAATATAGGCCCAAAGTTAGTGTTTCGCTTCTCCTTGCTCTCAAGAAATAAATAATTAAATGATTGTTGTGTTCGAAGTTAGAATGTTCTCATCCTGCTGCAGGTGCAAGAATACACATCGTTATTTTCAGAGTTAAGGAGAAACCCGGAATGTCTTTGAAGATGGCTGGGAAGCGAGAAGGGAGGATGCCTTGCGTATCTGGTCTGTCTGGAAGCCAAGGCCACTGGAAGAAGACATCATTAATTAAATTTGCTTCATGAAAGAAAAAGCTACTGCCTAGAGGTGCGATGGAAAATTTTAAGACGAAGGACGTATTGTGGGTTGAATCCCATCTTTTTGTATGATGCGCAGGGACAGCGAGACCAGACTTCTGCTAGCTTTAGGAGAAGAAGGAGCATCTTAGAGCAAGCTTCATAGCCATAAGCTAAAACGACCATTTCACGTGAGTACTTCTTAGGAAGTCGACACGTGCTGACATCGTTGGGGAATGATAGAAGAGAGACAGGAAGGGCCCTCATCTAGAGCAGTGTAGGGAAAGATTTTGACTTCTTTCAATGAGTCGAGAACTGAATATCGCATCTATTCTGTGTTGCGTTGTGATTTTGGAATTTATAATCATTTTCTTTTGGGCTGAATTACTTATATTCGTAAACTTGGCTCTGTATTGATTTTTCTGTACCTTTATTCTTTGCTATTGAGATGTATTTACATCCAATTGTTTTTGGCCTTATAATAAATATTCAAACTGCACTTTGGAGTTGGTGGTCTTTACAGGCTTGACAACTTTGCTGCTATTAATCTGAGTTGTTTCCTCCCCTCAACCACTTTAGGTAAATAAAAGATCAATCGCTTACGCTATATTTAGTAGGGAACATCAGGTGTGCAATTTAGCGTAATCAGCACTCGTTTCTTGGATTAAGAGGATAGATGTTTCTACAAAGCAAATGCCTACGATAATTTCCGTCCCACCCACCGCGCCCCTCTAGCTACAGTGCTCACCTATGCAAGAGCATCTCAAAGCATTAATCTTCTGCTGGTGCAGCCAATAAATCACTGCAACTCCGGTTAAAACACCTGCAGAATACTCCAGGACCTGACTGCTCCTTGTGATCCGGTGTGCTGGAGCACGGTGGAAAGGAAAAGATGCCAACCCATCACCCCTCATGCCTTAAATGTTCCCATCTCGGGCGCCTACAGATGACGTCACAGCCCTCTTTTGTGGCGAAAACAAACAATGGACTCCCCCTTGGCTCTCTGCCCATGGAGCGACTAATGGCACCCCTCCACTATTTGCTGGAGGGGCCTGGCCAGAACATGCACTCACTGGATACTATTAATAAGTGAAAAATTCACTGAATTGGGTGTAGAGGGTATACAGGTGCTCATATAGTATTCACACTTATATTTAGTGAGTCACAACAATGTACGGTGCATCCAAAAAGGGAGGAGAACACCCTACCTCCCCAAAACTCAATCAGAGATTGAACAAACTATTCACAATTTTCGGAGCACTCGTGTCTTATATAGTAAATAATACAGTGATCACACAATAAAGCAAAGAATAATCGATTGGGCTCTTGTTTTCTTCTTTTTAATGTCAACAGAACCTCCAATCCCTTATGCCAACGCGTTTCGTCGTTATATGGGGTAACCCTACGACTTCCTCAGGGCTGGAAGTAATACAAAGTGCGAGGTTGTAATGTCGATAACATGTACATTACAGTTATCACATAAAGCCCAAACAGTTACAACTCAGTGCAAAGGGCTAGTCAAAACCATAAGTAGTGAGCAGCGTGAATACAGAATATAGTGACTTTTTTGCAAGTTTGCAAGCAAATGTAACCACGTTTACAGTAAATAGTATACATATTCCAAACATGATCTATCTCATATGATCCAGTATTGGATTTTTCTATTCCATGCATGTTAACATCCAGTTCCCTTTATTCTCGTGATGTCGTGAAAGATACGCTAAAGTTCTAACTTCAACCATGGTGTAATTTTATATGTATGTAACCCATGTGATTTAAATCTGAGGTGTCTATACTAATATAAATACCTTGTGGCTTCTTTCATTGTGATTCTGTGAAGCCAAGGTTAAAAGTGTTATTTAGTAATGCGAGGCAACGGTCTTTCAATGCATCTGTTAAAATCTCAAAATGCAATATTTCAGGTCAATGATTCTTACCTCTATAAAGGTAATCCACCGATTTTAATCTCAATCTCCTCATGAAATCATAGTCAACATTGTATTACGATAAGTATCCAAAACCCTAGAAGATAACATATTGTATTTCAATCATATCATAGTCTAAAATCATTAATTTCTTACACTGGTATAAATCAACCTTATTAGTTATGGACTAAGGGTCCGATTCCGATTCCGGCCGGAAATCTCTCCGACCGAGCCGGACCCGGAGAGAATTCCGACCGAATCGGACCCTAGCAGTCCGACCGGACGAGTACGATGCATTCGCATGCTATCGGACTCGATTCGGTCGGACTCCCATTGAAGTCAATGGGAGCCGGTCGTACGACGCGTACGCGGGCTCCCATTGACTCAATGGGTGCGAGGCGAACAAGGGTGCCCCCTACAGCGGGTACGCGTCCATGCGCATCGCGGCGTACATGCACAGGTAGGGGGGACCCATGGGTCCCCCCTGTGTGCGACTCGCGCGCCTACGCGTACAGGGGGGTCTGACGCGGACCCCCAAAGTCCGGCTCCGACAGCTTTTTCGAGCCGGACGGCGCGAGTCGGTCGGACTTCTTGCGGCGCGCATCGTACTTACCCGGCCGGGAAACGTCTCCTTAGCGCGGTGCGAGTCGTGTCCGTGCGAGTCGGTCGGAGCGTGTTGAAGCCGCGTACGAGTCGGTCGGCGATTTCGCGGGAGATTGCATCGTACTCGCTCGGCCGGACCCGCGTACGATTCGGTCGGGAAACAGGGCTCCGAATCGGATCCGGTAAATCCGAATCCGATTCGGAGCACTACCGGCCGAGATCGGAATCGGCCCCTATGTGTTTCTTACCCTAAAATAATGAAGTTATCCAAATTATAAATATGTTCAATGCAAATTCTTTCATAAATCCAAAAGCCTTTTATGCTTCCAACATCAATATTAATGTAATGTGTCGCTCCTACAAGAATTTAAAAAAAAACAATTTGTAACACCACAAGCTGGCCATTTTAAATCCAAATAAGAATACATCAATGCTAGGTTCTACCGTGATTACGTCTCTGCCACATTCAACAACCATCTGTAAAGTCACATGCTAACTTTGTTACATCACAATAAAAAATATAAAACACTACTAAGCCCTACCGTGGCTTATCTTCGCCGCGTTATCCCACAGAGGAAGGGGTTCATTACCGTCGTAAATCGTAACCAGACGTTAGGTCCCTCAAGTACCAGGCACCTAAAGCAAACAATATACAAGAATACGCAAGCTGTAAAAAACGTCTATCCTGCGGGCCAAATGGATACAAGAATTCATAAGTACTCAGGACCGGTACATACCTTCTCACGTCGCAACTGCACCCGAATACAGGCGAAGTCACCACGGCTTCCGGGTTCACGACAGAAGTAGCTTGATGCCGAAAGTAAGAAAGGACTATCCCGCGTCATGGCCGGAGTCCGCGCCATCTTGGCGTGGTGAATCCTAGTTTAATTTGCTATTAACCTTTAATTTTAAACGTTCCCTACTTTCTTACAATTTTACCTGTTCAAATTATTAAACAAAGCTTTCCTTGAGAATAAAAACTCCCTAAAAAATTACTATATGAAGATTTTGTAGCCAAGACGTTCCATGTCTTGATCTTAAGTGAACTGGAGCGCCCGATAGATGATACCAGGCAATGGTTGAAAGTTACTTGTGGCATTCAATTGTGAACTGTATGTAAAGCTCGTGGCATACATTTCTGTGTACACTAACCTATTATGTCTCAAAGAATACTTATTACTAAGTAAAGTTTAACCTTCTTTAAATAAGGTCCAAACAATCCACCATTTAAGGTACTAAAATGCGTCTAAGATTAAGTATATTTTGTAGCACTAAAGTTTAAGTGCTAAATTGTTGGTTACATATCAGATGTGAGTTTCATGTAAGTTATATGAGTATTGCACAATAAGGGAGGAGATGTATTCTACTATGCCTGAGACTTCTCGTCATTGTGGTGTTACAAATTGTTGTTTTTTTTTAATTCTTGTAGGAGCGACACATTACATTAATATTGATGTTGGAAGCATAAAAGGCTTTTGGATTTATGAAAGAATTTGCATTGAACATATTTATAATTTGGATAACTTCATTATTTTAGGGTAAGAAACACTTAGGGGCCGATTCCGATCTCGGCCGGTAGGGCTCCGAATAGGATTCGGCTTTACCGGATCCGATTCGGAGCCCTTTTTCCTGACCGAATCGTACGCGGGTCCGGCCGAGCGAGTACGATGCGAATTCGCCGACCGACTCGTCCGGGCGACCCGACCGCTCCGACCGACTCGTACCCGGATCGTACCGCTCCGACCGACTCGCTCGGACCCGATTCGCACCGCGCAATGGAGACGTTTTCCGGCCGGGTAAGTACGATGCGCACCTCGACCGCTCCGACCGACTCGCGCCGTCCGACTCGAACTCGCTGTCGGAGCCGTACTTTGGGGGTCCGTGTCGGACCCCCTGTACGCGTACCCGTGCGAGGCGCACACAGGGGGACCCATGGGTCCCCCTACCTGTGCGTGTACGCCGCGAAGCGCTTCGCGGCGTACTCGCTGTAGGGGCGCCCTTGTCCGCCTCGCACCCATTGAGGCAATGGGAGCCCGCGTACGCGTTGTACGACCCGCTCCCATTGAGTTCAATGGGAGTCCGACCGACTCGTGTCCGGTGGCATACGAATGCATCGGACTAGTTCGGTCGGACTGCACGGGTCCGATTCGGTCGGAAATCTCTCCGGGTCCGGCTCGGTCGGAGAGATTTCCGGCCCGAATCGGAATCGACCCCTTAGTCCATAACTAATAAGGTTGATTTATACCAGTGTAAGAAATTAATGATTTTAAACTATGATATGATTGAAATACGATATGTTATCTTCTAGGGTTTTGGATACTTATCGCAATACAATGTTGACTATGATTTCATGAGGAGATTGAGATTCAAATCGGTGGATTGCCTTTATAGAGGTAAGAATCATTGACCTGAAATATTGCATTTTGAGATATTAACAGATGCATTGAAAGACCGTTGCCTCGCATTACTAAATAACACTTTTAACCTTGGCTTCACAGAATCACATTGAAAGAAGCCACAAGGTATTTATATTGGTATAGACACCTCAGATTTAAATCACATGGGTTACGTACATATAAAATTACACCATGGTTGAAGTTAGAACTTTAGCGTATCTTTCACGACATCACGAGAATAAAGGGAACTGGATGTTAACATGCATGGAATAGAAAAATCCAATACTGGATCATATGAGATAGATCATGTTAGGAATATGTATACTATTTACTGTAAACGTGGTTACATTTGCTTGCAAACTTGCAAAAAAGTCACTATATTCTGTACTCACGCTGCTCACTACTTATGGTTTTGACTAGCCCTTTGCACTGGGTTGTAACTGTTTGGGCTTTATGTGATAACTTTAATGTACATGTTATCGACATTACAACCTCGCACTTTGTATTACTTCCAGCCCTGAGGAAGTCGTAGGGATACCCTGTATAACGACGAAACGCGTTGGCATAAGGGATTGGAGGATCTGTTGACATTAAAAAGAAGAAAACAAGAGCCCAATCGATTATCCTTTGCTTTATTGTGTGATCACTGTATTATTTACTATATAAGACACGAGTGCTCCGAAAATTGTGAATATTATTAATAAGTGACTTGTTTTCACTCTTTGGGAGAAATGCAGCTGCTACTGTGGAGGGCCACAAGTTTCAGGCAGCAGCACAGTGGCAGGCTTGAAGAAAAGTAGGCCGGCAATTGTGATTTGAAAAAATGAAGCTGTTTACAGTAGCTTTTCATGGAGAGCTACAGATGCAGAGAAAGGTGGCAGAGGTGGCACTGGCATGATCTAGTGTTGCACAACTGATTTCAATTGAGCACTGCTGCCTTGTATGTCAGTGTGACAAAACGTCATTCAATCAATCAATGTGACATTTAAAAAGCGCGGCAAATCACCTATGAGGGTCTCGAGGCAAGTTGGCTACTGCAGGGTGGTCTTCAATCGAACAGTCAGATCTTTAGTTCTTTCCTGAATTGCTGGAGTGATGGGGCTGTCCTGAGGTGCAGGGGAAGGTTGTTCCTTGTCATGGCCGCCAGGTGTCTAAATGAGCGTCTTCGGCTGTTGGTTCGGCAGTTCCGGGGGGGCGGTGTCTACAAGGAAGAGGGAGGCAGATCGGAGGTGTCTGGTCGGTTGGTGGAAGGTCAGGTATTTGTTGAGGTATGCTGGTTCTTTGTTGTGTATGGCTTTGTAAGTGTGTGTCAGCATCTTTAACTGGCATCTCTTCTGCATTGGAAGCCAGTGCAGTTTCCTGAGGTGGGTTGGGGAAGACGAAACATGCGTTGGCTGTACTCAGATTAAACAACATATCCATAACATTTGAATTTCTTCTATGTAAAGTGAATTCAACATAGTATGATCATTTTTGTATTCTCAAATTTGATTCTATTTCTCTATTTATACACTCATGCAACATTTCTATGTATAAGTTAAGTAACAAGGGGGAAAAAAATCTGTTTTTCTATCAAATAAAGCAGTGTTTCAAATTCAATTTCTGACTATAGAATGCAATACATTTTTATCATTACTTGCTGTATGGTGTGCTCCAGACTTGTTTTGGAACCTTTTCAAGTGTAGTGGTTGAAAGGTCTTCTACCAATGGAAAATGGGAGTATTCATCAATAATAACAAGAAGGTGATGTCCATTCTCAAGAGGACCACAGAAATCAATATTAATTTTCTCCCAAGCATGATGTGGCAATTCAGACATGTTCAAAGGATGCTGAATAACTTTAGACAAAGGACAGTTGCATATGTGACAAGTCTTCAACTCTTTTTTGACCCTTTCATCAAGATAAGGAAACCAGACTCAATCATGGAGAGCTCTCTTAGCAGCAGCTATACCTTGAGTTCCCTCATGGGCAACATCGATCACTTGTTGTCGGAAACTCTCAGGAATATCAGTTTGTGTACTTCGCAGAATGAGGCCTTCTTGAGTCACGACATTTCATCCCTTACATTTTTGAACTTTGAATACTCACTGTCATTAGTGAGAGGTCTATAGAGTGCTAGTTCTACGATTGATGAGCAATAATGTATTTTAACTTCACCATGTCACTTGGCTCATGGCAGTGACAATTTGTTTGCCCTAAGTTGGCAGGGTATGGCCAGATGAGGATCTCTTGCTCACTTTGCCACTGGATTCAAGCTAGCCTGGCTGATATGGGGTGTTACCCCAAAACCGGTCCCAGGATACTTGTTTCTGGTCCAGGGAAGACCTGGCTTGGCTGTTCAGGCTGGACTGTTCTCATGAGGCACAGGGTCAAGACTGATTTGCATATTTCTGGGTCTGAACTGAGGTGGCGAAGTGAGCTAAAGAATGATGATGGCTTCAGCCCAGATCTGTGACTGGTGGTGAGTGTATGAAAAGTTTCAGCTCTCCACCCATCATCTCCTTGTGTTTGCTTTGTTTGCCCTAAGTTGGCAGGGTATGCCCAGACGTGGGTCCCTTGCTCATTTTGTCACAGGATTCAAGCTAGCATGGCTGATGAGGGGTGTTACCCTGAAACCGTTCCCGGGATGCTTGTTTCTGGTCCAGGGAAGACCTGGCTGGGCTGTTCGGGCGGGACTGTTCCCATGAGGCACAGGGTCAAGACTGATTTGCATATAGCTGGGTCTGAACTGGGGTGGTGAAGTGAGCTAAAGAATGATGAGGGATTCAACCAAGATCTGTGACTGGGGGTGAGTGTCTGAAAAGTTACAGCGCTCCATCCATCATCTCCTTGGGTTTGCAAAAAAGGAAAAATAAAATGTGTGTATTATTTAATTTTATAATATTTTAACAAGCTTTTTTTAATGTATAACTTAATGTCACTTAAATTTGTATTAAGCTATAATTAAACTACTTTTATTTATTTCAATACATCTCTTTATTTACATTGTTATATGCTTTAAATAATTTACTTTAATTTAACATTGTTTCCTATACGCTTTTATTTTAAGTTCCTACTATCATAATTGTCTATGAAAGGGTGTTGCAGTACCAGTAGTGGATCATGTGTGGTGCTAGACTTAATGCACTATTGTATTGTGCTGAGTAATTTTCTTCTCATTTTGGTCCCTTTTTGGCTGCAGTAACTTTGGAAGTGAAATTTGTGAACACCATTGGGCTCACTCTTTTGTGGGTGGGTGCATACCCCTTACTAAACCCCTCAGTAACTCTCCCTAAACTCCTCCCTACCCCTCCCTAAACCTCTCCAATATAGTACTAAATATGCCCTTTTTTTCTGCCACTCCACCTGGTCCCACTTGAATTTACTACTAAGTAATATATTGTGTGTGGAAAAGATAGACGAGGTGGAAGTGGAAATTTACACTTTTACATTTCTGAATAGCATTTTGTGCTAACTTTAGTAGTACTATTGTAGCTCTTCTAAACGTACCACAAAATGCAGTTTGTGACTAGACCCCTGAGCCTTAATTCCATTTACTTTTCTTGTTCAATAGATCTGCCTTTTTTGGAAGAAATAAAATGTGCATGTCCCCGTCAACAACATCTAGAACAAGAACCCATCTCTATCGATGTCTATGGGAAAAGGCTCAGAGGCCTTACCCTTTGGATGGGAAAGAGGTGATTTATTTAGAATAAGGCTGACTAGTGGTTTGTGTAGCAAATCCAGAGTGATTAGTGTGATGGCATAGCTAAAGACTACTTCTTTTGTTTGGTTGATTAAACATTTTGGGTAAATGCATCTAGATGTCTGGATGTCTTCTAGGATTAGTACTAGATTGACCTCTAGGTAATGGTATACCAGCTTGTTCTTCTCTTTAGATTTGTTCCCAAGATTGACAGTATTCAAACACAAAGAATCTGGCGTTCTCGGGCAATAACCATATACACTACGTAAGACTGGTGTAGGGGGATTCTATCTATCTCCACCCAACGTCTGCTGCTCGGTTATACAGTCTAACCCAGTCCTCTGTGCCCATTTCTCTAGTATTTTTTTTAAAAAAAGGGAAAGGATGTAAGTCAGATCACTCGTAAAACAACATACCCTCTATAATTATGTGTACCACAAAAGAAAAAATGTGTGGAGAGATGAGAAAGTACCTCACGTGCGCACCACCAGATGAGCTACTGGCAGGTTCTCACCAGCTTGCCCACGTTTTTGTCATCATCGGTAACTTTCTGATGTAGAAAAGAAATTGCGTGTCCAGTGAGAAAAGGTGTCAAAAAGTATACAGTGAAAAGAAATGGAGACCCCGTGGAAAACACAAGACATAGGGGCCGATTCCGATCTCGGCCGGTAGGGCTCTGAATCGGATTCGGCATAACCGGATCCGATTCGGAGCCCTATTTCCCGACCGATTCGTACACGCATCCGTACGAGCGAGTACGATGCGAATTCGCCGGCCGACTCGTTCGGGCGTCCCAACCGCTCCGACCGACTCGTTCCCGGGTCTAACCGCACCGACCGACTCGCTCGGACACGACTCGCACCGCGCAATGGAGACGTTCCCCGGCCAGGTAAGTACGATGCGCGCCGCGAGCAGTCCGACCGACACGCGCCGTCCGGCTTGAAAGAGCAGTCGGAGCCTTACTTCGGAGGTCCGTGTCGGACCCCCCTGTATGCGTAGCCGCGCGAGTCGCAAACAGGGGGGACCCATGGGTCACCCTACCTGTGCGTGTATGGCGCGAGTCGCTTCGCCGCGTACCCGATGTAGGGGGCGCCCTTGTTCGCCTCGCACCCATTGAGGCAATGGGAGCCCGCGTACGCGTTGTACGACCGGCTCCCATTGACTTCAATGGGAGTCCGACCGACTCAAGTACGATAGCATACGGACGCATCGTACTCGTTTGGTCGGGCTGCACGGGTCCGATTCGGTCGGAAATCTCTCCGGGTCCGGCTCGGTCGGAGAGATTTCCGGCCCGAATCGGAATCGGCCCCAAAGTGTCTTGCATAAAATTGAGCTACACTCACGTATATGGTTATACCCTTTTTAATCCGAAGTGTGAGTTTGCTCAGCATTAAAAACACAGCATGTCCCCGTCAACAACATCTAGAACAAGAACCCATCTCTATCGATGTCTATGGGAAAAGGCTCAGAGGCCTTACCCTATGGCTAGGAAAGAGGTGATTTATTTAGAATAAGGCTGACTAGTGGTTTGTGTAGCAAATCCAGAGTGATTACTGTGATGGCATAGCTAAAGACTACTTTTTTTGTTTGGTTGATTAAACATTTTGGGTAAATGCATCTAGATGTCTGGATGTCTTCTAGGATTAGTACTAGATTGACCTTTAGGTAATGGTATACCAGCTTGTTCTTCTCTTTAGATTTGTTCCCAAGATTGACAGTGCCAGAATACAGTTGCACCACTTTAAACCAGTCTCAATTTTATTTTCTTATTATAAATATTTTGAGCTGTGTGTGTTCTCCCTATTTTGCTTTCCAGCCCAGGTAACTAATGTGGAAATCCCTGGGCTGCTAAAGACTTTTTGAGTTGGTTAGCATGTAATATTTCTTCTCTGACAGATGTGCCATGATCATGGAGTTGCCGAATGAGCTGTCTGTCTGTCTCTTAGGTTTTCAACAGTTCCCCTTATGTATCCTTCTACTGATGACATAACCCACTTCCATCTCTTTGTGAGATCTATTGTGCTGTAATCACCACCATCAACATATCTCACAATTGGTGGGGTCAATATGGTTTAGGCAATGCTAAACATTTACAAGAGAGGGGAATAAATTGCAAAGTCGCCTACACAATTTCCCTTACTCTGCCAATGGGATATCATGACACTGAAAATATTATTCACTAGTAGGCTAAGGCAAGGTAGTATATTTTATTTCATATTCTTTTCCTGCAGAATTAACCTACTCTTGACGTGCATACTATTTTATAATTGTAAACAAACACCGAGAGCACTACAAAAAGTCTTTTCGATGGTCTGCTGTTGGAGCAGGTCCAATTTTATTGATGATAATTCTGATCCAGTATTGTTTGTTTTTGCATTCTTACATACAAAAACACCTGACATATTTTGCCTTGGGCAGCTTTTTCAAGGCTTTTAAAATAATAACAAAAATCAGGTAGTCAATGGGGAACACAAGGGCCCGTCACAGTAACGCGAACCTAAAATTGGTAGACGATGCCCAAAGTTCAAAGTAATACCAAGTTCGGCGGACAAAAGTAAGTGCATGATAGAAACAAAGTGCTGGGTCGCTGGAGGTATAACCAGCGTTTAATAATGAAGGGCCATGTTAAGCCCGGTATTTGCGTAAAGTAGAGTAACAAGCCCGGTAGCATAATGTAACATCCATTCTAAGGGTAGTACTCCCTAGTTTTGACTGAGGGGAGGGGGGTGCACAGCTATTACTAATGGAAAGGGCTAAAGAGGCCAGCCCTGAAAGGGGCATGTGTTGGAAATAGTCACACTTCTGACAATGCTTGCAGAATAATGAAGGCTGCATTGGTAGCAGATAGAGAGAGAGTTAGAAAGAGAAGAGTGAACACGGCAAGGCAGCATATATAGCGAGATTTAGAAGAGGACAATGGAATTTCCCTGATCATTGTGGTGGGTCAGGCTGGGGCTCGACCTCTCCCCATCAAAAGGTAAGTAGACCTTCCACGGTTTACCAGGGATGCCATGGGCCTACAAACTGTAAAATAAACCAATAAACTACTAAAAAAACACATATGTATTACACACAAATATTTCTAATTCCAAATTGTTAACAGTCTTTTGTACTGATAGGGTTGCTCCATTCACAAGAAGAGGAGACAGAGTGAAAATGTTAAGAAAAATAAAATCTAAAATGATTATTGAATTAATTATTATTGATTATTGAATTATCATTGAACTTGGGAAGAACTATCTGGAGGGTTTGAACTATTACATGGACATTACACATTGATTAGAGCTTTATATTTTGAGAAATTAGCTTTTATTTATAGTATATGATGCTTACAAAATACTGTTCTTTTTGTATATCACCAGAGCTTACTGGGGATCACTGATAAGAGATGAGAATGCTAGGAAGTGATATTTGTGTATAAATGTCATAGGCACGCACACACAAATTAGACATTATACAAGACAAAATGAAAATATAAAATTTGGATTTGACGCAGTGAAATTATGTGTGATATTTTAAACTTAGGATTTGACACAATGAAATATTGTGTGATATTATATGGCCACTGGGCAGCATTTTTATTTCGGATTGTATACACAGGATCATTAGAGTGGCAATTCTATCACATTTGGGTCCTTATGATATCAATATCAATCCACACTAGAAATGTGACACCCTGTGCTTCAACAAGAAGAAAACAATATACAGTCTGACATTGCATCTAACCTTTATTGCCTATTCTCTCACTGGGTTATCCATGAGCATTGTTTTAGTGTCTAACATGGAAATAGCTGAAACCCATACAATAACTTATTACAATAAATTATATGTCTTTCATATAATGTATGCATAGATTATAGAAGACTTCGATAACAAGCATTATTCACAACTGGCGAGAACAGACTATGAAATAAAAAAATATATATTATGTCTTTAATGTCTATTACAGTTACTCATTGATTGTATATAACTTTGCTGAGGAGATTTCATCATATTCATTTTATATTATTCTTTTTATATTATGCTTCTTGACAAATTTAGGTTGCATTGGGTAATCTAGCAATTAATGAGATTTTGTTCTGAAAAGTAAGACTAACATGCTTTCTATATCTATGTTTGTTCCTTATTTATGGTAATAATACATCAGAGCACTGTATAGTCTGATAAAGTCATGATACATAGAAATGAATCACCAATAGCGAATTTTTGCTATCCAGCCATGGACTGCAGGCCTGTTTCTTCATGGAGGGTTCTGTATATTCAAAGGCAGGTTGTGGCATACACCTGCCCAGAAACAACCATGTAGTTAGTCAAGCTGCGCTGTCCTCAGGAACTAAATAATATATGTATTTATATTTCATCTCTGTATAGTTGTAATTAGTTCAGTGATTCAAAATGAGGAATTGCTTTTGTTTTGCTTATAACTTTTGACAAATCTGCTCAAAACCTTCCCAAAAAATATCATCCACTGTATCGCCTCCTGGAAAGTTTTGGGGTGATCTGTCAAGCAGAACCAAGATGAAACAGGGGTGGGGACCCCTAAAAATAATTACCCATCTTCATTTCTTGAGTTCAAAATATTTTATTTAATTTTGTTCATAAACAACTAATAAAGACATTACATAAAATGTTATTATTTAGCAACAAAATACCTAATAACAATTTGCAAATTGACCAAAATTATTTAAAAATTGTAATAGGTATTGAGATATTACATATTGAAAAGATACATAAAAGGGGAAGGAAGGAAAGGAGGGGAGGGGACAAATATAACAACTAATGCATAAGATTTACACAGAGCTACTATATTTTATCATACGCATAGCCTATTTGAGTTAAAATCAAAATTGGAGATATAAATACAACATTAAGAGGATAGATATACATCAACAGGTAACCAAAAAGATTGATAAGCGAGCGAATTATGTGAAATCCCATTCATGGATAATTGAGCACCTCTTCTAGTAAAGATAACCCATGACCACCAAGCATTAACAGATAATATAGAAACATCTTTCCAGCAAAAAGTGATGGATTTTATAGCTGCTGAGATTAGGAAATTAAAAAGTTTACTTTCTAAATCATGTAAGTTTTGTAAAATAATAGCAGATTTACATATTATTAATTGATAGGAAACATCAATATGGAGTTTAAAAATCTTTTTTATGATAACCCAAACTTCAGACCAAAATTTAAAAACCAGAGGACAGTCAAAAAGCATATGTTGTAAAGTACCAGGATGTAATTTACAATGCCAACAATCTGCAGAGGGAAGAAGTTTAGCCTTAAATAAATGTGATGGAGTCCATAAACAATTGTATAGGATATATGAATTGGTTTGGTAGATTGAAACAGGTAGCCAACCAGATATGCTACCAAGCCAAATATCCTTCCGTGTGTCAATAGATAAAGAAAGCGAAAGTTCATTGTTCCAAAAGATGAAATCATCTCTAAATTGCTACCTAGAGTATCTGATAATTTTTATATAGAATGGAAACCCCATGAGACGATCTAGAGACTGTTTGAATGTAAATTGATAAATCTGCTGTAACATTGGACGGAATAGCATTGGGAAAGGAGTCTAAGATTGAATTGCACAAATATTGATACTTAATAAGGTCAGATTTAAGTAGACCAAATCTTGCTTGCAACGTTTCAAAAGCAATAAAGGTATTATTGGAATAAACATCTTTAAGATAAAAAATACCAGCTCTAATCCATGAAAACCAAAAACTAATATTCCTGTTTAATTTAATGACATTACTATACCACAGTGATAACTCATCAGTATTATTCATGGGAAAAAGAAAAATTAAGTCAAGATCATTAAATAACATTTTAGTAGATTTAATAATAACTGATTTATGAAAAAATGTGGTATTATTATGCATAGACATTTAAGTAGGTAATGGAAATGGACTTACTATAGATTTCTCAATAGATAGCCAAGCAGGAGGAATATTTAAAAGGAGTGGTTAAACCATAATGAACTTTGTTTTAAAATAAAAGCTTTATGATAAAGAAAGAAATCTGGGATACCAAAACCAGCATTACGTTTAGACACTTTTAACTTTTTATAACTAATACGAGGAGATTTGTTGTTCCATAAAAACTTTGACAAAAATGTATCAACCTCTTTATAAAACTTTAATGGAAATTGAGTAGGGATCATGGCAAGGGTATAAAAGTTTTTGGGAGCAATAGTCATTTTGATAGAGTCCATTCTGCCCCACCATGAAAGATGTAATGACGCCCATTTAGACGTTTTATTTTTAATGTAATTTAGGATGAAATCACAGTTTAAATTTATTGTTGATTTTATGGATGAGGAAAATAAAATTCCAAGATATTTTAACTTATTCTTTTGCCAAATGATTTCACACATGGGAAGCATATCATGAGTGCAATAAACATTAAGGGGAAAAAATTCAGTTTTGTTGGTATTTAAAGTGTATCCCGAAACTGTAGAGTATTTTGTTATAATATCCATTAATGAGGGGAACAAAGATATAGGGTCACTAACAAATAAAAGCACATCATCCGCATAAGCAAGAGTTTTAACAATAACATCCTTAATATTAATTCCTTTAATATTGTCACATTTTCTTATAGAGGTAAGAAAAGGTTCAATGCCAATTAAAAATAAACGAGGGGAAAGAGGACATCCTTGCCTTGTACCTCTAAAAAGCGAAAATTGATTTGAGACTTGTCCATTAATAAATAAACGAGCAGTAGGGGCGAAATATAGAGCTGAAATCATGCGTATAAAAGTATCTCCAAAATTAAATGAGGACAACGTATGAAATAAAAATTGCCAATGGATTTTATCGAATGCTTTCTCAGCATCTAAGGCTAAAATTCCAGATGGCAACGTTAAAGTAGGACTTTGTTCAATAATATGTAGCAAGGTTCTTGTATTATGAGCAGAATATCTATTCTTCATAAAACCAGACTGATCTGGGTGTATAATAGAATCTAATATGGGGCCCAATCTAGTAGCAAGTATTTTAGCATATAATTTACAATCTTGATTAATTAAGGATATAGGGCGATAATTAGACACATGAGTGGGATCCTTATCTGGTTTTGGAAGTACTATAATTAACGCTTCTGTAAAAGAACCAGAGGTAGATCCTGTGGATCCGAAAAACATAAATAGTTGGTGTAAAAAAGGTAAAAGGTATGACTGAAATTCTTTGTAGAATTCCGCTGGAATCCCATCAGGACCAGGAGATTTGTTCTTTTAAGGGATTTTATAGCTGATAAGATTTCATCTTTGGTAATAGGTGCATCAAGTCCAATTTTATCTGATTGTGGAATCTTGGGTAACTCACAGGAATTTAAAAAGGAGTCGATTAAAGAAGCATCCTGAAAATCGGGTTTATTATATAATTTAGAATAGAAATTCAAAAATTCATTAACGATTTCATTGTGAGAGAGAGCAATTTTACCATGGGCACCATGAATTGAATTGATTTGAGATTTATCCTTTTTTATACGTAAATAATTAGCTAATAGCCTTCCAGATCTATTGGTATTAAAACTAAATCTGGCTTTAGCATTAGAGATTTGGATACCTGCTCTTTTACTTAGGATTGAATTAAATTCATAACGGAATTTTTGTAGTTTAAATTTATATTGAGGATTGTTGGATGTAATAAAAAGTCGCTCAAATTTTGCAATCTGTTTTTGAAGATTTTTAGCATTTGCATGAAAGGTTTTATTTTCGTGGGCCATAATAGATATAGTTACACCCCTAGTATAAGCTTTAAAAGCATCCCATCTATTAATCATAGAAGTAGAACCTTCAGGGTTGAGTATAAAATATTCTTGAATGGCGGATAAAAGTTTAGGCTTGTTAAACTCATTTAAAATTATACCAGTGTTCATACGCCATCTAGATTGTTTAGTAAAAGATGAATCTAAATTCAAAACCAAAGAAATCATAGCATGATCTGAGATGTCAATGTTACCAATAGTAGGAGCAGTTATTGAACCAATTAGATGCCTAGAAACAATAAACAATCAATTCTAGAGTGGGAATTGTGAGGATTTGAGACGAATGTGAAACATTTTTCTGTAGGAAAATGTAATCTCCAAATATCCATTCCATTCCAAAAAGCTTTATTCGACACTTTGTCATAAAAGCATTTTACATATATATACATGATTGGTCCGGAATACAGCTAAAATCTAGTTAAAAAATTGCCTTAAAAAACAAGTAAAATGGAATCACAATAAAAAAATTGTACAGTATCATAAGTTCATTAGTTCCTTTCCAATTAATTTTAACAATAAAATAAGTCATCTGCCTGGGCAATATGGGATTCATTATATCAATCAATCTACGGCTATCAAGTTTTAAACAGTCAGATTTGCTTGTACTATTGTGAGTTTAACCTTATTACCCACGCCCACCCCAAAAACTTTGCAACTCCTATAGAGATATACAATAGGGTGCTAGTACGTATTATCCTTTCTGCCTCCGCACTCTTCCTCGTGCCCAGCATTTTACATGTAGGTTTCAACCAAATCCGACGTGGCGCAGCATAAGCTGGGCACACAAATAGCATATGGGCAATCGTTTCACTATTTGATAAACAAACTGGACACTTATCATCACCTAAGCTCGACTACCTAGATGTAAAGGATTTAAGAGGCAGCGAGCCCACCCTCAGTTGGAAATACAATTTTCTATCCAATGGTTTAATTATGGTGTCCCAATAGGGTTCGAAGATAGGGCAGTCTTTAAAATTCAAAAACAAACCTGTCAATGAGGATGATTCACTACATCTTTGGGTGTTACGCACCACCACCTCCCAGTACCTTTCTTTTAGTGCTTTTTTTGAAGGAAAGCGTGCTGAGAGTGGTTCCAACCAAAGAGAATTCATCCCCATGCTTATAAGTAAATCCCTAACTCCCCGCAGCCAACTTATCTTATGAAAAGTATCAGAGTTAATGATATCCACAAAACCCAATGCATACGGCTTCAATTCCGGCGTGGTCCACAATCTACGCCAGTATAGAACAGGGCGTAGTTTTGCAATTTCTAATATGGACTTTCTACCAAGCTCATAGAGCAGAGGGCACTGTGGTGTACTTTGGGGGAGATTGGTGATACTACGCGGAATCTATTTTCAGAAACTCTAAGTTTGGGCATGTTCTCAAACCCCCAAACTTCGGCACCATAAAGGGCGACACTGACAACTTTCATATCGTAAACCTGGAGCACAGGTCGCATGGGTTTTGTGAGTGACTTTTTGTGCTCCACATTTAACGCACCAGCCAACTGCCGATGTTTAAGTGTGGCAAGATCAATTTGCTGGTTCCACTTCATGTCACTCTGAATGTTAACCCCCAAATAGGTAAACATTCTAACTTGGTCCAGCGGTTGATTATTCATTAAAAATTTTCTTTTAAAAACATTGTGTGAATTAAAAGTCATAAACTTCGTCTTAGATACGTTAATTTCTAAACCCCGGGTGATACAACATTTTTCAAAAATAAGCAAAGCTTGCTGGAGTCCACTCGGAGTTTTCGAAATTATTAATGTATCATCGGCGAACATTAAAATGGGTATTTTAGTCCCTGCTAGTGTTGGGGCATCAGTATTCACGGACGATATGTGGTCCACTATGCCGTTGATAAACAACGAAAATAGGGTGGGCGCCATCGCACATCCTTGACGCACCCCACGCTCTACTGGAAATGTGCTAGTGTCCATACCCTGGGAGCCCCATCGAATTCTAGCTGAATTATCCTCATGCAGCCTAATTACCAATATCAACTAACTTAGTGGCTTGAATAAATGATTTGAAAGCAAAATAAACTTTAGAAGGGTGAAACTTAGTAAGAGATAATCTATCCAATAAAGGGTCCGAGATAACATTAAAATCACCTCCAACAATTAAAGGGGCATTACCGACCTTTAGAACCTCGGTTGTAAGATTAGTCCAAAAAACTGGGTCATCTGCAGTAGGACCATAAACATTTAATAAAAATAGAACTGAGTCATGAACTTTATTTTTAACTAGAATGTATCTACCATCCTTATCAGAAATTGTACTCAAAATTTGACAGTGAAGTTTTTTGGGAAACAAAATAGCTACACCATTTTTTTTACCATTAGCAGGGGAAGCAGCAATCACATCCACCCATTTCTTCTTCATATAATCTAAAATGTTATCATCTATATGAGTTTCTTGCATAAAACAAACATCCGCTTTGCAACTACTTAGATAATCTAAAAATTTTGTACGTTTAACTGGATGGCGCAATCCTTTAACATTTAATGAAACTATTTTAAAATTATGTGTATTAGCCATAATAGAAGAAAGGAGAAAAGGAGATCAAAAAGAGGAAGATAAAGAAGATCAAGAGAATGAGAAAAAGGTAGCTCCAAATAAGGAAAAGGGAAAGGAAAAATGAAAAAGGATGGAAAAAACGACAAACAAAAGACATAAATGTGAAATGTGAAACGCACACATGCTTTACAAGCATGACCGGAACCGCTGGAGCCCTTCACAAAGAGATTTCAGTACTGTGTCAGAAAGGACATAACTGATAAAAATCGTAACTGATAAAAGTCAAGCAGCAGAGTCATTGGTATCCATTGAGAGCTGTGACTGATAAACCAAAAAATGTCTCAAATCTTCTGGACGTTGAAAAGATTTCGAGAAGTTACCCTTCCAAATGCGCATCGTCGACGGATCAGAAAGACCATATTTGTAGCCTAGACTTCGTAGTTGAGGACGAAGAGCAGTGAATTCTTTGCGAATTGAGACAGTTTCTTTGGCGAAATCCTGATGAATAAATATTTTATTTCCATTTACCATCAATGAAGGTATTTCTCTAGCTGCTTTTCTGATTAAAACCAAATGGTGGTGTCGAAGAACTTTAAAAATCATTTGTCGCGGTTTTGTGTGTAGAGGGTTCCTATGTGAGGGAATCCTGTGAGCCTTATCAATTTCAAACGTTTCTGAGAATTTCATTTGCAAAAGACCAGGCAATAAATTCTCCAAATATAATCTACAGTTATTTCCCTCAACATCTTCAGGCAAATTAAATATGCGTAAATGATATTGTCTGTTACGGTTTTCCATGTCCAATAATGCTGAGCACATAGGTGAAATTTTTGCCACAAGTGGAGAAAATGTGTCAATTTTGGCCTTATTATCCTGTATTTTGATGGAATTATCTGATATTTTCATTGACAGGCTGGCCATTTCTTTGCGCACATGTTTAACTTCAGAAGCAATAGTGTCTGTATTGACACGAAGTGCCTGAATTTCCTCCAATATTAAAGATAGTGAGGGTTCAGAAGACTCCACTACTTTAGATTTAGCAGGAGGAGGAGAAATTTGCTGCCTCCTTTTATTATTAATCGCACTTTTATTTTCCATTTTGAGTAAAAAGAGACAAAATGAGACTTGCAGAAGCAAAATAGTGTATGAAAAAGCGAAAGCTGTGGAAATAACCAGGAAATGACTGGTGCAGCAGCTAAAATGGGTAGGGGAGTGGCTAGGCCCAAGCCAGGCCCTTTCCTGAAAGTTCACTCCGCCCCTTGACAGAAAGCCTGGCTGTACCTGAAAGCAGTGCAAGGAGCAGGAACCAGGCGATAAAAAGACCCACTTCCGCTGCGCAGAATCGTCTAAAAAGCTCCACAGCAAAGGAAAGTTGTTTAGGGATGCAGTGTCCTCCACCAGAATGCCTTTTCTGACAGGAATTAGTCATTTAACCCGAAAAAACGGGCTGAATTAGCGTGAAGTCTCTCACGCGGCGGCCATCTTGAATCGCGCGCTCGCGCGTCTCACCCATCTTCATTTCTAATGGAAATTTCTGTCTTCCATACAGAAAAACCGGCTGAATGGAATTTTATCAATTTGGAAAAAACAGAGTACTTTCCACAGAAAGATTTCTTTTTGTGTGTTTTTGAGTAAATCATTTCAGCCTTTTTTGAGGAATTGGTCTTGGGTGCTTGGGGTGGTCATGAGGGTGATAAAGAATAGGTATATCTCGACAGCTAGTCACGCAGGAGTCCGGCGGTGAGGAAAAGTGAAAAATTGGGACCCTTTGATAGGATAGGCTGGGGGAGCGTTTTCTCCTGTCAACCATTTCTGTACTGCAGGACCGGTGCTGGTCCTGTAGTATCAAGAGCTCTGACTGACTGGAACTAGGTTGGAGAAAAATGGCATGCCTGTCATTACAGGACTTGGGATTTGGTAACCATATCCTAAAGAAAGATATCAGAGGGTAGGATAGGGACCCCTAGACCGCCTGGCGCTGGTGGAGGGGACGCAGAAGAACATAATCAGGGGTCTACCATACAAGCTTCACTTCCATATTACTGGAGTACTGCACACGTATCTTGGGGGCAGCTTCCACTGTACTGTTGCACGGTGAAGTGAAGCTTGAGCACCGATACCACAAGAGTAATGTGGCACAGATAAAACTAGTTAAAAAAAAATAATAAATGAAATGTAGGTTGGGGGTCTACAGGGGAGTAGCCTCCTGAAGGGAATGGGTATCCGACCTTGCCATACACCAGGTGCTGCGGCCAACCCCTTGCTGCACACGTCTGAAGGTCATGCGCAGTGGGGGTTTGGAAGCCGGTAGCAAAGTTGATCACAGGGCCTGGCTAAATGCCAAAGGCCGTTTGCGGGAGGATTAGTGTAGCTTCCAATTCCCCACAATGCACTGCTAATGATCTCGCATATTGTTCATAGTAGTCGGATCAAAATTGTTCTTTAACTCTGAAGAGGGATGTCATCTATGATGTGATTTAACATGCCATGAGTGATGTAATATGCGAGATCATAAGCAGGGCAAAATGGGGTAACAAGTTATAGGTGATAGACTAAACTATAACTGCGTATTCCAGTACTATTTAGTTTTTTTTAACATTAGTTCTTGTCTCATGCAACACCTAATTATAAGGTCATCATAAAGTTTGCTTTTTTCAGTGAATTCCTGGATTTCTTTTATTGCAGTCTAAATTGGCTCAGTGCCCAAACCTCAACAAGCATTAAACCCAGTTTTTTTAAGGACTTTAGAATGTGCATGGGCCAGGCTCATTGTCAGGCCCTGTGTGCAACCCTCCACTGCCACCCACCCAACCCAAGATGTGCATGGTCCTCATACATAGTGTGGGCTCACCACAGGGTCTCACCTCAAATCCAGACCTTCACCCAACCCTCAACAGGCAGCCAACCCCCACTGCCCACAGCCTCTAGTAGTGTGGAGCAGAGTTTGACACTGGGACTGCATCCAATCCTCCAAAAGCATCCACTGCGGGCGCCCAGCCATCTCTCTGCAAAAAATTGTCAACTAAACTTTTTACTGTTTTAAAATCAGGGCACTGTTAAGTGAATGAGAAGAAGGGTAGGGTGAGAAAAGAGATGTGAAAAGTGAATGCTGTACTTATGCAGATATCTCCCACTATTTTAAGCCCCTTTAAAAATATATTATGCCTCAAATTATTAAAAACTCATACCTTTCCTCATCATTTTTAAACTGCTGGTTTCATGCATGCATTTGCATCTCTATGATCATTTACTTCAGCTTGTTTCTCAGGAAAGGCTTAAAATTCAACATTGCCTATTCCAACAGAAGGGCGTTCGGGAGAACCTCACTTTAGTCTTGAATACAAAATATTACTGCTTCAGTTGTTCATTAGTACTCTGTTGTGAAGCTGTAGTTGATCGCTAGGGAGATAACTGACAGACTGCTGTTGGTATTGGAAGCACATGTTTCACTCTGTATGTCAGAATGTTTTACTGACTTGTAACAATAATAAATTTGCCTTGACTGCAGCTCTCTTGAGCACTAATCTTAATTTTTTATGACAAAAAGAAACCCCTGCCAATGGACAACGGATAGGAACAGTGGACAGGAGCTGATCGGCGTTGGCTGAGGAGAGCAAGTGAGCTGCGGGTGAGGCCGAGGAGTCGGCGGGCGAGGCCGAGGAGTCGCTCTACCACTTTACCACTTTTCCGCTTCTCTGCCTCACCGCCTTGCTGCCGTTTTCACTCTGCGTCTGGAGTCAGCTGAGACACGTGAGCGAGCAGCGGGCGAGCGGGCGGGGTTGAGGAGACGGGCCGGGTCGCTCCACAGCTTTGCCACCCTCTTCACTCCGTAGCAGATTCCTCTTGGAGAGACCGGTTGAGTGGGGGGGCCTGGCATGGTTGGACGCGGCTCCAGCAGGCCGACATTCCGAGTCTTAAGCCCCCCGCACCGGTGGTGGGACATCGCGGATGCTATTTGCTTGCTGCGGTTCTCCCGGCCAGTAGGGCAAAGCTGCGACTTGGCCAGAACACACCTGATACAGAGTCTATCAACTTCCGTGGCCTTATTTCTCACAAAAAACCAGGAGTATTTCAATTACTGCGAGCGCGGGAGCCGTAGTTGACCCCCGCTAAGAGTGAGCTGCTGGGCGATTGCGGAGGCGGCCTGGCTAGGTCCAGGTGCAGCCTGCGGTTTGCCTGAGGGCTCCCATTTGAATTGCATCCCGAGTGCAGTGCAGGGCACTGCTTATCGTGGAGAAGTGGAGCAGAGGAGTGAGCCTTTACATATGAAGAGTGTAGAGCAATCAATGAAAAACGAGAAAGAAGGATTGACTGGCAACAGCACCAGCAACAATAGGGGGGCTCTGCAGTTGGCTCACCCGTGAACATAGCAACTCTTCATGGCAGAGTCATTTATTTTAGCGTAGGACCAAGTTATATTCTCTAATAATAAAATATCCAGTGCTACAGCTATCCAGTTCTACCTTGTCTAGCTCTCACCCACCAACATCACCCCCTCATTTTTTATTTATTTAAAAAAAATAAAAAAAGTTAGTATTGTGGGGGAGGGAGTAACTCCATCAAAGACAGCAAAAATAAGCCCAGGCACCTCTCTGTCCATTTCCACGATAACTTGGCATGGCTTAGAAAAAAGTTACGGTCTCGTACCGTTTACATGAAAAGGGTGGGCAGGGCCCAAGCATAAATAAAAAGCAGTTGCAAAGTGGGCCACCCAGGTGCAGTAGCAGGGAGCACCACAGTCACAAAATTCTTTACCACCACTTCAAAAATAGTGGAACAAACAGCCCCCACTGTACAGGGCACCCCTCAAGACTGAGCCATCATCACAGATAAGACAGCAAGTGGGCTAGAGAACTCTAAGGCTGATATCAGTCAGCATTTGAGAGCAGATCATGAAAGAAAAAGACACCAGCTCTTCCAGAGCCTATGCATATTCGGGATCAACCCACTCAAACCACTCTAATAGTAAACAAATTAAAGGAGGCGCCTCAACAAATTTTAGATACTGATTTTACCCTTCCGGATATAGAGTGCTTACCGGTTTTATCTCCTGAATTCACCAAAACTATAAAAGATCCAATGCACCAACTTAATAGTACGCCAAATGACTTTCCTGATGTTATGCAAAACCTTTCTCTGTCCCCTGAGTTCCTCCTTTTTAATACGCTGCAATCCCCTAACAGGCGAGACCCAATAACAAGCACCTTCATCTCCTTACAGAGAATCATTGAGTCTATACTATCTCTCCTAGAAAAGAATTTGGAAAACTCAGATATTATACTTGAAACTCAAACAGGTATTCTACAACATCTCATGGACAAAAAGAGGAAATAACAACGAAACCAAGGGGCATATCTACAAGGGCTTTATCTCCGTTTTTCTGGCTTTAAAAGCCAGAAAAAACGGAGATAAAACTATCGCCCTATCAACAAGAGGGTGCTAACATGCATAATCGCATGTTAGCACCCTTTTTCCCGACGCCCCCCTTTGCATCTCTAATGAGATGCAAAGTGGGCGTCACTGGGCGTACCCCGGATGGACTGCCTTGAGAATATCGCTGATGTTTTCATCGCGATATTAACAAGGCAGCCCATAGGATTTTAGCAGACGTTAGATTTTGGCGAAAACGGCCGTTTTCGCCAAAATCTAACGTCTGCTAAAATCCTGACTTACCTATGTTAGACATAGGGGATGGATTATGCTGATACGACCACAGGGTCGTATCAGCAGTAGGTTATCGCTGCTTTGCAGGGAACATCGCTGGAAAACCAGCGATGTTCCCTGCAAAACGGCGATAACCTCGCTATCTCTGGAATTCTTATCGCCCTGGGGAAACGCGTTGTTAATAACGCGCTACCAGGGCGATACATACCAGAGATAGCCTGCGTTAGGGAATTCGATGCTCAGCACGGCCAGCGATAATTATCGCTGGCCGTTGATAATATGCCCCCAAGTTGTCAAAAACATATCGACAAGTCCTGAGAATGATAAGAACAGAAATGCCCAGTGTTCCAGTTTCTTTCTAGCTCCTGTTACCTCTTCTATTAGAAAATTGCAGAAGGTAACTTAAACTGGAAGCCCCTCTAATAAACAGGAACACAACCACGTTACTGATGGAAAAGCTCTCCGTAAATTATTTGAGGAATCCTTACCAGTGACCACTCCCCCCACTACCACTCTTATGTTTCCTATTTTTGCTCACAAAAACCAGCAAGAGATATTCGACTCGCCTTCTCAAAAAGATGATAAGGTTTTAGTTGATACCCTCAATATAAAGCAAACAGAGCTTGCGACAAAGCAAATCAAAAAAGGAAAAATACCCAGGGGAAATACAATAAAAACAATAATCAGAAGAAAAGAGCTAAGTGCAGAATATCAAGACGATCTCTAAGAAAAGTTACGTTTCCTCAATCTCAAACCCCGGAACAAGGGGATAAGAAAAACAATCATGTCCCAAAGGTTTTAGAAGCAATTCAAAAAATCAGAACAATCATTTTTATCATTTCAAACCAAAGAAGAAAAGAAACAATTAAATCCTCTGGCATTAAATTTTGTTACAAAATCCGCAAAACTCACCCAGGCCTCAATAATATCAGACACAGTAACGCAACCTTTCTGCAAGATACTACATGGCAGTGAGGAACAACCTATTTCCTGTATATTGGAATTAACTGATTTGTTCCCCAGTGATAACAACTCCTTAAATCGCGGGAGCATAATAGATTTACTTCATAAAATTAGTTCTCTCCGATCACTTACAACTGCAGAAATAATATTAGTCTCCTTCCCAAATAAATTCCTTCTCTCTGTGCCAACAGTTGAGTTCTGATCAAATGTAATCCCAACTATCATTTTAAAAGAAAGAGATATTTTTCATAAAAACGGTTTTGAAATTACCAAAGTTAAAGGAAAAGAATTTCAGGCCAACCCTATATGTGAGAAGAGAAGGAATGAGGCCGTATACAACACAATCAGCAATGGTCGGACCTCAAAATCTATAGGAACATTTTAGAAGGATCCTTAACGATCTCACTTACAGACAGAGAGCGCCGTATTTGGAACAGTTTTTCCTCAAAACAGGAGTCGCAATCTGACGACAATTCTTGGGCGTGGGTCTCGGGCTCTTTAAACAGTAATAAAGTGGGCATAGTTCAAAAACTCCCCTTTTAGCGGTAACCTAAAAATAGTCTCATGGAATATTGCTGGAAAATACCCAGAAAAGTTAGCCCTGTTACTGGAAAACTCCCTTTCAATAGTGATGCTGCAAGAAACATGGTCCTTGGCCCCTTTTTCCCAAAAAGACTGTTGCATGTTAGTTAGCGCTGCAGAGGCCACAAGAAGGGGGCATGCAAAAGGAGGCCTTGCAATCCTTCTAAAGGAAGAAATCCACTGGGACTTTGAGGAAATAGAGCTTTCTCTTCCGAACGTGCAATGCGTTAAAATCAAGTGTCGGAAAGAAAGCTCGGAACTAGCCCAAGATCTGCTACTCTTCAATGTATATATTCCACCTGGATCATCACAAGATCCCCTCATGGAAAAATCCTTTGAGAAAATAACCTCATCTTTAGAATCAAAGGGGTTTCCTCCGATGATAATTGCCGGGGACTTCAATGGTAAAATCTCGAACGCCCTTCAAGATAGTAGGAGAAACTTTGCACAAGAGGCAGCTTTCTCAATTCCTTTCTACATCTTTACAGCCAAGATAAAAGCAGACAGATGGGGGACACTATTTCTGTCCTACATTTCGGCAATGACTGGCATCATCTTAACTGGAAGGGTAAAAGGAGACATCCGGGCTGCATTCACAAGAATAGGTTCCTGTAGCTCCTCCATCCTGGACTATGTAATTTGCAGTATTGAGCTCTTTGCGAAAGTACGATCGTTAAACATTCTGTATGCTCACAAGAGCGATCATGCATTACTAAATATGGAAATTGAAATTTTAACATATACTACTTCTCCATGGTCTTTATATTCCTTGAATGGTCGGGCAGACGTCAATCAAAAAATAGGTCGGATTCACCGGAATTCTAAAGCAATGTACAAGATGAACACTATAATCTCTTCATCCATCCTAGACTATAAAAATAAGGAAGACGATCCTATAACCAGCTATGAAGACACAATGCAATCAGTGGTGGCCGCTGGCCACCCTTCAGGCAGACATAAACAAGCAAAACAAAGGCAAAGCCCACTCACATGGAAAGTGAGTAGATTCTCTGTCATCAAGCCTTAACAGCTTGACCAAAATGCAAATTCAATCATTTTCTGCTATCAGGCAAAGAGAAATAAGAAAGCTGAAAAAACGCAGTCAACAGGAAAAAAAGAAAGAAAATCAAGAGCACAAAAATAAAAATTGGGTCGATATTCAAACCGCTGTAAAATGTATAAGCAACAAGGCATTCTGGAGTATGGTAGCCAAGCAAATGGGGATAAGAAAATCAATTCAAGCATCGCCAGTCTCGTCATCAGACTGGAAAAAGCATATCCTCAAATTATATAAATCTAACCCACAACATCAGGAGCCATACTGCCAGCGGTCAGAAAGAAAGGACCAAAACGATCAGGATTTGTTGGCTCCGTCCTCCTCAAAGATCGCTTTCTTCATTAAAACCATCAGACCATCTGCAGCAATGGGGCCAGACAATATCCCCATCAAAGTTTTACAATCAAATCCTGATGAATGGAGTAAATTTTTAACTCCCATTTTCCAACACTGCTTTACAAGTGGAAAAATCCCCAAATCTTGGCGGGGGAGTATTGTGGTTCCCCTTTTAAAAAAAGGTTCTAGATCGAACCCACATAACTATCGACAAATCGCCCTCCTAAACTCCATGGGAAAGATTTTCGCAGCTTGCATTTTAGATCATCTGAAGGATTGGGCATTTTCGAATGGAGTAATTCCAATGACGCAGGCAGGTTTCCACCCAAAACATTCGGTAACAGATAATATTGCTGTTCTTCAAACTGTCCTAGATAAGTATGTATTGTGTAAATCACAAGTAGTTTACTGTGCTTTTATTGATTTTTCGACCGCTTTTGACAGTGTGGACAGGTCAACATTATGGAAGAAGCTAGAGAGTCTCGGGATTGCTTATGATCTTCTTACAATAATTATCTCATTGCATACAGAAACATAGTGTTGAGTCCAAATGGGGGAGAAAAGGCCCTATCTAGTTTAATTCCTATGATGAACAGTCTGAAACAAGGTTGCCTCCTAGCCCCCATGCTTTTCTCCATATATATAAGCGACCTTCTGTTTTTTTTTTCTACAAAATAACAATTTCCCACCAAAATTAGCGCAAAGGGATATACATAGCTTAATGTATGGTGACGATGAAATCATACTATATCGTACTCCAATCGGCCATCAAAGAAATCGAAATGTATTAAATCGATACGCAAAAGAGAACTTTTTGGTCCCTAATATCTCAAAAACCAAAGTCCTTCCCTTTAGCGGGAAAAGGCAGTTTCGCCCTTTCACTTGGTCACTTGGAGGTACTCAGATCAAGACGGTGAAATGATATTCTTATCTGGGCCAAATTTTCTCTCAAAACTTGCAAAACGCTCCCCACTTCCAATATATAGGGCGAAAGGCAGATGCTCATGTGGGGGCTTTGCAGAGATTATATTTATCTACTTGGAATAGACACTTCCAATCTCTGCTTGAGGTTTTCAGTATGAAAATTCCACCTATTTTATCTTTCGCTCTGGAATACACACAGATTAATACCTGGCAACCAATAAAAGTAAAAGAAGGGCTAATTTTACAGAAATTGTTAAATGTCGCCCAATCAGTTCCGGTCCAAGCATTACGTCTTGAGTTATCTTTGGTGAGCATATACACTAGAGCTATCTCTAATATAATAAGGTGGGCATACAATCTTTTACACGTACTCCCTGGAACTTTGAGTTATTGATTAAAATTAGAGACTTTTGGAAACGCATAGGCACAGTATACTTTTAATAAGAATCTCAATATAGCTCTTAATGCGTCCCAATGCACTGTAGCACTTTTGCGGGCCTGGACTCCACTGCATTTGAAACTCTTTTAAAAAAACACGACACCAAGAATGAGTTTCGAACTAAACATTGAACACTGCAGTCATTTAAAGCATTATAATCCATTTGTGAAAAGTTTAGTATATAAGTCTACTGATCAGTATCATTACTTTCAATTAGAACATAGAGTAAGACGTTGTATTCTCCTCTTGTGTCTGGGAATTCTTCCATTAAAAATGTTTACTTCTAAATGGAATACTCTAGACAATTGCTCAGGTATATGTGATTTATGGAATGGAGGAATACAAGATCTTACTCACGTGTTGCTAATTTGTCCAAATTCGACTTTGGTAGAGGCTCGGTGTCGGTTTATAAAGCCCATTAGTTGCAGATTTAATGCCATCTCAACCCAAGATTTAATCAAGCTGTATATGTCTCCCCCAAATGAATTTGTCTGTTACAACTTGTTCAACTTTTTAACAAGTTTTTTAAAAGTGTCCTCATTTTTGCTTTCTAGAGCACCAACCATAATTTCTAAGACAAAATGAAATGCCTCATTGCTGTCATTTGTAAAGGAAATGCTTTCAGTTTTACAGTTTTGATTCCATCAAGGTTGCATGTAGGTGTGGAACACTTTTGTTATAAATGCAGAATGTTAGCTCACTAGTTGTTTTTTAGAACACTGTGGTGAAGCTGCAGTAGAACAATGGGAAATAAATTGACAGGGTGGTGGTGGTGTTGGAAGTGCAGGTTTCACTCTGCATGGCAAAAAGAGGAGGAAGTTATTTGAAAAAGTGCCCTGGTTTTGACTTTCTCGAGCAATAACAATATTTTTGATTACAAAAAGACATCCTTATGTTCTTCATTACTGCAGTGTTCTCTGTAGGAAATGCTTTCAATTTTACATCTTTACTTCCATCAAGATGGTGTTCAGGCATGCCACTCTTTTCTTATAAATATAGGTTTGCGTTTTCGTTGTTCATTAGAGCACTGTGGTGCAGCTGCAGCAGAATGCAGAGGAATCAACTGACAGGCTACTGATGGTGTTGAAAATATTTTTCACTCACCATACCAGACTGTTTTCCTGAAATTGACGAGTGGCCTCAATTTTCTTTTCTAGAGCACTACCCATAATATTTATGACAAAATAAGCGAAATCAACTGACAGGCTGCTGCTGATGATGCTGCTGCTGTTGTTGAAAGTACACGTTTTATTCGGTATACCAGAATGTTGTTTCTGACATTGATCAAAAAGCTGTTTGAGAATTCATAGAAAATGTGTCTTCTTTATAGATTCTAGAGTACTAACCATAATTTCTATGACAATATGGCACCCTTCATTATGTACATTTCCTGAAGTATCCTCTGTAGGAAATGCTTTCAGTTTTTGAGCTTTGATTCCATCTAGATTGATTTTAGGTGTACCACACTTCTGTCATAAATACAAAATGTTAGCGATCTAGTTGTTCGTTAGAACACTGTAGTGAAGCTGCAGTAGAAAAGTGGGGAACACAGGGGATTCAACTGACAGGCTGCTGCTGTTGGAAGTACATGTTTTATTCAGAATATCAAACTTGATTCTCACATGGCTGAGGAAGATAATGAAAATGTTACATAGCCTGTATGAGAAAATCTTGAGAGAAAACTGTTTTCTTTCAAACATTTTTCATTGAATCCCAGCTGAAGATCAGCATTAGACCCCAACACAATTCCTAAAAATAGTATGAGACCACCAACAAATGATTTACAGTGTGACTGAAATCCGTTTTCACCTTTCATATGGGTTCCTTTTGTGACCCTCTAAAACAGGCTTTCACTACAATGCTTTTCAATGGGCACTAAGGGCCTGATTTAGATCAAGAAATGGAATCTAGCACTCTGTAGGCTCCTAAATCAAATAAACTGGTTTCCAGAGTGCTTTGGTCAAAGTTAAAGTTCATGCATCCTATTTCAGTCCCCAACACTGCTAACATGAGATGGAATTTTTTCCAACTTAGGGCCCGATTACGATGCGGTTTGGAAATCTTCCCAATCAAATGGGTTTGGGAATGGTTTCCGACCGAATGCATAGGCTCCCATTGAAGAAAGGGGTGGCTGGGGAAAATTGGGCACCCTGTGGTGGGCACCCACTGGTGCCTGCCACACTGTGCATGGCTGGTAAGGGGGGACGCGTGGGTACCCCCATGGGCCCGATTGGGAAGGCTTCGGGTGCAGGGGGGCCCGCTACGGGCCCCCAAAGTATGATTCTGACTGCCGATTCGAGTCAGACAGCATGATTCAGAAAGGCTGTCTGAATCCAGCATCGTACTCGGTCGTTAGGAAATGCGGCCCGTAGAGACATACGATTCTGCTCCGTACGGCTCGGTCATTCCGAATGCCATCAGGTTCGGATTGGGATATTCCTAACGCCTAACTCGCATCGTACTTGGTTGTTCAGAAACCTTTCCGAGTCGGTCGGGAAGACACGTTCCTGATCCGATTCAGACGGAGCAAATGCCGTTAGGAGGCCTTCCTAACCGCATTGTAATCGGCCCCTTAGATGTAGACTCATGAGGCACTCCTGTGGAGACCTGGACTTGAATGCAACATGGTGAATAACTTCCAGTGTGGATTTTCCACATTGAATCACTACGTTACTAGTTACCCACTGGAACTAAGGGCACCTCTGGGTCTCAAACCCGCACCCAGTTGCACAAATATTTGATGTACTAGCAGCATTAGGCTTTTATTTACCTCATTTCATTCCCATAATCATTGGTGTCACGTCTTTTCGGGACTCATTGGGGCTCAATTTGGACTCAATTTGAATTTGAGTCCTGATGATGATCCCTATACTATTCTAGGGAAATCGAAATGTTGACTAACCACTATCACACACCATACCTGAAATATATAAGAAACGGACTGTGTTCTTGTCTTTTGATACACTCTCTAAATCACTATTTATCACTTGTGTATCAAGTTTACGAGGGCACCAAGCACCTTTCTCACTACACATCCACCATGCTGTCACTGATGTTTTTATTTTTTCCAATTTAACTGATAAAAGCACTCATTTGGTTGATTGTAATTGAGTTTCTTTTGCAAATGTTTTTATTGACAGCACAGTTATGATACAGCAGTTGTGAGTAGAACTCCATCATGTAAATATATGAGCACATAGTATGATTTCAAAATAACTGTAGGGCGTTAGAGTTACCTGCAACACTTAAAAGTTTGTGGCTGTAGTGTTGAAAGTTACTGTGTGGTCATTAACAGTATAAAGGAGAAGAAGAAGAAGAAGAAGAAGAAGAAGAAGAAGAAGAAGAAGAAGAAGAAGAAGAAGAAGAAGAAGAAGAAGAAGAAGAAAGAAACAGTAAATACATAAACAACTCGAGAGCTCCGAGGTCCATAATAATCAAGCAAGAATACCTGGAGACACTTCATGTTTCCCTTCTTTCTGAAGCAGGAGCTGGTTCACCATATGTACATGTACAATCAAGAGAGCAATGAAATAATTTTCGTGTGAAACTGGTTCCTGCTCTGCATGCCACTGGAGGGGAGGAAGAGAGGAGACGGGCTGTTTGAAATGATCCACATGACAGATTGCAATCAGGGAGTGGGTTGGTGCCAACGTGGGCGGTATGTCAGGAGCAGAGTGTGAGAATGCTGAATAAATAGGGAACGGTGTGTGGCAGAGAGCGGCAGTGGAGCAGCCACAATGCCACTTGGTGATATGGAACAGTCGCATGTAGGTGACATGGTAGTAGCTCATGGAGGGTGTTTTTCAGATTTCACTTTCACTTTAAGTAGAAAAGTCTCCTAGCATTCACCTCCCATGTGGGAGTTACCCCTCATATAGGGTAGCTTAAGGATGTGGGCTTCCGCCCTAGTCCATGTCAATAACACACAGGGTCAACGTTGGAGGTCTGGGGGAAGGGGGATTTCCATGCCATGGTTATGTTGCATTTAAACAGGACAAAGGCTAGATCAATGATGCAATGTACATTTTTATCACCCTTCTCTTTGGGGCGCAGTCCCAACAAACAAGATTCGGGAGTGGAAGTGAGGGTATGTGCCGACACTTCAGCCAACATTTGCGGTGACCATCATTCACTTTGGTTGCAGTGATGTGCATACCCATACCATATTGAAAGCATCTGCATTCTGCAACTTGCATGTGGGGCACTTTGAGTAGAGTGCCGGGGACATAAGCTGGATTTGCCGTGGGAAGAGGTAAGTGTGGTGTATGTAGTTGGACTGCGTGAAGCGGAAACTGGGGTTGCGAGACACACCCTTCACCAGCTGGAGAGCACCAGCCAAAGCGGCATCGGAGAGTGGCTGTTGTTCCATCCAGCTCGGGTCTTCGTTGCGTACTCAGAGGGAGGGTATTTAGTGCGGTGCATAAGGTTGTGATGGCGTGTTGAGTGCTAGTGGCAGTCAGTAATGTGTTCAGTATCTGAGAAGTCGGTGGTTCGTCGTCCCCATTGTTCCTCTTCTTGTTAATCACTTGTTGAAGAGTGTGGTGTGTTAAAAACTGCACGGCATTCAGCCCACAAGCTTCCACCAGTTTCTGAAACTACGTGTGCGTTCCCTCCTTATAGAGATTGCCTACATATGTAATCTCTGCGTAATTCCATGGAGCCGGTTCAATGTGTTGCACCGCCAGCGCACTTGCAGTAGATCCCAGATAAGAATTGATGGTGAGTATGGAAATGTGGGGCCCTTGGGGTGCTTGAATCTGTGACAACAGGCATGGGCTACTGCTATCTGTCTGATCTCATGTCTCGGGTGGACAGTAGCATCAGACAGCCAGGTATAGCTGCTCAGCCCCTGCAATACCACACGCACGAGCAAAGTTTCAGGGTTTTGTGTGTCCCTAACCACTCCATTGTAATCATGCCACAGAATAGTAGAGCTCGAGATTGGGTGCTCCAAGTCTGCCCTTGGCTGTAGTGTGGATAGTGCAACCCGGCGGCGGCCCGAACTCCATATCAGCTCCAGTAGTAGGTCATATAGTTCATGAAAGAAGCTTCCAGGGAGCACAAAGGGAAGGGCTGCAAAGAAAGACAGCAACCGGGGAAGAACTAACGTTTTAAAGAGTGCCACTTGATCTAACGGGGACAAGGGAAGTGAGCACCAGAAGGGCAAGGATATGGAGCCTATTGCTTTGTCGAGATTACCCTCCTTAAGGTCCCTCTCGGTGTGACAAAACTGTATGCCTAAGTATTTGAAAGTGTCATAACACCACTGCAAATGAGTCCTTGGGGGTTGCACCAGACTCTTGATCGGTCTGTTTGCTACGGGAAACAAACATGATTTTGGCCATTTCACTCATACACCAGAAATCGTGTCAAAACCATCCAGAATCTGCATGAGACCCATAAGCGAAGACCCCATCTTCTATGGGAAGACCAAGGCATTATCGGCAAGTAACGAGATTATGTGATACATGTCTCATTTACGAATGCCCTAGCCAACTGCCCACTGGTGAAGTTGGCAGGCCAGGGGCAATGGGAAAATGAGAGGGGATAGCGGGCAGCCATGTCTGGTACCCCTACAAATGTCAAACCTGCCAGAAATCAGTTGCCCAGTCTTCACTCGTGCCATAGGACCAGCATACAAGGTGCGAACCCAGCGCAAGAATCCCAGTTTGAATCCCGACCAGAGGCCCAAGTCACATCAGCAGTCATTGAAACTGGCAATCTGCCATGAGTGCTTTGTTCTGATCCCCGCTGTCCAAAGACTGCTAGTTCAGGGTGCAAACCCACTATTCGGGAGGGCACAGGGGCACCAGGGACCAGGGTGTCCAGCAGGCACCACAAGGGCGTGGCCACTAACGGCATTGCAGGTTTCAGACAGAGTAGTGCCAGAATTAGAAGGACAGAGTTCAGCCTCACTAATATAGTGCAGGCAGGAGGTGCATGCCGACCCCCAGTTCATTAGAGAGGAGAAGCAGGCCGCAGTCCACATGCTCACAGCATGGCAACTGCGAGCAGGATGGGCAAGTGGCAAGGAATGCAAGTCACCGGACACTGCAGTATCCGGTCATGTACTGCTGGGCACAGATGTATGCCTTTGATCACTGTCTCTGTGCCACCTTGGTGCAGAGCATCAGTGTGGTCTCAAGGGGACTGTCCAGCTCACCAGCAATTGTAGAGGTCTCAACTGCAGCTGTGGCTTCTGGGTGCATGACAGGCTTCAAGTCCATGTGTGCGGCAGCTGGAGCAAGATCTCATCTCGTAGGGATCCTGCATGGGTGGCACCATACAGGGTGGCAGCCCTGATCCAAAGCAAAGGGCAGCACAGTCTCTCCCCGATGCACAGGCTGGTTGAGCAGTTTGGGGCCTGCACAGGGAGAAGGCATTTGGGGATTCCCATCAAGCCCAGTCACAGCATGGTCGCTTCTAGCACTTCAGGATTCCAGTAGAGAGCCAGAGAAGAGTCCAGCAAGGCTCCTCACTCTCACACAGAAGCGACAGCCCTGAGCCTATGTGGGGGAGGGGGTGCGCACTCTGGCAGTGCAGCATGCCTCATCGGACACCGCGCTGGATCCTCTGCTCAATGTTCAACACATCCGTCGGGGTCCCAGGCAACAGAGGGCGTCCAGTGTGGTGCAAGGCCAACCAGGCCCACTCCGCTCACCCAGTAACAATAGGTGGCACACGCCTGGCACCTGTGCAGTGCAGCAGTCGTAGGTATAGACACCCCCAGCTCAGGGCACCCTCCAGCATCCACAGGCATGTCACAGCGCTCCAGGCCTCCAACAGAGCCGCCGTTTCAAATCAAATCATGCAGCCAGTAAAGAACCGGGTGAGCACCACCATCCCAGCGGAGGCTGTATCTGGTGATGCCTCCAGGTCAGGCATAACAATAAGGCAGGTATGCAGGCTGAAGGTGTTAGGGATGCGAGGGATAAATGCAGGATAAATAGCGGGCCCAGCACGAAGCTCCAATTTACACATCTGTTGCGGGCACCATCTTAGCCACTCCCCTCCCCCCCGATTGTAATTGACTTTGGTATTACCAGCCCAGGTACCACTGTGTTTTTTGACATAAGCTCATCCAAGGTCCCAGAGCACCCTTGGATTTCTTCGTTACTTATAAATATGATCCTTTCTTGTTCCTGGCCTCATAGGTTATGGGCATACTCTGTTCACTCTCTTTGAACAGTGGTGAGAATCAGAGGATTAGATTATATCCCCCTGTGAAGTATGGATACCAAACTCAAGATATATATGCAAGAAACATTTGCAGGCCTGCCATACGATGTACGGACAAAGGTTTGATGTATTGGTTCGAATAAGAGTGTATGGATCACTTCAATGTCTCCTGCACCCATTGTGCCATCCATTCTCTCTAGGCAAAGTAGGGAGAGACCAAGCAGAGACAAATTGTTATTGGCCAAGTAGAGACTAAGCCTGGGCAAAGCATACATAATTTCCTTTCATTTATACAAAATAGGCAAAACGTTATGCAACATTGCACACTAATATGTGAAATGTCATTCTGCCATTTCTTATCGAAAATGGATGGGAGAAAGTGATTTGTGCCATAAAAAATAAATGTGCATAAGGGATTGGGAACTTCAGACTACAGCCTTCTTCTACCCATCTGCTTTATTTTCTTCATTTATTTCCACTTTGTCTTTTCTCCTTTCCCCTTTATGCATTTATGTATGTTTTATTTTTATTGCGCGATCCTAACCAAAAAGGCAGTGGAGAGGTTTACAGGTTCAAATACTAGTATACAGTCACTGAGTGATAGGAGGGGTTGCTGGTTATTGGATTTACACTGCAATGTAATGTAGTGTTATTTAAAGAGATGTATCTTCAACTCTTTCCTAAATTGGAGCAGCATTTGAGTGCTCCTTATGGATACAGGAATGTTCCAGATCCAGGGTGCATAGATGGAAAAGGCGTGCTACCTTCTATTTTTATTTTTTTCATTTCTTGGTACCCTCTGGTTGTGGGTATACTGGGAGCCACCAGAGAATGTATGCTTGTTAGTACAAAAAGCAGAGGTGTTGTAAATGATTGCTTTGTAAATGAAGCAGCTGGTTTTGTGGATAGTGCAGGCCAGGAAGAGGAGCCAATGATGTTCCGATAGGATGGGGCTATGTGATAGATTAGATGTGTTGTGGCGTGGTGTGTAGGATGCCCTTAAAGGATGTCAGTGTGGAGCCTGGGAGGCCATGGAGCAGGTCATAACCACCATCCAGATGAGAGAGCACGAGGTCTTGAAAGCAGTTCTGAAATCACTTTCTGTAAGAAATGGTGTCACTTTGTATAGAAAAGAGACCTGATACCAGGCTGTCTTTGTGTTTTTTTGGCAATGTGTTCCTTGAGGCTGAAGATGGTGTCCAAGAGGAATTCTAGTGACTTGGCATTCAGAGAAATATGTCAAGCTCCATGTCATTGAGCAAGGTTTGTACTATTTCTTGCTTGCTGTGCTTGGCAAACCACAGGAATTCAGTCTTGGTTAGATTGAGCTTTAGATAGGCACTGGATAAGCACAGACAGTGTTTGAGGCCTTGGATGGCTGGAGCATAGGACTTTCAGGTACAGTTATGAATTGTCTGCATCATATTAGTGAATCTTGATACTGTTATATGTGAGTAAAGCCCCCAAGAAGTTTCATTTAGAGGTTGAAAATTACATAAGACAGAAAGTGCCATGGGGGACCACACAGGCGATAGGGATCCTGTGGGACCTGCTGGAGGTCATGTGTACATTTTGGTGTTGTTGGGAAAGGTAGGAGGAGAAACAGTAAAGGACTTTGCCAGCAAATCCTATGTGTGTCTTCAGGATGTGGATGAGGGTCAGATGGCATTGTCTGAGATGTGTAATGTAGTGGTCTCCATGCTGCAGTATGACCTGAGCCAGACTGGACGTCATGCGGGAAATGGTTCAGATTTATATGATCTTAGAGTTGAGCACAGACAACTTTCTCAATAATCTTGCCAATGAAGGGTAGTTGAGTGATGGGTCAGCAGTTGGAGAGATACTGACTGTGCAGCTCTTCTCGAATGGATAGAATGTTATACCAATGCCACTTCAGGGGTATTAAGCACTATATAAATGCAATTTCAATTTCAATCACATAGTTTTTGATGAGGTCAGAGCCTAAGCTCTAGCTAGTGATGCCTCCATTGCTCCATTAATAACTCTGCTTCTAAAACGCCAGTATACTGGTACAGTAGAAAGTGCAGCTGCTGGTCAGTTGTAATTCGAAGGTACTTGGCTATTTGACAAAGGTTTAGAGGAAACGATGCATACGCTTCTTAAGGGGAAGAAGAATTATTTGTCTTTTAGACAGCATCAGGAACAGCAGCAACAATGCATTTGTTTTTCTACCTCATGTTAAGGCAATACAATTCCTTTCAGTAAGCCATCATGGAGGCAGCAGTCTCAATTCCATCCAAAAATCATAAAGGAAATGGCTACTGCATCACTACTCTCAGAAACAGAAACATACCTCTGTGTCAAAACAACAGCAGTCCAATTTATGCTGTAAATGGCCATAACTTTAGGAGGTTGCCTATACAGAAGACTGGGATAAATCTGATGTATGACTTTTATGTCTACCAAAACGGTTTCTCAAGCTGTCATACTTCTACATCTCCAAGGAAGGTTAAGTTAATCCTTTCTGGATGATTGCCCACTTCCTGCTCCTACTGCTCAGCTGACTTTGTTGGGTCTGAAGGTAGTATTTTTGTCGGCAACTGCACAGGTTTCAACTCAATCTTCAGAAGTGCCAGTTGTTGCCACATTCACAGGATTGTATATCCATTGGAACATGATTAATTGCAGATCTGAAAAGAGCACCACAAGAGTACTACATCTCCATCTACTTTTGTAATTTCCACTTGCGATGTCATCCACCTCAATTTGCCTCTGGTTGAAATTACAAGGTCACCTGAGAGAGTGTATTCATGGTGTCTTGGGTACATCTCCATCTGTGCCCTCTGTGTTTACATCTCATGATTATTGAAAACTTGCATTGTAAGACTTCGAGACCGTGATTCCAGTGTTGCAAGAATTGAGAGACTGCCTTCAGTGGTGTTGGATCTTCAGTTCCCAACCATGGGTCTTCCCCTTCAGTAGGATCCTTCATTTTTGGTAGCAACATATGCCAGCTCCTTTGGAGAGGGGGCAATTCTGGGATCTGTACCAACTCAAGCTCAATGATATTGGATTAAAAGTTGTCCATCTTTCATTTGGAGACATTTGTCAACTGTTTAGAGGAGTCTACAACATTATCAGTCTCACATCTAAACCAACATGTTCTGGTAAGATCTGACAATAGAGTGAATGTGGCACACACAAATCCAAGAAGGGAATTAATCTGAATCCTTAGGTCTGGTGTTGAATCATCAGTGCACCTTTGCAAAACATCATTTTGTTTCTGTCAGCAACTCACATCAAGGGTTTAACTAATACTCACATGGATCAGTTCAGTAGGATCTGACTCTTACCCCAGAAGATATGCAAAAGGTTTGGGAATCCTTTTTGCATCCCCATCTAATGTGCAGCTCCCGTAGTTCTGTTCTCAATATCCAATAATGGGAGATTGGAGAGTAGATGCATTGACAGTGAAATAACCTCAGAAACTTGTTTAACCCCCTTCCTCATTTCCACTAATTTTCAATCTACTTACCTGAATCAGAAAGGATGAGAAGTGAGTAATTTTAGTAGCCCCATTTTGGTTGAAGAGGATTTGGTTTCTTCTGCTTATATCCTGTCCCTTTAAATTAATCCTTCTTGAAGACATCAATTTGTGCAATTTTCATTACATTATCCAGCGGGTTGCCTACCAAGGAAACTTGGAGATTGCGAGGAGTGGGTTGTGCAGCAAAGGTTTACCAAGGCACTTAGTAATAGTTATTCAAAAGATCTGTGAACCACCCACTTTTAAAGCTTACAACCATTGACAAACCCCTTTCAGAGGTCCACGGTCCAAGCAGGAGCTACTGGGCCCAGCTCAGACTGAGGCATTTTACTCCTCATGTCCCTGGGCCTGGCTTACTATGGGCTCTGTGTCACTCGACCAAGTACTACCCTTTCAGCTTTTTACTCTCAGTGTTAGTATAGTTTAAGCAATCCAAGTCTTCAGGGGGGAGGTAGGGGCAGGGTTTACACTTGCCCAAGACTCAAAGCACACGCAACAACTCAAATAAATGAATATCCAGCCAAATACTTATTATGCAATGGGTAGCATTTATATACAAAATATAAGTGAAAAACATCACACAATGATTAATATACACAGACTTTGTAAGGCTGGAATACTAACGTTGTCTGAGCCCTATCCTAAGTCCCACTCCCTGGTGACTAATTATGAATATTACCCATCCATGTGAGGCAAAATTCAGGCTAGGCCCCACTAGTAATTACAAGTCTTAGAAGTGCAACGGTGGCTTTCAAAGTCAAAGTATCCCAGGGCTGTAGTGCTATGGTTAGAGCAAGTTCTTCCAAGGGCTCTGTGACCCCAGGATCAGTCTTACCCTCTACCGCTGATGTTGAGATGCAGAATGCCTGGGAGGGCATCAGCAGCCTGGAACCACCCGGCCATTTGGCTTCACGGTCGACATGAGAAAGTACTGGTCGATGAGCTGTAGCCTCGTCTCTGAAGGCAAAGTAACTGGATGTCCACATCACTTCTCATGTTGGGCGGCACTTCCTTCTGAACCCAGCTGTAATTCTCTGGCAGAGTCTTGTCTCTGATGGCAAAGTAGATTTTCTGATTACACAGATCGCAACCCAACGTGCTCCACATTCGTACACCAAACAAGAGCGATGGCCTTTTCTTTTATCCGTGGCACCCACCTGCATTCAGGGTTCGAGAGTAGAAGTACACAGGGTGACAGCCCTCTCAGGTCACAGTGCTGCACAGGGCAATGGCCCTCCACTGTCACAGCGATGCACTAGGGCATAGGCTCTTAATCTGTACAGTGACCCCTTCTGGCATATGGGTTGCTTACTTTAGTGGCAGAGGGGCAGACATCGCCGTCGCTGCAATGGTCAACATGAGCGGCATATGAGCAGACTGCCCAATCGGTACTGTGGTCCCAACTGAACCATACATTTCACAGTTTGCTTAAGGAGTCCATTTGAAAGAATGCCAAATGACCCTCACTCCAGATGCTCTTGTCTTTCTCACAGGGGCCACTGATTTGATAGGCAGATAGATGATTTTGCTGCAGGATCCAGGGCAAGTGGTCTTTATTCTACTGTGTGATGGGCCTTCACCCAGCAGGGAGACTAACAGACCTTAGTCTGCAGTCCTGGTCACAACAGGCAGAAGTCATGCTGAGCTTTTCCCTGAAGTACAGCCACAGTTTGACTATTTCAGAAACGTTTTAAGGCATCAGCAAAGTGAGCACTTGTCCAGGGCACCCACCTTCTAAGGAGTGCCCTGGGAAAGTGAACTTTCACTATATTGGACCTCTTTCAATTCTGTTTCTCTGTTTAAAACTCTGCCTTTCTGCTACTTCTACCCCTCTAGCCAAGAATTTCTGGGGTCCTGGGCAAGTCATTTTTAAACTGTTTGTATGTGGTCATGTCACAATTTATCATATAATTTAGTATTGTTTCGCATCATGCAGACTTGAATTAGCAGGCAAAGCAAAAGAAATCTCAAATTAGTTTCCGTAAGTGCTTTGTGCACCCCTCCCTGTCTAACATGTCCACAATCTGTGAAGCAGGCCTAGGTCATGGAGCACAATCATGATCCATAATCGCCCATGGTCAAAAATTGGAACCAAGAACACAGATATTGTTGCAGCTGAGGCACTTAGGGCAGGGGTGCACATCCATCACCATGGAGGTGACTTTTTCATCCCAACACCATCATTGGAGTGTTTTCAGAAAATGAGAAATTAAGTATTTAGTATCCCATTTGGACTTCAGTTTTTCTTTTCGTAGTTTTATATAGCGTGAACTTGACCCAAAGGTATTAGTACTTAACATGAGCACCAGTTGCGTTACACAAGGACACATTCATTTTTTTTAGGCACAGGGAGATTAAGTGATTTGCCCAGAATCACTGGATGTTGAGCGTCATTGCAGAGACTCAAACCCAGTTCCCCAGATTAGAGATCGACAGCCCTAGCCGTTAGGTTACATCCTCTCCCAATTTTGCCTCTTTGTTGAAATTTCTATGGGTTGGTTTACACCTAGATCTATTAATATCCACACCAGGGCACAATGGGAAGTGAGTGAACATTTCAAGATCCCTGGGCTAAATTAGGGGATGGCTAAATTTTAGCAGCTGATCTACTGAAGAACTTTTGATTTTCTTGTCCAATTACTCATTGCATCTCCCCACGTTGGGATCTCGCTTTGGTTTAAGGGGTACTGCAAAATCATCCATTTGAACCACTCTTTTTATTAGATCTTATGATCCTGACACTGAAGAAGCCTTTTTAGTGGTGGTTAACTCAGCTAGCAGAATTGGTGAGCTCGATGTTCTTATATCTCATGCTCCTTTTCTTTCTTTCCCGGAGGATGAATGATTTGTGTTGTACTATATCCTAATCAGCACTTTATTCCAAAGCTTTACTCGGCTATTCCTAAGGCTCAGAACATAGTCCTTCCAGTCTTTGTACATCCTCCTTCTTCAAAAGAAGAGACGAAATGGCCTTTACTGGATTTAAAACAAGCATCTCTGCCCTTTTAGACTCTCTGATCAATTATTTGTAAATGTCGGTACAGCAGGCCAAGGTTGGAGATTCTCTATCATGTTGAACAGGCGGTGTATTAGGTCTACCATTGCTGTAGACTACATTTTATTTGAAATGCCTTATCCAGTTGGGATTCAAGACAAATCCACTATGAGTCTGACTTCTCAATGGTTCTTTTATCAAAGATCTGAAGAGCAGTCACCTGAACAGCTTATGGTACCCATCTGTGTTGGGCAGAGCTTTCGTGTCATCTTTTTTGAAAGTTTTTTCCTGCCTCAGGGTGAGACTCGCACTCATGACTAATGACTGGGCCAAGGATTAGTAGGACTAAGTGTAATGAAAATTACCGATAAGTAGTCAGTACATTCACCTAAATGGTGAGAAAAAACATTTTGGCAATGGCTTACTTTTTTATGTGGGCAGTCTGAGTGTGATTTTTTTATAGTGTAGTGAGTTTCATCTGCTGCTGAGTGTGGTGGGGTCATGATTATTTAATTTTCCACCCCTTTGCATTAGCAGGTGTGTTGAAAACGAATGATCCCTTGTTGCTTTATGTGTTGTTTAGTAGTTCCAACTCAGTTTACTGTGCATGAATTTTTTTATTTTTACATCAAATAAAAAATGTCGATTTTTTAAATATGAAAAAGTAGCAATTTTATGATAGAATAAATGTGCCTTTCTTCTATTTTTCTCTTAGTGCTGTTTGTGTTATTTCCTGTCTGCATGATTTCTTCTTACTTCCTTTGCAGTATCAGTGAGAGCCCACGTGTGGTTTGTGGTACACTCTAAGGCTTAGTTGGAGCATATATGAGCTTCTTTGGAATTTAGTACTAATGATGTAGATTTGGTTATAATTAGATTACATTTCGTAGGTGTGTTTGTGTATTTGCCCTTCCTTTCCTCTCTATGCCCCTCCCATTCCGAAGTGGATATTCCCCATTTCCCAACCACTTTCCCTTGCACCTTACACATTAACAACAAAAAACATATACCTCTCTGTGTTGAGTTCTCTGCCCATGTGACAGAGAAATACACACATAAAAGATAGGAGAGGCATATGCAAAGATCTCTATCTGCACTTTAGAGAAAATCATTTGTGAGTATGTAAATGAATACTACTGGAGCATTACTTTACATACTTAACAAGAAATGCTTTGGTAAATAGACACCCTAGTATGAGAATGTTTCTTTTGTGAGTTACTGGAGAATTTAGCATGGTTCTGGCTCTCTTAGACTGACAATGCACACCCCTGAGTGGGACCTTCTGCCGCCATAAACCTGCAGTCTTCATTAAATTATCATCGAGACAAGCAATATTGAGTAATATTCGTAAAATAAGCCTGCTTCATGGATTTAGGCAAGGCCATGTACTACCATTAAGAGGAGTTGACTGTCCAGAACTCCTACACCATCAATGTTTCACACTCAGAGGGAGAGGAAAATAGCAATAGGGCTCATGTATTGATGTCTTTAGAGAGCTAGACAACCACAGAAAAAGGTGGGAGGAGCTAGTCTGCTGCAGGGGTTCGCCAGCTAATGGACCTTCAACAATAAGTACCAGGCCACCATTAGACAGCAGAGTTCTGCCTATGATCGTATCACAGATGCGAGGAACCATCCATAAACTGAGGCACACAGCAGAGTTAACCATTATTGCTGACAAATGTAATAGTAAAACAAAAATAATGTTAACTTACATCCACTTCTAAGGATATCACCGGGCCATAAACTAGTTCTGTGCTTCATCAGTGAGTACACTATTAAATAGTCGGTGGGGTAAGAGGCGTCACATTTTTCACGGAGAAACGGGATGAGTCTTGTTAACAAAGAAACATAAGAAAAGGACAACCAAATGCAAGTGCACATTTCTGTCACAAGTAAGCATGGGATTCTGCGATTTGGACACTTTCCAATCTATACTTTCTATGTTTTCTGACAATCCAATCTGTGAATTCTTAAACCCTCATTACCATTGGCCCAGCTAGGGTTGTGATCAGTATTTAACTTTTTTAATGGAAAATGAATTTTAAAAGCTGCCAAAGTTATCATCTACTACAAATTGTGCATAACTTGTGGATATTGGTGCCTTGTGCACCCAAATAGGCATGTACTTGCATTTATTGAGCATTCATTTTCTAGGTAAAATTTGACAGGTTTCACCTGCGGCCATTGGCTACATTATTTTTTTTACAGTATAATTAATATTATTTATAACACACAATTGCTAGGTGTGACGTAAATTCATAATAAGTATAACAAAAGTGATGGATGGAATGATTGAATTAATCTCAACCATTGGTAATTACTCATGGCCGCATCTCTGTCCATCGTTATTTGGCAAATCATGCCACTTCAGTCTTGACCTTGCTCCAATAGGAACAGTCGAACTCGAACTGCCGGGAAAGTCCTCCCTGAACCGAAACTCAAGCAACTTATTCATAAGACAGCAGAGAAGCTGAGATTAGTAGAGAAATCACCGGCAGTAATATGAACCACATTTCTATGGTGCCATTTTGTTCTCAAAGTATGGCATTAGAAAGAAAACCAGTAAACATGGATCAAACAGCAGTAAAATCAACATATACCCGTGTCGATATTACTTGCTAAAGGCCTGGAACGGAAATATCTCTTGTTCTGTTTAATATCTTCCTTTAAAAATACCGCTGCCACTTAAATAAGGTCACATCCTAACTGTACTGCTGCCTCATTGTCGTTAGCAGGAACAGAAAGTACTAGACAGATGCCTGTCTTAATAATTTTTAAAAACCATACAAGTGAGGAATAGACTGACTAAAGTATTTTTTTTTTTTCATAGACTTTTCTTTACCAGGTTTTGCGTAGAATAGATGAGGGTATTTCTGGTTGTATCAATACGGATATTTAAAGTAGACTTCGTAAAAAATCTTTCTTTTGCAATACATTTTAATGGTAGTCTACTTCTAAGCAGCAGTTTATGATTTTCTGTCCTCGTTTTAAATTTCCATTACTATGGAAAATATTAAGCAAAATAACATATGTTCCTTTAGATAGAACACAAGTGAGAGGACGTATTAGCTATAAATCACTGCCTAATTTGTGAGTTACATCTCTCTTACTCTACCAACAGAGAATCATTTGTGGGGTTTTATATCTGCTCAGCTGGTAATTAACATGACCTCAAAATTAATTGCGCAGAAAATGAGATCATTACGGTAGTGTCAACGTGGTCAGAGGGACAGTATTAAGGTTAAGCATCTTATATTAATCTGCTCTGCTGACAGCGGTGAGTTGATTTCATCTATGTTTAACTATTGCAAAGGGGGACTGGAGAAGAGTTTGCAGAGCAAATAATTTACAAGTATTCTTAACCTATTTATATTTCACATCAGTAAAATAATACTTTACAGAAATCAAGAAATCACATGAATAACATATAGAATTATAGATGGATAACAGTGAATTATAGGGACTTTTTTACCCAGGAATGCAGAATGACATCAAATAGACAAGAGCAAAGCTCGAGTTGTCTGTGATGTCACTCAGAACCCCAAGGTGAAAAACAGACCTGTAATTCACTTTTACAGATCTATCATTTTATGTTATGTATAAACCTTAAATTCATCTGCCCCTGGAGAGGGGATCCAGAGAGCACAAGGGCAGAAAAGTAACAAGGGAGCCATACATAACATGGCCTCTCCTTCCTGTCCCATATGTGAAAAATAAAACCCTTACATTCCATCCTTAACCAACCCCAACATTTCTTCCCCCTCTTACAGCTGTGCTTTCTGCTTCTAGTCAAAGCAGACAAGCAGTGCTGCGTTGTTTGGGAGCCCTGTCAGCCTGACCTGGAATGCCATTAGGGCAAAGCAACAGTGGATAACGAGTTTTGTTATCAACTGTTTATACACCAGATTAAGAAATTGATGTAATTGATAGAGCTCTTAATGAGAGCCATACATAACATGTATAATTATAGAAAGGTTAAAAGTAGACCTGTAGGGAAATTCCACTTGTGAAATTGGTGAATTTTGTTAACTCAGCATTACACCTTGCAATGCAGAGCTCTTGACATATTCCGCCAATCGGCACTTGGTGGAATTATTCTGCCGCTTGAGCAGCGTTTTGTTCACTGGAACAACATGAGGCGAGTGCGAGCGTGATTTGCCTGCCCTGGCACGATTTTCAGTTGCCGCGGAGCCTTCCACCACAAATTTGTAATGCTGGCTGTCACTAGCGGTCGGGCTGCTTTGAGACGACTTTCCACTCGTGAAGTAACTATATCAACCCAAAAAAACATTTTCAATTCAAGATTCTACTCCAAAAGACGGTTAAAGTAGTTTTTAGCATGATGCACACCTTTTTTTATTTTGCTCTTTTTTAGCAGGAAGGAAGTGCCACCGAGACTTCAACTTCCTCTTCCTGTCCAGAATAAATTATAAAATCGGATTTTAGTAAAGAGCGAGCATATCAACCCCCTAAGGGTTTCAAGGCGCGGGGGTCCGTCGGGAAGATTAGGTGAGCTCTTGCCCAATGTCACATGATGCTGAGCTGAGCTACTGCCAGCGATCGAACCGTGAACTCCACGCTCCGGTGTCAGCCGCTCTAGCTGCTGCGCCACACCTCTCCCTCAGAAGGCTCTTCCCAGTGCTTTGTCCATTTCTGGTCACTTTTCATTTGCGTTGTGAGGTGAAAGGATCACTCTCTTGGTCTGCAATTCCTGCTGCACGTACCATTGGAATTTAAGGACCTTGTTTTAAATTGTGATATCACAACAAGTAATATATTTGTACCTTTTATTCAATTTTAAAATTTGTTTGTGGTTTGGCCTGGAGTTGCACTAGGTGCCTATTTTTTTGCATTCAATTATTTAGTTCTTACAAGGGAAAAAGGTTGCACAGTTAAGTAATTTTCCTCGCTGTTTGTGAAATTTGCACTATTCATTTATTTTACCATGTGGCCTAGCCTGCCCATGGGCCATCCAGACAGTACTAGGCATTGGGTATAATGACACAACTGTTTCTGTGGTATATGTTGTTTTAAAACATCTATTATTTAGGGATGGCATTAAATTAAATGCAAAATGAGTTTTTGACATTTCACGTTTTTTTTCTACAAAAAGTGTATTTTGGTGGGGTAATATTCTGATGCCTTGGGAGAATGTGTTTTTGTTGGAAAATATTTACAGCTGAATGAATTTTTGTTTTTGGCTTTGCTGAATTAATAGTAGTGTTTTCTTCTTTGTCTACCTTTCCTTCTTTGCTTGCTGCGGCCATTTTTTTAGTCCGGCCAGTGTGTGTGTGTGTGTGTGTGTGCGCGTGTGTGTGTGTTTGCAAAGGCCTCCATCTGTTCTTTGCTGTCCGTGCCTCCTTGCTTGTTGTTTGAACTTGAGGCCGGTAGCCATTTTGTGTAGTAGACCGTGTGCTTTGGCCAGAGGCCAGCATGTGTTCTTTGTTGTCCATGCCTTACTTCTTGTTGTTGTTTGAACATGTGACTGGCGAGCATTTTGTGTAGCCGGCCAGTGTGCTTTTGCCATAAGCCTGTATGTGTTCTTTGTTTTCCATGCCTTCTTGCTTGTTGTTGTTTCAACATGTGGCTGGTGGCCATTTTGTGTAGCCATCCAGTGTGCTTTTGCCATAGGCCTGCATGTGATGTTTGTTGTTTATGCCTTCTTGCTTGTTGTTGTTTGAACATGTGTGCGGGTGGCCATTTTGTGTAGCTAGTCAGTGTGTTAAATCGTTTTTTTTTACAGTTTTCAAAGCCATTTTCTAGGGACAATGATAGAAGAGGGCTATGCCTGTTTGTTTGTTGTTCATTTTGTCACTTTGTTTCCTGATATCAGTTGTATATGCTTAAGGATGATTGTAGTTTATATGTTCAGTGTTTATATACTATTGAATGCATTTTTCCAGTTTCCCTACACCTCCTTGCCTCCAAATAGATTTCTCTTAGTCCCTAGTGAAACAACAGCAATTTATGTTTTTTACATTATTTGATTTTTCCCTGCACCCCCTGGCTGCCATAGGTGTTTAAGGCCATAGGCGTGCACCAGCATTAATTATTTAAGGATTATTTAAGTTTCTCCTGCATCCCCTGCCTGCCATTGGTGCAACCAGCATTCATTTTTTAAGGGTTACCATTTCCCCTGCACTCCCTGCCTGCCATACCATACTCCAGCATTCATTTTGTTAAAGATTATTCTATTTCCCCCTGCTTCCTCTTCCCACCCTCGGTCTCTTAGGCCATAGGGGCACAGCAGCATTAAGGTTTTAACCCCTTCGCTGCTAGGCCTTTTCCCCCCTAGTGCTAAGCCTTTTTTTGGCAATTTCGTGTAGTTCGCCCTAAGGCCCCTGTAACTTTTTGACCACATAGGGTATCCACGCCAAATTTGCGTCCTTTTCTTCCAACATCATGGGGATTTTACAGGTACCCAGGGTTTATTGATTCCCCTGGAGGGGACCCAGAAATTAGCCAAAACACAGCAATTTTTTTTTGATAAAATGGGAAAAAGGGCTGCAGATGAAAGCGTCAGTTTTTTTCCCTGCAAATGGAATCAACAAAGGGCTTGTGGGGAAGCTTGACCAATAACCAGAATTGATTGCGAGGGCTTAGACAAGTTAACTGATTACTGTTGGGAACTACAATAATGTAAACTCACTGGACACATGAAAGGAATGTTTAACGGGATGAAAAGGGACTGCAAATAGTAACCTTGTCAAGATGATTGATTGATAAAAGTGTAATATGGAAAAGGCAATAAAATCTGTTTAAAAAAAAACCAAAGGGTTTGTGGTGCTGAAATCACCATCTTCCCAGCTTTCAGGAACTGATAGACCTTTGTCAGAAAACCAAAATTTTTACACAGTTTGGCATTTTACTGGAACATTGCCTATTTTTGCTAGTGAGGAAAATTAGATTTTTTTCAGCTAAATTTGAGGTTTGCAGGGGATTCTGGGTAGAGAATCTTTGAGGGATCCACGCAAGCCATACCTCACTGGACTCCCCAGGGTGTCTAGTTTTCAGAAATGTGTGGGGTTGGTAGGTTTCCCTAGATGGCTGCTGAGCCTGGGGCCAAAAACCCAAGTGCCCCCCCTTGCAAAACCAGGTCGTTTTGTGATAGGTAATTTTGAAGTCTCCACAATACGTTTAGGGCCCTTGCCTGTCACGGGCACTAGGCCTACCCACACAAGTGAGGTACCATTTTTCTCGGAAGACTTTGGGGAATGCGGGGTGGGTGGAATTTTGTGGATCTATGCAGATCCCAGAAGTTTCCATCACAGAAATGTGAGGAAAATGTGTTTTCTTTTAACAAAGTTTGAGGTTGGCAAGGGATTCTTGGTAACAGAGCCGGGTGAGAGTCAGACAAGTCACCCCATCCTGGATTCCCCTGGGTGTCTAGTTTTTAAAAATGTATAGGTCTGCTAGGTTTCCCTTGGTGCTGGCAGAGCTAGGGTTCAAAATCCACAGCTAGGCATTTTGCAAAAAAGGGTCAGTTTTCACAATACAAATGTGATGTGTCCACATTGCGTTTTGGGCCGTTTCCTGCCACGGGCACTAGGCCTACCCACACAAGTGAGGTACCATGTTTATCGGAAGACTTTGGGGTATGCGTGGTGGGTGGAATTTGGGGGATCCACGCAGATCCCAGAACTTTCCATCACAGAAATGTGAGGAAAAGGTGTTTTTTTTAACTAAGTTTGAGGTTTGCAAGGGATTCTGGGTAACAGAACCTGGTGAGAGGCACACAAGTCACCCCATCCTTCATTCCCCTTGGTGTCTAGTTTTCAAAAATGTACAGGTTTGCTAGGTTTCCCTATGTGCCGGCTGCGCTAGGGCCCAAAATCCACAGGTAGGCACATTGCTAAAAACAAGTCCGTGTTTAGTGGGCTTTCTGCCTTGGGGGGGACTGGCGGGGTTGCCCCGATATGCCCCCTAGGTGGGAAGAAAGACTGTGGCTATTTGTTTGGGGGTTGGGGGCATTGGTATGCCCATTCTGGGCAGCCCCCACCCCCACGCATAAAAAAGCCAGAGTAATCGCTGGCGCCTAGTGGGCTCTCTGCCACCCCCGGGGGGGCAGATCAGGGGTTACTGCCCCCATCTGTCTCCTGGGGGGCAGAAAGACTGTGGCATTTTTGGGGGGGGTGGTGGGGGCATTGGCATGCCCATTCTTGGCAGCCCACACCCCTGCATTTAAAAAATAATATTCCCTGATGCCTATTGGGCTTTCTGCCCCCCCGGAGGTAGATAAGGGGCTATTTCCCCTATCTGCCTCCAGGAGGGGGCGGAAAGACTGTGGCAATTTTTTTTGGGGTGGGGCATTGGCATGCCCATTCTGGGCAGCCCCCACCCCTACATATATAAAAAAATAAAATCCTTGGTGCCTTGTGGGCTATCTGCCCCCCCTGGGGCAGATCAGGGGCTACTGCCCTATCTGCCTCCTGGAGGGGCAGAAAGACTGTGGCATTTTTTTGGAGGGGTGGGGGCATTGGCATGCCTATTCTGGGCAGCCCCCACCCCGAACTTTGGAAAAAAAATCCTGGTGCCTAGTGGGCTTTCTGCCCCCCCAGATAAGGAGCTGTTGCCCCATCTGCCTCCCAGGGGGGGCATAAAGACTGTACCATTTTTTTTGGGTGGGGGCATTGGCATGCCCCTTCTGGGCAGCCCCCTCCCCTACTTATAAAAAAAAAAAAAAAACTGGTGCCTAGTGGGCTTTCTGCCTGCCCGGGGGGCAGATCAGGGGCTATTGCCCCATATGCCTCCTGGGGGGGGGGGCATAAAGTCTTTTGCCTTCTTTGGGGGGGTAGGGTGGGGGCATTGGGATGCCTATTCTGGGAAGACTGTCTGTGGGAAAAATCTATGGGGGGAGCAAAGGCCCTTGCCCAAGGGGCCGCTCCCCCCTCCCTGTTGCTAGTGGGTGGATCCCTGCCAGGGGATCGCCCTCCTGGGGTGATCCCCAAGCAGGGATCCACTAGGGAAGGGTACCATTGGAACGGGGAGATTCTCCCCTTTCCAAAGATACCTCTCCCATGTATTTCAGTGCTCGGGGGGCTGAGATAGCCCCACAAGCACCGAACTTGTGAAACTGAAACTTAGTTTCAGTTTCATTTTCGTTGTAATGACGACAGCGCGCCATGCGCGCGATCGCCATTACAAGGAAAACCACAAACAGGCCTCTGGAGGTTGGGGAAACTCTTCCCCACCTCCCAAGGCAAAAAAAAATGGGAAACCCCTCTGCTGTCTGCAGCAGAGCGATTACCTTTGCCTGTACTCATGACGGAATGGTTCCGTCATGAGCACAGGAGCACTGTTGCTCATGACGGAACCATTCCGTCATGAGCACCCAAAGGGTTGAGGATTATTCCATTTTCCCAGCACCCACTGCATGCCAAAATTCTCTTAGGCCATAGGCACACGCCAGCATTAGTTTTTTAAGGATTTTTTCATTTTCCCCTGCATCCCCTACCTGCCATAGGTGCACACAAGCATGAATTTTTTAAGGATTATTTTGTTTTCCCCTTCACCGCCTGCCTGTCATAGGCGCACACCAGCATTAGTTTTTAAAGGATTATTTCATTTTCCCTTGCACCCCCTGCCTGCCATAGGCGCAAACCGGAACTCAGTTTTTCAAAGATTATTTCATTTTTTCCTGCACCCCTTGCCTGCCACATAGACCCTGGAGGCACATACAGTAAACTTTTAAAACTGTATGTTGTTTTTAAATATTATGTTAGTGTTTGGATTGGAATGCATACACTATTGTTAATTATTTGGGATAACCTCAATAAACTGTATTGTCTTTATAAATAAACTGTAGAAATATAGGCCCAGGCTGGAAACTCCACTCTGCTCACAGAGTTTGTAGAATTCTGGCACTCCGTGCACCACAGAGGTGTGCGGTGTTCCTGAATTCTGCCTTCCCAGATGCAAAGCAGAGAGTTTATTTTTCGTTCGCACACTCGAGATTTATTTTGGCACTTGCTCGCGAGCCCCACGATTATCTTGGGCCACTTCTGAGCTTGCATGATACTTTGCGCTTGTTTGCACGCCTTCTGACCATGATGGCTCCACTGTAAAGTGATCAAGAAAGCACTGCTCGAGCAGCTTTTGTGCTTGATAAGCAGCTGAGAGGCTTTTTCAGTGGATTTTCTCCTCCAACCGGCTGTTAGAGTTGTTTTTTTTCCAACTGGAAGAAAGTGCCCCAGAGACTCCAACTTCCTGTACCTGTCCAGCAGTCTCCTCCCAGTGCTTCTTCCATCTCCTCAACACTTTTCATTTGGATTTGGAGCTCAAAGGATCACTCTCCTTGTCTGCAGCATATATACCATTGGATTTAATTTAAGGACATTGTATTTGAGATTTCACAAGTAAGTTAAAAAATTGCTTTATTATTGTGTCATTTGTTTGATAAGGAGCATGCACCAGGATTTGTTTGTACTTTTGTTTGATTTTTAAAATGTATTATGGTGGGTGGCCTGCCTTTCAGTATGGACCTAGCTATTTTTTTGCATGTAATTTTTCTTGTTTTGTAAAGGAAAAATGTTGCACACTTTAGTACATTTTCTCCATTTGTTTTTAACTAAAATGTTCAATATTCATTTAGTTCACTATGTGGCCTAGTCTGCCAAAGGGCCTTCTAGCCAGTAGGCCCAGTACTAGTCATGGATGCATGAAACAACTGTTTTTGTGGTGTCTGGTGAATTGAAACATCATTTAGGCCATGGATGGCATTGGATTAAATTAAAAAATTTAGTTTTTTGGGGGGCATTTCATGTTTCATTCTGCAAAACAGTGTATAGGTGGTGAAATATATTTGATGCCTTTCGAGGATGGGTGTTGGTATAAGAGCTTTTAGCCCAGTTAATTTTCAATTTTTGGCACTGCTGAATTGATGCTGTTTTCTCCTGTGTTACCATGCTTCCTTTCTTTGTCTGGCCAGTGTGTGAGTGTGTTTTCCATATGCCACCATTTGTCTTTGTTCCCCATGCCAAGTAGCCAGGGGCCATTTTTTTGTATAGTCAGTGTCCATAGGCCTGTATGTGTTTTTTGTTTTCCGTGCCTCCTGCTTGTTGTTTGACCATATGGCCGGTGGTCATTTTGTGTAGGCAGCCAGTGTGCTTTTGCCATTGGACTGCATGTCTTCTTTGTTGTGGACATGCCTTCTTGCTGGTTGTTGTTCTGACCATGTGGCTGGTGGCCATTATGTGTATCTAGCCTGTGTGCTTTTGCCACAGGCCTGCATGTCTGCTTTGTTGTGGCCATGCCTCCTTGGTGCTTGTTTTTATTTTTGTATTTTCTTATTTTTTTTAAAAAGTTTATTGAGCAAATTCATGGGGTAATACACCAATTAATTAATCACAGCGTCATCTACAATGTTCATCATTAATTAATGCATTAGGTTCATATAAACATTCAGCTAGATTATAACTCCAGCCATACAGATAAATACATCCTGGCGAAAAAATATTTAAAAGTTGAAAAATAAATTGCTCCAATAAGCCTAGCAGCCATGCTGCACACATTTTTGGAAAAGTTCAAAACATTAATTTCTTTTGAATAAAGTGTGACTGTGCAGAAAAATATACTTATTTTTATATTTATGTACACAATAATTCTTTTTTTACCAGCTAAATACATAAGGTACATCATTCAGGATTCCAGTCTATGGGGCCGATTCCGATTCAGGCCGAAAATCTCTCCGACCGAGCCGGACCCGGAGACATTTCCGACCGAATCGGACCATAGCAGTCCGACCGAACGAGTACGATGCGTTCGCATGCTATCGGACTCGATTCGGTCGGACTCCCATTGAAGTCAATGGGAGCCGGTCGTACAACGCGTACGCGGGCTCCCATTGACTCAATGGGTGCGAGGCGAACAAGGGCGCCCCCTACAGCGGGTACGCGTCGAAGTGGGTTGCGGCATACATGCACAGGTAGGGGGGACCCATGGGTCCCCCCGGTGTGCGACTCGCGCGGCTAGGCAGACAGGGGGGGTCCGACACGGACCCCCAAAGTGCGGCTCCAACTGCTCTTTCGAGCCGGACGGCGCGAGTCGGTCGGACTGCTCGCGGCGCGCATCGTACTTACCCGGCCGGGGAACGTCTCCATTGCGCGGTGCGAGTCATGTCCGTGCGAGTCGGTCGGAGCGGTCGGCTTTCGCGAACGAGTCAATCAGTGCGGTTGGGACTCGCGAACGAGTCGGTCGGAGATTTCGCATCGTACTCGCTCGCCCGGACGCACGTATGAATCGGTCGGGAAACAGGGCTCCGAATCGGATCCGGTAAAGCCGAATCCGATTCGGAGCCCTACCGGCCGAGATCGGAATCGGCCCCTTTGTCTATTCGTGGAAATGTTTTAAAAAGTGCAAAGCATAGCCAAGGCTAATTCACCACATACATCATTGATTAAGGCATTAGATTCATGCAAGACCGTAGTCTAGATTTATTTTTCTTTCTTTGTTTTCTTTCTTCCCCCTCCTTCTCTTTCCCTTCCTCCTGATGTACATTCAAGTGCATTTACCCAAAACAATAACGTAAAAAAAAATGTCTTTCTTTTTCTTTCCACAAAGTGCACCAGTACCTCAAATACATATATTCTAATGTTTCCAATAACCATATATTGAAAACTTAACTAAAAGAAATTGTTTTTCTTTTTTTCTTTCTTTTCCTTTTCCCTTTTTCCCTTCCCTTCCATTAGCCATTAAATAAAATGGATCCCTCCAGAGTCCACTCTTTACCTGTTAATAAAAGTCCTTTGGTGAGCTACCTGGATATAATATGCTATTTGAAATATTGTTATTTTTAAGGCTATCTTTATTAAAAACTAGTATGTAATTTTGTCAGAGCCTATATTACTGCATATTATATTCCCTCCATAAACTTCCATGTTGCATCAAATCTTTTAGTACCCCTATCCTTCTTGCAAAAGTCTCCTCAAACTTCTTAGTTCGGCTCATCTTGTTTTGCCACTTTTGATGGTCGATACTCTAGTTGTCTTCCAATTTTGAAGTATCAAAGATCAAGCAACAAGAGAGGCTATTGCGATAAAGGATTCGGCCCCTTTATCCAATTGCAAATTCTGACTTTGCCTTAGAAAGCCAAAAAGTACCACCCTGCCTCGGGATCAATCCTTCTTTGCAATCCTAAACTTAGAATCGAGAATATTTTTTTCGAGTACCGCTGAACCATTGGACAGGTAAAAATGTACGTACCCAATCGCCTCCCCCCAGCTGTTGGCAACGATAGCAACGATCCTCTACCTCTGGGTACATTCTATGGAGGGGCTTAGGATTAAAATATGCCATCCACCATGATAGAAAGGACATTCTTTTAAAATTTGCGGCTCTCATAGCCTTATTGCCAAATTGTGGAGATCACCTGCCACTCAACCTCAGAAAAAGTGCATTGTGTTGTCAAGGTGATCTTTTCTTGAAAATCTTTCACCAGATGGCTTTCCCAATTACCCCCCCCCCCCTTAGCTTTCACCTAAACACGGCGGCTGCTATAGGGGAGGAAATTAAATTAGACAGAGAACACCATTTTTTCACAAAGTAGGCAATCTGTTGGTATCCAAAAAAAGAGCTTACACCTATCCCCACACTTTTCTTGAAGGTCCTGCCAAGTTATACAATTTCCCCTGACTAAAAAATTCCCCAACTCTCTAAAGCCATTTGTGTTCCAATACCTTACTGGCTATTTGGTATTTGTAAGCCAATAACTTTGTACTCCCTAAGCTGCAAATATTCATATACTGCAGACTGAGCATTGGCAGAATAAAATGCTTCAAGTCTCCAGAAATATTCCTGCAGTGTTTTATACCTCGCTTTTTTAGGATTTTGGCTGTCTTTATAAATACCGGAAATTGTGACCCGGTCTCCCACACCATCTTCTCCAAGAAGAAAGAATCAAGAGACCACTTGGCATCTATTAACTGAACTAATATATCTATAAGGGAGGCTTCATAGCTGTATGTATCTGAAGGAGTGGCAATCCACCCTGGTTAATAACTAACTACAGCACTGAAATTTTAACTCTCAAGACCTTTTTATTCCATATAGAACTTCGGAAAAGTGTCTTGAGTTCTTTAAAATAAGTAATACTAATTTTAATCGGTACATTAGAAAAAAGAAAAATCAACAAGGGTAAAATAGACATTTTTGTCAGAGCCTCCACCCTATTATGGTAAGGGGAAGATGTGTCCAGCTGTCCAATAAGTCTTTGATCTTTTTCATCATCACGTCATAATTTATTTCATAAAGTTCTGCATAGCAATTAGTCACATTTATCCCTAAATAACAAATTGGATTGGGATTAGAAGCCTGTAGCTGAAAATCTAAAGAAAGAATATTAAAAGAGGTATTAAATAAAAGCAACTCTGTTTTTTATGATCAATTTTGTATCCACCAATCAATTGGAATTGTTCAAATTCCAACAATGTAGTTCTAATATTTTGTCTTCTGATTTGATTTGATTTGCAATTTGTAAAGCGCAACGATCACCCTAAGGCATCAAGGCTCTGAACACCGGCCGTCCAGAAGAAGAATAAAAAAGAAATTGCCCCAGAAAGATGTTAGGCCAAGAAAAGTCAAGTCTTAAGAGCCTTTCTGAATGGCAGAAGAGGTGGAATGGCCATAAGGGCGAGAGGAAGGGAGTTCCAAAGTTTGCTAGCTGCCACCGAGAATGCTTTGTCCCCCCAGTTCCTCTTTTTGGTTCTTGGTACCACCAGTCGCATTTGAAGCGTAGATCGAAGAGATCTGCTGGGGGAGTGCCAGCTGTACATTGATTTAAATCTTGAGCAGTAGCGGCTCCTGGAGGGAGTGCTGCGGAGTGGTGGGGCGGGGCGGGGGAGGGGCAGGGTGGGGGTAGTAAACTCCGGCATACGGCCAGGGCCGGACTGGCTACCGGGCGTTTTGGCATGCTGGCGAGCTGGGGGCTGATTTCGTTGATGGGGACCTGCGTGTGCTGAACGAAATTAGTTTTGCTTTGTTTATTTCGAAGCACACGCAGGTCTCCATCAACGAAATTAGTCCCCACCGCAGTGACATCATCCCCCAGCTCGGCAGCATGCCAAAACGCCCGGTAGCCAGTCCGGCCCTGCATACGGCCAAACTGAGGTAAGTACAGAAATAAATAAATAAAATGAAGTACATTGCGCGCGCTGCAACGTCAAATGGCGATGCGGCGCGTGCAATGTAATTCGTTTTATTTATTTATTTCTGTACTTACCTCTGTTCGGCCTATGCTGGAGTTTACTACCCCCCGCCCCACCTCCCCGCAGCACTCCCACCAGGAGCCGCAACTGATCTTGACGGGTAAGGAAGATAGAGTGACTTGTGTACCATGCAGAGTGACTTAAAGCTGATACGTTTTTCGATAAGAAGCCAGTGCAGGGATTCTAGTCCCTTCCTGGCAGATTGTTTTCTGTGAATGTCCAGAACAAGTCTCGCCAGTGCAGCACCTGAAGTTTGTAGTGCACATTCTTTTTGGGGTCTAAGTATAGTGAATTACAGTTATCGAGTCTGGACATTACCAAGGCCAGTGCTACCTGTATTCGTGCTGGTCGTTGAATGAGAGGGAAGATTTTTTTGAGCATCCTTATGATCCAGATACATGTAGAGACGGTACTGTTCGTTTGAATATTAAAATTAAGTTCTGCATCCATCAGAACTCCAATGTTCTTAGCCTTCTTGCTCGGGACTGGACAGCATCCTAAGGATTGGGGCCAACACTTGCTGTTCCACTTTAGTGTCCCTGATCTGAATATCATCACTTCTGTTTTCTCCCAGTTAAGCTTCAAGAAGTTATCAGACAGCCTCTCTGCCACTTTAGTCATGCACCGAGGATGTTTTCTTATGTTTAACATGAGCCTTTGGGGATAGTAACCATGATCTGTGTGTCATCGGCATTTGACACTACCTCCAATCCAAATGAGTGAAACACGGTTGCCAGAGGTGCCACATATAGATTAAAAAATGTGGGGCTCAAAGAAGATTCCTGCGGCACTCCTCAAGGTAGAACAAAGGAATCCGAGTGAAAATGCTGTAATTTCACCCTTTGAGATCTACCTGTCAAGAATGAAGACAGGAGGGCTAGTGCTTGATGAGAAACACCAAGACTCTGGAGTCTGTCCTGCAGCAATGTAGGTGAGATGGTATCAAATGCTGCTGACAGATCCAAGAGAATCAGCACCAGCCCCTGTCCTTCATCCACGGTGCACCTGATGTAATCAGTGGCAGATTTCAGAGCCGTTTCCGTCCCATTGTGTTTCCTGAATTCGAACTGAGAATCATTAAGCCATAATTGTTCTGCAGTTTCCATCAGCTGATTATTGAGATGCAGCTCCAGGATCTTTGCAGGGACTGGAAGTAGGAATATGGGACGATAATTCTTACAGTCCCCAGGATCTAAATTGTTTTTTTAGGAGAGGGCTAATAATGGCTTGTTTCCAGCTATGCGGATAAGTTCTGGATATAATCACATTATTCATCAGCTTACAGAGGGGCTCTGCTATGGTGTTCGGTGCCATATGGAGAACTGCTGGTGGACAAGCATCCATGGGTGATCCTGCATGCGTTCTCAGGAGATATTGTACAACCAGTAGGGGTGAAAGATCAGATAATTTTGAGAGACCTCTGTTCTCAATACAGGGATCCGATGGCGCCCCATAGGTAAGCCTGCTGGATACCGATGTTTTAGTGGGCGGTCCGGCGTTCGGATCAAAGACTGTGTAAATGTCCATAATTTTAGATTGAAAGAAAGTGGCCAGTTGATTGCAAAATGCTTGTGAGATCTCTGGTTCTGCTGTGAGTTGAGAGGTCGAGAGCTGTTGTACTAGCTTGAATAATTCTTTAGTGAAGATGAATTTTCAATTTTATATGTACAATATTTGGATTTTTCTTCCACCAGTACAAGTTTCTGGCTTAAGGTAAAGTATTATGTCGTCAGCAAAAAGTTTTAGCTTAGCCATTCCATCTTTCAGTGGCACTATACCCAAGTTAGCCCTAATACACACTGTCAGGGGTTCGATAAAAAAGGTAAATAGTATAGGAGACACGGGGCAGCCCTGTTGAGTTCCCATATTTATTCCAATCATTCCGGCTAAACTTGAATTTATAAATACCTTTGCGAGGGCTTCTTGATATATATTGTGAAGCATACTAATAAACTGGGAAAGAAAGCCAAATCTCCCAAGACCATAAAAAAGTGCATCCCAAGTAACCAGATCAAATGCTTTCTCAGCATCTACCATCATAGTCAGCACAGGCGTCTGATTTACATAAAGAAAATCAAGCACATGAACTAGGAACCCAGTATTCTACGACATCAGCCTACCCACCACAATCCTAGTCTGATCCATATGAATCATCTTCTGGGCATACCGGGGTGATGAGATTAGCCCAAATTTTCATGAAGATTTTATAATCAATATTTAATAAGCTGATCGCCCTATAAGAATTTACATCTTGACAAAGCTAACAGTTGTTGATTCTTTAAAGATTACCAGAATCTCTCCCCTTTCCCCATCAAAATTAAAAAGCTCCACTAGAAATGGCGTCAATTCTATAGAAAAGGTTTTGTAAAATTCAGTTGGAAGGCCGTCGTTTCCACAAGCTTTCCCCCAAGGCATTGAGACCAGAACCTGTTGGAGCTCTGATGCTATAATACCTACTTCCAGTCCCTCGAATTGTGCATTTGTCAATTGTGGTAATTTTATGGGCTGAAAATAGTTATGTATGCTCTCATTTGAAGCTGTATATTTAGTAGCATATAAGTTATTATAATGCTTCAAAAACACACTAGAGATCTCATCCTTTCCAGATACTATCCCCCTGTCCCAGGTTTCTGCAGCTCAGTAATTAATGCAGCTTCCTGTCTGACCCTGGTTGACCACGCCAGTAATTTCCCTACCTTCTGACTTTCTTTGTATGCCTGCTGTTGATACCACTGTGAGCTCTGTATTTCCTCTAAAAATAAAAAATTCCTTTAGCTCTTGCTTAGCTTTAGTCAACTGCATGTCCCCTGATATCAGTATCTTCCTATGCCAATTCTTCTGGAGAGTGGTATCAACTGCAGATTGAAGTTTGGCTATATGAGCATGCCTGATCTTAGCGTGTGAGGACTAAATGCCACCATCTGGCCATGCATTGTTGCCTTAATAGCACCCCAAACTGCGAATAAGAGTGCAGTACCCTTATTAATCTGAAAACATTCTCCTATGAACTTCTTTGTACTCATTACCCATTCCTGATTAGAAAGAAGTACACAATCCATCTGCCACCTGGACCTATCTTTCCTCCTTACCTCCACCTCCAACTCAATTCCCACCAGTGAGGGATCCAAAAATGAATTCATCAACATTTCTCAGCTTAGATAGTCAAGAGACCAGGAGATAAGAAAGAAATCTATATAGAAAGCGGATTGAAATCAATGGGAAAAACAAGTATATTACGAGAGATCCGGATGAGCACTACGCCAAGGATCTATCATTTGATGGTCTTGCTTCATTATATCAAAACAAAGAAGGAGGTACTGGGGCTTTTTGTGAGGTCCAGCACACGGGCCCCGCCAGTGATGTAAGATTACAGTGTGCTATTCCTGAGTGAGGGGCTAGGGCCCTCACACACCTGAGGGGTGTCATGCTTCATCATCGGGCAGCTCTTCATTGGGCTGGCGCTGCAATGCCCAACAAGCCCCTCAATGGGGCTCTTTACCGGAGGTCTTTTCTTTTTTGCCGATGTATGTTGCCATAGACGAGTGGTGTGGAGTGAGTAGAATGGGTGAACGGAGTATGGCTATCGACCTACCAGAGGCCCTGCTGGTGCCGTACTCTGACCATCGACACGCAGCGACAATACACCGCACAGTGCTCTCCCAGGCGGTCCGATTGGGGACGAAGCAAAGTAAGCTTTGCATTATTTTGCATATTATTTACAGGGCATGGTTCACTCATTTCTTATCTTTCCATCCCTGTGAAGAGTAGAATTAGGTCCTTCTGGTCCTGGCGAAATGCTATGACCCATTATGGGCTGTAACAGGCATGAATCATGTTGACCTTGCTATGCACTCCTTTTGTAGCTAGATAGATCATTAAATCTATTTCATGCTCAAATCACGTTTTTAACCTTGACAAAGGGACCAGAGTATTAAAAAACTTTCACTGACAGAATATCGACCACAAAAATATAGATGTTAAAAAAATCGAGGTAAAAATATAGAATGCAAAAATATCAACTCCCTATACTTAAACAGGTAAGTACAAAAATATCGAAACAAAAATATAGTTTACAATAATATAGTTGTATAACATATCGAATTTAAAATATTTATAATTTAAAATATTAAAATAAACAAATTAAATGCTAACTTTAATTTATAAAAAAAATTATTAAATGTATATTTGAACAAATACAACAAAAAAACTTCTTTTAAAAAATTTAAACACACGCACACATATATATATATAATTATACATATATAAAAATATAAACTAATAATTTAATTAAGAATATAATTTAAAAAATCCTAAAAAGCATAATATTATCAAAAATATATGTAAACGTCTTTAAATATACCAAAAACATAAAATATTAAAAAAGGGAATCAATTTAATTTAAAATAAAAATTAAACAACACACATATTTTACAATTTAATTAAAAATACGTTGCAAACCAGAAATATTGCAAAATATATTAATATTGTAGTAAATCAAACGCATAATTATATAAATTGCAACATAAAATAAATTATTACAAATTAAAATAAATATATATACACTTCCCACCACATTAAAAAGAAAAAAATGTCAACTAAATAAACACAAACATAATTACTCCCACCTAAAACTACACAACAGTAACATAATATTTTACACAACACAACAATAAGATTTACTATTCTAACTACAATAAATATAAAATTACATAAAATATAACATTACAAAATGCTACAATTTACTATTCCCACCACACTTAACACAGCAATAAAATTTATAATTAACAAAAAAAAGCAATTCCCACTCCAGTCAGTGCAACAGTAGGGAAAGTGCTGAATTGCGGAGGGGTAAAATGTACTACTCCTACTCCAGTCAGTGCAACAGTAGGGAAAGTGTTGGATTGCAGAGGGGTAAAATTTACTATTCCCACTCCAGTCAACGCAACAGTAGAGAAAGCGCTGGATTGCGGAGGGGTAAAATTTACTATTCCCACTCCAGTCAGTGCACCAGTAGGGAACTCGCTGGATTGCAGAGGGGTAAAATGTACTATTCCCACTCCAGTCAGTACAACTTTAGGGAAAGTGTTGGATTGCGGAGGGGTAAAATTTACTATTCCCACTCCAGTCAATTCAACAGTAGGGAAAGAGTTGGATTGCGGAAGGGGTAAAATTTACTATTCCCAATCCAGTAAATGCAACAGTAGGGAAAGTGTTGGGTAGCGGAAGGGTAAAACTTACTATTCCCACTCCAGAGAGAGCAACAGTTGGAAAAGTGTTGGATAGCGGAGGGATAAAATGTACTATTCCCACTCCAGTGAGTGCAACAGAAGGGAAAGTGTTGGATTGCGGAGGGGTAAAATTTACTATTCCCACTCCAGTCAGTGCAACAGTAGGGAAAGCGCTGGATTGCGGAGGGGTAAAATTTATTACAAATATTTTGAAAACTAAGTAAATAAAAAAATATATAAATATGTTGAAAAAAATATATATATACAAATTTAAAAAAGTCAAAACATATTATAATGTTCAATACATATCACAAATACCTACAAATATTATTATAAATAAAATACAAAAGGATTTTCATAAAAATAATTATTTATTTATTAATCAAAAACATTAATTATTACATCAAGTTAGTTTAGTTACTTCCCACCCTATAACACCACAAAACACACAACCTGCACCTACAAAATTATTTGAACTAATATATATATCCATCAACAAATTGATTTTCATTAATTAAATATTCATTATTAATTAAATATAATCAATGTACTTCCCACAATATACCCACACAAGCACACAACACAATTAGCTATTAATTTTAATAAAATTATTAATTGCTTAAAATTGATTTACCTCCAGAACCCACATCTAAATTGTAAAAATTGTTATATATATTTGCACAATTAACATAATTAATTATCAATTAAACAAAAATTATTAATTAAAAATAAAATTCAACTTTCCACACTTAACCCCTATAATCCCCACAACCCACACCTAAAATTGAACTTTTAAAACATTGAGGGGCCTATTAGGATGGCGGGCGGACTTTCGTCCGCCCGCCACCCTAGCGGTGCTGGGACCGGCCGCCAGTGGTGCGGAGGTCCCGCACCGGCGATTAGGATGCCACCGCCACCGTGGCTGTGGCATCCTCCATTCCCAGCATTGTGGCGGGCGGTGCTCACAGCACCGCCCACCACAATGCTGGGAATGCACTGTGTGCATTGTATGCACAAGGTGGCAGGCACCGCGCAGTGCCTGTCACCTTGTCCATGACAATTTAGGGGGGTACCATAGGTACCCCCCATGTGCACCCCCCAACCCCCCAATACCCTGGGGGCCCGCAACGGGCCCCCAACAGCAAACTCCGCATGCCTTTCCGTGGCGGCATCGCCGCCACGGAAAGGCTGCAGCCCGCACCCATGCTAATATGGATGGCGGTGTCTAGCAGACACTGCCACCATATATAGCCCCTTTTCCACCCGGTCGACTGGTCTTTCCGTCCGCCGGGGGGGGGTCCCCCCACGCCATACTGATATGGTGGGGGGAAATGGGTGGCGGGCGGAGGGAAATGTAGGGCGGATCGCCACCGCCATGCGGGCGGTGGCGATCCGCTCTACATCCTAATGGGCCCCTAAGTACACAATTAATTTTCAATTAAATAACTAATAGTATTTAACAACTAATTATAAATTAAGTAAAATTAATTTCCTCTCACCCTTTACCCCTATAAACCTAAAATACACACCCCAAAAAAATGTATTTAAACAAATAACATAATTATCAATTAATTAATTAATATTCATTATCAACTAATTATTAGTTAATTAAAAATAAATTACTTCCCTCCCTTTGCCCCTGTTAACCCCACAACCCGGAAAAAAAAAAAATACACAAGTACCATAATGAATTATCAATTAATTAATTAATATTAATTAACTACTAATTAATAAGTAATTAAAAATAAATTAATAAATTACTTCCCACCCTTTACCCCTTTTAGCCCCACAACCTGCACCCAAAAAAGTACACAATTACCATAATTAATTATCAATTAATTAAATAATATTAATTAACAACTAATTATTAGTTAATTTAAAATAAATTACTTCGCCATATAAACCCCACAATCCACATATAAAATTTACCAAAAAAAAATAAAAGCACAATTAACTCTATTAAATATCAATTAAATAAATATAATTAAATAAAAATTAACCATTAATTTATTATAATTAAATTACTTCCCACCCAATTCCCCTATAAACCCACAACCCGCTACGGAACTAAAAGTCACCAAATTTAATTAAATTAATTTTAGTAACTAGTAGAAATGTAACACATATATTAAAAACATAAACAATACTTATACAAATAATTATGACATACATTTAAAATATATACTAAAATACATAACACTAATGAAAAAATCGATATTTTAAAACAACTATATTTATGCAAACGATATTATTGACTTCTATATCTTTAAAATCGATATTACTTACCTTCAAATCGATATTCTTTTTTTTTTTTATACTTATTTTTTTGTGAATCTGTTTTATTGATTTTTGGACATTAGTACAGCATAGGTCATTCAATATAGCGAGCCATGTTGGGCGATACAATCAATATACAAGGCACAGCAATATCATATACCATTGTTACAGTTCACGCCTGGAGTTATATACAATACGACCAGGCTTGTTATTGGCTGATATATTTGCAGCCCGTACTGGGAGACAGGTGAGGGGTGAGAGTCAGGAAAAGAAGGAAAGTAGGAAGGCAGGATGGCCACGTCTTAGTCCACATACTGGGTACCTTCCCGGGCCCAACTGTTGGCGAATGACCGTTGTCACACATACGTGCAGGTACTGTCCCATGGAGCCAGTAGGAGCACTGGTGCTCAGCTGCGAGTGAGTGCCTTTGACACATTTGTTGCTAACGACAGAAACTAGAAACTGTGCATGGAAAAAGTAAAGGGGTGAAAGAGATAAAAAAAAGTGTGGGAAGGAGTGCACAGTATAAACAACTAACATTTGACAACTAACAGTTAGCCCGCAGTCCCCCCTTCTGCATACATCCGTACACTACATGATTCATAGCTCACATGTACAACAGCGATTGACTGTTACCCCAGGCCTAGAGTGTGTGTCGACTGAGTTCCACAGGTAGTGTGTGTCCACCAGCAGGAGATCGATGCAGCGCTTTTCCTGCTGTCGCTCACGGGGCTAAGCACTATCTTAGGCTGGCACGCTGGGGAGATCCGCAGCCAGCATGTCCGGACTGTGTTGCAGTGCAAGATAAATTGTGTCCCAGTATATGGCAATAGGGACCCTACGCAGACCCAATGCCTCCTCACGTTTGCATAGAATAGCAAACTAGCAAACGTGAAATTTCTCTTTCACTAAAACCCTTAGCTTAGACTGTTTTGCCATTGCTGTCTGCATGACCTGTGCTTTAATACGGTACAATAGTTTCACAAAGTCCTTCCTTCGACGTGCTGCCACCGTTGCCATGTCCGAGAAGATACGGCAGCAAGGTACTTCGTCAGTAGAGAATTGTTTCTTTTGAATAGCTCTGGTCAGACTCCACTCTTTTATGCGGAAGTGTGCAAAATGTACCAATATTGTCTGAGGCAGCTTTGAGTTTGCATACGGCTGAACCGGGACCCTGTGTGCTTGCGTGATTGTAAGATCTCCTGAGTATTCCGGTAACACACTTTTTTAATGAATGTCTCGACCCACTGAAGGACTTGCGCCACTTCACACCTATCCAGAACTCCCACCAGACGGTGCGGCATGAATGATTTTCTAACTCATCAAGTTTATTTTCTAATGACGGTTTTTCCTTCCTTACTAGGGTAACATGTTGTTGCATGACATTCATTTGGTTCTCAAGCTGCGAGATCCTTGACTTAGCTTCCTAAATTCTTACGGGAAAGCTGCCCATTGCTTCTTCAATTTTGGACAATTGTTGGTGCAAAGATGCAATTTCACTTGCTTGTGTTACTTTCAATTCTCAAATCTTGTTTAGAATTAAGTTGAACATGGTCTTAATATCCCACTGCACAGTAACCTCCTCACCTTGCTGCTGGATTCCACATGGCCTTTCTTGGTTTCCATCCGGTTCTAGGTGTGCCTGGGCTTGCTGTCCCACATCCAAGATCAATTCTAAAGGCTGATGGTTTGAAACAGTCAGAGTTTTGCTCTGAACAGCAGAAGATTACTAGATAGCATCCTCTTGCAACTGCGCAAATGGTTTAGGGCTCGGTACTGGAGGCTGTATATCTAAGTGCATCCCAGATTCTGCAAAGAGGTGGGGCTCCTGTGGCATAGCTGTTATTGTCCCTTTTGCAAAGAGTGGGTAATGTATTGACTTGTCATGGGTCGAACTGGTGTCCCTTCATTAATATCTCTGCATGTTATTTTTTTATCATCATTGACCTTTTTCCTTTCCCCCGTGTCTTCATCACCTGTCACCTGTTTTTTGTCTGGCCAGAGGTTTATTATCTCTTTTTCTGCAGGGAGACCTTGACCTAGCCCACCATGTAGTACCAACAGCTCTTGTGGGACATTTTTCTGGGCGCACCTCGCAGGCCCAGCTTCTGCTCCGCTTTCCAGCATATCTTCCCCTGAACTCAGAGGGCTTGACACTATTACTGACCCTGGACGATATTTTAAGCTGTCCTCTGTTCTAGCTGCTGCTGCAGCTATCTTCATTTGAGCTGTTTGTGTCTTAGCTTTGAGGGCCACAGTAGTATCCAGATTGTCCATTACATTTACCATTTTAGATGCTTTCTCATTATGATGAAACACAGATGGAATGCACACCCTCCCAGCTCCCGCCTTAGTTTACAGGGGGAGACCCAGCCAGCGACCCAAAAACCAGAACACCCTACAAATGTACCAACATTTGATTATGTACTTACCTGTGGTATGAAACCTGGTGGTTCTCCCCCGATGCTGCCTTCAGTGTTGTATTCATGTAGGAGGGGCACACCAGAATAAGGCCTCCAACTTCCTTTTTTTTCTTCTTCCAGGAGCACAAATCAAAAATTTCAAAACAAGTCCTGGATCCAGTAGGGATCTATTTTGGCATAGTTGATACCTCTAGGTGGCATTTTCAATGAGCCACGCTGCTTTGTGAGCTGAGAAAAGCAGCTCCCATGCTGAGGAAAGCAGCTTCCACCTTGACTCGGTGACCGTCAAAACCGCGCTGCTGCTGTAAAGACTAGAGTCACCCGAGCCACTCTCTTCCACTATCAGGGCTCTGGCACAGTTTCCTCAGCCAAATTATCAATTTATCCACGGTTCGCTTGCAACGCCTCGTCCTCATCTCGGTTGCATCGCAGAAGCGAAAACTGGTGTTCTGCTGTGGATTGTGGGGAGGGTCGTGCACCTAGCGGCAGAACATGTGGGATTATCTGTCCGCCACTTCTCCCCCCTTTTCATGATCCTCCTTGGTGGATGTTGTTGTGACCAAGAGGCTGGCAGCCATTTTGTGTAGCCAGCCAGTGTGCTTCTGTTATAAGCCTGCATGTCTTCTTTGTTGTGGCCATGCCTCCTTGCTCAGTATTGTTGTTTGACCATGTGGCACTGACTGGCAGCCATTTTGTGCATCCAGCCAGTGTGCCTTGGCCATAGGCTTGCATGGATGGATGATATATCAGTTTAATAATATGCTTGAGGATCATTGTAGTATGTGTATTAAGAATATGATTTTGATGAACAGTGCTTATATATATTGCTTGCATTTTTTTTTATTTTGCACCTCCTTTTAATTTATATATTTTCATTTTGTATTCTTTATTTAATATTTTTTAAATGTCACTTATTTTACTTTTATTTTAATTGTTTTAAATGTTACTTTTTTAATGTACTTTTTTAATTGTAATGTTTGTTTTAATTCTTTATTTAAATGTTTTCATTTTTATTTCTCCTTTCAAATTTTTTCCATTTTGATTTTTTATTATAATGTTTTTTCCTTTTTTCAAATTTTCTTTTTTTTCATTTTTCTTTTTTTTACATTCAGATGTTTTCCATTTTGCCTTAGTTGATCCATCATCCATCCATCTACCATAGGTGCACAGCAGCATTCAGTTTTTTAGGTATATAATTCAATTTTCCCCTGGATCACATAGCCTGCCATAGGCGCACACTAACCTCCATTTATTCAAAGATTACTATTCCATTTACCCATGCATTTCCCTGAGTGCCACTGGTGTCTCCTTTAGAATATATGGACATAAAGGAAAGATCTCCATCATTCTGTATATTGTGTGTTATTCTGATGGGGAATTACATTTTATGGTATGGTGGCATGGCTTGACTTTAAAGTAGTTATTATTACCTAAGTAAACAACCACACTAATTTTGACTTTGTCTGTACTAATTCAAACTGCAAACAATGCCACGTTTCACAGTAAGGGGCCGATTACGATGTCGGGTGTCTCGGAAACTGGACTAACTGATCTCTGGTCGGCAGTCACGACCGTCTGATTAGGATGCGGCCCAACAGTGTTCAAGCTCATTCTGACATTTCCCTTTGGAAGCATGTGTTACGGCCATAAACCAGCCATAGTACATGCCCCCATAGGGAAATGGGAGGTGGTGTTAATACCTGCACCCCTTGGCAGGCACCTCAACGTGCCTGCCACAGGGTGTAGGGATTAACAAGGGGCAACATTGGTACCCCCTCGACCCCCAACCAGAGCCTGCAAAGGAAAGGGGGCCCTGCTAGGGACCCCAAACACTCTTTTCGACACAGCTTCCATGTTGGAAAGGCCGGCATGGAAACCCTGCCGGAAACTGTGCATCATAATCCGGACGGTGTAAACCGGCGTCCATTTGGATTATGTGCCGGTTCTGACTTGCCAACGGGCTCCAAGAGCCCGTCAGAAGCCAGCCAGAATGACCGTCCGGTTTCAATTCTAACTGGCTGAATCAAATTCAGACGATCAGAATTGAAACCGACGATGTTGGTTGTAAGACCTCCGACCTGAGGTCAGAGGCCTTACAACCGACATCAGGATAGGCCCCTAAATGTATTTCTTGCTTGTTTGCTTTTAGGTGCACATGATAAAATACATCACCTGCAGTACTGCCAAACAGAAGGCCTGTGCAGTCACACGGCAGTCCTCCAATCTCTTCTGCTTGTGTAGCTTAGTGCAACTCCCAACTGAGAGATTTAAGATGGCCCCAAAGAAAGATGCTTCCAAGAAAGTGATCAGTGAGCAGAAGCAGCTTACCACCAGTGGCATGTTGCCTCAAAGCTTTTTTGGACCACCACCTCATGTGTATGCTGCACTGGCCTCTGGGGAGCAAGCTGAGAGCAGCACTCCCTTATCAACAGCAGCAACCCCAAACCTAAGCCTAAGACCATGGCTGTCAGTGATGCGGCAACTGCAATCCTGGCGACACCGATGAGCAGTGACACTGAATTTGATTTGTCCCTTTTGAAAACCCACTCAGACACTCACTAAGATACTCATGCACCCACTCACAAAGGCTACAGGTTAAAGCCAGGAAATAAAATCTAAAAATCTTAGAAATTCACTAAGAAAACCAAAGGTTACAGGGACATTATAGTTAGGAAATAAAATGTAAAAAAAAATGAAATTCACTGAAAAAACAAAGGTTACTGGTACTTTATAGTTAGGAAATCAAATTTAAAAACCTTAGAAATTCACTGATAAAAACAAAGGATACAGGGACGTTATAGTTAGGCTCAGATTTCACTTGTACAAAACCAAAGAACTTCAGCAGTTATAGTTACCTGAGCTAACTATAACGTATGCCCCCGCAATGCACTGCTTATCACCTCACATTTTATATCACTCACGACATGGTCAGTGACATCACCGATCACATAATTGATCTCAAATGACATCACTGATGACATCACTAATGTCTTCATCCACAGAGCCATTCACACACCCCCTCACTCCCCTATACAACCACATACCCATTCACAGACCCATACCAGTACTCACACAACCACTCACTCATCCATAGAGCCATTCACACACCCACTCACTCACACATACAGCCGCTCATAAAACAATTCACTCACTCATACAGCCGCTCACAAAACAATTAACTCACCCATACAGCTGCTCATATAAACAGTCACTCACCCATATAGCCACTCATACAGCCACAAACTCACCCATACATCTACTCAGATACCACTTATTCATCTATACAGTCACTCACTCAGCCACTCACCCATATAGCCTCTCAACACAGCCACTCACTCACCCATATAAGCACTCACACACTCACCCACACACCCACACAACCACTTACATACCCATTCACACATGCATACAAGCACTCACACATCGGCTCACTCACCCGTGCAGCCATTGACAAAGGCACTCACTCTCTAATACTGCCCTCACACATCAATTCACTTAACCAAACACCCACTCAAACAGCCACTCACTCACCCATACAGCCACTTACACACCCAGTCACTCACTCATACAACCATTCAGATTAGGCCTGGGCATAAACCTCCTTTCTGCTTGCAGAGTTGGCGAACTCGGCAACCCCGAATTCTGCAGAGAACATAGAGTTACCAATAAAATCTGTACTCCGCAACAGAGAGTTTTTTTTGTTGGCATGCTCTAAATGTCCTTTCATGGGAGTGACTTGCCGGGTGCTCGTGATCGCCCATGAGATTTCCTAGCTGTTCAGGAGCACCACGAAATTTGCTAGCTGCCCACAAGCTCCAGCGAGATTTTGTGGTCGCTAATACGTCTTTGGGCAGTGGGAGCGACTTCCAGTGGATGTTTTATGACATACGTGAATATGCACAATCTACTGCAGTTGCAATCTGGGAAAGATTCTCTCTTTGAGAAGCATCAAAATCTTCAAGAAATAATGATTTGGAGTAAAAAGCCTCCTCAATGAACTGTTGGCGTTGTTTTTTTGTGCGAGGAGTCCTTTTTTAAAACGTTTTTTTTCCAACAGGAAGGAAGTGCCCCAGCATCTCCAACTTCATATTCCTGTCCAGCAGACTACTCCCAGTGCTTTGTCTAATTCCTGGTGACCTTTCATTTGGATTTGGAGCTGGAAGGATCTCTCTTTGTATCTGCTTCATATATACAATTGGATATAAGGACTTTGTATTTGGATTTCATAAGTAAGTTAAAAAAAAAAAGGAAAATAGTAGGCCAGTTTAGTACATTTTCTCCATGTTTTCTAAAAAATATGGAATATTCTTTTAATTCACTATGTGGCCAAGTCAGCTAATGGGCCTTTCAGCCAGTAGGCCCAGTACTCATCATGGGTGTATGAAACAACTGTTTCTGTGGTGTCTGTTGAATTTAAACATCATTTAGGCCATTGATGGCAGTGGATTAAAATACAAAATGGTTTTTGTTTGTGGTATTTCAAATTCTTTTCCCCTACAAACAGTGTATGGGTGGGGTAATGTATTTGGAGGATGTGTGTTGTTGGAATTTTTTTTAGCCCAGTTAAATTTTGTTTTTGGCATTGCTGAATGCGGTGTTGTCTGTGCTACTAGGCCTCCTGTGTCTGGTTAGTGTGCGTATGTGTTTGCCATAGGCCACCATTTGCCTTTGTTCCCCATGCCATGTGGCCAGGGGCCATTTTGTATAGTCAGTGTCCATAGGCCTGCCTGTTTTCTTTGTTTTCCAGGCCTCCTGCTTTTTGCTTGACCAGGTGGCTGGTGGCCATTTTGTGTAGGCAGCCAGTGTGCTTTTGCGATTGGCCTTATTTTGTACAGGAAAAATGTTGCACAGTTTAGTACATTTTCTCAATGTTTTCTAACACATGTGCAATATTCTTTTAATTCACTATGTGGCCTAGTCTGCTAATGGGCCTCCTAGTCAGTAGGTCCAGTACTAATCATGGATGCATGAGACAACTATTTCTGTGGTGTCTGTTGAATTGAAACATCATTTAGGCCATGGATGGCATTGGATTAAAATACAAAACGTTTTTTTTGTGGCATTTCAATTTTTTTCCCTGCAAACATTGTGTAGGTTAGATAATGCTTTTGGAGGATGTGCGTTTGATAAAACATCACATAATCCAGTGGTAGGAGCACATTAGCAGCCAAAAAACTGCAAGTGGCGTTGGTGAAGTGGGTGAAAGGCTTTTCAGGGAATCCATCCGATCATGGTGGAAGGTGAAGAAGAGGAACACATTTTCATTCCGCAAATCAGCCCTGTCCCCAGAAGTGCAGTAGTATCTCCCACATCAGCAACATCACAATTGCACAAGGTTGAGACACCAAGGCAGAAGCGCACAGTGACTGCCCCGCTGAGACGCACATTGAGCCTCTTAAGATGACACCTGCATCAGTGGCACTAGAAAAGAAAAAAAATCCAGACTGCTATACCTGACATTTTTAGGCAAGAGGGGCAGTACTAACGCAACCGTACAATGGCATGTTTGTAAAACGCTAAGCTGGCTAAAATGTTAGCGCTGGAGCTCCTCCCTTTTTCTTTTGTGAAGGGGGTGAGATTTCTAGAATTTGTGGCACCCCTCTGCCCAAAAAGGAATGTTCCCAGCCAGTCCTATTTTTCCAGAGTTTCTGTGGCAGCACTACATCACGATGTGCTGGAATTGCTTGGACAAGCTTTGCAGCAGACTGCTGTTCACACTATCCACCTGACAATAGACATGTGGACCAGTTACGAAGCCACTGATTACATGTGCATGACTGCACACTGGATCTCTTTTGTGGGGGTTAGAGAAATGAATCTGTGGGTGTTGGCACTGCTGAGATTTTTAATGGTGCTCGAAAGCATGCAACAGTAGCCATGTTCACCAGGGAGAAATCCCATGCTGCATGTAAAGATCTTGGAAGACTTTAATTTAACAACAAGGTCTTTAAATGGCTGTGACCAAGAAGATTAACATTAGATTTGTTGCCACAGACAATGGCAGTAATATAGTTAAGGGCATGGCAAATGGTGGCTATTTCAGAGTCCTCTGTTTGGCGCACTGCATCAACATCATTATCCAGGACTTTCTCAAAACAGAAGACTGAGTCAGCAACTTACTGTCCACCTGCAGAAGAATCTGCACTCATTTCAGCCACACTTATAAAACCCAGAAGCAGCTGAGGGTCATTCAGTGTGATAATAGAATGCCAGTTAAAGCACTCATACAAGAGGTGCCAACACATTGGAACTCGACTAATTACATGTTGCACCGTCTGTTTGAGCAGTACAGACCAATCAATGAATATGTCATGCAAAGAGGGAATACAACTGTGAAAGGCATGTTCATTGAGATTGACCAACGGGGCTTAGTCAAATGCCTGACAGGGATGCCACTTCCTTTTGAGGTTTTCACACAGGAAGTCAGCAATGAGGACAGTAGCATGGGCCAAGCTATCCTGTTGTTGTATATGCTACAGGAACAGCTAAAGGAGATGTCTGAAATCTGAGCAGGTGTGGACAAAAGCTTAATCCTTCACCTAACTGTTAATACGAGAGTGCAAAGAGACATTGTGTCATCCAAGCATTACTTCTGTGCCACAATTCTTGATCCACGGTACACACAATTACTGGCCACTTTCAGACGGGGACATTTCAAACTACAAAACATGGATTGCTGAGCAAGCCAGTGACCTAGAAAAATAATAGCTGGGAATTAGAGGCCCACTCCTCAAGGGCACAAGTTCTGCGGTGCAGCCTTCAAAGTCAGAGCCTGAGGGCAATGCTGTTGGTTCACAGCAGCCAAAACCAACAAGAACACCAGCAACAACAGGAACCGGAGCATCAGCTGCAAAATCTGCATATGATTGATTTCTAAAGGCAGGGCTTAAGTCCAGTGCAGAGGCAGAGGCAAAAGAGGTTGAGCAAGGTGGAGCATGTATGACTATTGAGAGGATGGTCTAAACCTACCTGGATGACCCAACAGAGGTCTATCTTGATCAAAACCCATTGGTGAATTGGTATGGGAAGAGGCACCAATAGCCAGTGCTGAGCAGGCTGGCAATACATTATCTGGCTTGCCTGGTTGCCATTGTGTCCGCTGAGCATGTTTTCAGTGCTGCTGGTGCAGTTGTCACAGTAAGAAGGACCAGTCTCTTGCACCAAAATGTGGAGAGCTTAACCATGATCAAAATGAATCAGCACTTTATACCACCGGATTACACCATACCTGAAGTACGACAGGCGGAGGATGAGGGTGATTGGACAGACTCAGATCACGGTAGTAGTGTGTTAGCTGGCCTTTTTCTGAGTGAACCACCTGAAATTGAGGACGAACTCTACTTCTCTGACTACTAGGCCTGGGCCCCCAGCCATAGAGCCTTCTATTTCTATTGCCAAATTCCTTTGACAACAAAAAAAATGATATAGCTTGGTAACAATATTTTATTTTGTTTGTTTGTGTTTGACTTACTAATGCAGCCTCACCGCTTTAGACACATTCTATTGCCGGATTGGAGTTGCACCAGTGTGCAGTATAGAAGCCTTTCCCCCTTCCCCCCCACTTCACTCAAGGACATTGTAGATACAAATGTGTGCCTGCCTCCATCCCGTGCCTATCTATCCTTTCTTAGTTCATTCACCTAGCCGGACTGCCCCACACTATTCTATTTACAAGACTGGCCAATGTCTGTTTCATGAAACAATCGATTGTCAATGTACCACTGTGACCACGCTTGAATTAGAACAGGTAAATGGCATGCATTGCACGCTGAGTGATTGTTGTTTGTGAGTGTGTTGAGATGACTCATGTGGTGGCAGACAGTGACACTGAGTGTGTGTTTTAACTATAACTATTAAGCTTGGTTGTGTTTGTGATGATTTACAATGCTGGTGGTCTAATGACGGGTGATAATCTTTTTCCTGAAGGTGATTTCTTCCTTCCCCTTTGACACTTAGCGAGACTCGTTTGCTGGGTTCACACTGCTTTGTTTTCTGCTTCACACTCCTCAAAGACCCGACCAGTCCCTTTAGCTAACAAACTCAAATCTAGTCTACACTAAAAATGATAAATGTTTCTCTTGTTGTTCATCAACAGCATTTTACTACAGGTTGATCTATCGCATTAGAGTCAGGACTCAGTCGGTACTGAGTTGGACACGTTGCTCATATTCAGGAGGATGATGGAAGGACTCAGGGCATGATATCTACTTCAACAAGTGCCACCAGAAGAAGGAAGTTATCAACTTTGCTGAAACCAACCGATTTGGTGATGACTTTATGGAAGCTACCCAACGTTGTGGAGTGGTGGTGAGGTGAGAGAGATACATTGATTTTACTTGATTTGGAAAATACAATGTTGCTGGTTGTGTGTTCTGGGTGGCTCAAATTTGAAACTATGCGGTGGTTGGGTGGGGGTCTTGTTGTTGTAGATAACTGGAGACCGACAAGTGGTCATGATTACCACATTATGCACGTGCAGTTAGGCTACATTTTCGTATTATTATGTTGATGAATTGATAACCATGACAATTGCGAGTTTTATTAGCCCGATACATGCGGCCACTTGTGTGTGATTGCTGGCTGTTGTAAAATTGCTCTCACCTAAAAGATTGCACATCAGTCATAAAATGAATGATTGCAAAAAGGACTATTATTCTCTCTTGCACTGCCTCTGAGTCTTCTTGGTGTACTCCTTATGAAGTTTACCTTCTGTCCTTCTTCTTGATTCTACAACATCATTTTTGCTTTACAATCTGCAGGCACAAAAAGGAAAAGCACCATAACACTCACGCTTACCTTACCGGACCACATCAGCCATACACCCCAAAATGACAGACAGTCCAAGAAGAATGCAGATTCACCGCCCAAATTTGGCAATACAGTATCACTTTTTCATTTAATAATATTTATTTTAGAACTTTGTGTGTTGTTCACTTCACTCCTACATAATTTAGAGCACACCAGATACCACATCAACTGATTTTCCTAAGCAAAACTGTGCAGCAGACGTCATGTCTTGGCCTGGCTAGAATAAAACATTTAAATGAACCTAACATTCCCGTATTTGCACGTTTCGCAAAATGGCATTGGTTCACATGGAAGAAACATTAGACACTATGCTTCGCAACAATTTGTACAAATTTTCAGGAACCAATTAGGGGTGATGGATTGTGTGACCATTAAATACTAATGGATGTCTTGCACATTTCCTGGGTGACACCAAATAGTTTCGAATCAGCAGGCCCAACCCACGTTACACGCAGATACAACACTCTGGGTGGTAACAACTTAAAGTGTTGGGAAGTTGTGCCTGGATTGGCTAAAAACCTCAACATTGTCTCAGGTGAAACAACACTTGTCACTTCTCTCTGATGACGTGGGATTGCAGGACCTTTTATTAGATCCCCGAAAACCACGTCAAAAGCGCTTCTTGCATGCAATATACAATGAGGTGAGGAAGGTTTCACAGCAGGAGGCTGCTGAGAGACTGTGTGATATTGACTGGACAAATTGACAAAAGGCTCTAGTTGTAGTTGAGAATGGTTTGACTACATTGTCCACTAGGATATACTCTCTGGTTAATATAATGTCATCTGCAATAGACATCATACAGAATGACATGTCCTTTTTATAACATGGGCAGTCACAGCTTAGAACAATTATGTTACTGAGTTGGACTCTTCAGACAATTTGTGCCAGTCAAGTACCATGGTAACACCTTAATGCCACTAGATTGTTTTTACCTTACAGTCTAACAAAACACCAAACTAACATGGCAAGAAAGGACACGACGTACACTATGTTACACACAGGGATATTGGAGAAGTTTCCATTCACTGTTGCAGAAATACCTTCAGCGGTTTGGATAATCCATGGTTTTATTTCTCTGCCAGTTTTGACATTTCACTTCCAATACTGTTTAAAACACCATCAAGTAGGCAAATACAAAGCGCTAGGAGAAGTATATGTGCACGAGCCATGGATGTTCCCTTTTGGATATCGCTGTAGGAATGACAAGACTGAAGTTTTTCTCAGGGCGACTGATTGCGAGAATACTTTAGGGCATTCGTTGGTGTGTATGGAGGTTTCACTGCATGGTGCATGTAATGCGTCCATGACAAATTTGTCCTGTTATCTGAAGGGTTCTCCAGCTGCTGTGATCGGTCCGTCCTTCAGGTTGCCCTTGAATGGGAGTGATTTGATGTTGAATGATCAGAGCTGCTGTGGCAGGAAGCTGTGTGCAGTTGTGACCTGTTGTGCACAAGTACTGTTTCCACCTGCCTGTACAGTTAGGGAGGTGAAGCTTTGGCCCTTAATAAAACTTTTGAAAGTGCACTTTGATGCTTTGAGAAGACTGAAAGTCTTATTGTTCCGAAAAGATGTGGCCTTAACATCTGCAAAGGAGACGTTTGATCTTCATATTGCAAGGTCTTCTTCTGAGATATAGTCGCTACTTTGCTCTAATTTCCCACTACATTTTGGGGAACCTGTGCACTGAATTTTTAACATATCTAGTACTGCGGGAGTGGTAAACTTTGTAAGAAAATAGGCTCTGGCTTGGTTCGTACCTTCCAGACAGTATTCAGAGTTATTCCATCATTCATGCACTCCATGCTTTAGAGCATTTTTGAAGGTCTTCCACTGGTCCTGTTCCTCATTGTCAAGACTTTGCTTTTACTTTTTCTGCTCTGCAATGGATGGCCCATCAAGAGGCCAAATGGAACTGGCATTTCCACATGTGCTCCTGTGTTGCGAACGCATGATAGAGTGTTTTGCGCTTCCTTGCTTCAGGAACTAAATGAACATTGGTTCTTGTCTTTTTGACTTGTGTGGCTATACTGTATGCAGCCTGTATTCTGCTGTCTTCTGTGCCCTGGACATATGCCTAGGAAAGCAATCGGTTCGGTCTCCCGTCATTGACCTACTAGTGAGCCCATTAATGGCCCACTTGTACTGTTTTCACTTGCACTTGCCATTGTTTCTGAATGCATTTTATGAGCCCTCCTGGGATGCTTCAGCTCCTAGTGACCTGGAACATGACTTGGCTTCTGCGGATCACGCACTGGCTGCTCCTCCTTCGACAGCTGCTGAGGGGGATGGATAGGAACATGTTTGGTTTATGGACTGGTCCGACGGGCGCCTCTGGGAACATCGTTTGTGGTTGCTGGGAACAGTAATGTTTTGTATACCTATCGGAACACCTAAACAATCTGGTAGTTTTGAGTCATGGGACTATTTTAATTTGTCTTTCATTTTAATGCAAAATTGCTTTTCACATTTTTTTAATACAGCTGTTATATTTTTAATGATTGTTTAGTGGATTTCACTATGCTCTTTGTTATTAAAGAAACGTGATGCTGTTTTAGTTTTTTTTTGGGTTTTTTATACTTATTTACTCTTGTATCTAACCCCTTCACTGCTAGGCCTTCCCCCCGTGCTAAGCCTTTTTTTGGCTATTTGGGGTAGTTCTCGCTTAGGTCCCTGTAACCTTTTGACCACATAAGGTATCCACGCCAAATTTGCGTCCTTTTCTTCCAACATCATGGGGATTCTAAAGGTACTCAGGATTTGTGGAGTCCCCTGGAGGGGACCCAGAAGTTAGCCAAAACGCAACTAAAGTTTTTTTTTTTAAATGTGAAAAAAGTGCTGCAAATGAAAGCGTCTGGGTTTTTCCCTGCACAAGGTATCAACAAAGGGTTTGTGGGGCTGAAATCACAATTTTCCCATATTTCAGGGACTGACAGACTTTTGTAAGAAAACCAACATTTTTTACACAGTTTTGGCATTTTACTGGGACATAGCCTATTTTTGCTATTTATTGTGCTTTCAACCTTCTTCTAGTTAATGGTAGAAATGGGTACGAAAGCAATAATGGATCCTGGAAAGCTATACATTTTAGAAAAGAAGCCAACATTCTGAATTCAGCAAGGGGTCATTTGTGTAGATTCTTCAAGGTTTCTTTATAGAACCTAACAGCTGAAAATAGGAAAAATTGAAAATGAGTTGAAAAAAACAGCCATTTGTGCCAACATTTGTACCTGTAACTTCTTCTAATTATGACAGATTCTTTAAAGCAATATACCGATGCATCCACAGGACCTTCCTGGTTGTGGGGATATACAGGACTTGTAGGTGCACCAAGAACCCGACGAACCCAGAGCCAATAACTGAGCAGCGTCTTGCAATGGTTTTTTATTATGTACAGGGTATATAGCAATTAATTTGGGAAAATATATGCAGTGAAAAATTGGGATGAAAGACACCTATGTATTTCTGACATTGGAACAAAATATAGAGTTTAGAAACAGTAGCTATTTGCTTATTTCCGAAATTGTGAGTACCCATACTAAGATGAGAATTATAAGACATTTTTCAAAGTGACTTATTTTTTACACATTGTCTTTCATTTGGAAGGCAGAAATGCATCAAAAGTCAATAGGTAATAACAGTTGCTCTACAATTCTGTGTTACCCTAAGTCTCCCGATAAAAATGGTACCTCACTTGTGCGGGTAGGCCTAGTGCCCACGACAGGAAATGGCTCAAAACGCAACGTGGACACACTTCATTTTTACAGTGAAAACTGACCCTTTTTTTGCAAAGTGCCTAGCTGTAGATTTTGAACCCTAGCTCTGCCGGCACCTAGGAAAACCTAGCTAACCTATACATTTTTGAAAACTAGACACCCAGAGGAAACCAGGATGGGGTGACTTGTCTGGCTCTCACCAGGTTCTGGTATTCAGAATCCCTTGCAAACCTCAAACTTTGTAAAAAAAAAAAAACATTTTCCTCACATTTCTGTGGTGGAAAGTTCTGGAATCTGCGTGGATCCACAAAATTCCACCCACCCCATATTCCCTAAAGTCTTCCGAGAAAAATGGTACCTCACTTGTGTGGGTAGGCCTAGTGCCCGCGACAGGAAACGGCCTAAAACGCAACGTGTACACACCACATTTTCACAGTGAAAACTGACCATTTTTTCTGCAAAGTGCCTAGCTGTAGATTTTGAACCCTAGCTCTGCCGGCACCTAGGGGGTTTCTGGAAAACCTATACATTTTTTAAAACAAGACACCCAGGGGAATCCAGGATGCAGGTACTTGTGTGGGTAGGCTTAGTGCCCGCAACAGGAAAGGCCCAAAACACAATGTGGACACACCACATTTTCACAGTGAAAACGGACCCTTTTTTTGCAAAGTGCCTAGCTGTAGATTTTGAACCCTAGCTCTGCCGGCCCTAGGGAAACCTAGCAAACCTATACATTTTTGAAAACTAGACACCCAGGGGAATCCAGGATGGGGTGACTTGTCTGGCTCTCACCAGGTTCTGTTACCCAGAATCCCTTGCAAACCTCAAACTTTGTAAAAAAAAGAAACACATTTTCCTCACATTTCTGTGGTGGAAAGTTCGGGAATCTGCATGGATCCACAAAATTCCACACATCCCGCATTCCCCAAAGTCTTCCGAAAAAATGGTTCCTCACTTGTGTGGGTAGGCCTAGTGCCTGCAACAGGAAATGGGCCAAAACACAATGTGGACACACCACATTTTCACAGTGAAAACTGACCCTTTTTTTGGAAACTGCCTAGCTGTAGATTTTGAACCCTAGCTCTGCCGGCACCTAAGGAAACCTTGCAAACCTATACACTTTTGAAAACTGGACACCCAGGGGAATCCAGGATGGGGTGACTTGTCTGGCTTTCACCAGGTTATGTTACCCAGAATCCCTTGCAAACCTCAAAGTTTAAAAAAACAAAAACATTTTCCTCATATTTCTGTGATGGAAAGTTCTGGAATATGCGTGGATCTACAAAATTCCTCCCACCCCGCACGCTCCAAAGATCAGGGGCTACTGCCCACATCTATCTCCTGGGGGGGCAGAAAGACTTGGGCATTTTTGGGGGGTGGTGGGGGCATTGGCATGCTCATTCTGGGCAGCCCATACCCCTGAATAAAAAAAAGAAATCCCTGGTGCCTTGTGGGCTTTCTGCCCCCACGGGGGGCAGATCATGGGCTACTGCCCCCATCTGCCTCTTGGGGGTGGGCAGAAAGACTGTGGCTTTTTTTTGTGGGATGGGGGCATTGGCATGCCCATTCTGGGCAGCCCCCTCCCCGAACTTTGAAAAAATAAATCCCTGGTGCCTTGTGGGCTTTCTGCCCCCCCGGGGGGCAGATCAGGGGCTACTGCCCCCATGTGCCTCCTGGGGGTGGGCAGAAAGACTCTGGCTTTTTTTTGTGGGTTGGGGGCATTGGTATGCCCATTCTGGGCAGCCCCCACCCCGAACTTTGAAAAAAAAATCCCTGGTGCCTAGTGGGCTTTTTGCCCCCCCGGGGGCAGATAAGGGGCTATTGCCCCATCTGCCTCCCAGGGGGGCAGAGAGACTGTAGCATTTTTTTTGAGGTGGGGGCATTGGCATGCCCATTCTAGGCAGCCCCCACCCCTACGTATATATAAAATAAAAAAATCCCTGGGGCCTAGTGGGCTTTCTGCCCCCCCGGGGGGGAGATCAGGGGCTATTGCCCACATCTGCCTCCTGGGGGGGCAGAAAGTCTTATGCCTTCTTTGGGGGGATAGGGTGGGGGCATTGGCATGCCCATTCTGGACAGCCCCCACCCCTGGCATATAAAAAAAATCCCTGGTGCCTAGGGTGCTTTCTGCCCCCCAGGGGGGGCAGAAAGGCTGTCTGGCAACATTTTATGAGGGGGAGCAAAGGCCCTTGCCCAAGGGGCCGCTCCCCCCTCCCTGGTGGCTAGTGGGTGGATCCCTGTTTGGGGATCGCCCTCCTGGGGCAATCCCCAAGCAGGGATCCACTAGGGAATTCTCCCCTTTCCAATGAAACCTCTCCCATGTATTTCAGTGCTCGGGGGGCTGAGATAGCCCCACAAGCACCGAAACTGTGAAACTGAAACTAAGTTTCAGTTTCGTTTTCATTGTAATGACGACAGCGTGCCATGCGCGCGATCTTCATTACAATGAAAACCCTAACCATGCTTTTGGAGGTTGGGGAAATCCCTCTGCTGTTTACAGCAGAGGGATTTTTTTAAAGTGTGCTCATGACTGAATGGTTCCGTCATGAGCACACTTGCACTTATGCTCATGACGGAACCATTCCGTCATGAGCATGGAAGGGGTTAAGCATTTGCCGAGGGATAGCTTTTATCGACTCATGTCCAAGGAGTGAATGGCACGTGGTCAGGCTAGAACTGATAAGGGACAACACCATTTACAAGCTCATGATTCTGAAGTTGCCTTCTATTTTACAAACGATTACTTGTTTACGTGACTATGAAGGATAACATTCTCTGAATCGGCATTGCTTACATTTCCACTTACTTCGTAGGCAAACTATCACGAAACCTTGAACAATCAGTTCAAAGGATAAAGTTCACTGTGCAAATGTCATTATTGGTAGTGTCCCATTGACGACGAAGCTATCAAACTAGAATAATCAATTGCGGCCTTGCAGGGGTTGCGACTAGGGGTGGGCAGAACTCACAAAGTTCTACTCCGCGAAATTTCGCTGAATTACTTAAAAACTGTGTGCGATTCCACCAATTTCTGCCCAGCATGGAGCTTGTACTCGAACACTACCCTCCCTCTGAAAATATTAGGCAGTGGGCGCCCCAACTGCCTGGATGACATCATATACCTTACCTGTGCACACAAGTGTATGAGCACAAAATTAGAACGGGAATGTGAAAGTAAAAAAATGCTTCTGGTCACCTGTGCCGACCTGAGTCAGAAGCAAAAGAAACAATTGAAAGCCCGAAACCGGTCCTAGGATGCTTGTTTCCAGTCCAGGGAGGACCTGGCTTGGCAGTTCGGGCTGGACTGTTCCCATGGGGCACAGGGTCAAGACTGATTTGCATATGGCTGGGTTCAAACTGGAATGGCATGGTGAGCAAAAAACGATGGATTTAGGCCCAGATCTCTGTACTGGGGTGAATGTATGACATTGTTCTGCATTCTGTCCATCAATTGTTGTTTTTGCATTTGTCACCCCGAGTGGGACGGGTATGCTCAGACGTGAGTCCCGTGCTCTCCATGCCACTGGAATCAAGCTATCCTGGCTGATGAGGGCTGAAAGCCCGAAACCGGTCCTAGGATGCTTGTTTCCAGTCCAGGGAGGACCTGGCTTGGCAGTTCGGGCTGGACTGTTCCCATGGGGCACAGGGTCAAGACTGATTTGCATATGGCTGGGTTCAAACTGGAATGGCATGGTGAGCAAAAAACGATGGATTTAGGCCCAGATCTCTGTACTGGGGTGAATGTATGACATTGTTCTGCATTCTGTCCATCAATTGTTGTTTTTGCATTTGACCTGAGTCAGAAGGCCCAATTTGGCATGTGAGTGACAGAGGTCGCATGGTAACAGCATGGGCAGGAGCAGGTAGGCATTAAGCTAGGGTCCCTAGCTGCAGGCAGCATGGGGGTGTGGAATGCATGTGTGCGAAGCAAGGCATAATGCCCACCTAGCAGACCAGAAAATTAAATTCACACTCTACATACCAATTCCAAACATATGCAATCTACCACATACATCCCTGCAATACTTACAGACCTTAAAGTGGAGAGATAATTCTGTAAATAGACTACCACCCTGAACTTCATGCCTTAGGATTCAGAACACTATATTTTAACTCTGTAACATTGAAAGTCCCCTGTCCCACTTCTTTGGGCATCAGTTAGACTACACAAACCAGGGCATAAAAATACACGATTATAAAACATCAAACAGGCCCCAATAGCCTGGAAATGACCCAGAAACACAAAATGACCATATCACTACTGTGAAGCGCACCACCCACGGGTAAGGCAATGTATGCTTCCACCATTTAGTATGGGCAGGAATTGGCAGTGAAAAAATTTCATTGGGGTGTAGCAGGCCCGCTGCCAGTGCACCTGCTGCACTAATCAAAACATCTCTGCACCACACCAAAGACCGCCTCCTATTTCAGCCAGTGTGAGTAGCTGTCACCCAGTGCCCATGCACAAACCTTGGCCACATTAGACCTTTGGAGGAAAAATCATTAAAGGACAAGTAATAATGTGCTAAAAAACACTCCACCGACTGCATTAACTGTGTGTCACTGCTGTTAAACCTGTGGAGTGCTTTACAACATACGGGATTTAGGCAGGCGCCGCCAGCTAATGGCGCAAATTCTTCCATCATAGACTTATGTTTCTTTAACTTGCCATTGCGGGACTATGATGTGCTCTGATCGTGTTACTTACACATGCCCGTAAGCTTCAAGAGCTTAGACTGCTTCATATGCCATTGCGTGCAACACTGGGACCTGGGAAATGTTTGGTATCTTGTTTAACTGAGGGGTCGTTCTAGCATTAGTGTCATGTCAAGCTACCTGTGCACATCACTTTGTATCTCCAAGGCATATTTCCAACACACAAGTGCATTCTGGGAGTAGTAGTAAAGTTTTCAAACCAACCAATCAGACTGTCTGTGCCAGAATACAATGAGTTGCAGAAGGAAAGTACCTGGCTGAAAACATGGTGGTATTCCCGAGCCATGTTGGTAACTCTGGTCATCTGAGGCCAGTAGAATGTGTTCCTGTTCCTTATGTCTTGTTCATGTTTTAAGTTTTCATTTAGCTGCCTGTGCAGGAGATAACATTTCTTGTTTCCTTTATATGCCCACTTTCTCACCACTTATATCTCCCCTCAAAACTCCTCCTCACCTGCAGGTGTACCTGTGGGCTACAATAAGGACGCAGCTCATAGAGATAACCCCACCCAACAGCTCTAGTCTTCGGGCCATCTGGGAAAGCAGCACCTACTTGCAGTGAAGTGGGATCAGCCTCTGCATGCTGAGTTTTGATGACTATATTCAGATATGCCTAGCCATACCGGTAGCAGTGGAGGAGTGTCAACTCCGCCGGTGGGCGGCAAACCCGAGCACAGGGGCGAGAAAGCGCTTGTCCGAGTCTCGTGCCCTGGACACAAAGAGCGGACAGGAAACTTAACGGCAAAGCCCCATGCTTGACTGTAAACATGGTGGCCAGCCTAACATAGACTGTTTGCTATTATTGCCTAGGGTGCCAGCCGGTGATGATTGAAGAAGAGTTGGGTGCTGGTAAACTCCACTGTGTGGTGGTGTGCCGAGTTTTTGCCGAACTCTGTGCTCAAAGCGGAGCACGGAGTTTACTGCCCAGGCCTATTTGCGATATGGCCACATGGGTGCTGTTTATTATATTTACAGAACCACTTCCTTGTTTAAGGGAGAGGAGAACTCAGCTGACTCTGCAATGCCACTGCATGCTGTAACTCCAGCTCAGCTGATTCCTGTTTACCAACACAAGCGATGTCCAGCTCTACACCAAGATGGACAGCCTAATGACACTTAGGTAATGGGGAGTTAGTCCACCCAGCAGGGAATTGGCAGATTATCCACCCTAGGCAAGACTAGGTTAGGGAGCGCTAGGTAGGAGTACACTACACATAGTACTTACATGCCCGCATCTATTCACTGTTATAGCACGATGGTGAAATCGTTAATCCTTTTCACTGTTCTCATAATGCTAATTATGCTATTTGGTTTCATTCTACTAATTATTGCAGCACATGTATTTTATACAAAAATCACAATGTTTCAATAAATATTGAAATGCCTTGCTGACTATTTCTTGTGTAATTCTTTGGGCATGCATGAGAGTCCAAATGAAAGGGTTCTAGATCTGTTACCATGATTTCCTTAGGGGATCAGGGTTGTCATGTTCTGAGGTTGCACACACATTTGTTACCCTGTAAGGTCAGGGGTGGAGATGGTGCATTGTGGGCTAGAAGGGAAACAGGCCAACATACCCTGAGGGTGTGCATGGAATCAGTTTGGCACAATCCTAACGTTTACATTGTCCAGCAAGTGCACAGTTTTACCAGAGAGGTACAAGCCATATGACACAACCAGTGCACATCAGTTCAGTTTTCTCACCTCCACATGGATAGGCCCAGCTACTGCCCCTCTGCAGATATCATTGTCAGGGATCACTCTCCCTGGTGGGTACTCAGTTGTCCCCTACATTTTTCCTAATAGGCCCATCACTACAATAAATGTCACACATGGCACAGAGGGCCGCAGGCAGTGCAATTTTAGGCAGCTTATGTCATACTGAAAATGACCCACTCTATTCTATCACCTAGAATAAAAGTGTGAGCAAGTGGATTATTGGTTGGGGTGCTCGAGAGACCTATCCAAGTAATAATGTTACTATTTTGTATCAGGTCCAGTTCGGTTGCTTTGAGTTAAACCTTAGCCTAGCCCTGGGTAGCTGTAGCACAGGTGAAGTCCAGCAGTGCACTGTGAGCTTTGGTTCTTGAATGGAATTCAAGGCTATCTACAAAGGAACAAAATGTTCAGTGGGTGCAATTTGAAGTCGGATGACCTGGGAGGGCTTGATGTCATAGGGTTGCTGAGTAGTGGTAGTGTATAAGCCTCTGGTTCTTTGTCAAAAGCCACTGTCTTTGAGATTTAGGCTTACAAGTTTCTGTTCTTTCCAGGGTAAAGAGTACACTCTAGCATCAGCCAAGAGTCCAGGAACTATCGGGCACATTTTGGGGGCTAGGACGTGATCTCCCAGGATGCACCAGCAGAGTCCAGAGCAAATCCAGTTATAACTGCTCTGCAGGGCACTTGCAGATGCTGGGCTTCTTTAGTCTTCTGTTCCTGGAACTTAACAGGAGGCAAGCCTACTAACTGTCAGAGAACACTCGCTGCTCCTTGGCACAAGTAGGAGCAGGTCCAGACCTTGGGGTCTCTCTCCATGACTCCTACATCAGGTATAGGCATACCTTCCAGAAGTCCTGTCTTTGGTTCAGCAGGTGCAATCCATCTTGGTGCAAGCTTTCTTTTTGGGATCCACAGGTTAAACAGGTGCAGTCCTCCTTCTGCTCTTTCAGAGTCCAGTAGTGTTCTGAGACTGGTACCCAAAGGTGCCACTTTTATGGCAATTTCAAATTAGTGGATGATGATGACTCCCTAATCCCACAATGCATCTTTCTGCCCAAATCCAGGATGCCAGAAGCTTTCCTCCCTTGGTCAGAGCTATGGGAACACCTCTAAGGTGTGTCCAGTATAATGAGCAACTCCTCCTAGAAAACTGGTTCTGCAACGGGTTTACGCCCTCTAGAAGAGATGGCAGCCTATCTACCTAGATTGAGGAGAGGGAAGGCTAAGTGTGATTCGCATTTGCCGGTGCCTTTTAAGTATGGCTGTTGGAAGCTGGCTCTTTATATGATTTTTCAAAATGAGATATATCGTATAAAGAGTCTAAGGGTTCCCTTATAAGTGGGTAGGGGCTTGCTCTAGCAATTTCAAGGTGCTCTTCTAGGAGGCAGTGTGGTCGAGCAGCCTTAGGCTTAACTTAGGGGCATGCAATACATCTGCAAATATACACAATAGTCAGTAAATGAGATACACAACTCAATAAGGAGATCCACAAAAATGTATAAAAATAGCACGTATCTTTACATATGTTTAGGTACCAGAAGCAATTCGTTCAGGTAAGTACGTTTTTCAATAGAAATACTTTTGAGTTCAAAAAGTTGACAGTGCATTTTTAGAAGCTACAATGCTATCCTGTGGGAGGAAAAGCAAATGCGGCATTCGGGTACAGTACAGCGTCGTACAGGAGCAATCTACAGGAGTTAAGAAGAGTGGTAAGGTTCAAGTCCAAGATAGCAGCAGAGCTCCAACAGTGGCACTAGGGCGGACGGATGTAGGGGTGTAAAACAGCATCAGGTGCCCAGTGGTACTCAATGGGGATCAGTCTTTACATAAAGAGGCTGCAGGCTTGGACTGGGAGGCCAGTTGGGCTGAAGCAACAGGGGAGCTCAGGCCTCCTGATACTCGGGGATGTAGGGACACCTTTGGTCCTCTTCTCCACGGTCAAGACACGATGTGTATAGAGGTGTCCTTAGGCGTTGAGTTTTTCTTACCGGAGAAGTAACGGTAGAGTGGGTCTGCATCCAGGGGCTGCATGAAATGTCGGAGAGTTCACTGGGGGAAAAACCACAGTGGACATGGTGTCAGAAGGGCTGGGGGACCACAATGAAACCATTGGCCCACTTCAACTCGGGCTTGGAGCGACGTGTGCAGTGCTGTCTTCAGGCATCGTGTTTCTGTGGTCACAAAGTCCTCTCAGGAGACTTTGCATGTCTGCAGGATGCAGGGAAGCAGGTCCGCTACTTCTCAGAAATTCTTAATTCCTGAGTGAAGTTCTGGCAGGTCTCCTGGGCTTTGGAGACTCAGCAGCTGCAGGGCAAGTTATATTTTGGTGCAATTGTCTAGTCAGCAGGCAGGCTGACAGGGTTGGCACCAAGTCAGTTGCTGGGACTTCTGTTCTTGCTGTTGCAACTCTTCGCGTCCGTCTTCTTCTTTCACGTCAGCTGGATCTGATCTCCTGGTGCTATGGGCTCTCCTAAATACTGAATTTAGGGGTGTTAGTGGAGTGTATGGTGGTAGCCAATGGGCCACTGACCCCTGGGGTCACTACGCCCCCTATATGATCACTTCCTGTGGGAAGTGGGCATAACCTTGTCCCAGAGTTCATAAGTGGGCCAATACAAAAATTAGCCACTTCTGAAAAGTCATACCCCCATCAGGTTAGGCCACTTTATTTTTGATACTGGTCTCGGAGTGGGCACACCTACCTGAGTAGCTAATTTTCCAACCTGTCCAGGTACCAAATGGCTCTGAACAAAGGGGGTTGGTCTCGTCTCCTGTGAGGGGAGCCAGATTCGCGTTTCAAAGGCGGGAAAAAAGGGGAGAACAGCCTCTCCTCATGCAGGCTTTCTTTCTGACCTCCTGAGAGCAAAGGCCCTCACTTTGAGAGGTCAGAAATCTGTCTCAGGTTGCAGGCCAGCAAAGACCAGCCAGCCAACACACCAGAGGCTGATAGGTTTTCAGGGGGCACCCCTAAGGTGCCCTCTTTGTGCATGTATTCACAAATCCACCTTTGGAATCAGGGTGGTTTGTGAGTGCCAGATGTTTGATACCAAACATCCCTATTTTCAGTGAAGCCATCATGTAGCTGAGGAACTCATTTTCACCAGTGTCCTGCTCATGTTCTAAAAGGGTTTCCATGTTCACTTGCACTGATAGTAAAGGAACTGACCAGCACATGGGAACATCTGCTCATGCAAGTATGCCCTCACATATAATATTAAGCACCCTGCCTTAGGGATGACCTACAAATACTACATGCCGTGTTAGGGGACGTGGCACACAGGGATGTGTGCCATGTTGTGTTTTCACTCTTGTCTGAACCAACACACGCAGCCTGTGATGGCAGCCCTGCATGAGTTTGATGAGGGGTCCCTTAGGGTGGCACAATTCATGCTGCAGCCCCTGGGGACACCTCTTTAGTACCTCAGGCCATTGGTACCAGGGGTACCATTTACTAGGGACTTATAGAGAGGGCTAGGTGTATTGTAAATTGGGGACACAATGGTACAGTTTTTGGAGAAAGAGCACTGGCACCGGGGACCTTGGTAGCAGGATTCCAGTGCACTTCAGTCAAAGTTGCATCAAACACCATAAAGTGGGGGACTACTGCAACAAATCCCAGTTTCCTACATTGGCGACCCGTGATCCTAGCCCTCTGGCTATCCTGTCAGGAGGAGGTCACACCTCCTTCCACCAACAGCCATTTTGTTCTCTGTTTCAAGGAGCAAAATCACACCTCAAGTCAGGATAGTAGCAGGCTGTCTCAGGTGACAACTGCTGCATTTAATCAGAAACAGCTACTAGAACATTTTTAGGCAAGAAGTGGTGACTTTCTAAAGTCACCTTTATATTGATGGTTATCTTAAATCCAACTGCAGCACAAACTCAGATGTAATCTCACCATTAATTTGATACCTGGAAGTATTATTCTAGGTAATCCCAAATGGAGGTGAGCATCATTGTACATCTGAAAGTGCACCCCATTTTAACCAATGGGGGGTACCAACCTTAGATCAGTTAAAGCGATAATGGTGCGTTATCACTGTCAGGACGTGTAAAGCATAAAAGAAACGTGTCCTTATTTTTAATATACTGCATACTGCTTTATGGGCTTCTAAGGCCTACCTTAAGGGTGACTTATAAATATTAAATAGAAGGTTTGGGCTTGGCTAAAAGGGTTATTATGCCATGTTGAATTGGCAGTTTAAAATCTCAATTTGTCACTGCATTGGTGCCACAAAAAGTGCTGCAGTCCATTAGTGACGTTAAACTTAGAAGTAAGCCTGGGCGGAGTTCGTGTAGCTGCGCTACACGGAACTCCGCGAAGTGGCAAAAATAACTCTGCCATGCTATGCGGAGTTCCGCAAGCGGGCGAGTTGCCTGTCCTGCCCGTTTGCATGACTATTCTGCCGTATGGCAATGCGGATTGCGTGTTTGGGCAGAAATATCGCACCCCACGGTTGCACATGAGTGCGGCCATCTTGTTTCTTTCTCTGTTATGGTACTAGGGCCTACTTTTGGAATCTTTCTTAATTCTTTCAATCCTTGATTTCCAAAACTTTTTTCAGATCTTTTTATTTATTATGTTTCCCTCTGCCTTCCTAAGTGTGTATTTTGCGTTTTTGTCTGCTTTTTTGTGTGTTTTAGTGAGTTTTGTACAGTTTTTCTCTCTACCTCCTTCCTAATTTTTTTTTACTTCCTTCTCTCTTCTTCCTGTTATTTTTATACTTTCTACATTTTTTTTCCGTCCCCCTAGCATCATGGAAGAGAAGCGTGCCCCAAGAAAGTCGGTAACCAAGATCCGCCTTCCTAGCAGAAGGCGGCGCCTAGAAGGGGTGCAGCCCCAGGCCTTGTTTTTGGAGGTTTAGGTGGCAGCGCTTGTTTCGTTTGTGCAGTGCAACCTTCCCTCCACCCCAGAAGCAGGCGGCAGGCCTGCGTCCAGGTACGGGCTCCAGGAGCGCCAGCAGCGTTGGGCGAGTGTGCTCCGGGCAGTGTATGACTGCTCTGGTGTCTGGCGCACCCGCTATCAGCAATCTGACTTATCACCTCCCACCACTGCCACTGGTTCACCCCCTGCAGCTGCTGCATCTGCTTCCTGGATGGCGCTTCCTTCTCCGCTGGCCCCGGCACTGGTGGTCAGTGCGAATAGAAAAAACATTACACATTTTTTAGGTGCCATATACGCCTCCCCGTATTTATTTTTTTACAGCAAAATTGAAAATACATACACCACACACATCACTTAAATTCGGATGTAATTGTTCTATCAAAATCATTCGCCTGTACTGTAGTGCATTTGCTTTTCCCATGGGCAGACAGGAGGATGTCTGTCTGCATAATTGTCTTCTTTATAATTAGTTAGTAGTACCTCACATGGCGTATATCATTCATATAATAGTAACTATTCATCTGCCTTGTTGTAGTCAGGGTGAAATTGAGGCATTTGACAGAGCATGGCCATGATAGGAAAAGAAATAATTGTATAGTACAGCTGCCCCACCTGCAAACAGTAGCAAAGTAACGGAACACAAGTATGTCTGTCTAAGGGTGCAAGCTGGGCTGGCATTCCTACATTAATTTATCTCAACACGTTAGAAAAGAAGAATACTTGTATACTCCATAGTTCTCAATGCCTAAAATTCTAATCACATCAAAATAGAATGGGCCGAGAAATGTTATGTATTGCTAGTGCTACTGTGCCACTATGTAATTTTATGTGTTACTATTTTGCTAAGAGTATTGGTTAGAATTTGTCTTTTTTCTTTCTTGATATAGCTACTCCTGCCAGTCCATCATCTTCACAACAACCCAACAGGCAGGAGGTAGCAGCCAGGACCTGGCAAAGGAAGCTGGAGGCCATCAGGGCCGAATACTAGCGGGTGGTGGTCCTGGAGGAGGAGGAGGAGGTGGCAGCAGTTGAAGCCTCAAATGCCCCAGGCCCCAGCCAGGCCCCAGTGCCTCCGGTAGTTTGTCATTACGGTCAGGCAGCCACCCGCCACCATTCCACCACTGCTGCTTCCCCTGTAGACTGTATAGAGCCTTTCAGTGCTGCATGCTCCTGAGGATGGCGCGCTAGAAGCCAGGAAGGAGGAGCCTTTTGACAGTTTGGAGAGGAAGCTCCTAGCTCGCCGCTAGGCCTCTCTTGCACCTTTTTTAAATCTTTTGTTTGGAGGGTGGGACTTGTTGGGGACAGGGTGTGAATGTGGGAGTTGGGGAATTTTGGGGGTTTTCTCTTATTTATAAATTTGTTATGAACAATTGCATTTTTGGACTTGCTTTGTTTGGACTAAGCTTACTTTGGACATTGAACTTGAAGGCTGCCCACAGCACTTGTGCCCTGGAGGAGTGGGCCTCTAATTCCCTGCCATTCTTTTTCTAGCTCATTGCCTTGCTCAGCTATCCATGTTTTGTATTTTCTAACATCCCCGTCTGAAAAAGGAATGATAGTGGATATTAATGGTTTGTACTGTGGATCAAGAATTGTGTCACAGATTTAATATTTGGAGGACGCAATGTCTCTTTGTACCCTTGCATTATCAGGCAAGCAAAGGGTTAAGCTCTTCACCAAGTCATACGCATCTTTTTTTTAACTCCATACCTGTGTACATTGCAGACACCTCCTTTAGCTGTTTCTGTAGCATGTGCAACAATGGGATAGCTTGCCCCATGGTACTGTCCTCTTTGCTGACTTCCATATGAAGAACTCAAAAGGAAGCAGCATCTCTGTTAGGCATTTGACTAGGCCCCATTGGTCCATCTCAATGATCATGATTTTTTCCAGTTGCATCCCCTCTTTACATGACATAATCATTGATAAGTCTGTACTGCTCAAACAGGCGTTCAAACATGTAATAAGTCGGGTTCAAGCATATTGGCACTTTCTGTAGGAGTGCTTTAACTGGCATTCTATTATCACACTGAATGACCCTCAGCTGTTTCCGGGCTTTAAATGAATGGCTGAATTGAGTGCAGCTTCTTCTGCAGGTAGACAGTAAGTTGCTTACTTGGTCTTCTTTTTTGAGAGAGTCCTGTACAATGATGTTGATGCAGTGCGCCAAACACAGCACCTTGAAATAACCACCATGGGCTGAGGCCTTCACTATATCACTGCCATTGTCCATGGCAACAAATCCAATCTTAAGCCCTCTTGGTCGCGGCCATTCAAAGACCTTGTGTTCTTCAAAAATGTTTGCAGCTGTATGGGATTTTTCCATGGTGAACATGGCTACTGTTGCATGCTTCCGAGCAGCATTAAAAATCTCAACAGTGTCAACACCTGCAGGTATATTTTTTCTCTAGCCCCCATAAAAGAGATCCAGTGTGCAGTGATGTACATGTAATCAGTCACCTGGCAACTGGTCCACATGTCTGTTGTCAGGTGGATACTGTGAGCAGCACTCTGCTGCAAAGCTTGTCCAAGCACTTGCAGTTTTTGGCTGCTAAAGTGCGTGTCTCAAATGGGTTGTCTGGCCCCCGGTACCATAGTTTGTACCAAGCTTACCCTGACTCACACTTGCTCTGCAAAGTGAGCATATGGCAATGATCACCTCCTTCTTGCTAACCAAAAATAAGTCCCAAACTGGGGAGCTCCACTTTCTGACATTGGTGCCAATGTCGGAAGAACTGGCAGTAGATGGGCGTTTTGATATTTGACTCTCTGCAGTACCTACTTCTACTGAGGTGGTTGTGGATGAAGGTGGCTGCAGAGACTTTTCAAATATGGCAGCTGGTGGTGGTTGGATTAGTGGTGCCACTGCCGCATCCTCCCGGAAGTTGGGATGGGGAAACGTCGGTCTCTACTTGGGCTGGGCTAACATCCATGATGACTGGCTCATCGTCATCCTCCTCTTCTACATCTGCCTCCATAACTCTAAGGCTTTCTGGAACCTTCCTTTTCCCTAGCCTTGTCTGAGTCACCTCGTGGCATGTCTCACTCTCAGACTGAGGCGGGAACCAGGCGGTGTCTAGATCATCAGAAGGGGGGCTTGAAGAAGAAGATGATGCATCACTAATTCGCGTTTTTCTAGCTGAAGATCTGGAAGAGAATGGATCTTCTGGAGCAGATTGATCTACTTCCTCAGCATGAAGCTCAGTCTCTTGAACTGCTCCTACTTCGGGAGGAACTGCTATTGGTGGTTGTGGCTGTTGTTGTTGTCCACTTCTCTGAGTTTTCTGCAACGATTGAGTAACTCTGTGAACGAAGCAGAGTTTTACGCCCAGGATTACTTAGAAGCCCTGGGTACACCTGGTATCATATACTATGTTATGTTATGTTAACTGCACTTGTAGAGCGCACGGTTACCCTGGGGTGTCCTGGCGCTAAGTACTGGTTACCGGGGGAAATGAGTGTATATTATTGAGAGAAGAGCCATGTCTTCAAGCCCTTCCAAAAGGAGAGAAGATCCGGGGCATTCCTACTAGGGACTTACAGGTAAATTAATTATGACAATCAGGTATTAGCCAATTGCACATGCATTTGAGGTGTCCCAGCACATGCACTGGGGCCTGGTCAGCAGGGCCTAGTGCACTCAAAGTAAAAAAAATCAGCAGCATCAGTCTAAAATGTAGAGGGGGTGATCATACAAAAAGCAAGCTGTTTGCCAGTACTGTTCCAGAAATAAACTCATGCTGACATCAACCAAAGCATCCTTTATACAACTGGCAAAGCAAGTACCTTTCTTGATTTCCATCTATGAAGTGATGACCAAAGGAAATGCTCCCCATGACCCTCAGTTAATCTGTGGGTCAGAAGCCATCTAGAAATTCAGGGGACAGACGCAACACGCATCTCACCATAGGTGCAACATCCAATGGCCTGGAACAATAACCAGTGAGGTTAGTGAGACCATGGTTATTGACCCAAGGTTTGACAAGCATTCTATTTCATATAAATCATTTTATTTGGCAATGCAATTGTTAAAGATAAAACACTTGAAATACATTGAACTTTAAACCCGCCCATTACAGCAAATCACATCACAATTGTAAGTTCTACCAGACTATTTAACAATGAGGAAACAGAAAAACATTATTAGAAGGTGGGCATCAGAGTACAATCGTGGAATGGAAGAAGTAGGGTTACTCAAGGGAATATTCTCACCACTTTCCCCAAATCTTTGTGCGTTCCTTGATGCACCATAAGCTTTACACACCAATTCCTCCACTTTTGTGAAGAAATACAATGCCCTGCAACCACTGAGCCAATGTGAAAGCCTCTGCATTTCTCCAGTGTCAGGCTATATCCCTCTTGGCCGTCAAAAATCCAATTGCTACTATTAGCGTGCGTGTGTGTCTTGGTCCCCTCCACTATTCCATAGGATCCAGCAGCATCAGTTTAGAATCAAGGTTTGTTGGCCTACTTGTGACGCTGTCAAAACTGATGACACTTTTTGCCAATACCCCCGCAAACAAAGAGCAGGACTGCATCAGATGAAAGAAGTGATGGAGCCGTAAAAATAAAAAAATTTAACCCCTAACAAATTATATAATTAATTAATTAAAAATGTTCGTTTAAATGTATTAATCAACATTGTATATGTGGGAATGGTAATATGCTAATGTACGTGCTAAATAATCTACTAATGAATGTCCATGTGTCTAATCATAACGTAAGAATAAAAAGCGTACTAAATAAAATAAATGCATGTTTGTGCTTCATAGAAATAAAATGTGTCGTTGCAAAAACAATAGTGATGGTAAGTAAGGAGCAGCTTAAATGTCGCTTGCTAGGTAACAACTAATTGGGGTACGTAGACGGGAGGGAAACGAAAGGGATATTTTTCTCTATTTTAATTATGTTTTGTTTGCCTCAAATTAGTGCTTCTAAAGTAGAACCGAGTGGCGAGATAAAATGGCCGCCAGTGGGAAGATGTGCGCAGGTGCAAGGGGTCACGTGGTACGGGATGAGATTGAAGAAATCTGGAGCCTCGTGATGTCTCTGAGAGGCTAGGATGCAAAAAATGGTCAAGGCTGGTGTGACCTAATTGAACTGATAGTGTGCCGTGATGATCAGGAGAGAGTCCGTGGGAAAGGAGCCCAAGAGAAAGGACAATGACTGCGGAGTTCTTGAATGTGTCAAAAGAAGATACAAATGGACTGATCGAATCGGATGGAAATGTTTAAAGCGTATGGGAAAGGAAATGATCCAAGGACCCTTGAATCCAAAGGAACTTGATTAAAGAATGAATAAGCTGACATGTATGGACCAATGAGAGAAAAGCGTGATATTAAGGTTGCAACAGTTAGTTAGCAAAGTTAGAATTAGGGTATAAGAGGGCCTACTCTTAGTGGGAGGGGGTCAGTCGCGGTTGCAGTCACAGTCAGTTACAGTTCGAGAGTCGTGGTTGCAGTAGAGGAGACGGGTTGCAGGTAGCTGATGCTGACGAGCTGAAGTTGCTGTTGCTGTCTTAACTTTACAGTTGAGTATGAGAATCAGGCTATTTCTAATCCCAAAGTTAGGTTAGAAATCATTAGGCTAAATTAGGAAGCTAGGCAGGTAACTAAGGTTTTTGGCTTCATGACAAAATTTCCTTTCTGCAATAAATTGATTATGCTTAATAAAATTGTGAATTTAAAAATGAATAATTGAATAAAGTATTAAATCTTTTCATGCTTTTAAAATTATATAAAATTTAAGATTCTTTAAAAACCAAAATGACTCAGTGGTTATTTTCCTAAATGATTGTGAACATGAGTAATTGGTTGATTGTGATTCAGCTGGTCTTAATCACTATGAACTAATTTCTTAAATGAATGATTCATCGACAAAACAATGAGCAGGAATATCTTAAGAAATAATTAAAAGAAAGTGACAAATTAAGGTAAATAGATATCCTTGCTCTTCCAGCGGTACACAAAATGGTGTTCTCCATTTAGTTCTCATGCTTCTCCTAGGAGTACAGAATTTCATAAAGGTGTAAAAGGAAATCCAGGAGTATGTGTGTGTGTTTAGGCGATGTTTATGGGCCCCATCGTCATGTGGATATGAGAAATATAGTTTGCCCCTGGATGACCTATAAGTAACCTGGGAGGAGGATAGTTTTTATTGTACGCGCTGCATCAGATTTCTTGGTAGCAGAGTTATGGTTTTCTATGGATTAGTTTAGTGATTATTGTTTATTGATTATTGATTATTTGATGACTAACACTATATGTTGAGTCGCGTTATGTTATATGTAAGTTTTCACGCTTCTGGGATGTAGGAAGTGGAACACGTGTGGCAAGAGAAGTCACATGGAATTTGGTACATGGTCTGAATTCATTTTGGTTATAACGCAGGTTGTGTTATGTTAGGGATTTCGGTGTGAAAAGTGAGTAAATGAAATAGCAAATCACGTTTACTTGTGAAACTTTGGCCTTAATTCTCAGGAGCCTAGTCTCCACATGTGTCTTATCCCCAGAGAAACGAGTAAATTGTTTGTTTGAAAGAAGGGTAAGGTAGAGGGAAGTGCTACTTTATCGGCGAAAGCAAATAATTCTGTGGTAGGGTAGAGGTAAGCGCTGCCTACTGGAAAACAGGATTCTTGTGTAAAAGGACAAAGCTGTCACTTTGTTTAGCGAATCAGACTATGGAATTGTTTATTTGTTGTAACTAACGAAGAAAAACAGTAAAAAGAAAATTGCCGATAAATTTTGTAAAGGAGGGGTAAAGAGTAGAAGTGACATGGAAAAGTGCCGCGCTAGGATTGGTTAGTGCACTAGTCACGTGAATACAGAGCAGGAGTGACGTAGAAAAAGTGCCGCGCTAGGATTGGTTGGTTCACGGACGGTGGAAATTGTTCTGATTGGTACGTTAGTGTGAATCGCGCTGTAATTGGACGAAGTTCCGTACACAGAAACAGCGTTAGAGTAAAGAGAAAACAAATAGAAAACATGCCGTATTACGAGTATGAAAGGGAGAGAACGTCATGGACAACGAAATTAAAGAATTTCTTTAAGAAAGACAAAAAGGTTGTGACTAGAGAGGGACAAGTAATTCCTCCGCCGAAATCAGCAGCTTCACATATGATGCTGAAATATGGATATCATACGTGCATATGGTTGGATAATTGGGTAAAATATACAAAGAATGATGGAGCATTGGCTTTTCCTGAAAATGGTTCTTTTAATGTAGCGATTTTACGGAATTTAAAAGAAAAGATGCTTAAATTGGAACCTAGACCTAGACCGACACAGTTTGAGGCTTTAACAGAATGGGAAGATGAGATGTACGAGAAAGAAAGATTCAGAGGTATGAAAGGTTATGAGTTCGTGCCCGGAAGAATGTGGGGAATGAATCATGAGGACAGAATAAAACGATGGAGATGTGCTAACATGACAGGAGGTTTGTTTCCAGCTTTTACAGTTGAGGAAGGGACTAAGAAAAACGGACTGAGAAAAAGAAACATTTAGAGAGAGAAAAGTATATGCATGAGAGCGAAACGGATGACGAGTTGCTGGAAGATATATTAAATAAAAATCCACCTCCGTATCAGCAGAATTCTACAGTGGTGACACCAAATGCGCCACCAATAAAACTATGCGAAATAAAAGTCCAGAAAAAAGACAAGAAATAAATAGGTCACAAGAACAAATAAGAACTTCCCAAGATGAGGGAATAGAAAATGATAGTGCAAGAGAATTGGCAAGGACAACAAAAGAACTAACTGAGAAAATTAGAGAATTAACAAAGAATATGGAAGCAGTTACCGTACCCGTAACAATAGGTCCAGTAATACCAGTTTTCGAGAATCAGAAAATTGATGAACGATCTTTGGTGATTCCCTTGAGTTCGCAATTCCAAAGAGAAAAGGAAAGAATAGAAACAAGTCCAGGTACGAGCAATTTGACTAGTGCTTACAGACCAAGTCCACCTGAAAATTTGACAGTGAATGAGTATAGCGGTAGGAAAATGCCTATGGTAACTGAATCTGCAACAGTGACACCTGAAAAGAGTGGAAATTGGACAGAAATAAATAGTACTCCTATAGGTCCGACTCTTGATGAGTTAAATGAGTGGATAAAAGCTTTTAAAATAAAAGAAACGGAAGAAAAACCATTAGATGTGATCAGATTGAAGATTGACATGGAAGAATTAATCCTAGGAACGATTGGTACAGAAAAGATAAAGAATTATCAGGATGAGGAAATAATGTTTCTGTGCAAAAGTATAACATGGAGGGCAAAGAATTTACATGACAAACTAGAAGAAGTGGCCGGTGAGATTGGAATAGATTTTGCAAAAGTAAAAACGTTGCAGAAACCATACAGAGTAGATTTTTGTGAAAAAGATATTGAAAATTTGAATACAGCAGGAAGGCTGACACAGATAAAAGAGTTGATTGTTTTGTTGAGAAAATGGGGTGATGTGGACAGATGGAAGGTTAGATGGACAAAGAAGAATGAGAAAAGTGTAGACAAAGGTTCATTGGCTTTTATGATAACAGAAAAGGAACATGTTGTTAAAGAGTACCCTATGAGAGAAACTCCAGGTGGTAGTTATGTGCATGTTCCCTGGACTAGGCAGGACATCCTGTCATTTACAAATGACTTTCCAAAATTAAGAGAAAAGCCAGTTGAGTGGTACCGACAGGTAGAAAGGTTTGTAAAGGTCTCAAAAGTGTTGTGGATAGATTTGGATGGATTGTTTGACATAGTGGTACCAACGGATCTATGGTCAGAATGTAAGATTACAGTTGACTGGCCAACTACAGAATATCCAAGAGATCCTAAGACAGGAGCTCCAGGACCAGATGTGATGAAGAAATATGACAAGGTGATTACCTTTTTGAAAAATAAGATTCCTCCAAAAGAGACAGATTGGGTTAAGATTGATAGAACTACACAGGAAAGCAAGGAGAGTGTACATGCATATTATGAGCGATTGTTGTTGGTTTTCAAACAGTATAGTGGTTATGAGGAATTAAGTGAGAAGGATATGAGTCATTTTGTATACCGATTTGTATTTGGCTTGAAACAAGAAATAAGTGATATGATTAAGCAACATATGATAAACTGGCAGAATGCAAGTGTAGATGAGGTGCTGAGGTATGCTAAGTATTGTAGTGATGAAATCGAGAGTAAACAGCGTAAGTTGAAAGAAAAAGCAATGTGGGCACAAGTGAAAGTGGCAGAAAAACAAGAAGCTCAATTGGATAATAATAATGGAAACGAATCAGGACAAAATAAGATGCGACCAAATATAGGTAAAGGAAAAGGACAAGTGAGTCTAGAAGAGGCAAAGAAGAAATGGCCATGTCATAATTGCGGAAAATTAGGGCATTGGAGAAATGAGTGTAAGTTCCCACCTAAACCTAATCCGGAACATCAATCATTAACTCAACAGGTGCAGAATGAGGTAGTTGTTCAACAAAGTCAGGTGCCACAACCACCACTTCCCAACACTGTTAACCAGCAAAGATACAGTACAGAAACAGGATTCTACGGAGGAGAGCAGGTAACACAGTTGCCGAGAGCAGCTAACATTTCCCAGTATTGGTTGCATCAGAGTGAGGATGACCCGGATGAAAGTTTCTGACGGTGCGCAAGAGAGGGGAAAGAGTGCGTGCTTGGCGCAACTCTAGAGGTAGATCAGTCTGGTCCCTTTGTGGATGGAGAAGTGAATGGAGCAAACGTAACATTCCTTGTCGATACTGGAGCTACCCGTTCTACTGTTAGGTCAGTGGAAATTCCGAACCTTCCTCTCTCAGGTGAATGCATCCAAGTGGTAGGAGTTGCCAATCAGCAGATTAAAACCCCACTTACTGAATTGGTAGAAGTAAAAATTGGTTCTTTTAGGAAAATGCATAAATTTGTAGTGTGCGATTGTAGTCCTGTAAATCTTCTAGGTCGTGACCTCTTGTGTAAAATGAATTGCACAATTTATTGTACACCAGATGGAATTGGTTTTCAGACTTCAGATGAAGATGCTTTGTATAAAGTAACTTTGATGAATCAGGAACCTGAAATGAATGGGTTGTTTCCTGCATTTGATGCAGGAAAACTTCCAGAAGAGTTAAAAAGTGCAGTGAAAGAAAGTGTGTGGGATTTTACAGGAGAAGACATTGGATTAATGAGAGAAGTTGATCCTGTAAAAGTGACAGTGAAAGAAGGGATAAGTTATCCAAACACGCCACAGTACAAATTAACTCCAGAAATAATTGAAGGAATAACTCCTGTGATAAATAAGATGATTGAACAGGGAATTCTGAAAGAAATCATGAGCAGTCCATGTAATTCACCTATTATGGGACTGAAAAAGCCAAATGGAACATACAGAATAGTACAGGATTTGAGAAAGATCAACAAAATAGTTGTACCATGCTGTCCAATAGTGCCAAACCCTGCAGTGATTCTATATCAAATTCCGCATGAAGCTGAGTGGTACACTGTGATAGATTTGTGTCATGCATTTTTCTCTATTCCTTTGCATCCAGATAGCCAGCCATTATTTGCATTCCGTTTTGGAGAGCGTATTTTGGCATGGTGCCGAAATCCTCAGGGGTATACAGAGAGCCCCTCAATTTTTAATCAGATTCTAAAGAAATCTCTGGAAGATTTAAAAATGCCAGAAAAATCAGTGATGGTGCAGTATATCGATGACCTATTGGTGGCATCGAAAACCAAAGAGGCATGTGTAAGTGACACAATTGCTTTACTGAACCATTTGGAGAAAAGAGGACATAAGGTGTCCCCTTCAAAATTACAGTTTTGTCAGAAAGAAGTCCAGTATTTAGGACATAAAATTGAGAAAGGAGTGCGGAAAATAGCGACAGAAAGAGTAAGAATGATTCAAGGAATGAGAGCACCAATGACTCAAAGAGAGGTAAGAATGTTTTTGGGAATGGTTGGATATTGTCGACAATGGATAAGTGGATTTTCTTTGATTGCAAAACCATTACAAAAATTGACAAAGAAAGATGTAAAAGACCCTTTGAGTTAAACAAAGAAGAAATGAAATCTTTCAAAGAATTGAAAAGGAAACTGTGTGAGGCCCCTGCATTAGGCATGCCTGATTATGAGAAAGATTTTGAGTTATACTGCAGTGAAAGAGATGGATGTGCATTTTCAGTACTAGTACAAAAACATGGCACCATGAAGAGGCCTATAGCTTACTTTTCAGCTGTTTTAGATCCTATAGCAAAAGCATTGCCTGGATGTTTGAAAGCAGTTGCTGCTACTTGTGTAAGTCTGGAACAAAGTGAAGGTATAGTGATGGGGTATCCACTGAGAGTATATGTTCCCCATTCAGTAGAAATTCTTTTGACAAGAACAAAAACACAGTACATGACACATAGTCGGCTGACTAAGTACGAAAAAGTCATTTTGAGTGCAGAAAATGTGACCATAGATAGATGCATAAATGTAAATCCTTCGACTTCATTGCCAGATGAAGAGAGTATAATTGAACAAGATGAAGTAGATCATGATTGTCTGAATGTGCTGGAATATTGCACAAAACCAAGAGCTGACATAAAAGATGAACCGTTAAAGGAATCCGATTATGTCATGTTTGTAGATGGTTCATGTTTACGCACAAAGGAAGGAGTGTTAAGCGCAGCTTATGCAGTATGCACAGTGGCAACTGTAATGGAAGCGTCTTGTCTGAAAGGAGTTAGGTCTGCCCAAGTTATGGAACTAATTGCTTTGATTCAAGCATGTAAATTGGGGAAAAATGTACGAATCACGATTGTGACCGATAGCCAATATGGTTTCGGCATCGTACATGATTTTGGCCAGATTTGGTCACAAAGAGGATTTTTGACATCTGCAGGAACACCTATCAGAAATGGAGATTATGTTAAAAAACTGCTTGAGGCGATACAGCTGCCTAAACAAATAGCTGTAGTGAAGTGCAAGGCGCATAAGAAAAACGAAGATTACATAGCGGTTGGCAATAATTATGCTGACGAGATCGCTAGATATTGTGCGGAAAACATGGCGTCCCTGAACAGAAATAGAGAAAGGGAGCATGTCTCTTGTCCTTTGCTTTTCACTAATGCAGTCGAAACATGGGATGAAGTAAGGCAGTTACAAGAAACAGCAAGAGATGAGGAAAAGGAATACTGGATTAAAGCAGGATGTAGAAGACAGGAAGATAATGGAGTGTGGGTATACAGAGATGAAAGACCAGTTATGCCTGATAGCATGATTGCAGACATGGCACGGATGTACCATGGACAAGCTCATATTGGGAGAGATGCAATGATTAGACTTTTTAGACAAACTTGGTATAACCCAAAATTCAGAGCCATTGCTGAAAGTCTTTGTCAAAGATGTCTTATTTGTCAACAATTTAACCCAGGAAGAAAAACAGTAGTGAGTCTAGGAACAATAGGACGAGAAGGAGGTCCATTCACAAGGATACAGATGGATTTTATTGAGATGCCCCCTAGTAACAGATTAAGATATGTTCTGGTGGTCGTCTGTTTGTTCTCTCGTTGGGTGGAGGCATACCCCACAAGAAGGAATGATGGAACAACAGTGGCAAAACTTATGCTACGAGAGTTCATTCCGAGGTATGGTTTTCCAGTCACAGTTGAGACAGATAGAGGAACACATTTTCAAAATGAGTTGATCCAATTGATTTGTGAAGCATTGAGTATTAAACAAAACTACATTGTGCTTACAGACCCGAAGCTTCTGGGGTAGTAGAGCAGATAAATGGAACAATTAAAAACAGATTAGAAAAAATGTGTCAAGCTACAGGACTCAAATGGCCAGATGCACTGCCTCTTGTTCTGATGACCATCAGAAGCATCCCTGAAAAGAAAACGGGACTCAGTCCTCATGAAATGATCATGGGACGAGCAATGAGACAAGCCCACGTACCAGTCAACAAGTTATTGACAATAACTGATGATCTAATACTGGATTATTGCAAAGGACTGGCTGATGTGGTGCGTTCTGTGTTTCATCAGGTTGGACCGGATGCGACCACTCTTGAAAGAAAACCAGCCCACGACTTGAATCCAGGAGACTGGGTCCGTATTAAAGTCCACAGGAGAAGAAACTGTCTAGTTCCGAGTTGGGATGAGCCAAGACAGGTAATCCTAGTAACAACGACTGCTGTCAAGTGTGCAGGAGTAAAGAACTGGGTTCATGCCAGCCACACAATCAGAATTCCAGAACCTACAGATCGACATGTGAGTCGGCGTCTGGAAGTGTGGGATAAAAGTTTAACGGCGGGAACAACCAAGATAAAAGAAAGGGTGCCAGAACTTGAAGATCGACCTGAAAGTCGACATCTGGAGACCCCAACGGAAAACACCTCTAGAGAAGAAGAGGAACAAGAAGAAGAAGAAGAAAGAAATTCAGAAGTTCCAGAACTTGAAGATCGACCTGTAAGTCGACATCTGGAAATATCTGACACAACTTCAGGATCTGATGATTCAGCTGCAAATTGGGAAGAATTCCGAAAGGGAACTTGGGGTTATAAACCAATTAGAGAAGAAACTGAGCAAGAAATTGAGTTAGATGAACAACCAAGTACAAGTTATGGTGGAAATCATTCAGAAACAATATTAATAGATGAAGTAGGGAAAGAAGTACACAAAAAGTTAGAAAATCGAGAAGAACCCCGAGGAGCAATAGGGATAGATAGAAAAACAGGAGAACAGGGAAATTTAGAAACAGGTAAGGAGGAAAACACCAAATCGGAAGAACCCCGAGGAGGGACAGTGATAAGGGAAAACGAAAAGGAGAAGATAGATCCACCAGTAGGAGATGACGAGATTATAAGTTTCAAAATAAGAGACAATAGTGAGACAGTTGAAACAGAAACAGAAGAAAGTGGAGGAGAGGAAAAAGCAAAGACTGAATCAAGAAAAAGAAATTGGAGGTCGGAAAGAGAAGAAAGAGAGGGTGAGGTCAAAAGGCCAAGAAAAGGAGATAATTGGCCCAACAGCTATGTAAGAAAATTGAGATATAGAATAATAAGAGCAGAAGATGAAGATGCTGAACAAGTAAATGAAGTAACAAGTCAAAAGGGACAAGAAAAACCAAGTGGAAAAAGATTACAAAAGTCCAAAAGGACAAGGAAAATAAATTCAAAATTTAAGTCACCTGAGTGGCTGTATATTGCACTAACAGATTACAAAGAAGAAGAAGAAAACACTCACGGAAACCAGAGACTGAGAAGTCGGATGGGAAAAGGTGAGATGCAACAAAAGGACTGAAGTGAAGACTTAAAGTGCTTCTGACGGACGTGACAAATTTTACTGGATGTGACAAATCACCGGATGTGACAACGAAAGAATTCTGGAGAGAATTAAAGAAAGTACCAAGCAAAGACTTTTTGAAAGCAGAGTGGCGTCTAAGTCATTTTGAGGTGTAGTGACACAATTTTCTAAAAATTTAACAAATAGAAAAAGAAAAATGGAGAATAATGAGAATAGAAGAAATAAATGTGAATTTGTAAAGAGATGGTGCAAAATGTGCTGCTTTTGTACAGGGTTATTAATGACCATATGGATAGTTTTAGCAATCACAATTCCAATTAGCGTGGCTGTGATAGAAGCAAAGAATGATACTAAACAAGAAAAAGAAACTAATATTAAAGAACAAGTTGTTTTAAGAAGTAGTGCAGAGTTGCATAAGGATAGGTCAGTAACAGATTTCTCAAAGAATGTTTTTACAAAATTGTTGTATGAGTATGTAAAAACAATGGAAGTGAGAGATTGTTATGTTTGTATGCAGTTGCCTGCGTCAGTGTCGGAAGGAGTGACTTATCATCACTTACCTCTGACTTATGGAATAACATGTAGTGTAATAGCAAGTTTATTTTATAAAACAGGTAGATTAGAATCTTATTATACTGATATAGATAAGATATTTGCAAACATTCCTGTAGTGCCAGAACTTAACAAAGTAAAACCAGCAAAGGTTTTAGGAGAATTCTTTTTAGAACATAGAAAATTAACGTTAGAAGAAATAGTTAGTGACAACCTTACCTGTGAGTTAAAGAAAGAAGAAAAGGTATTTCTAGACATGGTTGAGGAAAGAAGAATGAAATTTCAAAAAGAAGCAATAAAAGAGGAAGGAAAACGTTTATGGACGTTTGAGGAAGGAAATCATGAAGGGAAAAAGATAAATGCAGCAATGACATTAGACTGGCCGCAAACAGGAAAGTTGTGCATTAGGAGAAATAAGACAGTCTATGACAATTACTTTGTAGGTTCCAGTGTCTGCCATGACAATTATCAAATTCTGGGAGGTTGGGGATTCAAAGGTGGAAAAGATCCAATATTTCCAGGTATCTATTATATTTGTGGGAATAGAGCTTATTACAGGTTACCGGACCATTGGTATGGAACTTGCTATGTAGGCCTGGTCTTTCCAAAAATCTTTCACATGGACAGAGAAGAAAAGGGAACATACAAGATGATTAATAGATTTACACGTAGAAAGAGGGAAAGTTTTTCAGAAATTGTAGGTGATATTTTTGGAGCATTGATACCAGCAGTGGGAATATCTTTGAATGCATTTAAAATTCGGAAGTTATCCACAGTAGTAGATCGTTTGTCTACAGATACTGCGGGAGGGTTCTTAATGGTAAATACCGAAATGGTTGCCATGAGAGCTATGGTGATGCAAAATCGGCTTGCCCTTGATATTCTTTTGGCAAAAGAGGGTGGAGTCTGTGGAATGTTGAAAGTCCAACATTGTTGTACTTACATTCCGGATAACAGTGAAAATATACAGAAGTATATTACAAATATTACAAGTCTGCACAAAGAATTAGTTCCACTGGAGGTTGAAAGTGTTTTGGGAAAACTTGGTAGAGGGTTTTCCTCAGTAGCAAATTGGTTAACTAGGATGAGTAAACTAGTAATAGGGAAAGTTATAATAGTAGCAACTATAGTGATATTGTTAGCCATGACATTGAAAATAGTAATAACATGTATAAAGAGAAAAGTAAGACAGAATAAGATAAGAAGAAATAACAGAATAATGAGAGAAAGAGAGAGAGAAATGGGTGAAATTGAGTTGGAGAAAATGAAAGAAAGCATGTATAAAGAGACTAAAAGGCAAGATGAAGAAGAGACAGAGATATGAATAACAGAAAGTAAAGGATGAAAGACATGCTGCCTGAAAAGAAGTATGACTTGGTTTTATGTGGTGATTTAAAAATCACCAAAGGGGGATTGATGGAGCCGTAAAAATAAAAAAATTTAACCCCTAACAAATTATATAATTAATTAATTAAAAATGTTCGTTTAAATGTATTAATCAACATTGTATATGTGGGAATGGTAATATGCTAATGTACGTGCTAAATAATCTACTAATGAATGTCCATGTGTCTAATCATAACGTAAGAATAAAAAGCGTACTAAATAAAATAAATGCATGTTTGTGCTTCATAGAAATAAAATGTGTCGTTGCAAAAACAATAGTGATGGTAAGTAAGGAGCAGCTTAAATGTCGCTTTTGCTAGGTAACAACTAATTGGGGTACGTAGACGGGAGGGAAACGAAAGGGATATTTTTCTCTATTTTAATTATGTTTTGTTTGCCTCAAATTAGTGCTTCTAAAGTAGAACCGAGTGGCGAGATAAAATGGCCGCCAGTGGGAAGATGTGCGCAGGTGCAAGGGGACACGTGGTACGGGATGAGATTGAAGAAATCTGGAGCCTCGTGATGTCTCTGAGAGGCTAGGATGCAAGAAATGGTCAAGGCTGGTGTGACCTAATTGAACTGATAGTGTGCCGTGATGATCAGGAGAGAGTCCGTGGGAAAGGAGCCCAAGAGAAAGGACAATGACTGCGGAGTTCTTGAATGTGTCAAAAGAAGATACAAATGGACTGATCGAATCGGATGGAAATGTTTAAAGCGTATGGGAAAGGAAATGATCCAAGGACCCTTGAATCCAAAGGAACTTGATTAAAGAATGAATAAGCTGACATGTATGGACCAATGAGAGAAAAGCGTGATATTAAGGTTGCAACAGTTAGTTAGCAAAGTTAGAATTAGGGTATAAGAGGGCCTACTCTTAGTGGGAGGGGGTCAGTCGCGGTTGCAGTCACAGTCAGTTACAGTTCGAGAGTCGTGGTTGCAGTAGAGGAGACGGGTTGCAGGTAGCTGATGCTGACGAGCTGAAGTTGCTGTTGCTGTCTTAACTTTACAGTTGAGTATGAGAATCAGGCTATTTCTAATCCCAAAGTTAGGTTAGAAATCATTAGGCTAAATTAGGAAGCTAGGCAGGTAACTAAGGTTTTTGGCTTCATGACAAAATTTCCTTTCTGCAATAAATTGATTATGCTTAATAAAATTGTGAATTTAAAAATGAATAATTGAATAAAGTATTAAATCTTTTCATGCTTTTAAAATTATATAAAATTTAAGATTCTTTAAAAACCAAAATGACTCAGTGGTTATTTTCCTAAATGATTGTGAACATGAGTAATTGGTTGATTGTGATTCAGCTGGTCTTAATCACTATGAACTAATTTCTTAAATGAATGATTCATCGACAAAACAATGAGCAGGAATATCTTAAGAAATAATTAAAAGAAAGTGACAAATTAAGGTAAATAGATATCCTTGCTCTTCCAGCGGTACACAAAATGGTGTTCTCCATTTAGTTCTCATGCTTCTCCTAGGAGTACAGAATTTCATAAAGGTGTAAAAGGAAATCCAGGAGTATGTGTGTGTGTTTAGGCGATGTTTATGGGCCCCATCGTCATGTGGATATGAGAAATATAGTTTGCCCCTGGATGACCTATAAGTAACCTGGGAGGAGGATAGTTTTTATTGTACGCGCTGCATCAGAAGTCACCTTCGGGAGAAGAACATCTGGCACAATTAGGGGATGGTGCCCTTCTCATATGCCATAGCCTCCTCAGGGTGCAGTAGTAAAGTTTGAGTTATTCGACTGACTAAGGAGCATGTGAGAAGAGATGGTCAGCAAGAGTGAGGACATCAAAAATGATGACCATTTGTCATCATCTAGATCACCCAGGTCATCTTCTCATTGCCACTGGAGTTGGAGCAAGGGGTCTGGAGAGTTTATCGTGAGTGCTTTGATAGATGAGAAATTACGTTCTTCCAGAATGTTTCCGGGGTTAGTTTAATTTCAGGTGTATTGCATTCTTGAATCCCATTGAGCCGATCCTGGTGATAGGATTGAGCATATTGTAGTTGAAGGTAATGAAAGAATCGCGAGTTTCAACAAGCATTCTTAGTGTAGAACCAACAATGGAAGGGTGAAGAGTTGAGCAGCAATAGAAACTTTAAAAAACAATTTAATCATAGGGGAGTGCACCAAAAACCACCACCTAGGCAGCTGTTACAACAGGGAGGGTAACAGTTTCAAGGCCCTATCAAATCATAAAATTATGTGATCAGGAGGGCTGTGAACTCCTATGGTGCTGGTGAACCTCTGCTGAATCGGCACAGAAGATGAGACAAAAAAGGAGGAAAAAAGGGAGGTCAAACGAGGATTTTGAATATTGTTAGCCCAGGTCAGAGAACCACTGACATGGCCGGACAGAGCAGAGAATTTTGTGAAGAGCACAAGTAGTTGTTACAGCATTACAGAAGGGCATCCATAATAGAGTTTGTTATTCTGCTCCCAGACCCCACACCCACATCTTATTGAAAATAGAAAGAAAAGCAATGAACAAAAATACTGAAGGAATAACGATTCAGCTCATCTTTATGAAGACAGAAGTCATTTTTAATCAGTGGTGTCTTGTGTTCATACATAATGAGCAAAATAGCAGGAAATATGGTAGCAAGTCATGAATTCAACTTGGCTGTGGATTCATGGCTCCTCCTGAGAAAACGTGACATCATGAATTTGATAACATTTATCAGAATTCGAACTTGATGTTAGGTTATTTCATTGTATGTGTTAATCCTGTCAAGAATTAGTGGCCTACCACTGCTCTATTAGTACATTGCCCTCACAGAATCACATATGAGTGAGCAATCAAGTTAGTAAGTGATCAAGCAAGTGAGAGAGTAAATGAATGAGGGCAAACTTAATCACTTTTACATATGAATATCAATTTTCATCTCACTGCGGTATAAACTCCATTGGGATTTCTGTGGTGGATTACATCATTTTTTGTTACAAAAGTGTAAAACTTTTCAACATGAGGTATATGTGTTAACGAGAGCACTTTGCAAAGCCCAACTGTTGGACCTGGCACTTTTCGCATGGCCTCCCCCAGCATTATGTCTTCCGTTGCTGAACCCGTGTTTGTTAACATTAGGACTCTGTGCACGCTGTCCCTTCTAACCAGTGGTAAATTGTTTGTGCTGTCCCCCTCTCCCTCAAAAACATGGTACAATTGGCATGTACCTGATTGGTACATTTAATTTACTTGTAACACCCTAGTTAATGGAACTACATGTATACAGTGCCTGTAAATTAAATGCTACTAGTGGCCCTGCAGCGCTCATTGTGCTATCCACTAAAGAAACATTTTAAAACATATCTGAGGCCTGCCATTGCAGCCTGCAGTGCAGTTCAAACTGCAATTTCGACCTGGCAAAATAACACTTTTGCCAGTCCCAAACCTTCCATTATAATACATATAAGTCATTCTTCAGGTAGGCACTAAAGGCTCATAGGTCAGGGTGCATTACATTTAACCCCTTCGATGCTCATGACGGAATGGTTCAGTCATGAGCATCGGTGCCTCTGTGCTCATGACGGAACCATTCCGTCATGAGGCCAGGGGCACGAAATCCCTCTGCTGCAGCCAGCAGCGGGATTTCCTTGTCCCCCCCACCCCCTCGGGAGCTGGGGACGAGCTTCCCCAGCTCCCGAGGCCCCCCCTCCCTTTCAGTGAAATGAAGATCAGAGCGCACGTCGCGCTGACTTCATTTCACTGAAAACGAAACTAAAATGAGCCTTTAGGCTCATTTCAGTTTCCCTTTCTACGTGCTCAGGCGGCTATCTCAGCCCCCTGAGCACGTAGAAAGATGGGAGAGGTATCATTGGAAAGGGAGAATCTCCCTTTCCAATGGTACCCTCTCAGTGGATCCCTGCTTGGGGATCGCCCCAGGAGGGCGATCCCCAAGCAGGGATCCACCCACTAAGGCACCAGGGAGGGGGGAGCGGCCCCTTGGGCAAGGGCTTTTGCTCCCCCCCAAAAAATTGCCAATGTTCAGTCTTTCTGCCCCCCCTGGGGGGGCAGAAAGCCCACTAGACACCAGGGATTTTTATTTGGTGCATTTGTTTTAGGGTGGGGGCTGCCCGAAATGGGCACGCCAATGCCCCCACCCCCCAGCCACCATTACAGCCTTTCTGCCCCCCCCTGGGAGGCAGATGGGGCAGCAGCCCCCAATCTGCCCCCCCGGGGGGGCAGAAAGCCCATTAAATGCCAGGGATTTTTTTTTGTGCAATTTGATTTAGGGTGGGGGCTGCCCAAAATGGGCACGCCAATGCCCCCACCCCACCTGCCACCATTACAGCCTTTCTGCCCCCCCCGGGGGGGCAGAAAGCCCACTAAACACCAGGGATTTTTTTGGATGCATTTTTTTTAGGGCGGGGGCTGCCCGAAACAGGCACGCTAATGCCCCCACCCCCCACCACCATTACAGCCTTTCTGCCCCCCTTGGGAGGCAGATGGGGCAGTAGCCCCCAATCTGCCGCCCCGGGGGGCAGAAAGCCCACTAAACGCCAGGGATTTATTTTTTTTAAATTTTTTTTAGGGTGGGGGCTGCCCAAAACAGGCACGCTAATGCCCCCACCCCATCACCATTACAGCCTTTCTGCCCCGGGGGGGATGGGGGCTGTAGCCCCCAATCTGCCCCCCCGGTGGGGCAAAAAGCCCACTAAACGCCAGGGATTTTTTTTGGCGTGTTTTGTTTTGGGTGGGGGCTGCCCGAAATGGGCACGCCAATGCCCCCACCCCCTAGCCACCATTACAGCCTTTCTGCCCCCCCCTGGGAGGCAGATGGGGGCAGTAGCCCCCAATCTGCCGCCCCGGGGGGCAGAAAGCCCACTAAACGCCAGGGATTTTTTTCTTGTGTAAATTTTTTTTTAGGGTGGGGGCTGCCCAAAATGGGCACGCTAATGCCCCACCCCACCCGCCACCATTACAGCCTTTCTGCCCCATCCTGGGGGGCAGATGGGGGCTGTAGCCCCGAATCTGCCCCCCCGGTGGGGCAGAAAGCCCACTAAACACCAGGGATTTTTTTGTGTGCAATTTTTTTAGGGTGGGGGCTGCCCAAAACGGGCATGCCAATGCCCCCACCCCCTGTCACCATTACAGCCTTTCTGCCCCCCCTGGGAGGCAGATGGGGGCAGTAGCCCCCAATCTGCCCCCCCGGGGGGGCAGAAAGCCCATTAAATGCCAGGGATTTTTTTGTGTGCAATTTGTTTTAGGGTGGGGGCTGCCCAAAATGGGCACGCCAATGCCCCCACCCCACCCGCCACCATTACAGCCCACACGCCCTTGCCACCATAACAGTCTTTCTGCTCCCCCGGGGCGGCAGAAGGCCCACTTGACGCCAGGGATTTTTTTTTGCGCATTTGTTTTTAGGGTGGGGGCTGCCCGAAGTGGGCACGCCAAAGCCTACATCCCCACCACCATTACAGCCTTTCTGCTCCCCCTGGTCTCCCGATAAAAATGGTACCTCACACGCGTGGGTGGGGCAAGTACCGCGACAGGCAAGGGCCCAAAACCTAGTGAGGCGACATCAGAATTACCTATCACAAACCAACCTGGTTTCAAGGGGGTCCCATGGGTTTTTGGCCCTGGGTTCGGCGGCCAGCTAGGGAAACCTACCAAACCCACACATTTCTGAAAACTAGACACCCGGGGGATTCCAGGAGGTATGGCTTGCGTGGATCCCCCAATGTTTTCTTACCCAGAATCCCCAGAAACCTGAAATTTTGCTGAAAAATCACTTTTTTCACACATTTTTGTGTGGGAAAGTTGTGGCATCACCGGGCTGAAACAAATTTCCTACCACCCAGTGTTCCCCCAGGTCTCCCAATAAGAACGGTGCATCACTCAGGTGGGAGGCCCAAGTACCCGCGACAGGCAAGGGCCCAAAACGTATTGAGGCGACATCAAAATTGCCTATCAGAAGACGACCTGGTTTTGCAAGGGGGTCCCATGACTTTTGGCCCGGTGCTCGGCGGCCACCTAGGAAACCTACCAAACCCACACATTTCTGAAAAGTAGACACCCAGGGAATTCCAGGGAGGTATGGCTTGCGTGATCCACCAACGTTTTCTTACCCAGAATCCCCAGAAACCTGAAATTTTCAGAAAAAAACACTTTTTCATACATTTTTGTGTGGGAAAGTTGTGGCATCACCGGGCTGACACAAATTTCCTACCACCCAGCGCTCCCTCAGGTCTCCCGATAAAAATGGTGCCTCACTCGGGTGGGAGGCCCAAGTACGTGCGACAGGCAAGGGCCCAAAACGCTTTGAGGCAACATCAAAATTGCCTATCAGAAAACGACCTGGTTTTGCAAGGGGGTCCCATGACTCTTTGGCCCGGGCTCGGCGGCCACCTAGGGAAACCTACCAAACCCACACATTTCTGAAAAGAAGACACCCGGGGATTCCAGGGAGGTATGGCTTGCATGGATCCCCCAACGTTTCTTACCCAGAATCCCCCAGAAACCTGACATTTTGCTGAAAAGTCACTTTTTCACACATTTTTGTGTAGGAAAGTTGTGGCATCACAGGGCTGACACAAATTTCCTACCACCCAGCATTCCCCCAGGTCTCCCGATACAAATGGTGCCTCACTCGGGTGGGAGGCCCAAGTACCCGCAACAGGCATGGGCCCAAAATGTATTGAGGCGACATCAAAATTGCCTATCAGAAGACGACCTGGTTTTGCAAGGGGTCCCATGACTTTTGGCCCGGGGCTCGGCGGCCACCTAGGGAAACCTAGCAAACCCACACATTTCTGAAAAGTAGACACCCGGGGGATTCCAGGGAGGTATGGCTTGCGTGGATCCCCCAACCGAGCCCCGGGCCAAAAAGTCATGGGACCCCCCTTGCAAAACCAGGTCGTTTTGTGATAGGCATTTTTGATGTCGCCTCAATATGTTTTGGGCCCTTGCCTGTTGCGCGTACTTGGGCCTCCCACCCGAGTGAGGCACCATTTTTATCTGGAGACCTGGGGGAACGCTGGGTGGTAGGAAATTTGTGTCAGCCTGGTGATGCCACAACTTTCCCACACAAAAATGTGTGAAAAAAGTAATTTTTTCAGCAAAATTTCAGGTTTGCAGGGGATTCTGGGTAAGAAAACGTTGGTGGATCCACGCAAGCCATACCTCCCTGGAATCCCCGGGTGTCTACTTTTCAGAAATGTGTGGGTTTGCTAGGTTTCCCTAGGTGGCCGCCGAGCCCCGGGCCAAAAGTCATGGGACCCCCTTGCAAAACCAGGTTGTCTTCTGATAGGCAATTTTGATGTCGCCTCAATACGTTTTGGGCCCATGCCTGTTGCGGGTACTTGGGCCTCCCACCCGAGTGAGGCACCATTTGTATCGGGAGACCTGGGGGAATGCTGGGTGGTAGGAAATTTGTGTCAGCCCTGTGATGCCACAACTTTCCTACACAAAAATGTGTGAAAAAAGTGACTTGTTCAGCAAAATTTCAGGTTTCTGGGGGATTCTGGGTAAGAAAACGTTGGGGGATCCACGCAAGCCATACCTCCCTGGAATCCCCCGGGTGTCTTCTTTTCAGAAATGTGTGGGTTTGGTAGGTTTCCCTAGGTGGCCGCCGAGCCCCGGGCCAAAGAGTCATGGGACCCCCCTTGCAAAACCAGGTCGTTTTCTGATAGGCAATTTTGATGTTGCCTCAATACGTTTTGGGCCCTTGCCTGTCGCGCGTACTTGGGCCTCCCACCAGAGTGAGGCACCATTTTTATCGGGAGACCTGGGGGAACACTGGGTGGTAGGAAATTTGTGTCAGCCCGGTGATGCCACAACTTTCCCACACAAAAATGTGTGAAAAAAGTGATTTTTCAGCAAAATTTCAGGTTTGCAGGGGATTCTGGGTAAGAAAACGTTGGTGGATCCACGCAAGCCATACCTCCCTGGAATCCCCCGGGTGTCTACTTTTCAGAAATGTGTGGGTTTGCTAGGTTTCCCTAGGTGGCCGCCGAGCCCTGGGCCAAAAAGTCATGGGACCCCCCTTGCAAAACCAGGTCGTCTTCTGATAGGCAATTTTGATGTCGCCTCAATAGGTTTTGGGCCCTTGCCTGTCGCGCGTACTTGGGCCTCCCACCTGAGTGAGGCACCATTTTTATCGGGAGACCTGGGGGAACGCTGGGTGGTAGGAAATTTGTGTCAGCCCGGTGACGCCACAACTTTCCCACACAAAAATGTGTGAAAAAAGTGATTTTTTCAGCAAAAATTCAGGTTTGCAGGGGATTCTGGGTAAGAAAACGTTGGTGGATCCACGCAAGCCATACCTCCCTGGAATCCCCAGGGTGTCTACTTTTCAGAAATGTGTGGGTTTTCTAGGTTTCCCTAGGTGGCCGCCGAGCCCCGGGCCAAAAACTCATGGGACCCCCCTTGCAAAACCAGGTCGTTTTGTGATAGGCATTTTTGATGTTGCCTCAATACGTTTTGGGCCCTTGCCTGTCGCGGGTACTTGGCCTCCCACCCGAGTGAGGCACCATTTTTATCGGGAGACCTGGGGCAATGCTGGGTGGTAGGAAATTTGTGTCAGCCCGGTGATGCCACTACTTTCCCACACAATAATGTGTGAAAAAAAGTGATTTTTTTCAGCAAAATTTCAGGTTTCTGGGGGATTCTGGGTAAGAAAACATTGGGGGATCCACGCAAGCCATACCTCCCTGGAATCTCCCATGTGTCTACTTTTCAGAAATGTGTGGGTTTGGTAGGTTTCCCTAGGTGCCGGCAGAGCTAGGGTTCAAAAAGTACAGCTAGGCACTTTGCCAAAAAAGGGTCATTTTTCACAGTGAAATTGGGGTGTGTCCACGTTGCGTTTTGCGTTGTTTCCTGTCGCGGGCACTAGGCCTACCCACACAAGTGAGGTGCCATTTTTCTCAGAAGACTTTGGGGAACGCGGGGTGGGTGGAATTTTGTGGATCAATGCAGATTCCAGAACTTTCCACCACAGAAAAGCGAGGAAAATGTGTTTTTTTACACTTTTTTAGGTTTGCAAGGGATTCTGGGTAACAGAACCTGGTGAGAGCCAGTCAAGTCACCCCATCCTGGATTCCCCTGGGTGTCTAGTTTTCAAACATGTATAGGTTTGCTAGGTTTCCCTAGGTGCCGGCAGAGCTAGGGTTAAAAAACTACAGCTAAGCACTTTGCAAAAAAAGGGTCATTTTTCACTGTGAAAATGTGGTGTGTCCAGTTGTGTTTTGCGCTGTTTCCTGTCGCGGGCACTAGGCCTACCCACACAAGTGAGGTACCATTTTTCTCGGAAGACTTTGGGGAATGCGGGGTGGGTGGAATTTTGTGGATCCACGCAGATTCAAGAACTTTCCACCACAGAAAAGTGAGGAAAATGTGTTTTTTTTTATAATTGTTTAGGTTTGCAAGGGCTTCTGGGTAACAGAACCTGGTGAGAGCCAGTCAAGTCACCCCATCCTGGATTCCCCTGGGTGTCTAGATTTCAAAAATGTATAGGTTTGCTAGGTTTCCCTAGGTGCCGGCAGATCTAGGGTTCAAAAGCTACAGCTAAGCACTTTTAAAAAAAAGGGTCATTTTTCACTGTGAAAATGTGGTGTGTCCACGTTGTGTTTTGCGCTGTTTCCTGTCGCGGGCACTAGGCCTACCCACACAAGTGAGGTACCATTTTTCTCGGAAGACTTTGGGGAATGCGGGGTGGGTGGAATTTTGTGGATCCACGCAGATTCCAGAACTTTCCACCACAGAAAAGTGAGGAAAATGTGTTTTTTTTTACAATTGTTTAGGTTTGCAAGGGATTCTGGGTAACAGAACCTAGTGAGAGCCAGTCAAGTCACCCCATCCTGCATTCCCCTGGGTGTCTAGATTTCAAAAATGTATAGGTTTGCTAGGTTTCCCTAGGTGCCGGCAGAGCTAAGGTTCAAAAACTACAGCTAGGCACTTTGCAAAAAAAGGGTCATTTTTCACTGTGCAAATGTGGTGTGTCCACGTTGCGTTTTTCGCTGTTTCCTGTTGCGGGCACTAGGCCTACCCACACAAGTGAGGTACCATTTTTCTCGGAAGACTTTGGGGAACGCGGGGTGGGTGGAAGTTTGTGGATCCACGCAGAATCCAGAACTTTTCACCACAGAAAAGTGAGGAAAATGTGTTTTCTTTGACAATTCTTTAGGTTTGCAAGGGATTCTGGGTAACAGAACCTGGTGAGAGCCAGTCAAGTCACCCCATCCTGTATTCCCCTGGGTGTCTAGTTTTCAAAAATGTATAAGTTTGCTAGGTTTCCCTAGGTGCCGGCAGAGCTAGGGTTAAAAAACTACAGCTAGGCACTTTGCAAAAAAAGGGGTAATTTTTCACTGTGAAAATGTGGTGTGTCCACGTTGCGTTTTGGGCCGTTTCCTGTTGCGGGCACTAGGCCTACCCACACAAGTGAGGTACCGTTTTTCTCGAAAGACTTTGGGGAACGCGGGGTGGGTGGAATTTTGTGGATCCATGCAGATTCCAGAACTTTCCACCACAGAAAAGTGAGGAAAATTTGTTTTTTTTGACAATATTTTAGGTTTGCAAGGGATTCTGGGTAACAGAACCAGGTGAGAGCCAGTCAAGTCACCCCATCCTGGATTCCCCTGGGTGTCTAGTTTTCAAAAATGTATAGGTTAGCTAGGTTTCCCTAGGTGCCGGCAGAGCTAGGGTTCAAAAACTACAGCTAGGCACTTTGCAAAAAAAGGGTCATTTTTCACTGTGAAAATGTGGTGTGTCTACGTTGCGTTTTGGGCCGTTTCCTGTCGCAGGCACTAGGCCTACCCACACAAGTGAGGTACCATTTTTATCGGGAGACTTAGGGTAATAAAAATTGTAGAGCAACTGTTATTATCTATTGACTTTTGATGCATTTCTGCCTTCCAAATGAAAGACAATGTGTAAAAAGAAGTCATTTTGAAAATGTCCTATAATTCTCATGCTAGTATGGGTACTCCCAATTTCGGAAATGTGCAAATATCTACTATTTCTAAACTCTATATTTTGTTCCCATTTCAGAAATACATAGGTGTCTTTCATACCGATTTTTCCATGTATAAATTTTCCCGAATAATTGCTATATACCCGGTACATAATAAAAAACCATTGCAAGACGCTGCTAAGTTATTGGCTCTGGGTTCGTCGGGTTCTTGGTGAACCTACAAGTCCTATATATCGCCACAACCAGAAAGGTCCAGCGGATGTAACGGTATATTGCTTTCAAATAGCTGTCATAATTAGAAGAAGTTTCAGGTGAAAACGTTGACACAAATGGCTGATTTTTTCAACTAATTTTCATTTTTTCCTATATTTAACTGTTTGTTTCTATAAAGAAAACTTGAAGGATCTACACAAATGACCCCTTGCTAAATTCAGAATGTTGTCTACTTTTCAGAAATGTATGGCTTTCCAGGATCCATTATTGCTTTCATACCCATTTCTACCATTAACTGGAAGGAGGTTGAAAGCACAAAAAATAGCAAAAATAGACTATGTCCCAGAAAAATATCAAAACTGTGTAAAAATTTTGGTTTTCTGACAAAAGTCTGCTTGTCCCTGAAAGCTGGGAAGATGGTGATTTCAGCACCACAACCCCTTTTTGATGCCATTTGCAGGGAAAACCAGACGCTTTCATCTGTAGCCCTTTTTTCGCATTTTTCCCCAAAAAACCAAAATTTAGCTGTATTTTGGCTAATTTCTGGGTCCCTCCAGAGGAATCCACAAACCCTGGGTACCTTTATAATCCCCATGATGTTGGAAAAAAGGACGCAAATTTGGCGTGGATACGTTATGTGGTCAAAAGTCATTATGGAGATATGGTCGAACAGAGGTAAGTAAACAAATAAATAATTAAACAAATTTCGTTGCGCGCGCTGCATCGCATTTGGCAATGCAGCGCACGCAATGAAATTCGTTTTATGTATTTATTTGTTTACTTACCTCTGTTCAGCCGTATGCCGTAGTTTACTACCCCCCACCCTGCTCCTCCCCCGCCCCGCCCCACCGCCCCACGGCACTCCCTCCACGAGCCGCTACTGTGTGTGAGTAGTATCGGGAATCCCCCCACACAAATGCTGGCACCTGATTTAAATATTGGATCCTCAGAACCACTCTTCAGAACACTCCTGGACCTGTGGACGTTACAGAAGAAAGACTGCCCTGCTGCTTGAGTCCTGCCCTGCTCTCTGAGAATTAAGACTGGACCTTCTCCCTTCATCCCAGGCAGAGTTTCTCCAAGGGTCAGATGGCTGACCATCTGTTCTGAGCTACAGGGATACAACAGCTACAAAGGGCCCCCTGCAACTTCCCAGCTGACCTGCTGCAACTGGACCTACCTGGACCTGCAACTGGATCTGCCTGAGGCCTGCAGGCCTTTGCTAAAGTGAGTCCTTGATCTGCAAGCAGAGCCTCCCCATGTCCTGGGCCCTTGGTTGGCACCAGAGTGCACTCCCCTGAACTGGAAGGTAGGAGAAATACTGAAGTTTTTGAGATCTTCAAGACGCAGCCTATTTGTGCTGAGCTCTATCTGCCGCAATGTTCAGTCCTCCAGCAACAGGGCAGTTCTTCTTCTATAGTATTCACCGGTCCATGTCTGTACTGAAGAGTGGGTCTGAGAGTCAGCCAGCTTTGAAGTGGAAGAAACCTCTCAAGTTTTCGCCCCACAGAAGGTTCTGGGATTTCCTTTCTCCCTGTGCTGGTCCAAGGATGTCTGGGGTGACAAAAGTATAGAGTAGAATCTTTTGTGAATGTGCTTAAGCAGCTCCTTTGAAATGTAAGTGGGGCTGTGCACAGCTCTGCCCCTCCTATCCTGGCAGGATGGCCCATCCTGACAACACCTACTTCCCCTTTGTGTCACTGTCTGTGGCCAACTACACCTATTCATATGACCCAGGATACAGGCTGTAGGCACCAAATGGTTGCATGGTAAATGGACAAGAAAATGCCAACTTTCTAAAACTGTAATTTTCAGAATTGTGAATTAAATTCTGACTTTACCATTAAAGAGGATTCTAGATTACAATGCTTTAGATACCAAACATTACATTTCTACCTGTTCCCAAACTAAATGTATTACCTAATAAATGAGATAAGGTAAGCCAATGATATCCCATAGAAGAGGTAGGCCTCACAGTAGTGAAAAACAAATTTAGGAGTTTTTTCCTACCAGGACATGTAAAACCTAAAAGCGCAAGTTCAAATTTTAAATACAAAGCATCCTGGCCTAACAGCATTATAGGACCTGCATTAGAGATGAATTATATGTATTAAAAAGGGAGTTTTAGGCCTGGCAAGCGGTTTATTTTGTCAGGTAAAATCAGCAGTTTAAGCTGCTCACAGGCTGCAATGGCATTCCTACCACTTGTTTTACAAGGCAACTTAACTGGGTGGAACAATAAGTGCTATAGGCCCACTAGTAGCATTTAATATACAGGGGTAAATGTGGTACCACTTTTCTAAATTAAATGTGCTAATTTGGTGCAAACCAATATTACCATGTTTAAAGGAGTGAGCACAACCATGGCTTAGCAGTGATAATGTGTACAGAACCTGAAAGCCAACAAACACGAATTTCAGCAAAACAGGAGGGAGAAGGCACAATGTTTGGGGAAGAAAAACCCTAGTATGTCAGGTCTAACAGGTTATTTACATCTAAAGAGGAAATTAATCTCGTCTGCTGTACCGTGTGTTCACCAGTAGACTTTAAACATCACTCAGGCGAAAGTTGGAATTCATATATAGAACTGATTAAGTTTACATTCATACTAAATCACTATTGACTCACTATTTTGCTTACTTTTTGGGCATATTATCAACAACCGGCGATAAATATCGCTAAGCGCACTTAGCGCTAGGATATTTATCGCCGGCGATCGATGAATTTTATCGCTGAGATAGCGTGCTATTAGCAACGCTTATCTCAGAATCGATAAAATTCCTGAGCGAAGCCGCCAAATGTCCGATTATCGCTGGAAATCCAGCGATAATCGCATCGACATTTGGCGATAGCTTGTTGATAGGGTTGGGCATACTTAACCATGGTATCCACCTTCCATTGGATATCATGGCTAAGTCAAACTAAAAGCATGCGTAAGGAAAGTAGCGTTAACCAAGGTTAGCGCTACTTTTCTCATCGCTATGCTTGTTGGGGATTCCTTGATAATTGGAGAAATGTCGGTCAACGACATTTCTCCAGTTATTTTGGGACGGAACGCTCCACTTTGCATCTCATTAGAGATGCAAAGGTGGCGTTATGGAAAAGGGCGATAGGGCAAGGATTCACGCGATAGCGTGGCCTCAGCAATACAGCGATAAAATTATCGCCGCTTTTCGTCTGAAAACAGACGCTAAAGCGGCGATAATTTCTTATCGCCGGCTTGATGATATGCCCCTTGGTCACTTACACACTCACTTACTCGATGTGCTTCAGGCATGACAGCCCATTAATAAGCCGATAGATGGCCTCTAATCCACGCTCTCAGTTAGAGAAAAAAAGTCCAATATTACCGCAGTCTTACGTCCTGCCGGAATTCTTAGCCAACACAAAGATCTATAGTTGCCAAAACAGCTTGTGTACCCCAAAAAATGTTTTGTGAATTTGCTAAAACTTGCCATTATTACCGATGGGATTTCCCCATTCCTTAAGTAACACGTGAGAATGCTCTGCAAATAATCACTGACTTTTACAACAGAGGATGTTTTGTCAAATCACATGAAGAATGTTTTCTCGTTACCGATATCTCATATATCATGCCTTGTTAGAAAAATACATCTTCTTGTACACTGTACTTAGCAGATACTGTACCACAGTTTTTCATATCTGTCTTGAAAATTGTGGTTTGGTGTATATGTGAAAGGTCTGAACCTTCTTTGTGTGTCTCGATTTTTAAGGTGTCTCAAGGATGAACTTTCACAACGAAATATATTTGCAAAAAACAAGACATTTTCATTTGACTAAAACCTTTTGGAAATAAAAAGAAATTGTTCTCAGAGAATTTAAAAGGTGGAGTTCTTTTTGTAAATCTCATTCCACATAAAGCAGGGCACACTGACAAAATCTTGGCATGTAAAGCACATTTGAAGCCTTATTTCTGAAGGCTTGCGTCACTTTTGCGCCACCGTTGCATCACTTTTAGTGAGGCAGCGGTGGTGTAAATAATGCACCATGTTGCGCCATATTTACGAACTGACGCATCCAGGCAGATGCGTCACATCTTAAACCCCTGCACTACATTATACCTGTGTCAGGTATAATGGTTGCAGGGCGTCCCCCGCAAGAAAGGGTTGTAGGGGTGGCGCAGAGAAATCTATGAGATTTTGCTGCGCCACTTCTAGCACGCCAATGCGTCAAAACCTTGGGCCTGCCTCATGGCAGGCATAAGGGTGATGCAGGGCCTTTCACATGGGGCTTGCCCCATGTGAAAGGAACATTGCTGGAGTTGTGTCACACTTCCGACATAACTCCAGCAATGCGCCACTTTTGCGCCAACAGATACGTCAGTAATACTGATGTATCTGTCATTCCCCGTGAGATGATGCGCCATACAGTAAATATGACGCATCATTCGTGTCGCAAGGAGGGCGCACTGAGAAATGTTGCATCGCTGCTTTCACGCAGCGATGCAACACTTCTCATAAATGAGGCCCTTAGGATTGTGGCACAGAACAATAATACATAGCAGTCGAGATATCGAAAATAAAAAAAAGATATTGTGGCTCCGCAGGTGAATCTTATTAACATGTGACTATATGAATATTTGTTGCAGATTAAGTTTGAGAAGCATAAAACGGTGAATTTTAAGATAAACTCACTAAAGAGGTACATGATTTCACAACGGAAAGCCTACATAAGCAAATGTAAAACATCATGTATCTATAAAACACTTACAACCATGGATCAGAATAATTCTAGCACTTATAATGAACAAAAAAGAACTTTGGAAAAAGGTAATTGAGTTAAATTCATAAAGATTAAAAAGCTAACCTTTCTTCTTAAATGTATCCCTTTTTCCTTTAAGGAAACCTGGCTGCATTTGTTTTAAAAAAAAAGGTTTTTGAAAGGAACTCACAGACATGGTGATCTGCCATCCCCAGCAGCCACTATGCCTCTATGGGCCTCCAAATGGAGTGAGTCACAATTTGCCATCAATCTCATGAATACTGATGAGGTAGGGCGGATTGAGACCCACTCCGAATCTGAATTTATCAAACCAACCTATTTGTACATAAGTCAATTCAGAAAACTATTTACTGGTCGCAAAAATAATGATTGCAACTACAAACAGCATTTTGTGAGCAGTAAACAGTACATCTAGCCCCAAGTCTTCACCTCTAAGATAATTAACAAATTCACTTCCTAAAAACATGGTGAGGTTGATGGCCACAGCAACAACTGTCCTGTAAGTATTACTTTTTGGGGGTGCATGCTGCAAGCAGATCAACACACATTCTCCCAAGGTATTATCGTAATTGCAGTTAATTTTTTTCAATAACTCAATAGTAAGTGTTTTTCAATTCAGTGTTGGCATAGCTAGTGCTGATTGCTTTTCCGGACATGAGATAAAGATGGATAGAAACTCAAAAAGACATGTGCAGGAATGTAAACAGCACTGGCAGTGCCAACACTGATAGCAAAACAATGTACTTCTGAGTAATTGAACAACAGGAACTACATCTACTATATAGATTTGGGTGTTCCCACGCAACCCCCATGGTTTTTAACGCATTCCCAGATTAACCAAAAGTGGCAGATCTGGGAATGAGCCAAAAAAATATGCTTTCTCAGAAATACTTTATTTCTCCTCATTACTTACTCTTTCTATGTGTGCTGCATTTTGCCGCCCACATAGAAAGAGGAAAATGACCCTCAGGATTGTTTTTATGCAGGAAGGTGGAAAAAAAAAAAAACTCCGGCAATTCGCCGGAGGCCACGCCCCCTTCACCACCACTCTGAAAACGCGCCTCCTGACGCAGTGGTAGTTGGGGGATTAAATTCCCTTGAATGCTGAGGGTCTTTGGGGGCTAACAAGCCCTCCTGTTACCTCCAGTATGTCCCAGACAGCGAGACTGCTGAGAGGACTTGAAGACCATGCCCCCTTTCTCCACCACTCTGCAAACGCGCCTTGTGAAGTGCTTCTGGTTGGGCAATGAATTCCACTGTACTCCTGAGGTCCTCAGGACTAAATGGGCTTTTTTCCCCAACCAGTAGTGCATCAGGAGGTGAGTTTGCAGAGTGGTGGAGAAAGGGGGCGTGGCCTCAACAACCTCTTAGCAATCCAGCTGTGTGGGTCTTGCTGGAGGTGACAGGAGTGGTAGTGGACCCCCAAGGACCCTCAAGAGCCAAGGGAACGTCATCCCCCAACTAGTAGTGCGCAAGGGGGCACGTTTGCAGAGTGGTGGAGAAAGGGGGCGTGGCTGCCAAACATCCCTCAGTAAACCCACTGAATGAGACTTACTGGACTTAACAGGAGGGGTAGTTGGCTCCCAAGGACCCTCAATAGCCAAGGGGACTTCATCCCACTACTAGTAGTGCGCCAGGAGGTGCGTTTGCAGAGTGGTGGAGAAAAGGGGGATGGTCTCTTACCAGATCTCAGCAATCAGGCTGTGTGGGACTTACTGGAGGTAACAGGAGGGGTAGTTGGCCCCCAAGGACGTCTTTGGAGTCCAACTACCCCACCTGTTATCTCCAGTGAGTCCCACACTGCGGGATTGCTTAAAGGTCTTAGGAGTCCACACACCCTTTCTCCACCACTCTGCAAACATGGCTTGTGGTGCACTACTGGTTGGGAGATGAAGTCCACCTTACTCCTGAGGGACTATGTGGGTCAAGAAGTCCTCCTGGTACCTCCAGTAAGTACTACACAGCAGAATTCCTGAGAACTGGCCGATGGTCCAGCCCCCTTTCTCCACGACTCTGCAAACGTGACTGCTAGTTAAAATCCTTAGAAATTCACTAAGAAAACCAAAGGGTACAGGGACATTATAGTTAGGAACTATCATTTAAAAAACCTTAGAAATTCACAGAACAAAACAAAGGTTACAGAGACGTTATAGTTAGGCTCATGGTTCACTCATTCAAAGCCAGAGAAATTCAGCAGTATAGTTAGCTGAGCTAGCTATAATTCACCCCCCGCAATGCACTGCTTATGACCTCACATATTACATCACTCATGACATGGTCAGAGACATCACTGATGACATCTCAAATGACATCACTGATGGCATCATCCACAGAATATCTGATGCACCCACTCACACCCCAAATAACCTTTCATACATCCACTCCAACTTCCACACTACCATTCTCAAAACCATTGCCACACCCATACCAGTACTTACACACCCACTCTCTGATTCATAGGTTTACACACACATCCACTCAGTCACCCATACAGCCACTCATACACCCACTTGCTCACTAATACAGTCACTGATATATCCACTCATACACCCATACAGCCACTCACACACTGTCAGTCACTCTTAGAACTACTCACACAGCTACTCACTCACCTAGAGAGTCACTCACACAGTCATTTACTCACCTTTACAGTTATACACACTCACTCATTTATTCATACAGATACTAACATATTCACACACCTATACAGTCACTGACACAAGCACACACTTACCCATACAGCCACTATCATAATCCCTCACTCACACATACAGTCACTCATATACTCCAACACTCACCTATACTGCCTTTCACAGATCCAGTTACTCATCCATATACCACTGACACATTCATTCACTCCCTGACACACCCATATATACACTCAGTCACCCAAACACCCCTCACTTACACACTCACTAACCCATACAGCCACTGACTCACCCACTCACTCACTCATCCATGCAGACAGTCACACTCTGTCCTTCCCAGCCACACGGACACTCATACACCCATACAGGTACTCAGACACCCAATCAATCACCCATACAGCCACTCATGTACCCACTCACCAACCTATACAGCCACTTAGACACCATCTGACAGACTGATACAGATATTCTCAAAATCTAGTCACTCACCCATACATTCACTGAGACACCTATTCATTCACTTATACAGTCAGTCACGAATCCACTGAATCATCCATACAGGCACTCGTACAGCCACTGATTCATCAATGCACCTTGTTATATATACTTAACTCTCATAAACATTTTAAAAACACTCACAGTCACTGGATGATGTCATCAAGTGATGTCACCAGTGATGTCATCAGTGATGTCATTGACCATGTCATGAGTGATGTAATCTGTGAGGTCATAAGCAGTGCTAAGACAGGACGTGAGTTATAGTTAGCTCAGGTTTTTTAAATGCCAATTCCTAACTATAATGTCCAAGTAATCTTCTTTGGTTTTCTTAGTGATTAAATAAAAAAAAAAATATATATATATATATATATATATATATATAGACAGATAATCACCAACAAATGTATATGTGGAGTTAGGTACAGAAAACCTGTACAAACGTACCTTTTGTTATTTTGCCCCTCAATATTCTGGTCATAATACTGTGACCCATGGATATACTGGCCTTCTAATTCAAAGACTACACCTGCTGTGTGAAGTAATAGTATTGGAATCACATACCAAAAAATTCAAAGATAACTATAGAACGTCATTCAAGTCAATAAAACATCTTATTTGCCTCAAATTTAAAGCTAGAAGAATAACACTTACTGGTTTTTGTAAGCAAAAAACACACTCAGAAGAAATAAGCAGTGTGGGAATTTAGTAAAATAATTATCCATAAGGATCCTACAAAAAGCCCACTGTAAAATTATACCAGTTTCAATTCAATATAGATTATCTAAAGTGGATTTGCTTTGAATGAATTACTAGATTGCTACGAAATGCCTAAAGCTAGCCCAAGGAATAAGCAAAATATGCAAAGCCTTTTAATTTAGAGAGCAGGTAAAGGTTACATATTCAATAGGTGTTTCACTCAAAATTACAGGACATCTATAAGAAAGCAAAAGTCAAATGAGTGAAAGTTGCTCCAAGATAACGAATATTTTCTTTGAAAAGAGCCCCATGAAAGTGTTACGGATAACACCTCTTCACTTGCACTCTTCCTTCTAGCGTTTTGAATTTTTCCAGGCTCTGAACTTGTCCATATTGTTCCGAATATTCCTTATTCTGTACTTTGAGGGGCATATTCTCAAGGACTTATCGCCGATTTATCGGCACATTAGCGCCTCAAAAGTGGCGATAGATTTTCCGCCCTATTCCCAAGCTGGTGCAAACTGCCGAAATCACCAGTTTACCAGCTATAGCTGCCGCAAAAAACATTGCCACGGATGAGAGCGACAACTAACGCTAATGATATGCAGAGTAGGCGTACTCGTGCAAAAACACACGAAAATACCACTTTGCGATATTCTCAACGACCAGCCAGATCGGCGAAGCGATCCAAAAACAGGCGATAAGGTGCGTTAGCAGCAGGGATCTAACACCTGCCTATTACTGGTGCTAAGCAGGACGACAACCTGCAGCAGAAAGGGAGCCCAGCCCAGAGCCACATCTGAAGACCAACAGATGCCATGGAGCCAATGATCATGCTGCTTGGAGACCCAAGAGGGCCACAACACCCACCGCCACCACCCCCAGGACCCCCCCGGACCTCTCCCCCCTGGACTACCACCTAGGCAGCGCAGAAGAAGACAGCGGACGTTCCTAAAACGCACCAGCCGCAGACACTCAACACCAGAGGATGCTATTGCCCACCACAGGCTCAAAAGGACAACCATCCTCCGCATCCTGACCCACATTGCCCACAGGCTGACAGTACCAACACAGCGGAGAACCAACATCCCTCCGCAGACAAAGCTGCTGGCTGTGCTGCACCTGTTGGCCCCTGGTACCTTTCAACTGACAACTGCCAGAGTCGGAGGAGTCTCACAGCCAGCCCTATCAGAGTTCCTCACACCTGTCTTGGATGCATGTCCACAAAAGCAACGGCGGGCCCCTGTATCCGCACCACACGCTAGTTCCAATTCGTAGTGTTCCTGCACAACCAACCCCAACGCAAGCCGTTGCTTGACGCCTCTCTGCTCCAGATCCAAGAATGCAGTCACTGAAATGGGGGTGCGCCAGGTCATGAAGTCCAGTAGTCAACAGTAGTGTAAAAACAGTTCTTTATTACAAATACATAAATCAACAATACGAAAAGCTCAGCCAACGCGTTCCATTCCCAACGGGGAACTTCATCAGGGCATCGTGTGGATTCAATAAACTGCATATGCTGCGGGAACTCCCCAATACAATTCCATATTCCGAAAGTCAGTATTCAGAAACCTGTTGGATAAATGGTGACAATGGTCAAGCGTCCGCATAGACACAAACGTAATCTGGCACAGTGTGTTGCACTTGGACAAACCGGAATGCTGACAGGCATGATAAATCCTGCACAAAAAGACCGTAACAGAAGTCCGTGTGGTCGTAACCTTCATAGGAAAGAAAAGGAAGGTCACGACCACACGAACTTCTGTCACGGTCTTATCATGCAGGAGCAATCGTACCTGTAAGCATCACAGTTTGAAACAGCTTGATACCCCTGCACCTTCACTTCCCCCACACTGCGCAGGAACAGCTGGAGACCAAGCAAGGGAACTACGCCATAGCTGTCTTCCCGCACGTGTTGGGGGCAATTGACTGCACACTTGTACTACTTGTGCCCCCTGCCGCAACAGAAACCACACGCATTCCATCAATGTGCAGGCAAAAGTGGACCACCGGGGCCTGTTCACGAATGTCGTCGCAAACTTCCAGGGCAGTGTGGAGACCTTGGACCTGTAGCTTAGTCGTCCCCCCCTGTAAGTGTGAGCGGAGTGGCCTTCGCCGGCGTATGTCATGAATAAATAGCCCGGGGCTCTGGGCGTGGTTCAGTTCCGGGATGGCCACCAAAGTAACTACTGCGTGTGTCTCTGTGTCCGCCATATCCTGTCCATAGGCCTACACACACATGGCCGACCACCTCCAACGGCCAGATTGACACTGGAGATGAGGTGGCTATGTCCCAAGCCAACCCGCACACATCTCGTCATCGCATGCAGGGACGTGTCTGCCAGGGCGGCGCCCCCCACCCAACCACGAGGCCGCCCCCGTGACTGGTGGTGCCTGCGTGATCCTGTACGCCTGCTGCACCCCAGCCCTGGTCCCCAGACCGGTCCGCCGCCCAGTGATGATTGGCCGCCTCTGCGCACCCAGGCCTCAATGCTCACCTGCCGCCACAGGCATGTCGCCAAGAGGGCCCACCACGTGCCAGTGCAACCTCCTCAGCCGGTCGCTGGTTTCTGCACCACAGGCCCCCAGCGCACCCTGTGGCACCGCACCGCGGAGTCATGTGTGTGCTGCCAGCTGCCTTCGGCGTACACTGCGGTCCAGCAGGGCTCTCAATCCAAATCGAATCTTGATTGGCAGGACGGCGTATCGAGGTCCAGGCATCATCGCAGGCTGCACACCCGCTCAGCTCTTCTGGTGCCCCTACCTCAGTGCACCTCAAGTCATTGTCCCGTGGCGGTAGGCCTCGTGCCGGCCGCAGTGCGTCGGGTGCCACCAACTCTGTGCAACGCAAGTCATCGTCCCGTGGTGGTAGTCCTCGTGCCAGCCACAGTGCGTCGGGTGACACCAACTCTGTGCAATGCAAGTCATCGTCCCGTGGCGGTAGGCCTCATGCCAGCCGCAGTGCGTCGGGTGCCACCAACTCTGTGCAATGCAAGTCATCGTCCTGTGGCGGTAGGCCTCGTGCCGGCCGAAGTGCATCGGGTGCCACTAACCCAGTGCACCACAAGTCATGGCCCCTTCATGATTGAGTCTCGTGGTGCGGACGCCATCATGTCACCTCCGGCAGTGGGGAATGTGATGTGGTAGGCCCCTTTTATTGGCAGGGTCACATGTCCTGTGACGCCTGTGCTGGATGGTTGTGGTGTGGGTGTAAACCAGCCCTCAGGGAGTGGCTGTGGCATGCTGACAACTAAACCAGTGATCAGCAGATCACTACAGGGAAGACCTGGGACATGTAGCTTTGTCGTCCCCCCCCCCCTGTAAGCGTAAGCAGAGTGTGCTGGGCTGGCTTGTGCCGGTCCAGCGTAGGGTTGTGAACTATGAGCCCGGGGCTCTGGGCGTGGTTCAGTTCTGGGCAGGACAAGGAAGTAACCAATGCGTGTGTCTCTGTCATGGTGTCGGCGCCACCCGGACCACAATCCGCAATGTTGCACCCTGTGACTCGGGTCCCACGACATGAGCAACATGGACGTAAGGGGGAATCACTGACCCTACATTCATCCATACTTACATACTTGCATGATCATAGACATGACACATCTGTGTGAACTTGAATGTTTTATTCACATTCAGTGGAGTGTTGAAGCTGGAGCAGTACAGGGCCATGCAAACCCCACTTTACATTGTTGCTCCGTGGAGGGCCAGCCAGAGTCCTTCAGGGAATGACAAGTTCATCGGAAGAGGAAGAGTTCAGTCCGCAGTCTGATTGCTGTGTCATTGGTAACCAAACAGAATATGGCAGTCCATGTCAAGGTCCAAGGTGAGTGTCGCAGAGTGTATCGGGGGACAGTGGAAGGTGATGATGCAGAGGGCAGAACCAAGCAGAAACAGGCCACATGGCGGAGATGAATGTTACCGCTTTCTCCTTACCACTATGGCAGACTCATCCGCATCTTTGTCCTCTGATGTTTCCTGTGCCTCACATGTGGGTGGTGGTGTTTTGCCTGCAGCGCTGTGTGGCAATGACACATCAGGGGCCGGAGGTGGAACCTCTGCCGCACTGTGTGGCAGTGACACATCAGGGACCGGTGGTGGAACCTCTGCCGCACTGTGAGGCACTGACACATCAGGAGGCGGAGATGTGGATGTAGAAGCAGCAGCAGCATTCATCGGCGCCACGCCTTGTGGCAGCAATGCCATGATGAGGGTCTGCAGGGCATGGTAGATCCCAGCTACATCTTGCTGGTGTGCAGCCGTGGCAGCCATTCTTTCTGCCTGCATCCGCTCCCTGTTCTCCATGATCCTCTGCATGTGTTCCAACTCCCGGCTGACATCGCTGGAGCCACTCTGACTAGACAGTTGTTCTTGTCTCTGAGTCAGGACTCCAGCGATGTCAGCCATGGATCATTGGAGAGCATGGAGCGGACTGTGGGTGTACGTTAGGGACTGTAAGTGGTCCCTGATGGGACTTAGACACCCACGTATGGCATCTAGTTTGGCTGCCATGAGATCGAACCCCACCCGTACCTGTTCAGCCATCTTCTCCTGGCCCGCTAACACACGGCGTTGGAAGGCCATGTGTTGTTCGTGGGGTTCCTGGGAGACAGCCGGGGTGGGTGCTTCCTGCTGTGTGGTCTGTGCAGGGGGCGGGGTCTCCTCGATGCAGCTGGGCTGCCCTGCTCCTGGAGGAGAGGTGCCGAAGCTGTCCATGAGCTCTTGGAGGGCGTCGGTGTCGAAGGTGGGGAGGTCCTCTTCGTCATCAGTGTAGAGATGTTCGGTCTGCTCTGCAGGAGGTGTTGATTCTCCCTCTGCAATGTGAAGGGTAATGCAGTTTAACATTGTGTTCACATGTATGTTGACGCATTGTACAAGTTTACATACAGACTGCATGACAATGTACATTGTGACTGTTTGGGAGGAGCTGCCTATTTGATGCGGGACAGTGGACATATCCACAACATCACGGATGTGTGTTTGTACTTGTACATTATCATCTCACATTTCCCTGCTATGCCAAATGTGATTGGCCAGTTTCTACACACAAGCGGCACCAGTCGTGTCCTCTGTTCTGTTGTGAACGTGTTGCAGTTTGTACCACATTGTTGTCACAGTTGATGTGCTCTGAATGTTATGTGTGTGTGCTGCATTTTGGGTGAGTCGCCCCTGCAGCTCTGATTTTGCTGCCCCTTATCCCTTCCAGGCAGTGTGCCTTTGACTTCTTATACAGTGCTGAGATGTTGCATACTTGGGTAAATTGGGCTCTTGGTGGGAGTTGGGTCTCTGGGGCATGGTTTGTCCGCAGATGTGTTGTTGACGTCAGGGGTTGTTTGTGCACGTGGATGTGTCAGAGTGTGACCTGCTCCTTTACGGATGTGGTCCACACTCAGCCTCCTCAGTGTCGTGGCGTGCAACCTGTCATGATATATTGACTGCAGCCATGCTATCCGTCACTTGCATTGTCAGTGTGGCTCACAGACACGCCGCTTTGCTGGTTTTGGCACATGTACATGGGTTGGTTGTGATATTGCTGATGTGTGGGAAGGGCCCCCTCTGGGCACATAGTCGACGGGGGCCTACTTGCTGTTTCTAGGTGTGCTGCAGTGTTCCAAGGGGATCAGGGACATGATCCAGAGTCATTGTGGGTGTGCACTGTGCTGTACTTATTTGTGCTTGTGTGCCATTGTGCCCATCTCCCCCCGTCCACCCAGTCCCTGGTCGTTACTCACCCTGTTGTTGTTGTGTCAGGTCATGTTGAGCAGTGTCCGGTCCCCCAACTCATGCCACCGCCTCCACACTGATGACTGTGGACACCATTTCCTCCATCTCATCCAGCTCCTCCTGTGGCGCTCGACTCCCACCTCCAGTCTGCATTGCTGCCTTCTGGTTGTTGCCGAGTTTCTGCTTGGTTTTGCGCTTCACATCATTCCAGCGCCTCTTGACCTCTTCCATTGTCCTCCTCAGCACTCCGACTGCATTCACCTTGTCCACAATGGACTGCCATATTCCATTTTTTGTTGCCAATGACACAGTGGAGGTGACGAACAGATGTTGATGGTGTTCTATCACCTCCGTTATCAGGATCCTGTTTTCCTGCAGACTGAACCGCGTCTTCCTCTTCTTCTTCTCCTTGCCCTTCCCTGACCCCGAGGTCCCAGGCTGGTCCTCCGTGGGGCTTGTGGGGTTCTGGTTGTCCTCTGTACTTGCTCCGGCTCCCTCCATTGTGCTTCGCTTTTTTTTGTTTTTGTTTGTGGGTTTTTTTCCGGCCTTTATAGTGATTTTTCCTGCCTGACGTGTGTGAATTGCAGGCCTGGCGCAGCATATGGCTGATTTTTTTATCACGGTTGGCCCATCGCAACTTTTTTCACGTTCTGCTTTGGATTTTTATCGCCGTCCCGGTGATTTTATCGCGGACATTTGACGCGTTATCGGGATACTATTGCATGTTAACGCCGTGTTGGGAATACGACGTTAACACAGCGTTATTTTCCCGCGATGGACGGCGATCTGTTAAATTGCGTTAACCTATTTTGGCGATGATTATCGCAAGTTCTTGGGAACATCCCCCTGAGTGTTCTGATTTCTTAGATGTTTAGTTCATTCCTTCTGCATGTCGAAACAGTGTCTATAGGTATTTCGCTGTAAGATCATGGAAACTAAAGCATGAATGCTTTCACAGTGTGGACGACTCATTCTTTAGCTTGTTTCAAATGTGCCACTCAAAATCTTGCAGGTTTTTTCAGAAACAGGATTGTTTATTTCCTCATTATTTTCATTTGTCTGAGCTGAAAGCATCCCTAATTAAAATTTCTTTGATACTTCCAATGAATTATTCATTCCCACTCATTTGAGGTTTTCTTTCTTCTTGTGTTCGTCTTTAGATAGATGCCCTTGCATTCAGCAACATAAAATACAAAGAACTTAAGAAATGTTGGTACTAAAACTATTGAAACTGTTGGAAGGAAAAGAAGCCTTCAGAAGGAACATCTGCTGTCCAAGTGCTAACCGTGTACTTTCTTGGATGTGGAAAAATGACTTGGACTTCAAAGGTATGGCACGATGAATCCTCTTATCGTTGTTCTGCAGCCGTAAAATGTCTCAAACACGTGTGGATTCTCTGCCCAGTCTTGGACTGTTTTAGCTCGCATATTCCTGCACAGTTAATTAAAGTCGTTCTGACTAACAGTGTTATCAGATGAATCCTGTCAGAAGCAGCATAATTATTTATGCACAACATCACACCTTCCTGAATAAGGTTCAAAATGGCTAGCAGGACGCAGGATTATACCAGAATCAGTTTCTTTTGTTACTGAATATGAAGAAAGACTGTATTTTACACCTCTCAAATCACGACCAAATGTATTCATTTGTCTTCCCTTGGGCAGTGCAGTGTCCATTATTCCCACCTTGAGGAAAGTGAATTTCATTCCTATGCTTGATTATGAACTAAACATATTACTAACATATTTTCAAAATGAATAAAAATAAAAAATATAAACATAATGCAAAAAAATGATATATAAAAGAATTGTGTGGGGCACAGAACAAAATAATAACATTGTGTGAAGAGCACAGGGGGCATATTGATTCTTAGACAGGGGCAGCTCCTCCAATATAGCAGAGTAGTGTCGTCCCACTAGGTGGCAGTAGATTTGAACACATGAAAAATAAAAGGATAATACACCAATTTTATTATCATTTTTGGTTTCTTCTTACCTGCAGGCTGCCAGTGAGCCATGTCATAGGGCGGGGAGGGCATGCATTCTATGACAACAGTGGGAAGGAGGGGAGATGGGAACTACTAAGTGCGCATGAGGCCAACCTGTCATGCATGCTTAGCATTTCTGTGTTGTACAACCGGGTGGAGAAAAGCCACAGGCTCCCAGGCACTGTCTGAGTGGCAAACCAGACCTCTCAGACCAACCCTAGCGCGTGTTTCATGCTGGGAATAGTATTCCTAGAATGAGAGCAGTGTCAGGATTGGCATCTGGTAACCTGCGCAGTGTGCATCAGCCCTGGAGTCGAGGATCAGGAGAGGAGCAATGCGGTGACTGCAGCTGCAGATAAGTTAAGTTTGATATTTTTTATTTCTTTTTTTGTCTGTGCTTATTTTTGTATTCCCCACCCCCCGCTGCCACACCATTTCAGATACCGAGCAGCAGCCACTGTTCTCACATCTAATAATTTACATCAACATTAAAATTATTGAGCTATCAGCCCCAAATTCAAATATTTAAAAAGACTCAGGCCCAGATTTGAGAAGCTTTTGCATTGTCCTTGCCTCAAGCAAGGATTACACAAGGACAATGCAAAGGTTTCAGTAATATTTACTAGGTTCTTCTCTGCAGCAGCAAATTCAGTTCAGAGAGACCTTGCAGAAACAGTATCCCGACTTATGGAGCCCTCTTTGTCTACTACCTGCAGCTTCATCACACTGTAGAGTTTCGACTTCTAAAAAGTTGTCTAAGTCCGAATGTAAAAATCTTCACTAGGCTTGACAATGGCCAGCTTCTTATCGACGATGACCTTCTCAGCCTGTAATCCAGCCTCTTCCACTCTGAATTTTTTTCTGCAATCGGACTAAGCTTCAACGAGACTACATTTTTTTGTATGAATCTCTTTATTGCATTTTTGTGGTTATCTCTTACATTAATAGCTCGCATGACAGTACAGTAGGCAATTAATCATCTGCTTTGGATTACAAAATGTATACATCTTCTACGTGGTATGCGACAAATGATAGTTTCAGTATGGAGCCGGGGTTACCAAAGGTAATTGTCCCCGCATCACCCAGGTCATTACCGCATTTTACATATGTATTGTACAGGTGTCAATAAAAACAGCTTGGCCCAATGTAAATTGTAAGATTCTTGAATATGTGTAAAGAGAAGAAAAAAAAACTTTAACGTAAACTAGTGTGGCCAACTTGAGTCTACAGACTTAATGATTTGCAATTTTGTCATTCCCTCCACCCAGAGTCAGCAACGCCGATGCTCGTTTTTAATCATAGATGTCCGAGTGGTGCCGTGCACCCATACATCCACCATTAGTAGCACATTGATGCAATTTTCAACACCTTTGCAATAGTTGGGCAGTATTCATACCCCCTAACCGGCTGCCCATGCCTCAGTCATGTGTGTCCTCCTCAAGTGCCTGTGTCAACAGTTGGATATTCATTAGTATTGCATCCCAGCTTTGTGCCACTGGGTATTGGCACAGCCCTAAGGTATCCTCCCTGTGTAGTGCTGTACACTCCGCCTGTGCCCACACAAGGAATGATTGTATCCAGGCCTTAATTTTGGGAGGGTCTGGGCTCTTCCACCGGCGGGTAATGAGCCGTTTAGCAGTTATAAAACTCAGGTCGAGGAATCGGGAGGTAACTCCTGTGTCTCTTGGGCCTGGGAAACAGTCCCAATATGCACGCCTTCCATGTTTGTAATGCTGCACATTCTGTGCAGGAGGATAATCGAGATGTGATATCCTGCCAGTTGGTATGTAAAGCAGGGCAGTGCCATAGCATGTGCAGCAGATCCGCTCAAGCCATCGCACGCCGGGGGCAGGCAGTATCAGTCCGGTGAAAATATTGATTTATTCTGGCAGGTGTTAGGTATGCTCTGTGTATGAAATAAGATTGTATGAGCCGAAATTTCTCATTCCGTGGGATATGTGGGGGTCCTGCCAAGATCGATGTCCATTCCCCATCTGTCCAAGGATGATTATGGTCTTCCTCCCATTTGGTTCATAAGCATGTGAGTGGAGGCATCATATGTGTCAATAACCATGCAGTTAACCAGTGTACAATGTGACTACCTGCCCCTATGACCTGTAAATACTGTACTACTTAGGGGCCGATTCCGATCTCGGCCGGTAGTGCTCCGAATCGGATTCGGTTTTACCGGATCCGATCCGGAGCCCTATTTTCCGACCGAGTCGTACGCGCGTCCGGGCGAGCGAGTACGATGCGTATTCGCCGACCGACTCGTCCGGGCGACCCGACCGCTCCGACCGACTGGTTCCCGGATCGTACCGCTCCGACCGACTCGCTCGGGACCCGATTCGCACCGCGCAATGGAGACGTTCTCCGGCCGGGTAAGTACGATGCGCACCTCGACCGCTCCGACCGACTCGCGCCGTCCGACTCGAACTCGCTGTCGGAGCCGTACTTTGGGGGTCCGTGTCGGACCCCCTGTACGCGCACTCCGTGCGAGGCGCACACAGGGGGACCCATGGGTCCCCCTACCTGTGCGTGTACGCCGCGAGCGCTCGCGGCGCACTCGCTGTAGGGGGCGCCCTTGTCTGCCTCGCACCCATTGAGGCAATGGGAGCCCGCGCACGCGTTGTACGACCGGCTCCCATTGAGTTCAATGGGAGTCCGACCGACTCGTGTCCGGTGGCATACGAATGCATCGGACTCGTTCGGTCGGACTGCACGGGTCCGATTCGGTCGGAAATCTCTCCGAGGCCGGCTCGGTCGGAGAAATTACCGACACGAATCGGAATCGGCCCCTAAGTGTGATTGCGGTTCAGTTGCTAGGTCACCCCATGCTCATGTCACCGTGGCCAGTAACGAATTATGTAGTAGAAATTGCCCCGGGGGCACGTCTGTGCACCCTGCCAGGTCCTCATAGGCAGCAAGACAACATCACTGTACATGTTGCCCAATGTGTGCAGCCCAGCTGCATACCAGGTTGTGAGCTCCACCCCAGACGTGATGGCACTATGTCTGGGTTTGCCGAGAAGGGGCAATGCAGGTGTGGACGGGATCACCCGTCCCGTGAGGTATAGGCTCCGTCAGTAGCAGCAGTGTACAACAGCTAGTAATAGGGATCCTGGTGCAGTAGTTTTAGTGATTGGATGAAATAGGTGGTGAATATTAGGCATAATTCAGGTTGACAACATAGTGGCAGTGTCGTGCGAGAGAGAACACCACTGTTGTGCAGCGCAGCCAATCGGTTTTGATTCAGATATTAGCGGGCCAGTCCTTACCCTAATGAGGGGCTGTGTGTATAGCAATTCTACCAGTTGTATGAAATGTGCTCAGGACAATATTGATGTAGTGTTGTGAATAAGAATGGCCATTGCTGTGAATCGAAGGCTTTCTCAAGGTCCAACACTAGGCATCCAGCCCGAGCCCAGGAATGCAGTTCATATGCCTGAATTCGGAAAAAGCGCCGGAGATTTAAGGAGGTATTACGTGAGGGCACAAATCCGTTTGGATCCGGGTGTACCAGAGTCGGAACTAAAGGAGCCTGGTGGGCCACCAGAACCCTCGCCAGGATGTTGTAGTCTGTGTTGACCAGTGCAATCGGTCTGTAGGACTCTAGTTCCATCGGATCGCTATCAGGTTTAGGGAGGTAGGGCCTTGCGTTGGGATTCCAAAAGGGTTGAAGTTAATAATGCTTCTTCATACAGAAGTTTCAACTGCGGAGCGGGCAAAGTAGCATAAGATTTATAAAATTCAGTTGGCAGCCCATCATGGCCCAGTCCTCCCAGTAGCGAGGGCCCGGATACTGGACAGAATTCTACTTGAGTGATCGGCTCATCCAACTCCACTCATTGTTCAGGGGTTGAGGAGTGGTAGCTCTAGTGCAGATAAGAAAGAGCAAATCTCGTCTGGGATGGCCTCAGCGGACGACCAATACAACTCTCAATAGTGTTGTGTGAGCTCAGCATGTATCTCCTTTGCATGTAGAGGGTGCAGAGACCGAATATTGAGTAAAAAATATTGAGTTGCACAAATATCGAGTCATTAATATCGTGGTTCAGAAATATCGACAGCAAGAATATCGTGGTCAAGAATATCAACTTAAGGTAAGTAATATCGATTTAAAAAATATCGAAGTGTTTAATATCGTTTGCAAAAATATGGGGTCTATTACAATGCCGTGCGGATCGCCACCGCCCGCATGGCGGTGGCGATCCGCACGACATTATCCCCCGCCCGCCTCCCATTTCCCCCCCGCCACATTATGATGGCAGGGGTACCACGGCGGACGGGAAGACCGTCCGCCGCTTTTCCGCCCGGTCGACGAGTTGACCGGGCGGAATAGGGTTGAATATGGTGGCGGTGTCTGCTAAACACCGCCATCCATATCACAATGGCAGCGGGAAGCAGCCTTTCGGGGCGGCGTTGCCGCCCCGGAAAGGCATGCAGATTCCTCATTTGGGGGCCCGTTGCGGGCCCCCAGGATGTTGGAGGGGTGGGGGGCACATGGGGGGTACCTATGGTAACCCCATGCATTTGCATGGATGACGTGGCAGGCACCGCGCGGTGCCTGACAAATGCAAAAATGCCTTTTTTGTATTGCGGCGGGTGCTGCTGACAGCACCGCCCGCCACAATGCAAAAAATGCGGAATGCGCCCGCCAGTGTGGCGTGCGCATCCTAATGGCACATGCGGGACTGCCACACACATAGCGGGCAGTCCCATTTCCTGGGGCGATGGAAGGCGGACTTTGTCCGCCCGCCATCCTAATAGGCCCCATAGTTGTTGAAAATATCATTTTTTATCAATCTTATGTTTTTTTGTATATATTTTATATGTATGTGATGTATGTTTTTTTGTATAAGAATTGTTTGTATTTGTAATATATGTGTTACATTTTTAGTAGTTATTAATTTTTTTTATTTGAATTTTGAGTTTTTAGTTTCGAAGCGGGTTGTGGGTTTATAGGGGAATAGGGTGGGAAGTAATTTAATTATATTAAATGTATTGATTATTTTTAATTTATTAATATTTGTTTAATTGAGATGTTATAGTGTTAAATGTGTAAAGTAATTTATTATTAATTAATTAATAATTGGTTGTTAATTAATTTTAATTAGTAAATTGGTAATTAATTATGGTAATTGTGTAATTAATGTTAGGTGTGTGTTGTGTGTTTATAGATGTAAAGGGTGGGAAGTAATTTATTTTTAATGTATTAATTAATATTTGGTTGTTAATTAATTTTAATTAATTATTGGTAATTAATTATGGTAATTGTGTAATTAATTTTAGGTGTGTGTTGTGGTGTTTACAGGTGTAAAGGGTGGGAAGTAATTTATTTTTAATTGATGAATTAATAATTGGATGTTAATTTTAATTAATTAATTGTAACTAATTATGATAATTGTGTAATTAATTTTTGGTGTGTGTTGTGGTGTTTATAGGACTAAAGGGTGGGAAGTAATTTGTATTTAATTAATTAATATATAGGGGTCTATTACGATGGCAGTCGGACTTTGTCCGCCCGCCACTGTAACGGTAAACGGGACCGACCGCCAGTGGTGCGGCGGTCCCGCTGTGCCCATTAGAATGCAACCGCCACCATGGCGGTCGCATCCCACATATTTAACATTGTGGCGGGCGGTGCTGTAAGCAGCACCCACCACTATGTTAAATATGCATGTTGTGCATTGGCATGCACAACGTGACAGGCACCGCCCCCCCGGGGGTCCGCAACGGGCCCCCAAAGTGTTTACCGCATGCCTTTCCATGGCGGAGTCTCCACCATGGAAAGGCATACCCACCGCAGGCATACTAATATAGATGGCGGTGCCTGCAAGGCACCACCACCATATTGTGTGCCTTTTCTGCCCGGCCGGCAATCCGACCGGCAGAAAAGCGGCGGACGGACTTTCCATCCGCCGCGGTACCCCCCGCCATAGTAATATGGTAAATTGTGTTGTGATGGCGTGCGGATCGCCACCGCCCGCCACCGCTGGCCTGGCGGTGGCGATCCGCACGACATCCTAATAGACCCCTTAGTTGTTAATTAATGTTAATTATTTGATAATTATTTTGGGTAACTGTTTACTTTGTTGTGTGTTGTTTTTACTTTTAAAGGGGTAAAGGGCAGGTATTAAATACATTTTAATTACTTTATTATTAGTTAATAGTTTTTAATTTAAAAATAAGTTTTAATTGTGTTTTATTATTTTATAGTTAAATTTACGTGTGTGATGTGGATATTATAGTGTTAATGTTTATTAGTTTTTTTTATTAATAATATTTTTTTAATTGATTAATACTTATATTAATTATGGAAGTACAAATTAATTGAAAATGTTGAAGTGTTTTGTTATTGGTTTGGTGTTATAGGGCAGGAAATAAAATAAAAACATTTATGTATTAATTCATTTTTTTGTTTGTAAATATTTTCTAGCTTAAAAGAATTATTTTTTATAAATGTATTTATTATTTTATTTTATATATTATTTGCAGGATTTTAGTTATATGTAATTAATGTTATAATATGTTTTCTTTTTATATATTTAATATATTTGATTTTTGATTTTTTTAATATTGTTTATTTCTTTTTATGATTTTTAAATTTGTTTAATATTTGTTATTTTTGTTTGAACTGTTTTGAGTGTGAATAATACATTTTTGTCTCTCCGCTGTCCAACACTTTCTCTAATGTTGCACTAACTGGAGTGAGAATAGTAATTTTTACCCCTCCGCTATCCAACACTTTCCCTACTGATGCACTCACTGGAGTTGGAATAGTAATTTTTACCCCTCCGCTATCCAGCACTTTCTCTACTGTTGCACTCACTGGAGTGGGAATAGTAAGTTTTACCCCTCCGCTACCCAACCCTTTTCCTACTGTTGCACTCACCAGAGTGGGAATAAAAATGTTTACCCCTCCGCTATCCAGCACTTTCCCTACTGTTGCACTCTGTGGAGTGGGAATAGTAATTTTTACCCCTCCACTATCCAACACTTTCCCTATTGTTGCACTCACTGGAGTTGGAATAGTTATTTTTATCCGTCCGCTATCCAACACTTTCCCTACTGTTGCACTCTTTGGAGTGGAAATAGTAATTTTTACCCCTCCGCTATCCAGCACTTTCCCTACTGTTGCACTCTTTGGAGTGGGAATAGTAATTTATTCCCCTCCGCTATCCAACACTTTCCCTACTGTTGCTCTTACTTGAGTGGGAATAGTAATTTTTACCCCTCCACTATCCAACACTTTCCCTACTGCTGCACTCACTGGAGTTGGAATAGTAAATTTAATTCCTTCGCTATCCAACACTTACCCTACTTTTGCACTCACTGGAGTGGGAATAGTTATTTTTACCCCTTTGCTATTCAACACTTTCCCTACTGTTGCACGGATTGTATTGTGAAATGTATGCTTAAATATTTTTTAATAATTTAATGTTTTAATTTATTATAGATTTTTGTTTTTTTATATTTTAAATCATTACTATATATTGTTATGTTTTATATTATTTCAAACTTTTAACATAAATTACAAATAATAGTTTATTAATTTTTTAAGTAAATATATATGTATAAATTATTATGTTTGTGTGTTTATTTTTTTTATTAAGTTTATTCGTTATATTTTATTAAAATGTATATTACATTTATTTTATTTTGTTAAAACTAAATTTAATATTTAATATATTTAATATATTTGATTTTATTTTATATTTATATAAAGTCGATATTTCATCATCTATATTTTTTACATCGATATTTTTTAGTTGATATTTTTGTACTTACCTGTTTAAGTATAGGAGTCGATATTTTTGTTGTCTATATTTTTTACTCTATATTTTTTACATCGATATTTTTTACATCGATGTTTTGTCAGTGAGCCCATGTAGAGTAACGTGCTGGTGGAGGAGCGGAGCACCCCAATGAGTGTCCAGAGTCTTCCTGGCGTATAATCCAGGCCAGTAGTCACCCAGCTCGGTCAGCTGTAGTGTGTGTACTGGCAGAATGACAAAAATGGGATAAGCTTTGTGCCACTGAGTCAGTGTTACTTAAAGAAGGTGGAGAACTCTTTCATACATGAGCCTACAAGCTTTTAAGTTAGAACTAAAGGGTTTTAATTCAAGGTATTCTAAACATACTTACTTGCAGTAACACTTAGGGGCTGATTTAAATCTTGGCGGTAAGGCTACTCCATCTGTCATAATGGCAAAGGAATGAAATTGACAAAATCATTCATGGAAACAGACACAGGAACCTGACCCCATGATGTGACATTTTAACGACACAAGAGAGACATGCTTTGTAGACTTTGAGTATGAATGAAGACTTAATAATAAGAGAAGCGGACAAAGGAGGAAACATCATTCTGATGAACAAGACTGACTATGATAACGATATAATGTCACAGCTTAATAATAAGACATATTATGAGAAATTGGACAGAAACCCTATACAGGCATTAACAGTTAAGATCAACAAAGAAATCAGACAATGGTATGATATGGGGTTACTTAGTAATGATGAATATTTGTACCTACTCATTGACCGCCCTCGATTCCCATGCTTATACACCCTCCCCAAGATTCATATAAATCCTGTGAATCCTCCAGGAAGACTAATAGTGTCTGGGATAGGGGGTCCCACTGAAAGACTATCGCAATTTGTTGACACTTTTTTAAGACCATATGTCGCAAACTTACCAGCATATATACAAGACACTAAGCATATTTTAAATCTACTAAATGATGTAACATGGGAACCTGGGATGATACTAGCGACCATGGATGTATTCTCTCTTTAGACCAATATCCACCACGATTTAGGATTGAAGGCATTAGATCTTTTTTACACAAAATACCAATTAAATACCTTGATCATACAGAAAGGATACTTACCATGACGAAACTCATTCTTGAAAATAATGTGTTTCTGTTTAATGACAAATCGTATAGACAGCTGCCAGGGACAGCGATGGGTTCTAGATTGGCTCTGTCTTTTGCCAATCTCTTTATGGGATGGTTTGAGGCGGAGCGGATCTGGGGCCCGCAAGGCTCACCTTGGATTGACCACATACACTGTCGGGGGAGGTATATTGATGACTGTCTACTAATATGGACAGGCTCTATGCAAGAACTAAAGAGTTTCTTTGTGTATCTTAACTCTAATGACTATAATCTCACATTTACATTTCACTACAGTACAGATCACATTGTCTTCTTAGACGTATAACTCTATGTATCTGAGGACAGGATTTGCTGGAAAATGTATAGAAAGAGTAAATCCTGTGACGCTTTACTTCACGCAACCAGCTGCTATCCCAAATTTCAAATTAGTGCTATCCACTATGGGGAAATGGTCAGGGCACAGAGAAATTGTACAGAGAATAGTGAGTTTGACAAAACTGTTTTGGATATGAAACGGAGGTTTACACAGAGGGGATATAGCAAACAAACAACAGATAAAGCAGCACAGCAGGCACGAAGATTGTCACATGAAAATACATTGACGCCTACACATAGGAGCAAATCCGAAATGACAGATAAAATCAGATTGGTTACTAACTTCCATCCTGACACTAACAAGCTCTACCATGCATTAAATAAATACTGGCATATATTCAAGTTAGATTAATGTCTTCCTCCATTCCTGACCTTAACTCCCAGGCTTACCTTTTGAAGAGGTCTTACTCTTGCGAATCTGATGAGTCCCAGCTACCCTCGACCTCTTAGACGAGGTAACTGGTTGAGTGATCCCATCAAGGGTTTTCATAAGTGTGGACGGTGAAATACATTTAGATGGGCAGTTAATAAAGTGTTACAGTTCAACTTTAATAACACAGGTGATCATATTATACCCATGTATATCAACTGTGACACAAAATTTGGTGTATATGTAATCATTTGCACATGTCCGAAAATTTATGTTGGGAGTACGATCAGACCATTGCGAGAACGAATTGCTGAACACTTTAGGGCACTGAAAAACAATGACACCAAATATTCAATGGTGTTACACACCCTTGAATTTGTCAGCTTTCACGGTATTGACCATGTGAGGTATGATATACGGGGTGGTAACAGGGAGCTCCAACTGAGACGCTGGCATACATGCCAACATTTTAGGACAGGGATGTGGGACATTTAAAATAAAAAATCGGGAGAATGAAAATTCCCCATTGACTTCTATTGTAGAAAATGCAATTTCAGGCGGGAGACAGCTTAAATAAAGCCATTTTTGGCTTAAAAAAACGGTAGTCTCCCGCCTGAATCGGGTGTATTGGCATGTATGCGCAGGAAAGCTACTTGGATAATGAAACTTCGTGCAGTAGAACTTGGTATTAATGTTGATAATGAATTACAGTATTTCCTTGGAGATTGATTACCTATAGGACTACGTGACCTGTTTTCTGTAAGGTGTTTATCCCATTGGTAGGTACTATTGTAACAAGAATGTAACTGTTGACAAGCACTTTGTAACAGACTGTTCTGATCTATACTTATGTCAACAACGGGTTATTCATATTGTTCAAATGATGGAAGTGTAACTTGTAAGGTCATGTTAGATATGGAACCATATGGTTTATATTGCTGGATAGGAGATATTGCCAATTATGTATGTCACAATTTCCTGCCACATTGTATTATGGTGTCCCTTCTAACCTTCCCTCCTTTCGGGCACTTTGTCTTCACTTATTTTTCCCATGTAGGCCTTTTACGTTTCTCTAGTAGTTTTTACTTTTCATTTGTTTACAATGGGATATGCTTGCCTTCATCAAATTCTGTCCTTACCCATGGACATGTATTGCTACTTCTCGATTTACCATAGATATGGCACTTGGATTTCTCGTTTTGACCAATTTGACATCTGTCTATTTACAATTTGGAGACTCCCTACCTTTTAGGGTTGATCGTGTTATCAGTAAAAAAACGTATTACTCATGAGTCCACATTTATTATATCAAGATGGCGCTGGACTTTGTATAGCATACCGATTTGCAGTTTTTACTTTACATCTTAGATACGAGACCGTTTTACGATGTGGGAACCAGAACCTATTATGGACCTACATTATTAATGTAACTTACAATATCAATACAGGTTGCTATAGGTGCACTCTTCCAGTTGTGGCTCGTGGAGGGAGTGCCGCGGGGCGGTGGGGCGGGCGGGGAGGAGCAGGGTGGGGGGTAGTAAACTACGGCATACGGCTGAGCAGAGGTAAGTAAACAAATAAATAAATAAAGCAAATTTCATTGCGCGCTGCATTGCCAAATGCGATGCAGCGCGCGCAACGAAATTCGTTTTATTTATTTATTTGTTCTTACCTCTGTTCGGCCGTATGCGTAGTTTACTACCCCCCACCCTGCTCTTCCCCTGCCCCACCCCGCCCCACCGCCCCGCGGCACTCCCTCCACGAGCCGCTACTGCACTTATCTCCCCCGGCGTTACTTCTTCTGGTTAAACCATTATAATGTACACTTTACTTTGATAGTGTTAAGATCAGGGCTTTAAGTGGGCCGGGTTTCACCGGGTCTGAGCACCGGCAGTTTTTTAAAGGGGCCTCGAAACGGATCTCTATCGGGCTCTGTTTTGCGCCCTGGCACAGGCGGTCTGTTTTTTTCCGGGCTGCAGTGACAGCAGGCACATCGATGTGCACTGCTCACACTGCTCACTTCTCACTAGTGGAGAAGTCACGGCATGACGTCATGCCAGGTGAGGCTCTAGGGGAAGGGAAATCCTTTAGAGAGAGTCATTTTCTCTCTGGATTTCCCTTCTCTTTTTGAAACGCAGGAGCAGCAACATTGTCGTGGTGTCACCAGGGCTTTAATTGGAAGCTTTTTAAATATTATATACAACAAGCCATAGTTGCTGCTTATTTATCTTATGCAACTAACAACCATTGACAAAGCCAATAGTCCTGACTTGTTGTAGGTATGATGTTAATTGTTGTATCATATATCTGGATGCAATGACAGATACAGCAAAATACAAGTCGGGCGGCACACTATGCTAAGCACAGATTTTTAGCTTACATGTTTTTAAGCCACGCCCTTAATTACATTGGCCACGCCCCTTTGAGAGACCCCCCAGTTTTTTCATCCCACTTAAAGCCCTGGTTAGATGGCGCTGCACTGCAAATACGAGAGAGGAATACTAGATTATGCCTTTACGTAACGTAGCACAGAGACTCGCTTCGACCATTCATCTCTTTTATATATGTCGGACAGCAATTTTTAAAATATGAGGATATTCTTGATGGTTAGATTTTGAATGTGATATATTACTTACTTTCCGTGACATTTACGCCAATTTTAGTTTCTACAGGGCATATTTACAAGCCCCTTGCGCCACTTTTGCGCCGCTGTTGCGTCACGCAAGTGACGCAGCGGCGACGCAAACCATGCGCCTCGTTGCAGCTATAGTTTAGCAACGTGACGCATCTAGGGAGATGCGTCACGTAGTAAACTCCTGCACCACATGAAACCTGCGTCCAGGTTTCATGTGGGCGTACCGGCGCAGGGGGCGTTCGGCGCAGGTACACCTCGGAAAAGTGACGTAGTGAAATCTACAAGATTTCACGCAGTCACTTTTCCCGACGCTGGTGTGCCAAATCCTTACGCCTGCTTCAAGCAGGCGTAAGGATTGACGCACCATGTTAGGGATATGGAAGGTTGGAACAGTGCTGGAGTTGCGTCGCGCTTGCGACACGACTATAGCACTGCGCCAACCTTCCGCCGGCAGATGCGTCACGCATCTGCTTATCCTTGCGCCACGATGCGCCGCATTGTAAATGCGGCGCATCGGACGTGGCGCAAGGGTAAACTTGCGTGACGCATTTTCCCTGGCGCATCCCTGCTGATATGCAGGGACGCGCCAGGGAACGTAAATATGCCCCTTAGTTTTCTGCAATCTCTACCTTTTTTTGATTAATACTATAATGATAGTGTTAAGATGGCGCTTAATTCTACGGAGCGCGTCCATCACATGTTCGTTCGAGACATATTTAGTGAGCTGCACAGATGGCGCTGATGTTTTATTCCACGGAACACACTCCGGGCTCGCCATGCTACTGTTCATTGTAAATACTTGTTATTGCAGCTTTTACTTGTTTTATATTACTCCTGGTAGTGATTGATGACAATACCTATGAGGTTTAGATTAACGATAGTAATTTCAACCGTGTATTGCATTGCTATTCTTTGGCACTTTATTTTGTACTATCGTGGGATGTACACACTACGCGTTTCAGGTGTTTTGGAATTTGATCAACTCGACTTGTTATCCTGGGGCCTATGTCCTTGCTTGTCAAAAGGATAGAGTTTTATGCAACTATAGAGTTATAGATGTGCACTATTGTACACTACTACCATTGCAAATGCTTGGTAATTTTATTTTCCGTGATTTAGTTTCCTGTAATCGATGATTTTGCGTGTTAGATGATAGTGTGCTTCATGCAATTATTGGGCTATAGGGGTGGCTATTACTGTGGTTGTGTGTTATAAGGCTTATTTTTACGTTTTTCATATCATCGATAATATTACAGTAAGTTGGTATAGGACTATTATCACCACTTAAATCATTTAGTGGTACATTACTATCCATGTATTTACATGGGTTAACATATTATGTTACTGGTCGGAGATGACCATTTACTTTCCTTATATTCAACCTTTTTATTTTATTTTAATCTATTTTGTATATGACTTTTTGGTTTAATTTTGCCTTTCAATTACAGATCACACACTGTCTCCGCGATTACTAATTTGGACCGGCGCTACGAGTGGACTGATTACGTGGGTCCATTACCTTGGGGTTTCAGGTTATTGCCTTTTCACTATATTAGTTTCAAAGAAAGAGAGGGTTATTCTTTAATTTTAGTTACTAATTGTATTAATTTTGTGTTTTTAGAACATAATTTCTTGTTGATACGGACTTTTTTGGATGCTATAGTAAGATATTTTTGAATAATGACGTTACTGTTTCGGTCACAGGTGACTATTTATTTCCAGTTACATTTGTCACTACTTTCTATTGTCTTTGAGCTTACACATTAGAGGTTTTTGGGGTCTTGTTGCCTGTTCTTGTTTTGGTGGTTCCCTTTCTATTTTTCGACTTTGCTGACTGTCTTTTAAGTATTAACCTGACATTGTCCTGTCTTGGATAAGTCATCTCAGGCTGATACCGTTTTTGAGTTCTTTTAATACCTTAATTACTATTCATAGTTTGACACTATGGTGGGTGACGGCTCTGTCATCTTTGATTATATGTGAACTATTCGTTTTTTTTTCTTATTTCAGGAAACTACTCCCTGTTTGATACACTGGTGGGTGATGGCTCTGCCTCAATTCATGTTAGACAAATCTTGTGATATTGTATATTTTAAATTACAGCCCTGAAGAAGTCGAGGTGTGAGATATCACACGACAAACACGTGTTTGCTGTATCGAGCTGCATTGTTGATGAATCAAGCTACATTGTTGATGAAGCTGTATCAAACCACACTGTTGATGAAAATCGAATGTGGATTGAATTACGATTCTGAATTGATGTCTACGGATTAAAAGTGGTTCAGAACATTTGCGACTTTGGGACTATTATTGACAATTTATTACTTTATGTGTGCTCGGAGAGGACTTGTATTGATTCATTTGAAGTAAGGTAATTTTAATGAAAGGTAGATCTCTCAACTGAGACATATGAAAATATACAACTCTCTCATTTCCCACAGCTTCTTGAAAAGAACCAAATGTATTTCCAATTGATGATCATTCTAGGTTGGAGTAAACAAATTAATCTAAGTTATCTTTATTTCTTTTTTTCTTGGTTGCAATTATTATTCTTGGTATCAAAAACTCCCAAAAATAACAAGGGTGACAATATCATGTATATCTATCATGGGTACAGAAGAGATGGACAATCATCACTAGAAGACATGCATACCCAACAAGGGGGAGCACAACAAATCTTATTGTGTGGGGACGACATGAGGAAGGGATGGGTAAGGGAAAGAAGAGAGCCAGAGAAGATGAGAGAGAGGGAGTAGAGAGGAAAGAGAAAGGAAAGAGAAAAAAGTGGTACGAGATAAGTGGAGAGAGGTGGGGAGAGGGAAGTTAGGGGACAAAGGACGGTGAGCTGTGCGAGCAGCCAGCATTTGCAGGCAGCCTGGTGGTGAGGAGAGTACCAGGGACACAGAAGGGAGGGAGAGGTGCTGGGAGGGGGGAACCCAAAGTAACTGAGGGTACAGCCAGGGTACAGACAGTCCTCCCTCAGGAAAGGGGACCATACAAGGAGAAGCAAGTTAGCTTTGTCCAGCAAGTTGTAGATTAATCTTTCATAGGAGGCAGTTTTATACATGGCTGCGAGCCATTCTTCGTGCGTTGGCAGCTGCGAGGAATGCCAATGTCACATGATGCATATCTTGGCCATCGCAAGGGCAGTGGTGAGTAAGCAGCAAGCATGGTGTGCCAGCTGGGGAAGATCCACCAGGTCATGAAGAAGGATTAGTCGGCCTGTAAGAGGCGTGGGTACATCAATAGATTCTCATAGCGTGGAACCCACCGTAGTCCAAAAGGGGCAGATGGCGGGGCAGTTGAAGAGGATATGGACTATGTCACAGGATGTGCGGTTGCACCACCAGCATGAAGAATGGTGCAAAAGTCCTGCAGAATGGAGTCGCATCGGTGTCCAGTGCCATCCGTGGAGTATCTTAAAGAGGCTTAACTGCTTCTGGGCTTTCCTGGCCCCCCCATCAATGTTCTCCAGAATCTCCACCCAGTTATTCTCATCATACTCCATTTGCAGACGGGTCTGCCAGGGTGCCCTGAGGAACTCCATTTGTGGTTCAGAGCATAGGTGGCGAATCAGGAGGCTGTAGAGTCCTGACATCACGCCCTTGAATTGCCCCAAGGAATTGAGGTATGCGAATACCAGGGAGTGGGGGATAGACCAGTGTTTCGGGCCAAATTTGCCGGTCAATCAATGCCACGGTTATATGTAGTGCCACTGCTGTGCTTGTGGCAGACCAAATTCGTCCTGCAGTGCTGCAAAGGTTTTAAGCTCGCCGTGTGACACCAGGTGAGCAAGGGTGTGGATACCCACCGCACGCCAGGAGCCCCAATTGAGCATGTCCCCCCGACACAGATGGCATGATTGTTCCAAATGGACACTTGATCATGCAGGCATACATCTGTCGAGAGGAGCTTGTGGGCTTGTGCCCACATTTTATACATGGCCTGCAACATGGGGTTTGAAGTCCCGGTTCTGGGAGGGTCGGGAAGATAGAGGGAATGGAATCCCAGCGGTCCATCTGTCAACCGGTTCTCAATCGTGACCCATAATGGGAGGTCACGGACCCCAACACGGACCGGCATGTACGCTAGATGTGCTAGGTGAAGGGCCATGCAATAATGTTCCACCGATGGGAGGCTTAGGCCCCCGGCGGACCTATGGACAAGGAGCTTCCTGACGGCCAGACGAGGCATCTTTCACCCCCATACGAAGTCGTTGATGGCTTTATCCACCTGGCGGGGTACTTAGAAAAGCGTCAACAAGGGGAGCATGCCCAACACATAGGGGAACTTGCGAAAGGGTCACCGTCTTCACCACCTGAGTCTGACCCCACAGAGAAAGGTTCAGATGGAACCACTTCACAAAGATCAGCTGCATGCGCTTAATGAGCAGGTCCAAATTGTCCCCCACCATGCGCTCAAGACCCCTGTTAATGAGGATCTTTATTTCAGTATATAGATAGAACTGGCCCAGGAAGTCAGATCGTGATGAGGGCTTAGAGAAAGTCTTCTAATATTTGGCAACCCTCAACCATGTTATTTGAAAGGTACACACAATTGGTTATTATAATTGGGTTTGTACCAAAAAAGTGGGGTTGATTCTTGGTGATATACCACAACCAGCAACAGGATTAACATGGCTCCTAGCTTTCTTATTTATACCCTTATGCAAAGTAGTGTGTCAACTGTCTACTGCATAATTCCTATTTATATGTAAAACCCATTAATGTATTAATAATCCCCTGAACATCAGGATAGCTAAGCTTGCATTTAAATAGATTATAAACATTGCATTGGTAACTTTCAATCATAAGATTACATTCAGAAGGGATGCATTTATCCTTCACGCTAACGTAGCTCACATTTTCCTCAACTTCTCTGGCCTTACACAGGGTCTTGTGTCCCCATCACGGCATTTTCTAGTGTAAGGACCCTCCTTCTAACTGTCGGTCAAATATCAGAAAGTTATCTATTCTGGGTAAGTTTCAGGGCTCAACCACATCCTTGCAACAGAGCAAGCATACTACACAGCACAGCGCAGAGAAAAAGTTAAATATCCACTACAAATATTCAAACAAGCATACATTTTGAAAACGACATGCTTAAAAGTCCTTAGTCCCGCTCAAAACAGAATTGCTTTTGCAAGGGAACAGGAGGGCATTTTTATCATTTCTTTGAAAATCTGTCTAAAAGGTGCAGTAAAATCAAACAATGCCATAACATGCGCGAAAATTGTATGCAAAACAATACTGTTAGCTTGATCGCAAGTATCTGTTCATGGAAGATGAATAAATCCATATGCAGATCCACGCATAAGGAATACATTACACCATGATTTGCTGTATGCCATTGTATAGATGTTTTGTGTGTGACAGTCCAGAGATGCTCTTTCATGTCCAGGATTGCCATGTAAACCTTTGGCCTGATGTTTTCAAGGAACCATTAAGCAAGGCTTTATACATTGTGGCTCTGAGGTGTGATGTTATTCGCTTCCTCATATTTTGCTTTTGCAGGTTCACGCATGCTTATGCATTCCAGTGTAAAGTGCACTGTCATCAATACTTTGCCATGAAATGACCTTGTGAATAGTGTAAATTCAGAGGTTTATTACCATACGCGTTTCTCTCACTCTTTGGCCCTCATCATAAATTTAGGTGGAACAGGTGAGGCAAATACCACATGTGGTATCACACAACTCGCTATTTAGATCCCTGTGCAAACAAGCAAAATGTAGCCCTTCACTTGTAATCAGGGAGGGCCTCTATGTGTAAATCATTCCTTACATTTTGTATTTCCCTTGCACACCCCTTAATAAATACTGCACATTTGAGGACCTTTCATACTTGTTTTCCCAGTCCTAGTGCTAGCTTACAAATGTGAAACATGTGTGATACCTGCTCATTCTTTAGAATGGTAAGTATGTTTTATGGATATAAATGCACGCAAATCTGTGAATCAGGATGTGTCCAGAAACTCTCAGATGCTAGTTTTCGTGCACTCAAATATTAATGCAAAGGGCTCGATTCACAAGGGTAAACTTAAACCTCTGTGTAGGTTTACTCTTTTTTGGTATTCGCAAACAAACAATTAAATAGTAACTTTATGACTGCGTAGTCGAGGCAGAGAACTCCGCACTTAAAAAGATAGATTAGGCCAATATTGCAGAGTTCTCCACCCCGACTGCCGAGTCCCCGTAGTCATAAAGTTACTATTATATGGTTTGTGAATACCGCAAAAGAGTAAACTTACACAAAAGTATAAGTTTACCTTTGTGGCTCTGGTCCAAAAACGTTTGGGAGCCAAGCTCCAAGTTGCCAAACAACTGTTGAATCCTGCTTCTATTCAAACTGTTTTCAAGAAATTTAGTAGCCAGTTGTTTTTCAATTTCTTTTGCATGTTTTACTTGCAGGTACAGCTTGTGAAGAATACCGATTCTACCATCTGTGGTGTCTTGCTTCCAAAGTAGCAAAGTTTTATGAAATAAAATAGAGAACGTGCAATATGTATTATTTTTTTAGTTAAATATGTGCCTATCTGTTGCTGTCAGACAGATGTTGTATCAAGATATTAATGAAGAAATCAAAGTAAGGTCTTAGAACAATCCGTTTTCAGCCAATATAATTATTGAATTAAAAATTTAACATGGATTTAAATATTTCTGAATATTTGGAATTGCAGAAACCATCCAACTATTAATGCTATTCCAATACTATATTTCACATTTATATATAGATAAAAATAACCTTCAGAATAATGTTCTGCATCAGATGCTGAGTTTTACCACACCTGAACCCATGCCTATACTGTGTTCTCGATGTACAAATGCAACATGAACAATGTATGATTGAGAAATATTGACACAATAATCTTTCGAAACTTGGATTTGAGAATTTTAAACAAATCTTGATGTATTTTTCTTGATTTATCTTGTCTTGAGCATGAAAATGTTATTTTTCATAACTATGCATCTATCACTCTAGATACCCTTATTAAATACTCACCTAATACAATCTTACAACATGCCCACACCTAAGGTTTGTAAATGAATGATCATTTTTGATAAATCTACAAGTTCAGACACATGTAATGCTAACACTCTATAACTAAGCTGTTTACTTTTCTTTCTCAACATAAATGTATACTAATAATATCTATAAAATGGGGTGTTTTTTAAATAAATCACCCAACTATTCTGAGCTAACCCTTGGTCCCACTTTACCCACTGACCACACATTCCACAATCATAGGATGCAACTAAGTACGCCAAGTAGATATTTCCGCAACCCAATCACTGCTATGTTATGTCTTTAGATGTGGCACGTAATATGAAAGAAAGAACAAACACTCGCATGCCAAACATTTTACTCATGTGCTTAAGCTGGGTGTAGGCATAAATAATGTAAGGCATTGCCCACATGTGAATTGCAATATCTGAAGGTACTCCTATATTTTTAACAGAAAAAAAATAAAGGTACATTTAGTGATACACACTCCCACTCTGAACACCACTTACACTAGGCCCTCACAACAGCACTTCCAGTTTCTTTTGACAAACATAAGAAAGGGAATGAACTAGATCACCCACAATGCAATCCATTGGAAATCGCAAGATCTGGTAATGAAAGTTAATGGTTACTAAAAGCAACATATTAGAATACGCAATCATGCATGGCATGCAATATAACATTTTTGAAAAATAACTATATCTGCAAGTAGAAAACAGACACAAAAGGTTCAAGAATAACTTTATATAAAAGTTGTTGGACTTGGCCCTCTATGCAGGGTCACCCCCAAACGTTTTGCCTTTCACCCTCCTCTTTTTGCTAAATACATTTTTGTTGGTGTTAGGACTCACAGTTTACCACTGCTAACCAGTGCTAAAGTGCATGTGCTCCCTCCTTTAAACATGGTAAAATTGGCTTAAATTCAAATGGCATATTTAATTTACTTATAAGTCCTTTGTAGAGTGTTATTCTATACACCCGGAGCCTGTAAATTAAATACTACCAGTGGGCCTGCAGTACATATTGTGCCACCCACTTAAGAAGCACCTTAAACCCTGTCCCAGGCCTGCCCCTGCAGCCTGAATGCAGTTTTAAACTGCCATGTCGACGAGGCAAAAAAAACTCCTAGTCAAGCCTAAAACCCCCTTTTATTTCATGTAAGTAGCCCCTAAGGTAGCCCCTAGGGTAGGTTCTGTGTAATTAAAAGACTGAACATGTGCGTTTAAGTTTTACATGTCCTGGTAGTGGAAAACTCACAAATTAGTTTTTTATTACTGTGAGGCCTCCCCCTACAATAGGATAATATTGGGATTCCCTATTACATTTACTAAGCTGTAATTTCCATTTGGGAGGAGGTAGCTATGTCATATTTAGTGTCTTTGACATTTTAATGAAAAATCCTATTTAGTATTGAAGTTGGGTTTTTTATTACAATTTTCAAAAATGCCACTTTTTGAAATGTAGTATTTGCCTTCCCTTAGACCTTTAGTGCTTGTAGTCTGTCTTGGGTCACATGACTGGATGTAACTGGCAGCTAGACGTTGAGAATTCCTCCCAGACAGTCACAGAACAAAAGGATTATGTGTGGTTTAATGGGCCATCTGCTGGCAGGATGAGTGGGCGGAGCTGAGCACAGTCCCACTTGCAACTGAGTAGGGAGTGCTCTGCTTTCATACAATGGACCAATCACCTCCACATTGTCACTGCAGCTAGCTTGGAGCCAGGGTAGGGGAGTCAGAATTTTCATGCACTACAAAGCCATTGTCTAGAAGCTACTCCCACCTACCAGAAGGAGGGCACGAAGGTATAAAAAGGGGACCTCAGACACCAGCTCTTCAGTACACCTCTGGACCTGTGGATACTATGCCAGGAAGAATGACTGCTCTGCTGTGAAAGGACTGCCACTCTGCTGGACTGCTGAACTGCTGTTGCCTTGCTGATTTAGTACCATTCTGCCCTGCTTCCCGCTTGCCTGGGAAAGAAGAACTAGACATGCAATGTCATCTTGAACCCTGTGCTAACAGAGTGACTCCAAAGGCTAGTTTGCTGGCCTCCTGATTTGAGCCTCAGGGACATAAAAGCTCCTCAACATCCTGCACCAGCATCTGGACCCAGCGTAAGTGAGTTCCTGACCACCTAGTGGTGCATCTCAGGTCCTGGACCCTTGTGTGGCTTCGGCGAGCTGTATTGAAGTTTTTTGATTCTTTGTGACTGCAAATGGGCCTGTTCACGCCAAGACCTCACTGTCCATGCTGCCACTCAAGGCGAAGATCCTACAACCGCCTCTTCACGCTATATCATCAACCACTCATGGGGACCACCAAAGGGAAGCTCCAGCAACGCCCGTCTGTGACATCTGGCCTGCTCTTCAAAGTACTCTGGCAGCCTCCCGTGAAGTGTTGTATTCCGCTTTAGGTGTCCGTATATAGGTTTTCCTGATACATGTCCTTATATAGGCACAATTCGCATTGCCCTTATATAGGCATAAGATCCCAGTCCTTATTTAGGCATTAGCCATGCTATCCAAATACAGGCATAGTCCCCTACATCTGTCCACCCTAACGTCACAACGAGTTCTTAGAAACCAGACCCTTAAGCTCTTGGGAGTTCCCCTAGCACAGGATTATTGATTTCTCCAAGAACTCATTTATTATGCATGAACCGCTATTCCTTAAGGGTTCATTCCTGACGTCTTCCTCTGCCCGACTTTACGTCAATGCTAACATTCCAAGGCACCTACCGGGTATAAATATACCTTCCCTTGCCCAAGCAAGTAGGAGGAGACCTCGACTTTAGAGGAGCCCGTGTCCCGGCCTGATGCACTGACAAGAGACGCTGTCATCCCTGCTCGCAGAGAATCCAGCTTCCAGTGTTCTGACTCCCTTCGCGGGGTGTTAGAGTTCGAGACCCGGAAAGAGATTCCCACCTCTCTCATTCTCAAGGTATGGAGCTGACTAGAACCTAGAGGGACTCTTGGCATACCAGACTTGGCATACTATAGCGTACCATACTATAGAATACATCACCTACTTCTTACCTTGCACTACACTTAGGTTAGGTACACTGGGGTAGAACTAGTTAGAGAAGCATCTTATGAGTACTCGCATTTTTAGCTTATGTTATTTATGTATATGAATATATGTGTCATAGCTAAAAGATAATGCTAGCGCAGTATTATTTCTTTCTACTGCTTACGCTGTACATAATATATCTCGCATACTGTCTTATGATTCTAACAGCTCATATCTCTTACACGAGAAACAAGACTGTTCAATAAATCCTTTTATTGAAACGCCCGTCTATTCTTTCTGTGTAACTCTGAAGAAACTAAGCATGCACGATTAGCTGAGTGAAACTGTTATCTGTTGTTTCCACGATTCTGAGAGTGTTCCGATTCTAAAGGGAAACAAAGTTGTCATGTTTATGCGGTTGCCAGAAACTACTCCCTTCTTGTTTACAAGGAGTTTCTAGTGGCCTCTGAGTTAGCTGGTACAAAGTAATTAAGTTTAATATACTCGATAGGAGCATACTGACCTCAGTCCTATGTCAAACCTATAGGGTATATTATTCCAATGCGCAGAGCCTATTAGGGAAATAGGAACTACACTACATGGCGCCCAACGTTTGGTAAGGCACTAATTTAACGCTAGATATTGAGTAACTCAGTCGTGCTTTTCTCAGAGACCCCTACTCACATACTCCATAAGACGTCTGGAGTGGGTAGGGTTAAGTATCTGCCAAAGCTGAATAGGACAAAAATCCTATATATTAGCTGTTTGGTTTGTTCAACGTTGAAGGATACAGTGTTCCAAAATATTGCGCTCCTTATCTTTGTTTCCTTGAAACTTGTTCTGCATTTTTTCAAAAAATGTCCCTGAACGGGGATACTAACACCGAGAACGGTGTAGCTGCAGCTGACCCAGTCGTAACAGCTTTTAACTTTACAGGTTTAAATGAAACCGATGAGGGTGTTATAAACATCCCTCCAAACTTAAGGAGAGCCATCACTCTAAAACTTATAAAACACGGCCTAACACCAAGAGGTGGTAGAGCAGTTTTCGTGATAGAGGCACACGAATCCTTTCAGACAGAGGTATTCTATTCATGGATTGTATTCCCAGAATCAAATCCAATAACAAAAGTATTTCACTTCTTTAAAGAAGATGAACCACCAGAGGAATATATTCCTTTCGAGGATATTGAAATTCCACTCAAATACCAGGAGCATAATCTCTGGTTTAAAGGCACCCTAAAACATCACAAAAACATTACCGGGCTCGGTCCACTAGGTAGACCAGGAGCACCATGGCCGATTTTAGCCGGCTACACACCCCATCCTGACATCGAAGAAATGTCAGATGAAGAATTACTTACTCAACTACAAGAGTTAATAAAAATTTACAGACAATTAGTCCAATATGTCATGCGGACTTTCACAGTCCAACCACCTATAACAATTCCAAATCAGACCCCTCAACAGGGGAATACACTAAAATTTACTCCACAGACTTTACACGCAGTCATGGGTAAAATGCCCACAAAACGTGAACAAATTCCATTCTGGATAGCTCAAAAAATTACTCAAATCGAAGCAGTATTTCCAAATACTAGTCCTTATGAGAAACACAGAATCCTAACAATCTGTTTACCAATGGGGATCACACCACAACTGGAAGACTGCACCACTTGGGGCACAGTCTTTGCTGCCATCTATACTAAAACACATGGTGTTCCATCAATTGTAGTAATACCAGATGTCCTGAAACAAATTCAAAACGAATACGGGGCAGAACCTGCTCTGAATTTAGGTATGAAATCACTGAAAAACTTCGACCAGGTCTCAACAATAATATTATCTAATATTAAAGGAGAGGCAGCATCAGTGGCGATCCGCCAACGCTTAAGGGAATTTGATGTAACAGAACATCAACATGAACTACCCAGAATAATAGAAAAATCTTATGCAGAATTAGGCAGAGATAGTTTGGGTGGAAAACCTTTGAAGCCAAAACTATCTGAAAGTCCTGAGAAGGACTCTATTAAACAAAATCCTACATCTTCTAAAAAGAAGTGGGAAACTAATAAACAAAATTCAAACGAGACACGTTCTCAATCCCGATATAGGTCTCCTCAAAAGGAGCCCTCTGAAAGGAGGTATAACCTCAGGAATAGGGATAATTTAAGAAAACCTGACAGGTATCAAGATACTGATACACGTTCCTCTCGTACCTTTCAGATATCGTCACAGACATCAGAAAGAAGAGGACGGTCAGATCACAAAGAAGAACGCGTGAAATCCAAAGACGATAAACACGTTCAGAAAAATAAATCAAAACCTCAATTCACAAAAAAGAAGGTAGCAGGTCTGAAGATCAGACATGCCGAGAATACTGAGAACACAGCTCAAGAACGGAGAATGGGCTCAGACAATGCTGGACAGTGCAGCAGAAGTAACAATAGCTCGCCAGAACCTGAAGGAACTTCTGGAGATAGTGGACTTGAATGAGTACATCACAGTAGAGACTGTAGACACCAGGGTTAGTACTCCACAAAAGTTATATGGAATAACACTCCGAATGGAGGGAGACATACCAAGAAAAGTGAAAGCACTCTTTTGGGAGAAACTTTCAAGGGGTTATGATATACTTCTAGCAGAAAAGGACTGGCCACCAAACTTTGTCAGGGAGTGCCCACATGGCGAGGACATCATTATGCCAGCCTTCTCCAACCATATTCCAATTCACCTAAAATATACTTATGCCAGGAAATGGGCAGTTGCCCAGGCCCCAGCATTATACAAAAATCATGTAGGATGGGATGAGGACTCACCTCACCACAAAATACAGCTAAAAAATCAACCTACTGCACAAAGGCAGTACCCAATAAAGCAAGAAGCTAAAAAACAGGTCAGGGAGATCTTAGATCAACTTGAATACCAAGGGGTGATTGAAACATGCACCTCCTCAATGAACTATCCTTTGTTTCCTGTATCCAAACCAGACAATACATATCGTCTAGTTTTGGATTACAGACACTTGAACACTTGTTCCAAAACATTTGCAGTGCAAAATGCACATAGTACAGCATTAATGAATAACATTGTGCGTAAAAAATATAAAACCACATTGGACATTTCAAATGGTTTCTTTTGTCAAAACATAGCACCTGAAAGCAGGTACTTAACAGCATTCTCAATAATGGGGACCCAGCGTCAATTTTGTCGACTCCCACAAGGGTTCAAAAACAGCCCGGGGTTATTCTCAGCAAGAGTAACAGATTACTACAAATTTATGATAATGAGGCATTGTCATATGTCGATGACATCTATCTGACAGACGATGACCTAGATAGGCACTTGAATAGGGTGAGTACCATTATATTGGGCTTCGCCTCTGAAGGCTATAAATTCAACTTTAAAAAATCCAGAATTGCCCATCTCAATGTCCTTTTCCTAGGATATGAGCTTTCAAGTGAAGGCAAGAGCCTGGCAGCTAACTTTTTAGAAAAGTGCGCGCTGCTCCAACCTCCAAAAACGCTGAAAAATTTACAATCCATCTTGAGTTTCCTAAATTTTGGAAGAACTTACATTCTAAATTACGCAGAAAGGGTTAAACCTCTCTACGAATTAATCAAACCTGATTTTTCAACAAAACATTGGTCACAAGAACACACAGAAATCCTGTGTTCACTCCAAGCTAACATGTTAGCAACAAATCACTTACAAACTCGCGTAAATAAACGCAATTTAGTGATCCGAATAATTTCGGGTCAATGCGGATTCACCTATTTAACATTTAATGAGGGTGAAAAAGTACCAATAGCATACAAATCACATTTGTATACACAAGCAGAAATGCGCTTCACTTCAACAGAAAAAATACTGACAGCAGTTCAAACCGCTGTAGCAAAAGAAAGAGCTCTAGCTCAAGGGAAATGCATTATTGTCGTAACTCCAGTACCAGCCTTAGAGGCGGTCACAAAAGCGAGCATTCCAAATGCAAAAGCTTTACATCCTAGATGGATACAATGGGTGAATTCTCTTGCTGCAACAGATGTTGAATATGTTTTTGATCCTGATTTAAAAACACAAGCGTTCCTGCAATATGAACATGCATGTCCTCTGCCCACTGAAATTGTGCCTCTCGATCAGTACGAATTTATAATTTAAACTGACGGATCAGCACAACCCGCTACAGGGAGTAAGCAAGCTTACAGGGCAGCGTGCGCAATCGTTAAAGGTCGCATGCGCGATGGTAACTTCAGACCAATGGTCACTAAAACTCAATCTCTAGGAGATTGTACAGCTCAGCGAGCTGAACTACAAGCAATCAAACTGGCACTTGAAAATACAGATTGCGAATTCCCCACACTTATAGTGTGCGATTGTGAGAAAGTGCCATCTTTCTTGCATGGTATGCCCCCCATTTTTTTTTTGCTGAATTGCTGATGTGCTTTGACTGAGTGTGCCCTGGGCTCCTGCCAATCAGTTACCCAGGGCATGTGTTCCTTCCCTAAAACTGCATTGATGCCTAAACTCACTTGGCAACCCTGGCCACAGGTAAAGTCCCTGGTAAATGGTACCACAGGTACCCAGGGCACTGTGACCACGACAGGCCCCTAAGGGCTGCAGCACTTATTGTGCCACCCTTAGGGACCCTGTACCTTTACACACACACACACTGCCTTTGCAGGCTGCGTGTTTTGGTGCAGAGCAAAAGTGAAGAGTCGACATGGCACACATCCATGTGTGCCATGCCAGCAACAACACTGCCCTGGCATACCTCAGTCACCCCTCTAGCTGGGTGCCATATGCCAGTGGTGTGGGTACAGGTGCATGAGCCCTGCACCCCTACAGTGCCCCAGTCCATTCTTGGCCATTGTAAGTGCAGTGCTGCCATTTAAAAATATATGGTGCTGGGAGGTCGTCATTACGAACTCCACAGCACCATGATGGCTGCACTGAAGACTGAGAAGTTTGGTATCAAACTTCTCAGCACATTAAACCCACACTGATGCCAGTGTGGGGTTTAATGTAAAAAGCACACAAAGGGCATCTCAGAGATGCCCCCTGAAACCAACCCGACCTCCAGTGCCTGGACTGAGTGGCTGTCCAGGCTGCCACCACCAGACATGTTTCTGGACCCCTGGGTTGAGAGCCATCTGCTCTCAGGGGCCTGAAACAATGCACATCCTGGGGAGAGGTGCCAAAGCCTCCTCCCCCTGGATGGGCAGGGGAAGCTTCAAAGGCCTGCCGCCTTTTGAGCTTCCCCAAACCATTTGCTGCTCCCAGCAAACTGGTCCCCACTGGTTCTACCCCCACTTCTGGAGGGAGAACCGGCGGGAATACCAGAGGCAGGAAATGGGTTGTGCCCACCTCTGCCAACTCCACCCCTAAGGTGGGGGAGGCGAGGTGAAGCACAAACTCGAGTCCCCGCCATCTTGAGGATGGGGGACCCAGCCAACCAGGGACAGGCTCCTGCCCCCCTCCCACTGGAGAGTGGCAGAATAGGGGGTGTACCCACCCCAGGGAAGGGACACCTTGGTCCCTGCCCTTACCTACCTGTAACCGCCCCTAAATTTAGTATTTAGGGGCACCCTGAACCTTCCTTCCTCAGATCCCGAGAAGAAAAGAAGAAAGAAGACGAATCAAGAAGACCAGCCGTGCAGCTGCTAACAAAGAGGCGACGACAACTGACTTGGCCCCAGCCCTACCGGCCTGTCGACCCCTGAACCTGCTCCTGCGAAACCCCGGCTTCCCTTGTGGTCAGCAACCTCACCAAACCCGGAGGACCTGACTGCCTTGCCACAGACTTCAAGACAGGGACTCCCACGAGCAGTGGTACTGCTTAAAGAAAAGCTACAAGACCAGGCCCTGGCCCGGAACCGCGAATCCACACCTCTCTGCACCCGCCGACCCTGGCCCGAGCTGAGGTGAACCAACACCACGAGGACGTCCCCCCGGTGACTGGGACCCAGTATCCAGCACCCACGGACCCTCCTCGACGACCCTGACGACGCCTGCAGCCTCAGAACAAGGGACCCCTCCTACCGCGATCATCAGAGGGTAAGATTTCCGACACCAAAAGACACCCCTGCACCCGGCGCCCCACTGCCCCCTGTGCCCAACTCCTGGGTGTCTACCCGTCCTCTACCTTCCCAACTTACCTCTCGAAGTGGTGGTCACACCTGAAGAATCTCCGTCCCCGAGCTTGCAGTGTTTGTTCGTCAGGCAGCTTCTCCATAGGAAACTATTGGGCGCCCGAAGGCCCAACAGCACTCTGCAACCGGCCGCCCCAGTGCCGCTGAGGGTGTAGATATCACATCATCCTGACCCTGGGAGACCCCTGAGTCTACCCCCAGAAGATCAAATTCGCCAGTTGAGTGTTTGCCCTAAAACCGGCCACTTGAAATTCCTCCATAGGGTAACATTGGCTGGCTGCACTTGGAATTTCTTCTAAGTGTCCAATTTCGAAAGTTGCAAATATTCCTTAAAAATCGCCCGAAGTCCGAATCCGCAAAATCTCACTTGAACCCAGGAGAGACCCCAGTGCTGGAGACAAGACCCCAGCACTGACCCGAACAAGACCGATTAACCTGTTCAAAACCGTTCCTTTGTTTTTCGCCATTGAATAACATTGAGACATTTTCACTCGGAAATTCTTCTAAGTGTCCAATTTTGAAAGTTGCAAATATTCTTTAAAAATCGACTGAAGCCCGAATTCGAAAATTCTCACCTGATTCCAGGAGATACCCCAGTGCTGGAGAAAAGGCTCCAGCACTGATCCGAACAAGACCGATTAACTCCTTAAAAACCGATACTTGGTTTTTTGCCATTGGATAACATTGAGACATTTTTACCGGAAATGTTTCCAAGTGCCCACTTTTCAAAACTAAAGAAATTCCTTAAAAATCGCACGAATCACTAACCCGACTTTTTCCAACTGTTTGCAGGTACTGTCCTCGTGTTGAATCCCTGGTCCATCATTGGGGTTACAAAAGTAATCGTAACGCACCGTACCTTTAACTTGAAATTCCTTCCATAGGATAACATTGGGGATTCTGTGCAAAAAGTCTTCTAAGTGTCCTCTTTTGAAACAGCTAAATATTGCTTAAAAATCATATGTTTGACTAAAACGATTTTACACAACTGTTTCCAGGTACTACCCCGGTGCTGAATCCATGATCCAGTACTGAGTTACAAAAAGTAATCCAAATGTGATTTACCTGCATTTATCTTAAAAAGTCCATTGAAAGTAATGTATTGAGTTTTCTGAAATTGTACAATAACTTGACAACTACTGCAAACTCTAAAGTACAAAGTGCACTTTGCCTCATTCAGTACCTGTAATTGAAAAGTATTTTATCTGCATACCTGCATCAAGCTTCCTTGGTTCTAAAATAAAAACTGTATATAATTTTTTTATATATACAAAACAAATTGGCCTAGAGTTCAGTTCTTGAGTGTGTGACTTCATTTGCTGATTGAGTGTGTACAACAAATGCTTTACACTGTCCTCTGATACTGCCTTACTGCTTGACCAAGCTACCACTTTAGAGAGTAAGGTTATATCTAACTTTAGCCTCTGCCAAGCCACTGGGGACTGTGGACTCTGTGCACACTGTACCTATTTGGGAACACTATATACAGAGCCACTTTCTTACAGCGATTCCTTTTACTGTGTTCAGTCATATAATGAATATATACAGAATTGGCTTCAAAACAGATTCAAAGATGCAAAATGTGGCACAATAAAGTATAAAACGCTTTGGGAACAAGTAGTTCAGTTGAGAAACGAACTACCAAAAGCTCACGTGATACACACGCTGAGTCATTAACGTGATGGCGTTCACGTTACAAGGAATTCATTGGCTGATGAAGCCGCAAAGGGGGCTGTTCAGACGGCTTCCGTAGCTGCGATCACTCGTTCAAAAACGAGAATAGACAGTGAGATATTGTTGGCTGTCAATGCTTCAAGCAAAGGCAGTGGTGCAGCGTTACCAAAGAAATTTCCACTCAAGTACTCTTATGTAATTGATGTGAACAACGTTCCTTTTGCGCGAATCCCTGGAGTGGGGGATAGGGTAATTCCAAACTTGAAACGTAGAGCAGCTTTGATTTATGAAGCACATCTGGGGGAGGGTCTGTCACATCAAGGGATCTCTAAAACAATATTAACATTAAAAGAGATGTACTGGTGGCCTGGAACGAATACACAGATTCACATCTTCATCGATGACTGCAAAGACTGCAATAGACAGCATGGTGCAGAACGCCATCAGACACCAGACTACGAAGTAGCCTGCCCAGTACAGACACCGTTGTTAGACAGCATTAGACTATCTACACGCAGGCGTCCTTTATGATAAATGCAATCCCACAAACACTTAGGGGCCGATTCCGATTCGGGCCGGAAATCTTTCCGACCGAGCCGGACCCGGAGAGATATCCGACCGAATCGGACCCGTGCAGCCCGACCGAACGAGTACGATGTGCACGTATGCCATCGGACTCGAGTCGGTCGGACTCCCATTGAAGTCAATGGGAGCCTGTCGTACAACGCGTACGCGGGCTCCCATTGACTCAATGGGTGCGATGCGGACAAGGGCGCCCCCTACAGCGTGTACGCAGCAAAGCGATTCGCGCTGTACACGCACAGGTAGGGGGGACCAATGGGTCCCCCCTGTGTGCGACTCGCGCGGCTACGCGTACAGGGGGGTCCGACACGGAACCCCAAAGTACGGCTCCGACAGCTCTTTCGAACCGGAGTGCGCGGCTCGGTCGGGCTGCTCGCGGCGCGCATCGTACTTACCCGGCCAGGGAACGTCTCCATTGCGCGGTGCGAGTCGGTCGGTGCGGTTAGACCCGGGATCGAGTCGGTCGGAGCGGTCGGGACGCCCGGAAGAGTCGGTCGGCGATTTCGCATCGTACTCGCTCGCCCGGACGCGCGTACGAATCGGTCGGGAAATAGGGCTCCGAATCAGATCCGGTTAAGCCGAATCCGATTCGGAGCCCTACCGGCCGAGATCGGAATCGGCCCCTAAGTCAAGGTTCCTATGGATGTGGCCTCAGCGCTCGGCTGACGCTCGAACTGTTATAAAAGTTTGCGAGTCTTTATCCGCACATACGCAATTGGCACACTACATTCTGACCAGGGCCCTGCGTTTAGCTCTCGGGCTTACAAAGAAGCCATGGCCAGTTTGGGCGTAGCATTGCGGTACTCCTCTCCGTTTCATCCTGAGGGAAATTCTGTTGTGGAAAGGAAAAACCGGGACATAAAGCAGTCTATGACAGCTAGAGTATTAGGTTCGGGTGATGGGTGGGTCAAACATCTTTATGGGGTCCAACGCTCATTAAATAATTTGCCAAGAAGTTCTCTAGGGGGGGGTCACCCCATATGAGGTCCTATTTGGGACAAGAATGTGGGTTCCTGATCTCGAATGTAAAGGCACAGTGGTGGAAAATAAAACCTTTGATAGCAAAGATCGTTTGGCTGTTTTACAGGATCTAAATGAACTAAGATCGAAACAAAGCAATGTGTTCCTGAAGCCAACCACCACTGGGAAAAACCGGCATCCCAGCAAAGCCTGTCTGGATCCCAAAAGTTGGGGATCTAGTCAGAGAGAAGATTGCGGAGAAGAAGGAATTTGGACCTTCTTACAGACAACCAGTAACTGTCCTAGCCATCCACGGAACAAGAACAGTACTTCTGCCGCCCCTTGCTGGAAAAAAGGAGAAAAGATTTGTGTCAATCGACCTCATCAAACCACACTATGTGGCCAATACTAAATAGTACGCCCGTGGACTCTGACCTAGTAGCAGACGCACTCCTCTCACTACTATCCAAGAGGTTCAGACTGAAAGACTCATAACCATCGAGAATTCAGCAGCAAGAGATGAAGGACTAAGCAACAATGCTATGGAACTCATCCCTCTTGAAACTCAAGTAACAGTTCATCCAGATACACCTGTCTACACCAACGTAACACATGATCAACTGGTTCCAGTGATTTCGACGAATCCTGATGCAATTCCAACAATTGACCGAACTGCTTCTGGCTACTTCATTAACTTTGATACGTTTTCTGAGGATCCAAGTGAGCCTGAAACGACACCAGCCCTAAAAACTTTCAAACAACAAGTACAAAACTTTTTTCATTTTCTGAAGAAGACTTATCTGGTTTCACCATAGATTGAACTATGGATAATTTCTGGAATATTTTTCTTTCTGCTTTGGCTAGCTTTAGTAATGACTCTTAGCTTGCTTATAAATGGCAGATACATTCGTATGGACACTGAAAGTAAAAATGTGAAACCACACAAATCATCCCATCGTGAAGCAAGAGACTTGTCAGCAGTGAACATCACAGCCGTTCCTATACAGGATGGTATAGTTTGGGACAAAACCGATTTCGACATATTCCGCCTGACGGAATTTTTGAAGATTCCACATTTATTTAAAATTTCATTAAGTGACTTTATTACCTCCAGTACCTATTCTGATGATTGGGACTTTGAGACTGTTAATAACATGATGTCTGATCTAGAAAGGTCTGCTGCGTTCTCTAACAATGAATACTTAGAGGGTTCATCAGACTACGAACAGCTTTATTGTTACAACCACTATGGTCATCATTTCTTGCATAAATCTGTAACACCTAGAAATATGTTTATGTTTAACCAATGGGAACATTGTCCATAACCACCAAGGGGTAGTTCAAAAACGTTTGCAAATAAGTTTCCATATTTTTCAGGGTACAATACATCTGATCCAGAAACATTTTACTATAAGAATGTAAACAAAACAGGACAGAAAATTATGTTAACTAATACAAAACAGATTTATTCTGCAGCCTTTAATACCCAACTGCCTAGACAAGGATTTGACTTTTGGAAAGACACAATCGACACAAAATCTGTCTGGGGTTCTAAAGATTGGCAAGTGCAGGGATAGAAGCTTTGTTTAGAGCCTGTATCATCCCACAGCAAATAATGTTTTTGAATGACACTGTGCAACAAACGTCTTGCCTTGGTTTAGCCAAGATAAAAGACATGAACACACCTTCTGTACCAACACCTGCAAGTAATAGCACTACACAGGGAGCGGTCACAGTAGACACAATACTACAAAACAACTGATCAGATCCTGATTGGGAAAAATGGTTGCTCTGGCCCACAGACACAAACATCTGTCAAGAAAGATTCCTGAATAGAATACAGGGCTTTAATATCCATAGGCCAGACCCACGTTATGTTCAACGACAACATCCGGGGGTAGTAACAACATACAGTGTAGGAAAATTGTGCCTCGACTGGTTACAAAAATCTACACTCGAGGATGTGAAACAACACTTATCTTTACTTAAAGAAGACGCAGACCTTAAGGATTTCTTGCTAGGACCCAAAAAAATGCGTCAAAAACGTTTCATATATGCCGGCATTTATGCTGCTTATAATGAAATATGGAAGGTTTCACAGGCAGAGGCCGCAGAAAGAATAGGTGAGCTTGATCGTATTAACTTAGAGAAATCTCTCACTGTGGTTGACAATGGGTTAACAACTTTGTCATCCATAATTTATTCACTGGACAACATTGTATCCTCTGCTATTGACATACTGGAACAAGATTTAGCCATGTTACAACAAGGCCAATCTCAGTTACGTTCTATTATGTTATTAGGCTGGACGCTGCAATCCTTGCATGCAGGCTATGTGCCTTGGCGTTTTATCAACACGTCGTCTCTGTTTTCAGAATACCAACTCACGGATAAACAGGTCGAACTGGCACAAAGGGGAGCAACGTATACAGTGCTGAGCATTGAAAAACTGGAAAAATTACTATTTACGGTAGCAGAAAAAACAGCTACAGAATGGCTTATCCATGGCAAAATAACTCTGCCTGTCACTACTTTTCATTTTCAGTATTGCCTCAAACAAATGCAAGCAGGCAAATATGAAAGGTAGGGTAAAGAATACATTAAGACATCCTGGGATTTACCTTATGAATACAGATGTTGGAGTGGGGATCGTGAAGTGTTTCTAAGCGGTACACACTGTGAAAATGCACTGAGCGGATCTCTCATATGTCAGGACATTTCTTTACACGGGGCTTGTAATGGTTCTGTGGCAAACTTGTCCTGCCACCTGCAGGGTACACCAGCTGCTGTGATTAATCCAACGTTTGGCCAACTTTCTAACGGGAGTTACCTCATGTGGAATGATCAGAGTTGCTGTGGCATGTTGCCAGGAATCCCATATCTGGTAACGGTTAGCTCCAGGGTTAATTGTTGTATGCAAGTATTGTTCCCCCAAATAGACACAGTCAGGGAGTCGCCTCTATGGCCTTCATTGAATGTTTCTTTTATACGTTTTGATACTTTAAGCAGAATGAAAGCCATGCTTTTTCAACAAACTGTGCCTTTGACCTCGGCCAAAGAAATCTATGATCTACAAATTGCAAGGTCTTCGGCTGAGATACAGGCTCTAATTCGTACAAACTGCCCTATACATTTCGTAGAAATGATGGGACGTATCTTAAACATGTCTGATATGAGCGGGATTGTACATATATTTAAGACCATCTGTTCAGGACTGTTAACACCTTTTCAGGCAGTCCTCGGAATCATTCCAAACTTCGCACATTCGGTGTTTGGTGGTGTGCCATTAATTCTAGCACTCGTTGCAGGAATCATGTTTTTATTCCTACTACTACGCTATGGCAAGCCTATCAACCGGCGTCACTCCCAGCAATTTGGAGAAAGCTCTCCTAGAACGGAAGTGCCATGAGCGCATAGTGCAACTTTTGGGCATACCTCGTCTACGGGAACTTAATACAACATGGTTTCTGTCATTTAGACCAATCTGGCAAGATTGCATCTTACCTGTTCTACGCTGCCTGCTTTGCGATGAAGAATGCGTGCTAGACATCTGTCTAACACTCCCATCAGTCATGCCAACGGATATCGATACTCTGCTGGACCCGATAACGGCCCATGCTCTGTGTTGTCCCCAGAGGCTACCAATCCTGATGACGGCATTCGTTGAGATCTCACAGACGCTTCCTGCTGCTGCTGAGGTACGAGATGGATCAACAGGCACACAGGTAACAACAGACGCGAACATTGCTGCAGCATCCTATGCTGAAGGCGATGCTTCACATCTTTGTGCAGTTAACCTTCTAAACGAAGTGTTCCAACTGTCACCGACATCGGTAGACGATCTTTTGTCTACAGGAATAGATGATTTCATGTTTACACCAGACCCATACACTAACTTTGATTCGGCTCAGAGTGTACCGGGGAAGCAATGAATTTGGCCTCCATATTTTCACAACAGAACTAAACTTGGAACTCTTCCTAAAAATTGAATTTTTTTTTTCCATTTGAAAATACATGGCAATTCAATCTGCTTACAGTAGAACTATTCATATAGAACAGACTTCTTTGAATACTTCCAGTGACACATTGTCACCTTATTTACCACAATTTCATTTAGTATCATGATAGGAAATGGCTTTGATTTTTTGAATACTTGTCAACCATTTCGTCATATGTATATATTTCTGTTTTATCATTCATGTTGCATTTATTTACAATATATGCTTAGAATGAAAAAAAGCTTTAAAATGTACAGTACCTATTGCATTACATGTTTAGCAACAGTTTTTTAAAACTTCTTTTAGTATGCTTTTAGAAATGTTTTTAGCAACATGTGGTACTCAGTTTAATGTTTAGCATTTAATGTTTAAGCATTTAGTATTATCGTTCATTCGAAAGTGGAGTGGGTGTTGTATTCCGCTTTAGGTATCCGTATGTAGGTTTTCCTGATACATGTCCTTATATAGGCACAATTCGCATTGCCCTTATATAGGCATAAGATCCCAGGCCTTATTTGAGGCATTAGCCATGCTATCCAAATACAGGCATGGTCCCCTACATCCGTCCACCTAACGTCACAACGAGTTCTTAGAAACCAGACCCTTAAGCTCTTGGGAGTTCCCCTAGCACAGGATTATTGATTTCTCCAAGAACTCATTTATTATGCATGAACCGCTATTCCTTAAGGGTTCATTCCTGACGCTCTTCCTCTGCCCGACTTTACGTCAATGCTAACATTCCAAGGCACCTACCGGGTATAAATATACCTTCCCTTGCCCAAGCAAGTAGGAGGAGACCTCAACTTTAGAGGAGCCCGTGTCCCTGCCTGACGCACTGACAAGAGATGCTGTCATCCCTGCTCTCAGAGAATCCAGCTTCCAGTGTTCTGACTCCCTTCACGGGGTGTTAGAGTTCGAGACCCGGAAAGAGATTCCCACCTCTCTCATTCTCAAGGTATGGCGCTGACTAGAACCTAGAGGGACTCTTGGCATACCAGACTTGGCATACTATAGCATACCATACTATAGAATACATCACCTACTTCTTACCTTGCACTACACTTAGGTTAGGTACACTGGGGTAGAACTAGTTAGAGAAGCATCTTATGAGTACTTGCATTTTTAGCTTATGTTATTTATGTATATGAATATATGTGTCATAGCTAAAAGATAATGCTAGCGCAGTATTATTTCTTTCTACTGCTTACGCTGTACATAATATATCTTGCATACTGTCTTATGATTCTAACAGCTCATATCTCTTACACGAGAAACAAGACTGTTCAATAAATCCTTTTATTGAAACGCCTGTCTATTCTTTCTGTGTAACTCTGAAGAAACTAAGCATGCACGATTAGCTGAGTGAAACTGTTATCTATTGTTTGCACGATTCTGAGAGTGTTCCGATTCTAAAGGGAAACAAAGTTGTCATGTTTATGCGGTTGCCAGTAACTACTCCCATCTTGTTTACAAGGAGTTTCTAGTGGCCTCTGAGTTAGCTGGTACAAAGTAATTAAGTTTAAAATACTCGATAGGGGCATACTGACCTGAGTCCTATGTCAAACCTATAGGGTATATTATTCCAATGCGCAGAGCCTATTAGGGAAATAGGAACTACACTACAGAAGATTTACCTTCTCCTTGTGGCCCTCTTCACTGTGAACTGGACTCTTCGCATGATTTCAGAAGGTCTTCTTTGAGGGGGACTAATTTAGTGACTGTAGCTGACCTGCGCTCCGTCGCATCAGACTGAACTTGTGACTTTGACCCAGTCCAGTGTGACCATATGTCCATAGCTGGCACTTTGTGCTTTTTTGGTGCTTTTTTCCCTAAAATCTTTAAAAATTCATAGTTCCAATTCAGCTGATTAGATCAGTGTCATTTTGGTGTCAAATAAATTATTAAAATTAACCCTTGAAGAGACTGCGTCTGTTGCTTGACGAGGGCTCACATCCCAGTCAACCAGCAACCCAATCTATCACAAAATTCACAAAACAAGGTACAAAGAAAATCTTCTGCCTCTCAGTTCACAAAAGTGTATTTGAAAAAATGAATAGAAAAATAGTGTACTATCATAGTCTAGTACGCAAGTTCTAGGCTTTAAGTTTCTCTCTCTTATCTTTCCAGTAGTGTCGTCCTCATGGAGCTCTCTGTCTTCCTAAAGAAGATTGATGTCCGGACACTTACTTTTTTCTACGAGTTAGGGTTTTGATGATTGTTTCAGGGGTTGCAGGGCAAGGGGGTTTTGTGGAGGAATGTTTATAGGAATCATGAGGTTTTGGGGTGCAGGAATATTTTGGGGTATGGGGTGATTCATGGACAGATGGAATAGTGGAGGAAAAGGAGGAAGTGGGTCAGCAGGAGCAATTTGTGTAGGCTTTAGAATGGGGTCAGGTGGTGGAATGGGGTGAGGGGTTGGAATAATAGCAGAAAGCAGAATGTGGCAGGTGTCCTAGAGGAACTGATGTTAGAGAAGGCACTAGCAGAGACAAGACCTATGTGTGCAACAGACAGGGAGGAGCCCATGTCATCCAGGGTGTCAATAGCCTGAGACAGTTGCTGACTGACACCCTGGACAGAATGCAGCGATGCTGTCTGCCCAACAGAGAAGTTCATAAAAACCTCCAGTGTCTTCTCTGATGCCAGTGCTGGCAGGATGAGCGCAGGAGAGAGAAACCTTGGGTGATGGAGATCCCTGTTCATTTACGAACTGTGTGCTGGCTTTGTATTAAGTAACAGGAGTAAAGGTGTGGCTGGTGCTAGTAGAGAATAGGTTATCCAGAGTCAGACGCCTCAGATTCAAATTTTGTCCCCTGAAGTGTGGCCAGCCTCTCCCTTACTTGCTGTGGAGAAAGATGAAAGGAAACTTGCATGAATCAATTACATACCGAAGAGGTAATTAGCAAAAGGTGCACACATCAAAGAGGTCCATAATTTACACATTTTAGGTGAATATTCTCAAGTAGCACTCAAGGACCATTGTTATGTTTTAAGAGTCTTGTTAAATGTGTATGTATGTTTTATTTTGGTCATCATTCAATGTTATGTGATGCTTTTAAGTATCATACTGGGGGAATGATTTAATATTTTTGGGATTAGTTACTCTGTGTCAGTGTGACAGATAGGACATCCACCTTATTACAAGTGCATTGCATAGTATTTATGACTTCTAATTATATTTATGAGATATATATCACAATGTGATGGAGTAACCCTCCTGGCTAATATTAACAGGGGCCCTTTGTGTTTATGTAGGGGTACCCTGTTCCAAATTTCAGGGAGTATCCTGACAGTACCACAAAACAAGCATTATCAATGTTGTAAGAAAAGGCCTCTCTTTGAAAGATCACCCCCCAATTTTTTGGACTGACGCTGTTGGTTTTTGTACTCTGTACACTTGGACCCTGCTCATCAGGCCCCAGTGCATGTGGTCTGACACCTAAAAACTTGTCAAATTGGTAAAAATCCTAATTTGCACATTTAACTTACATATATACCCCCAGTATTTGCAACCCAATGTATGTACCCAGGGCCTGTATGTTAAATGTCACTAGTGTACTACAGCACCTACTGTGCCACCTCTAAAGAGGCAAGGCAAACCATGTCTTTAGGCTTTGCACTGCAGCCTGAAAGTGCAGTTTTAAAACTGAAAGTTGATCTGGCCAAGCTTAAACCTTCCTTTGAAATACTTATAAGTCATCCCTAATGTAATCCTTAAATGTGTATAGGGTAGTGTGCATGGTATTTAAAAATTGAATGTGTCTACTTAAGTTTTACATGTCCTGGCAGTGAAAAATTACCAAGGTAAGTTTTCACTGTTGCAAGGATGGCTATGCATAACTTCAGTTTTTGAATAGCTAGAACCACGGTTTAAGGACTCAAATCGATATATTAATTTAAAATCCAATCTAATGATTGTAGCATCCTCCCCTACTCGGGTGTACGTAACAGACCACACCACACACGGAGCTCTAGTTTGCATGTCTTTATTCTTCAGCATGCAACTGTTAAGTGAATGAACTGCATCACAAACTTTATTAACAACACCCAGTCACACCCAATAGATTATGTAATACTTGTAATGAGTCTACCGAGGACCACTAAAGGCTTCGTACACACAAACACAGGACCCAACATCTCCCCTTTGTTAAATAAAAAGTATGAATAAATATATACATATATACACATTATAACTCCTTGATGAGTCATCAAGGTACGCACACCAATCTTCTATCTAGCTGTATGAGGTAGACGAGGGGCACCATCATCTGGCATCTCTGAAAAAGAGTCAGATGCTCGACCTGGGCAATCAGGTGGACTTGCCTCACTCTTGAGCTCTGGGGCCAATGAACATCAAAGCAAATGCTTAAAGTGTGACGAGTCTCTGGTTATGGATTTTCCAAGTCGTTGGAAAGTTACCATATGTTCTTTGCTTGCCACACCTCATAGCGGTTTAGCATCAAACGGAGTGTCAGTCTTGCATGTCCGCTTTGCTTGACATGAACTCGGTCTACTTTCTCGAAGACCGTGTATGGAGCGATTCGGCACTTGATGTAAGCCTTCATTTTGCATTTGTGAGAGGTGTCAGGGACATGAATCTCATCAGGGTCTAGTGATCAACTGGTGGTCCATTGTGGTAATCTCGTTCCAAGAGCTCTCCTGAACAGCAAGGTGGCAAGACATTCTCCTGTTGTGGAATGAGGAGTGGAATGGTAGGCACGGAGGACTGGACGTAAAGCTGACTTGAGCTCAATTCCTTCAAGCACAGCAGTGCTGAATCACCCTTTTCACAGTACTCATAAATTGGTCAACAACACCATTTACCTGTGGCCAGAGAAGTGTACTTTTCTGATGTTTGATGTTCAAAAGGTTAAGAAAGTCTTTGGACTCTCTGCTATTGAAGGGTGGACCGTTGTCAGATTTGAGAATGGGAGGAACACCCAATGCTGCAAAAATGTCATCCAGACTCTCGTTAACTTTGTCATGAGTAGTTGATAATAAGTCTTCCACTAGAGGAAAACATGAGTACTCATCGACAACTACCATGAGTTGGTGTCTATTTTTGAGGGATTCGAAGAAGTCAATAGCAATCCTCTACCAGGCCTGCTTAGGAAGATCAGACATGTTCAGCGGGTGCTGAGTCATTCTGGGAGACAGATAGTTGCACATATGGAAAACTTTCAGTTCCTTTTCAACTCGTTCATCAAGGCGCGGGGTCCACATTCAATCTTCGAGGGCTAATTAGTGGCAACAATGCCATGATGTCCTTCGTGTGCCAGTTCAATAACTTGTTGCCTCAGGCTTTCAGGGATAACTATTCTTGTCCCTCTTAGTATGACATCATTATGTGTAGCAGAAAGTTCTTCATGAACATTCTTGAATTTCTGGTACTCAACATCATCTTTAAGAGGTTGAGTATGTTTCCTTCATGATTGCATTGCAATGACATCTTTAAGCTTGAGAATGTATTTGTCAGTTAAATTCACTGGACTTGCAGTGCTTTATTAGCGTATCAAATCTCTCAACAAACTCATCCATCATGTCACCAGGTTGCTCTCTTGCTTGGTTTAAGATGTACATTTCATAGTCAACATCCGGCACTGGATTGAACTAGGCTTCCAACTTCTTCTTGATTTGACGGTATGATACTTCATCAGCTTGTGATGTCTTCTATATCACTTCTTTTACTTCTGCAAGGTTCTTTAAGTATTTGAAGATCTTTTTGTCATCTGCTTTTTCTACAGCATCTATGAAGTCATCGAACGCTTCAATTCAGGCAGTCTATCTGACGCCAATATTTTGCTTTTTGGCATTATCTAATAGAGGTGATGGCTTCAGGAACACAGCAGCATCGTATTTTGTGCTGTCCTCTACTGACGTTGAGAGTATATGCTGTTCAGGCAGCATTTGGCCTACAGCGTCTCTTGGCCCAGTGGCAACTCTAAGCATCAGCCTGCTCACTAGTACTCGGGTCATCGCGCCCGAGCTGAGATCGGCGGGCGCCATCTTCCTTCTCCATGTTGAGTATTGGTTTCGCTTCTTGTACAGACTCCTCACTGCTCTTGACTTTATACATTATACATGGCTGTTTCTGCCTTTTGTGTTTCTCAGTGCTTGGTTGTTTTTGCCTTTAGTGCTATCCTGCACCTGGCTGTTGCTGCCTTTAGCGTTTCTTTGTACCTGGTTGTGACTGTCTGTAGAGTTTCTGCTTTGCATAGATGCTGGCTCTGTGTTATGTTGTGGTGCAGTATCTCTTCCTTACCAGTAGATTTTTGGCAGGCTTACTAACTGTGCTCCTCTGTAGGGCCTTCACCTTCTTCGAGTGCCTCTCAAAAGATGGAGTTGCACTTTTACTCCACATATGCCAGCTGTAGACCGCTTTTTGGAGCGCACATGGCACACACGAGCAGTATGCTGAACCGCGGCACGCTCTCAGGGAGAGCAGTCTTTTATTCTCGGGGTCCTGTATCCCCTATCTCGTCGCCAGCTGTAGCGTCCTCCCCAGCCTGGGAGCATGTAAAAGACCACGCCACACATGGAGCTCTGATTTGCACTTCTTTATTCTTCAGTATGCAACCATTAACTGAGTGCACTGTGTCACAAACTTTATTGACCACATCCAGCCACTCCCAACACTTGTAAGGAGTCTAAGGGGAGGACCACTAGAGGCCTCGTACACACAAACACAAGACACGACAATGGTCAAGTCAGATTTCAAATCACTATTACTTTGACAACTTTTGGAAAGTTGACATTTTCCTTCTTAAGCCAAATGTGTCTTTCTGCCAGTGCTCAGTGTCACCTTACTGTTAACGCCTGTCCTGGGGTGATATGTTTGTGGCTCTTAGACAGTGAACAAAAGGTTTGGGTGTGGGGAGATGTTTTCCTCCCTGACATGATGGCTGTAGGAAGAGGGCTCTCTCTATAGTGTACTTAAATGATGTACACTGTGCAGAGAGTTCAGTAGGTCCCCAATTGGTTTACAGAGGCAAAAGTAGTTATACTATCGTTCTCTTTTGTGGTAGTGTGGGAGAACAGTTAGGCTTATCAGAGGGTAGTGCTGAGCATTTGTTGTACTCACAGAGGCAATACATGAGACACACACTCAAGGAATAAACCTGAGACCAAATTAGAAAAATAACACTTCTTTTTATATATATTTTAGAACCAAGAACTTCCTTCAAAGGGTCATACTGTTTTCGCTAGCAATATTCACAAGTAAGTAAAACGTTCAAACCTGTGTGCTTTTATGCACAATGCAATCCTATAGGAGGAAAAGTCAAAGATGCATAAAGGCAGGTACAGTCAGTTTTAGGGGTTCACCTTCAGGTTTCGGAGTTGAAGTGGGCCAAGGTTCGAAGTACTACCAGCAGTACTTTGAGAACCACCTGGGTTCTACCAGGAGCAGGGCGCTGGTAAGGCTGGTAGCTGGTGCGCTACGGTGAAGGGGGGGGCGACCCTAAAACAGGCTGCGCAGGGGGATCTTGCGAACAAGTCAGAGGGCTCCCAAATGGGTGCTTAGGTTGCAAGAGGTCCTGGAGCGAGGGGGCACAGCCGGTTCTTTTGGACTCGGGCCGGGCGGCTCGGGTGCCGAGTGGTTAGGTCGGCTGGGCCTGGGGCATAAAGATGCACCTCGCGGTCAGGGACAAACAGCTGGCAGGGGCAAGATCAAAGCAGCTGGGCAGCTCTCGAAGTGGGCATCAGTGATGCTGACATCCCTCGATGGCTGCTTGGTCCTGGTGCAGTGAGAATCTGGTATGGACTCTCAATGTTGGGGTTTGGTGCAGGGCATCCAGTTCCCTGGAAGTTGGTACTGCATGGCTCCGGTTGGTCCTGGTGTCTTCACACTCAGTGTGGGGACAGATCTGACCTTCCAGAGCACAAGTGCCATCTTCTGGTCATCTGTGGCATCAGTTGAGCCAGGGAGCTGCAAGGCAGGGGACCGGACTCTGCTTGTTGGTGCCTGCGGACTGCAGTGGAATAGCTCCTCTAATCCAAGGGAAGCTGGTGGTGATTTTTGAAGTGTGGCAGGCTACCCAAGGCTTTGGTAGTTCTCCAGCTCACAGGATGAGTCACTCTGTAGCGATTGTCGAGAGAGGGCTGAGGGCGCCAAAGTACAAAGTTCTGCTTCAGTTCTCACCAGGCAGTGACTATTCTTTGTCCTTCTTCTGTTGATACATCGAATCAGCATGCTTGGGTTCCGGGGTGCCACCAAATACCCAATTTAAGGGGTGTGACAGGAGTAGCCAATGGGCTACCTACCCTTAGGGGGTCTACACCCTCTATATGACCACTTCCTGTGGGAAGTTGGTATAACCCTAAACCTAGAATGCCAATTCTGTCCAAAACAAGATGGAGGAATTTGAAAAGTGGGGTCCACATCAGCTGGCCCACTCTAGGGGTGGTGATGGCTGGATGTGGGCACACCTCTTAATCTTACTAATTTTCCCACCTGTCTTGCTTCAAAAAAGTGGGGTTAGCACAGGGGGGTGGGCATTTTCATTATCTGGAGAGGCCCGGGTCACATAACTAAAGCTTCCAGCCCTGGAATTCACATCCTGCATAGAGGAGGTGTAAACATCTCCACCCAGAGCAGGTTTTGTCCCTGGCCTCCGAGAGCGAAGGCTCTCACCTCAGGAGGTCAGAAACCTGTCTATGGTGGTTGGCTGGTCGAGACCGGTCAGCCAACACACTAGTAGTCGGTAGGTTTTGTTCTCTGGGTGCATCTATTAATACATCCAGCACTGGCATTAGTGGGGGTTTATTCAGATGAAGTGTTTAGTACCAAACACCTTGGGGTACAGTTAAGCCATCATGTAGCTGGGGAACTCGTAATCATGAGTGTCCAGCCCATGTACTCGTCATGGCTTCCCTGTGCACTCGTAATATCTAAGGGTGATCTTAGATATCACGGGGACACATCCCCTTGGGAAGATATGCCTACACATGGGTATAGTGCACCCTGCCCTCGGCCTGCTGTAGGGGGACTTACCTATTCCACATGCAGTGTTTCACTGGCATGGCACACAGAGGTGTGTGCCATGTCAAGTCTTCGGTTTTCTCTGCACCAAGACATGAAGTCTGCAATGGCAGCTTGCATGAGCTTGGTGAGGGGTCCCCTAGGGTGGCACAATTCGTACTGCAGCTCTTAGGGACCCTCTTTAGTTCCACTGCTCTAGGTACCAGGGGTACCACTTACTAGGGACTTACAAGGATCCTAAAGGGGTGCCAGTTGTGAAACAATCATACAGTTTAGGGAGAGAACACTGGCAGTGGGTACCTGGTTAGCAGGAACCGAGGACACCTTCAGTCAAAGTTGGACCAGATACCAGACAAAAGTGGGGGGTACTGCAGCAGAGTCCAGTTTCCTACAAGGGCCATCTGGGCTGTGCCCAGGAACTTAATTAAACTCAAAAGGGGCCTACTCAATCACAATCAGATGTAACTCACTCCGAAGTCAGCACCTTCATTGTCCTGATAGCCAACTGCACACCAATCCCAGGTTTAGCGTGACCACAAGGGAGGATTTGGCGATTATATTAGCCATACCTCAGGGTGGGCCCGGAGAAATCTGCTCAAGGGAAGAAAGGCTCTGCCGTATTGGTTTTAGATAGAGAAGGGCACTGTGGGATAGTCTACAGCAAGGGGTACATCCAGAGCAAAAATCTAGAACAGAAAAATTCAAAACAAGATATGTATATATACTCATGATAAAGAGTAAACCTTATATAAAAGGTGCATAGATTTTTCCAAAAGGAAAAAAGATCAAAAAATATGCCAAAAAGAAAATGCACAGAGGATACTTAGACCAACTGTGTGGAGAAAAAAGAAGAAATAATAATTAGTTAAAAAAAGTAATCAAAAGATAGAGGACTTAACCAGGACCAATGACGAACATCACACCAATCACTGCAAGCCTTCCTGGACCCCCTGCCTTCGATGTCAAGAGCCTCGAACATCCTGCCACAGCCAAAGCTCCCATCAAGGATCTGCACTTCCGCAGTTGACCGACCCCTCTTCGGATCCAGCCTGCAGCTTGACCAGCCACTGATGAATTTTCCCCAGAAAAATGATCAGGTCAGAAGCAAACTTTACATCAGGACAAACCTGGCCCCTGTATCCAACCTGTGTTCCATCGCAGTCGGCCTTAACTTTTGATTTTGACCACACTAGAGCGACCAGATACCCACATTGGTGCTTTGTGTTTTTGGTGCTAGAATTATCTAAAAGTTTAAAAATGCGTATCTCCTGTTCCCCACATCCATGTTCTGTTATTTTGGTGTCTATTTGCTCATTAGAACTTACTCTATTTTTATCAATTGGAGTAGTATTTTTGTTGTTGTCTCTTTTCTACTTTTTAATTGTTTTGGTTCTGATAAATGCTTTACACATTTTTACCTAAGTTAAGTCTACCTGCTCTGTGCTATAGATACCAAGGGTTGAGCTCAGGTTTAAATTTTTGAGACTGAACTGAACCTAGTAAGGAATAAAATAGTGCCTTCATTACTTGAAGAAAGCTACTATCCACTTCAACTAATAATCCTCTTTCTCACAAATGCCATCTTTAGAATCAAGTGCAAAGTGATATAATAAAAGACATAGTCCCAGTTGGCGTGTCTGTCAGAATGCTAACTTCCACAGGTAGGGCCACTCTTGGTTTAGACAATCCATAATGACAAAAAACAACATTGAATGCAAAGCATGGAATGGTTTGTGATACCATGGATGTTGTTCAATTTGACGCTTTGTTTGCCCTGGTGGACCACACATCTTCCTCATGACAAAGGTCTTATGTCCTGACCAAGGTCTGACAGATTTGATTTTGATCACAATATACCGGGCTGGTATGTACTGTGGCTCACAATTTATGTTTTGTGTTTGTTGTGGGATCATTAATGATTGTGGAGTCCATTATGTACCTATTCTGATATACTATTGTTGAAAGAAAAAAACGAGGCCCAAATTATTGTCCTATGTCTTTGGTCAGGCATTGTGTTTTTCTTGTGAAAGGTGGGCGATCATAAAGGGTAGTGTTTTAAATATTCCTAGGTAAAACAAGTATGAAATAAAGAGCTCATACTCAAATGTTAGCCTCAGAATACATATATTGTCTAGCAGTAGCTTGTGTGCAAACCACAATTTGGAGGATCATAGGTCTTAGAAAATGTATCATATTTTTGATGTGACATAACTAATACTTTAGGGTCTGGGGGCAGATTTATCAACATTTGACACAGCCCAGTGCATCAAGACAACTTGTTGTACTGTGCTGCTAATAATGTTAAGTGATATTCATGTATTTAGCTTACCTGACTCTCTGCTGGCCCATATAGCTGGCTGTAGTTGGTCAGGCTCTCCACCACAAGGATGTCGAACCCCTCAGGTGTGAAGACAAGGGCCCTGTTGCCTGGACCTTCGGCCATTGTGGGTCCCAGGAAAAGTAACTGAGCACCAGCAGTGGATGAAGTCTGCTATAGAAGATGGTTAGGAGGCAATTGATGTAATGGGCTTAAAAAGGTTGAATGCCAACATGACAGAACTTCTGTCAACAGAAACTTGGTGGGCAACAGATTCCCTCAATCATGGACCATTGTAACCAATGCGGAACCGCAGCCATCTGAGAAGGCAGGCCCGTAATATGTTTTTGACTGAATCATCCTTTATCCATGACATTGCATGTGTCAATTACGACTAGAACATCCCTATTACAAACAGTATATACACCGTACACCATGTAATCTTGGTTAACTGTCAGAGATTTTTCAAAGAAATGTTAAACAAATTGCAGTGTAAATTTTGGCAATCCACACATTATTTTTATAATGTTTAAAAATGATGGACGTAATTGTTAAAAGTTTCAAATAAGTTCTTTATATAAATATATTTCTTTCTTTTTTTAATTTTGGTTGAGTTTAAGAAATTTTATTAATTGAAATATAAGTATACATATTAATTTTAAAAAAAAGAATGTGTAACAAACTTTAGATAAATTATTCGCATTCTTGCCATGTTACATGTGTCTGTATTCACAGATGTGCCTAAGTATTTTAAATATGTCAATCAAACGTGTGAGAACCTATGGTATTTGAACATTGCTCTCATACATTGCAGATATGTCCATCAACCACCACGGTAAGATGGATAAGTCAATTTAATACGTGTGTGTACAGACCATGTATGGATTTAGAGATCATGCAAGAAGGGAAACATCCTTCACAACAAAGTTTTTACAATGACTTACTTTTTCCAAAATGTCTTTACATTGAGGGTACCTTTACAACGGATGCCTTTACCAAGCATAATGGTGAGTATTGGAAATATAGGTAAAAAATAGTTTGTGAGTGTTGTTTTAATTTTAATATATGTATATTAAATTTATATTAATTAAATTCTTTTTCAAAGAGAACTGGAAAGAAGGATCTGGCTTCAGACTGTGAAAAACATGAAGGTTCAACGGGGATCAGAGAAAATAACTAAATGGTTCTGCTGACAGTACTTTGAACATGTATGTGAATGGAAAAGCAGTACTTGCTGCTGTATGCTTTTTTCCTCAGTGTCTTTTCGAATGGTACACGTAATATACTGTTCTATGGAAGAAAGTGCAGACTCATCTGTGTCTGTTTCAAACTTAGGTGCATCTTTTACTCATAACAGCATATGAATATGAGGAGCACCTCTTGCTTGGTACTTTTTTTCCATAAAGAAATCAGTAATTTCTCCAAAAAGTGGATTTATTTGTTGCAGATGAAGGACAGCACAGTTTCAAATCTGTGCTTAAAGCTGCAAACTTTTGCCGGATCGAAAGAGCAAAGTTATCCTGGTATCTTGAATTTGATGCCTTTATTGTTACAGTTTGTTTCTGTCAAAAAGTCATGCACGTCATTGTATGGATATTCTGCACTACTCAGAGTTAGAAACCAAGTTGGTGTTCCCAAATTTCTCCATCCTGTAATTAGTTAAATACACATAATATGCAGTTTTTTTTTTTTACAATCTTTATGATTGTTTTTTTCCTCACTGTTCATTGATGATACTTTCAACAATACATCACCTTTGGTGTATGAGTATAGAACCTGAGAACAAAAAAAGAAAATGCACCCACGAAGACATTTGTATGGTGGGAAGCATGTGGCATTTCGCAGAGTGAGTAAGCATCTCACTTACATTTTTGAAGGCAGGTACTATTATAATAACTGTGGCTGGTGGTGGTTCTCCCAAGGGTACTGTACAGGTGGACTGTCCTGCTGCACCCACTTTGTCATGCATGATTTAGCTGTGGTCCCTTTCTGTAATTGTTTTTAAGTGCTTCCACATAGAAGTTGTCCCATGTAAATAATTTTTTGTAGTGCGCCTGGATAACTGTTTGCCGCAAGTACTTCAGTAGAGGTATTTATCTGCAACCTTATTTTCCCTTGATGGCATTGTAAGATACTTCAAAACATCACTTTGTTTTGTGCTTCCTAAAGTACTTGTGCACAAACGTTTATTTGTAAATAGTTAAATAATTTATGTTCTTTTTATTTGTTAATTGTTTGGTTTTACATTGTTTTGTAATGTGTTCATAAAATGTATTTGTAAAGTTATAAATATGTATATTAGTAATTTTAGTTATAGGTTACAAACACACCCATACAGGTACTCATACATGAACTCCAACACCTAGAGTCATTTGCACAGGTACTGACACATTCACACATTCACTCATACAGTCAAACAAAATCCCATAGAGTTAGTCACACACCCATTTACACATGGAAACTGCTACTTAGAAAGACTCATACATCCATACAGCCATTCACACATCAACTCACCCACTCATTCAGTCACTCACACACCAAGCCACACACCGTTAAAGTGGCTCATACACCCAGTTATACACTGATACACCCACTCTCACACCCAAACACATGCACCAATAAAGCTACTCTCATACCCAGTCATACACTGATAAAACTAGACAGAGACTGACACATTCATGCACAGACCAATGCAGCCACTGACACACCCAGGCACTCACCGATATGGCCACTGAAAGACCAAGGCTCACACTGATACAACCTCTGATACATCTAGGGACACATTGATACAGCCACTGACATACCTGGACACACTGATACAACTACTGATACACCCAGCCACAGTGTGATACAGAAACTGACACACCCAGGCACATACTCCTACAGGCACTGACACACCCAGGCACATACTCCTACAGGCAATGACACTCCCAGTCACATATTTATACAGCCACTTAGACATTCAGGCAAACACTGATACAGCGTCTCAAACATGCATATAAATAATGATACTGCCAGTTACTTGCCCAACCACACACTGATACAGACACTACCACAGCCATACAAACACTAATGTATCCAATAATACACACAGGCGAACACTGATGCATACACTGACACACCCAGTTATACACCAATACAGACAATGACACAGCCAAGCATACATCAAAGCAGACACTGACACACTCAGTCATATATTAATGCATCCAATAATACACTTAGGCATACACTAATGGATACACTGAGGCAGCTAGGGTTAACACATCCGTACACTAACACACTCAGTCACACACTAATCATATTCTCAAACACTCAGGCAGACACTTATGCATACACTGACACAGCCAGGAACACACTAATGCATACACTAACACACCGAGGCACACACTCATGCATATACTGACACATCCAGGCACACACTCATGTATACACTCACACACCCAGGGACACACCAGTGCAGACACTAACACATTAATGCATACAGCAATACAGACACTGATACACCCAGTAAAACACAAAAGCATCCAATATCACAGCCAGTCACACACTGACTCACCCGTGCATACACCGATGCATAGACTGACACACCCAGGCATTCAGCAATGCAGACACTGACACACCCAGCCAATCACTATTGCATCAAGTAACACACTTGGGTACACACTGATGCATACCCTGACACAAAAACACATACACTGATGCAGACACTGACAAACCCATGCATACAACAAAGTAGAAACTGACACACCCAGTCATACTCATACAGGCAATGACACTCCCCATCACATATTTATACAGCCCCTTAGACATTCAGCCAAACACTGATACACCGTCTCAAACACCCATACACATACTGATACAGCCAATTACATGCCCAACCACACACTAATGCAGACACTAACAAAGCCAGCCCAACACCAATAATACACATAGGCAAGTACTGATGCATATACTGACACACCCATGGACATACCAATGCAGACACTGACACACCCAGTCATACACTGAGGTGGTCACTGACACACACAGCCAAACACTAATGCATTCAATAACACGCACTGACACACACTCTCATAGCAATACAGTCACTGACAGATTAAAAGCACAGTGTTAGCTCTTTGACCAGATGGTGGTTCTAACAAGAATCTTTTTTTTTTCTAGAAAGGGATTTTAACAGTTTTTACATTTTCTTTCTTCTTTTTATATTTTTGAACAAAAAGTGAACAGGGTAGTATAAAGAGTAAAGGTGGGGAGATGCAAAGAAGCAACTGGCTTCAGTCTCCGAAAAACATTATGTGGTCACTAGAAGCAAAAAAAGTCTAACAGTGACACGTCTACACTGTATCCAAGAATGCACCCACAGAAGCAATTTTTACGATAAGCATGTGGCATTTTACGTAGTGAATAACCATGTCACTCTATTGTTCGCTGACAGCTGATATTGTAATGACTGCAGCTTATGATGGTTGCTGTAGAGGTTGACTGTCCTGCTGCACCTGCTTTCTCCCACATCTTCCATTTGTAGACCCTTTCATGAATTGTTTTTAGGTGCTTCCACATGAAACTTGTCCCATGTGCATATTTCTTTGCAGTGCCTCTGGATAGCTGCTTCCCACAAATATTGCACTGTCCATATTTGGCTGTTACCTTCTTTTCCAGAGACAGTATAGTAAAGTGCTTCCACACATCACTTTCTTTTTTGCAAGGTGGTGTGTCTTCCTCCTCAACAGGTTGTGGATGCTCATCTGGGATGGACGATGTAGCTTCAACAATTCTGTAAATGCAGAGCACCACTGGTTCTCAATCCTCCTTCTGGAGACTTCACTGGAGACGTAACTGGTTTTGGGTGTGGTTTTCCATGTGCATGGGTGGGATCCTAATATATCCAATCAAAAGACAAGGTTTGGGTGCGTTTTCGAGCGAATTAGAAAATGTCTTCTGTAGATTCGTGAAACTCGTAAAATGGGTAACTTTTTTGAAAAACAGTTATAAGGTGGTTTATATATACTTGTAAATATGTTCATGCTGATGTCATTAATGACAGTGGAGGGGTGTACATATTTGAAATAATTTATAAAATTTCCACCGAATCTGTGGACTCGCAGGTTTGTTCAGATCACATGATCGGGGTTGAAAACCATAGACTAGTAGTCCGTCTATGTTAATGGACCTGCGAAGGTACTGCAGTACCCAAAAATAAATAAATAAATAAATAAATTGTTTAATCACATTTAAAAAACTTCATATACTTTACATTAAGTACATATGTGATTTTTATGTTTTTAAACGTATATTAAGTACATTTATTAAAAAGATAATGTCTTTAGTACAAAAAAACTACATTAAAAATCTAAATAAATTGTACTACACTTAGGGCCAGATGTACGACCATTTGATTTTGCAAGTCTCTAATTGTGATCTTTTGCGACTCGCAATTAGAGACTCGCAAAATAAAATTCACTAATGTGTCTCAGACACATTTAGCGATTCCAAATGGGGTCGCAAATGACCTACCTCATCAATATTCTAGAGGTAGACAGCAAATTGCGGCCTATTGGGAATGGCCAAAATCACAGGGATGGTGGCCTGCTGGGGTCAGCAGACCACAATGTGTGTGATTGCTTTGTAAATAAAGAAATATTTTTTTTAATCCAACCTGTTTTCCTCAAAGGAAAATGGGATGCTTTTAAAATAGAAAAAAATTCAATTTTGGCTTTTAATTTTTTAAGAGTAGGCAGCGGTTCCACGGACCACTGCCTGCTCTTAGAAAATGTTGGCACCCACATCTACAAAGGGTAAGGGGTTATCGCATTCCGTTTGCAAAACATTCATACATGCCACTGCGACTCGCTTTTAGGAAGGGACCCCCTTGAAATGCACCTTCCTAATAGTGACTCACAAACAATATTTTGCGAGTTGGTAATAGGTTTCCGACTCGCAAAATAGGGTTGTTACATTGCACAAGCCATTTTAGCAGTCGCAAATGGCCCGATTTGACGTTTGTGACTGCTTAAAACGGTCGTACGTCTTGACCCTAGGGGTCGATTCCGATTCGGGCCGGAAAAAGCACCGACCGACTCGGATCCGGAAAAAATACCGACCGACACGTACCCGTGGCGCACAACACGCCAAGTACGATGCAAGGCGCGAAAAATCCGACCGACACGTACCGAAACAAAGTCGACCGACCGAGCCGCACGGAAAGCAGCAATCCGGCCGGAAAAACACGCGAATCCAACCGACCGACACGCACCCGGAACAAATCCGACCGAAACGTACACGCGAACTCCAAACCGCAAAGTACGATGCAAGGCGCGAAAACCACGAGCGAAGTCAGACGGAGGCCAAGCCGTACAACCGACACGCATACAAAACCGAGCCGAAGCAACACAATACACCGCGACCGACGCGTACGCAGCATAGAAAACTGCACAAACACAGCGTGAGCGAAGCGGAGAACACCGTGCGAGACCAATGCAGGGTCCGACTCGGTCACAAGAACGTTTCCAACATACACAAACAGCACAAAGGAAAAATCACCCAAAAATAGGCCAAACAAGCAATTACCAAGCCAATAAATACTGGGGGGTTGGGGACAGAGAACAAAGACACACCCACAACTCCACCTATATAAAGGACACAAATCACTACCATGAGCCTTTGCAAATGCCATTCCACTGCCAGCACCCAAGAGAAAGCAACCACACACCCACAGCTCATCCCTCACACAAGCCACACACCATCAGCACACCAACAAATACCTACCTCACATACACCCAGCAAAACACACACTCACACACCCTCACCTGCACACCAACACACACATCACCCACCATCACCAACCATCACCATGCCCCCCAAGAAGAATCCCAAGTTCCTAGATAGTGAATTGGAAGTCATGGTAGACGAGATCCTCAGGGTGGAGCCACAGCTGTTTGGCACATTGGTCCAACAGACCCCCATGTCGCAGAAAACCAAGATGTGGGAGAGGATTATCAACAGGGTGAACGCCCAATCACCATGTCGGCGCACAAAGACCGACATCCAGAACAGGTGGTATGACGTGCGCAGGAGGGTACGGAAAATGCTGAAGCAAGACTACATCAACAGCCAACACACCGGCAGTGGCCCTCCTGCCAAGCCAATATACCTCAGGCCCTGGGAGGAGAAGGTGCGGGCCATCCTTCCGCCAGTGAGCGTATATGGACTAGAGGACATCCCAGAGCCTGGTGAGTACACAACATATGTACACAATATACTGCCACAAAACACACACACATCACTGTCAAGGGAGAGTCAAATCATGCACTCATAGCAATTACACAGCAACCAGAACAGAATCATCCCAAAATGTGTATGTCAGTCAGATAAACACAACACATGCCATCAAAAAAGTCACATCCAACTGTGCCAACACATGTACAAACACAACCACAACTACAGCTAGGCAGTGGCACAAATAGAACTAACAAACACATCCACACATGTAGCCACCACAACAACACCAACACACAGTGAAGACCACTCAAAGGAAGGAATTCTGTGTATGCTGGCCAAGTCAGTGTAGCCAATAGCATCATGGGAGTCGCAGTCACACATATTGCCCCTCCACAACTGTCCCATCAACACCACCATGAACCATGCGCACATCACAGGGAGTGGAGAAGGACTCACAAGATGGCTGACACTGGCTACTGCTGTGGGGAGCACAAGGCCCTGCTGGCAACTGTGCACCAACAAACAGCAGGACACCACTGACTGACATCCTGAGAGACAACTTACACTCCCTGCAATGCAAGCACGTTCCATGGTGGGATATCTGGCTAGCTGGGTGGGAAGGAGGACTTGCAGCACTGACCATAGTCACAAGCACCTCCCCTCACACACACCCCAACACAAACTCCACAGAACCCACCTGGTAGAATGCAATGCCCCCCATCCTAACACAAGATCCCACAAAGAACCACCACCCTGGGTTATGTTGTGTGAAGCACAGGGACACTCTTGGGACTCTTAGCCAAACAACTGCCAGGACAACACTCCCAGCCATCAGCACAGCCACCCCACCCCACAGGGAAGCAGAATCAAAAGGAAGGAAGCATGGGCATGCTGGGAAGGGGGTGGAGGCAATAGCATGATGGGAGTCGTAGTCACTGATATTGGTCACCCCCACAACTGTCCCATCAACACCACCCTGAACCATGCTCACATCACAGGGAGTGGAGAAGGACTCACAAGATGGCTGACATTGGCTACTGCTGTGGTGAGCACAAGGCCCTGCTGGCAACTGTGCACCAACAAACAGCAGGACACCACTGACTGACATCCTGAGAGATAACTTCCACTCCCTGCAATGCAAGCACGTTCCATGGTGGGATATCTGGCTGGCTGGGTGGGAAGGTGGACTTGCAGCACTGACTATAGTCACAAGCACCTCCCCTCACACCCCCCCCCCAACACAAACTCCACAGTACCCACCTGGTAGAATGCAATACCCTCCATCCTAACACAAGATCCCACAAAGAACCACCACCCTGGGTTATGTTGTGTGAAGCACAGGGACACTCTTGGGACTCTTAGCCAAACAACTGCCAGGACAACACTCCCAGCCATCCTGTCAGCACAGCCACCCCACCCCACAGGGAAGCAGAATCAAAAGGAAGGAAGCATGGGCATGCTGGGAAGGGGTGGAGGCAATAGCATGATGGGAGTCGTAGTCACTGATATTGGTCACACCCACAACTGTCCCATCAACACCACCCTGAACCATGCTCACATCACAGGGAGTGGAGAAGGACTCACAAGATGGCTGACACTGGCTACTGCTGTGGGGAGCACAAGGCCCTGCTGGCAAATGTGCACCAACAAACAGCAGGACACCACTGACTGACATCCTGAGAGACAACTTCCACTCCCTGCAATGCAAGCACGTTCCATGGTGGGATATCTGGCTGGCTGGGTGGGAAGGGGGACTTGCAGCACTGACTATAGTCACAAGCACCTCCCCTCACACCCCCCAACACAAACTCCACAGTACCCACCTGGTAGAATGCAATGCCCTCCATCCTAACACAAGATCCCACAAAGAACCACCACCCTGGGTTATGTTGTGTGAAGCACAGGGACACTCTTTGGACTCTTAGCCAAACAACTGCCAGGACAACACTCCCAGCCATCCTGTCAGCACAGCCACCCCACCCCACAGGGAAGCAGAATCAAAAGGAAGGAAGCATGGGCATGCTGGGAAGGGGGTGGAGGCAATAGCATGATGGGAGTCGTAGTCACTGATATTGGTCACCCCCACAACTGTCCCATCAACACCACCCTGAACCATGCTCACATCACAGGGAGTGGAGAAGGACTCACAAGATGGCTGACACTGGCTACTGCTGTGGGGAGCACAAGGCCCTGCTGGCAAATGTGCACCAACAAACAGCAGGACACCACTGACTGACATCCTGAGAGACAACTTCCACTCCCTGCAATGCAAGCACGTTCCATGGTGGGATATCTGGCTGGCTGGGTGGGAAGGGGGACTTGCAGCACTGACTATAGTCACAAGCACCTCCCCTCACACCCCCCAACACAAACTCCACAGTACCCACCTGGTAGAATGCAATGCCCTCCATCCTAACACAAGATCCCACAAAGAACCACCACCCTGGGTTATGTTGTGTGAAGCACAGGGACACTCTTGGGACTCTTAGCCAAACAACTGCCAGGACAACACTCCCAGCCATCCTGTCAGCACAGCCACCCCACCCCACAGGGAAGCAGAATCAAAAGGAAGGAAGCATGGGCATGCTGGGAAGGGGGTGGAGGCAATAGCATGATGGGAGTCGTAGTCACTGATATTGGTCACCCCCACAACTGTCCCATCAACACCACCCTGAACCATGTTCACATCACAGGGAGTGGAGAAGGACTCACAAGATGGCTGACACTGGCTACTGCTGTGGGAGCACAAGGCCCTGCTGGCAAATGTGCACCAACAAACAGCAGGACACCACTGACTGACATCCTGAGAGACAACTTACACTCCCTGCAATGCAAGCACGTTCCATGGTGGGATATCTGGCTGGCTGGCTGGGTGGGAAGGGGGACTTGCAGCACTGACTATAGTCACAAGCACCTCCCCTCACACCCCCCAACACAAACTCCACAGTACCCACCTGGTAGAATGCAATGCCCTCCATCCTAACACAAGATCCCACAAAGAACCACCACCCTGGGTTATGTTGTGTGAAGCACAGGGACACTCTTGGGACTCTTAGCCAAACAACTGCCAGGACAACACTCCCAGCCATCCTGTCAGCACAGCCAGCCCACCCCACAGGGAAGCAGAGTCAAAAGGAAGGAAGCATGGGCATGCTGGGAAGGGGGGTGGAGGCAATAGCATGATGGGAGTCGTAGTCACTGATATTGGTCACCCCCACAACTGTCCCATCAACACCACCCTGAACCATGCTCACATCACAGGGAGTGGAGAAGGACTCACAAGATGGCTGACACTGGCTACTGCTGTGGGGAGCACAAGGCCCTGCTGCCAACTGTGCACCAACAAACAGCAGGACACCACTGACTGACATCCTGAGAGACAACTTACACTCCCTGCAACGCAAGCACGTTCCATGGTGGGATAACTGACTGGCTGGGTGGGTGGGAAGGAGGTCCGGCTGCCAACCAAACACAACCAATGCAGACCATGTTCACACCCCAGAAAATACATAGAAATGCCCAAATAATGCAGGACAATGTGCCACACCAATATCAACCCCTGACTGTGACGACTCAGGACAATGCAATGTACAGGCCCGCACCCAGAGGCACAGTCACAACTGTCATGTGTGTCAACCATTGATGCCTGCAGAAACATGACATACATTGTTTGTGTCTCCCAAAAACAGGTGATGATGGGGACACAGCAGCAGATGCTGAGGAGTCCCAGTCCCAGGCTCAAGAGGATGCCGAGCTCACTGGCGTCGTACAGCCTCTGTCCTCCTCGGACGATGAAGAACAACCTGGCACATCCGGTGCAAGTCAACATGCAGCACCAGCAGGTCCACCAGCTGCAGCACCAGCAGGACCACCAGCTGCACCCCTGCACCCACCCCTACAACGACTGTCACCACGAATACCATCCCTGCCGACATGGACAGAATAAGGAGCAACACCAGCACAGTGACCCTGGACCAACCTGGGGCCATGGACACCACCACCACCACCAACCCCCAAGGTGGACCAGGGTTATCTGTGCGTGCCACTGCACACACTGCACATGTCAGCAGGGGTGGTGGGAGGAGTGGGAGACAGAGGTCGCTGCTTGCAGACGTTGCTGGTGTGCATGATGACCCACAACTGGTACGCATAGCTGATGCGTACCAGTCCAGCACCGGAGAGCTCAGCCAGGTAGTGGGGCTCCTCAGAGACATTAAACAGCAGCAGGCTGCCCATCATGCCCGCTTGGACTCCCACATGTCCCACGTGGAGTCACACATGTCCCGTGTGGACTCACACATGTCCCGCGTGGAGTCCAAGTGGGATGCACTGCATGAGATGACGGCGGTGCACAGGGACATTTTACAATGCCTCCGCCAGATGAACAGCAACCAGTCCACACCTCCCTGTGTGCCAACAACATCTGGTGCCGAACAAACTGCAACTGCCACAGGGAGGGAGGAGGACTCTGGCGGAGAGTCCCCTGCACCGCAGCAGCCTGCACTTGAGGGGCCCCCCAAGAAGAGGGGTCGTCCGAGGAGGGAAAAGTGAGAGGCCGATGGCCAAGCGCAACTCCCAGGAAGCCCGAACCTGTTCTGGATGTTCGCCTTTGTGCACAGACTGTTCACCCTGTTGACGGCAACACTACTCCCACACATTGCATGGGGAGTACAAGTTGGACCAATGTGTCAGACAACTGTGGCCCCGATACTGGGGATCCTGTCTACCCGGACTTTCAATTCACCTAGGAACTTGGGATTGCAAGATTCATGTACAGCACAACCCATCCTATGCACTATTAACACAAATGTATCACAATAAACACACTAATACACCATACTTGCCTCTGTCGTGATTCCAACGTGGGTGCTGTTATGGGGATGATGAACTGCAAAATTACACTGTGTATGCAAACTGCAACAGCAAGGACAACACAGGCATGTGAGTACAGGAAACGTGACACACATGAGGGAGACACACCACCAGGGCTACACAACACATACACACCTAGGCCATCTGACTCATTGCCTACACTGATGTTGCCAGGGAAGACGGTGCAATGCACAGACACCACACCCATTCCCAGTTGTAGTCAAGTAGCCCACAGGTGCAGTAAGCAAATGGCAGTCAAATATGTGACCACAGACAACGCACATCACAAAGTGAAGCACAGGTTTATTACACAGTTGCAACATGCCGTAACCACTACAGATGCAAGGTAACCCCACCTGGCAGCGGGCACACAGTCAACAACTGTAGACGGAAGGAAGTCCATGGGTGTGGCGCACATCACCTGTAGGGACACAACAGCTACTAGCCTGGATGTGCAATCATGTCGTCGGTGGACACAGTTGACCAAACGAATCTGAAAGTACCCTGTGAAGGACAGAAATGACACACAGTCAAAAGCAATGGAGTACAGGACAGAACAGCAAAACACATGCACAATACATGTTACAAGATACCCACCCAGAACCAAGTTAGCATGTCAACACTGTTGGGGAGTACAGCCCACCTGTCACCACACATCGCAACACACATCCAGTCAAGTGGCCCATGGATAAACTCCCACAGCACCAGAGCACCACCCACACATCATGCCAACTCACATCATTGACATGACACCTCAGGATACTCACATTCAGCTAAAGAAGTTGGTGATGAGCTGTGTGCGGACATCACCATCACCATCACCATCATCATCATCGTCACTGGCATCGTGGTCCAGGCCAGGATCCTCCACAGGTGGCGGATGTTGGTCATTGTCATCCTGGATGAGAGGCAACTCCTTCCGCACTGCCAGGTTGTGGAGCATGCAGCAGACGATGATAATCTTGCACACTTTCGCAGGGGCATATGGGAGGGACCCTCCGGTCTTGTCCAGGCAGCGGAAGCGGCTCTTCAGGAGACCAAAGGTCCGCTCAATCACTCTCCTGGTCCGACCATGTGCCTCATTGTAGCGCATCTGGGCAGGTGTCACAGGCTTCCTGAGGGGTGTCAGCAACCACGGCATGTTGGGGTATCCCGAGTCACCTACGGACAGACAAGTGCACATTAGCTGACTTGGAAAAGTGGGCGGAATACTACAGATCAGATCACACACAATGGCACAAAGTCAGTACACACCGACAAGCCAGGCACGCTGGTTCTGCATCTGTGCCATCATCCTGGGGATGCGACTACTCCTCATCACAAAGGCATCGTGTGCTGAACCAGGGAAATGGGCACACACTTGTGTGATGGTCATGTCTGCAAGACACACCACCAGTGCATTGACCGAGTGGTAGTGCTTGCGGTTCCTGTAGGCCTGCTCCTGGGCCTGTGCTGGTACCAAAGCCACATGTGTCCCATCAATGGAGCCAATTACATGCAGCATCCTCCCCAGGGCATAAAAGTCACTCTTCACGTCAGTGAGTCGTCGCAGTCTAGGGAAATAGATGTACCGGTTCAGGAAGAGCAACATTGCCGCCAAAACATCGCGGAGCACACGGCTGAACATGGTCTGTGACATCCCACCAGCAGTCGCCACAGTATGTTGGAAGGTACCAGTGGCAAAGAAGTGTAGGGCTGCCATCACCTTCACCTTGGGGGTCAGCGCTGTAGGATACGGCCGGCCAGGCTGCAAATGTGGGGACAACTGCACTGCCAAATCCTCAATCAGCTGCCTGGTGAAGCGGTACCGTCGGATGCTGTCCCGTTCCACCATCGTTGCCAGGTCTGGGAATGGCCGATGGACAGCAGGAGCCCTGCAGGGCAGAGGAGAAGTAAGCAAGATTGTCAGTCACCCCACATATGCGGCATTGAACACACTCAAGATCCCAACATACATCATTATGAGGCACAACTACATGAAGTGTGCAGTACCGGAAGGACATGTATGGTACATACATGGCCAACATCTGTCAACACGGTCCAACAGGTGGCATCAATTAGTCCCAGGTTGGCCCATTGGATATCATGAGGCCGTGTCACAGTTCCCATCTCCTGCTGCCGTGTCACAATAACCCCCACAGGGACATGTGAGGACAGATGTGCCCCAGGCACCACAGCTCAACGACAGGTACATTCCCAGGGACCCTGTAATGCCACATGGACACTGGCATTACATGGAGTATCATGTATACACCACAGCAAAACAACCATGACCCCCACAGGTAGTGGCCCCACTTGCCACGGCAGGACAGACATGGACGTCTGTGACACACACGCACAACATCAGAGTCCATGCACACACAACGTGGATGTGGAGACTGTCTCCCATTGTGCACATGAAATCAGAGACATTGTAAACACCACATGCACAAAGACTGTGGAGGACCATCACTATTGTGCCACTGGGACACCCTGGCTCAAACATACCATCCCACATGGGACTCACGGGGTATGTGACATGACATACACATACACCACTGTGAAATGTGACCATGGCACATGCACAGATATGAACAGTTGCACATCACAGTGGTCACGTACACGTAACACCCAGGATCCTGTCCCCATGAACACGTGCACAGCCTGGGGGTGGCTGCCCACAGGTGACACCCACAGGACAACATGTACACCAACATACACACAATAGGAAATGCAGCCTTACATGCCTTATGATAAAGTTTGGACAGGCTGTCGTGATGTAGGTGTGCCCCTCACTCCCTGGGAGCTATCTGTGGCTGGCATATGTCCATCTGAGACAGGCATGCTGACATATGCCAGTCACATGTACAGTGATGCGTTGAACAGCAATGGACCGATCGGTGCCTCCGGCCGGCCCATTGCTTTCAATGTGTGCGGGTACGCGTTGTACCCCTGTGCGCGTTGAACTGCAATGGACCGATCGGTGCCTCCGGCCGGCCCATTGCTTTCAATGTGTGCGGGTACACGTTGTACCCCTGTGCGCGTTGAACAGCAATGGACCGATCGGTGCCTCCGGCCGGCCCATTGCTTTCAATGTGTGCGGGTACGCGTTGTACCCCTGTGCGCGTTGAACTGCATTGGACCGATCGGTGCCTCCGGCCGGCCCATTGCTTTCAATGTGTGCGGGTACGCGTTGTACCCCTGTGCGCGTTGAACTGCAATGGACCGATCGGTGCCTCCGGCCGGCCCATTGCTTTCAATGTGTGCGGGTACGCGTTGTACCCCTGTGCACGTTGAACTGCAATGGACCGATCGGTGCCTCCGGCCGGCCCATTGCTTTCAATGTGTGCGGGTACGCGTTGTACCCCTGTGCGCGTTGAACAGCAATGGACCGATCGGTGCCTCCGGCCGGCCCATTGCTTTCAATGTGTGCGGGTACGCGTTGTACCCCTGTGCGCGTTGAACTGCAATGGACCGATCGGTGCCTCCGGCCGGCCCATTGCTTTCAATGTGTGCGGGTACGCGTTGTACCCCTGTGCGCGTTGTACCGCAATGGACCGATCGGTGCGCACCCATTGACAATGGGCTTGCCTGGCAACGGACGCGTTTTCGAATTTCGAACGAGTCGGTTGCTGGAAAATCAGTTGGTCACCCACAACAATGTTGCAAAATCATGTATGTCATGAAGTTGAAGATTTGAAGGATGCTGTGGGCGTGTTTTGGTGCTGCTATTCCATGGATTGGCCAGATTCAGAAGATGCAAACGACTTGGACCTATCACTTTGGACACAAGGGACAGTATCTGCCTCTCCAGCACATATATATTGCTGGCTGTTCCCCTGAGAGCCCACTTGCCTGCACTACATGCTCCAAGACGACATCTGCCACTGCACTGCTGCTGTCTCTGCCCCTCTGGACCCTGCAATGGCACGTACTGTGGAGAGAGCCCCAGCCTTCAGCCTTGAAGAGAACCAGGCCCTGCTGGACAGCCTACTTCCACAGTACAGCAAGCTGTATGGGACACCAGGGGAGCAGGTGAGTGTTCTGTGCACTGCCTTTCTGAATGTGCATTTTGTCTGACTAGCAAGGCTGAGAGTCTGCACGCCACTGGCTAGCAGGCTCACTGAGTAGTTGTCACCCCCATAGTGTGTAGTGACTTGCACTGGACAGGTATGGTGCAGTGACAGTGCATTTGAACATGGTTTTACTTCCCATGCAATGATACCATGTAGTGACGTCTGGCAAACTGTCCATGGTCAGCTTTGCACTGCCTGTGTACATCATGTGCCACTGTGATTGAGACATGTATATACAACTGTGTCATGCACGGATATGTTGCTTGTGTGGTAATGGCCTTTTCACTTTGTCATCCTCACAGGTTAATGCCCATCGGAAGCAGGAAATCTGGAAGGACATCGTCCGGGCTGTCCGGTCCGTGGGGGTCTACAAGCGCCGGATCCGCAACTGCCAGAAGAGGTGGCAGGACCTTCGGGGCTGGACCCGGAGGATTGCACGGGTCCAGCTGAAGCTGTCGCCTCCTCGCAGGAGGGGCGGAACACGGACCCTGACCCCCCACATGCTCCAGATCCTGGCGGTGGTCTTTCCAGACCAGGATGGGCAGCTGAAGGCCAGACAGCAGCAAGGAGGGGGTGAGTCAAAGACTGCACTGTGAACTCTGTATTACATGCTTTGTGCCCTCCTCTGGCCTGGTTCAACTGCCACAGTGCAGCAGTCATGTTGTCCAGGAGCCATGTCCCTCTATTGTGCACTGCCCACTGCTCATCTGATACCCAGGTGTGGCCCTTACAGTCAGGGAATTGTGTCACTTGGGACTGTGTCCTTGCAGTTTGCTTCACTAAAGGTGGGGGACAGCATCTGTTTCCCTAACTCTGTTGTGGGCATCATGGGTGGGTCCATTGTTCACACAACGCCTGTGTTTGGACATGTGATCTGCGTGTTGCTTTGATATGCGGTCCACTTGCTGAGCTGAGCCACCACATGTGCCTGGGGTATGTGGCACACGCCCATGCAGCGGGTGGGAACAATGTTTGTGCCCCAGGAGTGTGCAGATTACGTGTGTCACACATACATAGCCAGCTATCCACTGTCCAGGGCACATCCCTCATTCATGTGGAGCAGGACAGTCATGCCTACTCCAGGCCATGCAATGCACTCTGTACTCCCACTCCCATGTATCAGCTGACACATTGTGCACAGTGATTTGACCCCTCCGGTGTCTGCCTCTGTGTCAGTGTGCTGTGGATTAGTTGCCAGGACTGCTGGGGTGTTTCTTGGTAGGGGCTCAGCATGCCCCTGGAGATGTGACCATAGGAGACGATACTTGTGTGTCACATAGGTGTTTGATCAGCTGCCCGTGCAGACTGGGGTATGCGAATGTGATGTTCAGGCAGCTGTTCCCCATTCACAGCAAATTGTGAGGGGCTCAGGTTCAGAGGGTAGTGTCACAGGTCTCCCATATGTCCAATAGGTGTGACCTGGACAGATGAGGGTTGAGATGATGTGTTGTGTTGTGTGGGGGATGTACATGTGCACTTGTGCAGCTCCAGGACTTGCATTCCCCATGACCTACTATTGTGACACAGTGTTGTTGTCTGGCTGCCAAGTCATACATCATTGAGACAGTGATGAATGACTTAACAGTCATGCCTCTGCCATGGCATGTGTCAACTTATTTGTGGTCCTGCAGGGGAGTGACATGTGCTACATGCACACCATAGTGGCGCTGGCTATCAGGACATGGGTGCATCATGGTGTCTGTCGCTGGTATGCATCACATGCATTTCCTATTTGACTCTGGGCATCCCTTTCATCCGGAAACCTGTACTGACTCAGTGGCAAGAGCTGTGATGTGTCCACACCGTGTCCTCTGCACTGTCCAACTACTGTGTACTTGGTGCATGTGTCCACACTGGGGTGTTGCAATCCAACAGACACCAGACAGATGGGTGCAAGGCCATGTGGGATGTGAGTGCCATGCTTGGCATCAGACTGACAATTGGCTTCTCCTGTTCAGTTAGGGCACTTTTAGCAATGTACAACTAATGATGCCAGGGCTTGCTCTGTGATGTGCTGTGCTCACAGTGGTGTGTGCGTTTTGTGCAGGTGACTGATGTCTGTCTGTTTCCCCATTGTTTGCAGATACATCCATGGCCACGGAAGGGGACAGCTCCACGGACCAGGAGGAGCCAGAGAGCCAGACTGGGTCAGCAGCCGAGGAGTGGTCGGAGGGACCCAGTGGCACGGAGGGCGAGGGAGCCACACCGAGGAATCCTCAGCACCATCCACCTCAGCTGAGGACCAGAGCAACTCGGAGGATGACTCCCTTGTGGAGGCGGGTGTCAGCAGCCACCACACCCCAGCTAGTGTTGCTGTCCCCGCCACCACCAGCACCACCACCGCCCTCCCATCGGCTCCCATTCCCAAGGTCCGTGGAGGCTCCCATGTTCGGGAGCGTGTCTCCTTTGGCCCAGGCACCGCACCCCCTGCCCCTGTGTCCCCTGCTGCCCTGAGTGAGGAGTCTGTGTACCTCCTTCGCCAGCTTCATGTAGGGCAGACAGCCATGCTGAGTGTCCTCCATGCGCACACCGCACTGTTGACTCAGCTGGTGTCGTTCATGGAGGGCATCTCATCGGGCATGTCTGACCTACAGAGGGGCAACAGGTACATGGACTCCTCCCTGACGGCAGCAGTGTCCCTCCTCAGACAGTCCCTCACCCCTCCTGCCTCTGCTCCATCCACACTCCCCAGCACCTTGCCCGTCCCAAGCACACACACACCGGCACAGGCACACACCAGCACACACACATCCAGCACACAGACACACATGCCACAAACTAAATGCACACGCACGCACAGTCAGGGGACTGAAACCAGACTCACAGGGGATGGGGCCCTGGTACACACACACGCATCCACGGGCACTGCGCAGTCCTCAGTTGCCTCTCCCTCCAAAGCACCCTCCCTTGCCTCACCTGCAACCCCAAAGACCCAGCGCCTCTTCCTCAGTGACCTCGGCCTCTTCCCCTCCGATCCAGCTGCCCCAGCATCCAGGGGGAAGAGGAAGCCCCCCACACGGAGCAGAGTGCCCCTCGCCCCCGGACACCCTCCCCCAGGCGCAGACAGACTGAGGCCCCCACCCGCAAGTCCCCCGGAGTGGTAAGAGCAAGACCCCGCCGCCGCCCTGCAGCTCAAGCACCAGGTCACCTTCCTCCATCCCTCAGGCCCCCACTCCACAGGTGCCCCCGCCACACCCTGCCCCAGGTTCCCCCACCCACAGATATACCATCCCCAAGAGGCTCCGGCCTTCTCCCCCTGCCACTTGCTCTCCCGGCACCACACCCCCGCTGCGCTTGTCTGTGCCACTGATGTGGTGAGGGTGTCCTCCCCCTCTGTCCAGCCCACCTTGCCTGTTCCCCATTCTCCTCCCCTGGTGGTAGGCACTGCAGTGGAGTCCACTACCACCCTGTCTGACTTGGGCACTGCAGTGGTGGACCTGTCCACTCCATCTGCAGGGTCCACTGCAGTCGTGCCGGCACCCACAACATCTGAGCCATGCCCCCCAGTTGTGCCGGCACACACCATGTCAGACACCTCCACTGCAGTTGTCAGTGGCTCTCCAGCACCCACCACCCCTTCCCTGCTTCCTCCTGGTGAGCCCTGATCCTGTCCCTGCGGTGCCTGGCCTACCCCCCGGTTGCCCCTCCTAGTGGATTGTCCCTGGTTTTGTGCAGGCATGTGTAGGGTGGCATCTGCCACTGTCACCCACTTGTGACTTTGTTGATGGACTGGCCATTGGCCTTTGTTTATGTTCTACCGGACTTCTACTTTTAATGCCACATATGCTGAATAAAGCAACTTTCTGTTCTCTAGTGCTTTTGCTTCTGATGTACATGATGTTGATGATGCTAACAATGCCCTTGCTGCAGTGATGGTGATATTTGGTCTCATGATAATGAAGTGTTACTGTGCAGGAACCCATGTGGTCCAGGGGTTATGTGTCCTATCCTGTGGTGTATCCATGTCATCCATAGCAGCATCTGAGGGTGTCATGTGTTCAGTATTTGGCAATGAGATTTCCTACTTAGATTGGCAACTTCACATCTGTGGCTTCCACCCCTGCACATCTGTTGTGCCTGCCATTGTTCTATTCGTCTACTTCCCTGACTGTGTGGCCATCTCCAGTGAACATGCAGGTTTGGGCATCAATGGGGAAGGACTCATCTGTGTTGTCAGTGCAACATTGCTATACAAGTGTGTTGGATCTGTGCTGATGATTCCGTTGGCACTTCCATGACCAGGCTGATGGGACGGGAGCCCTCATTTGTTGCTAATTGTTGATTGTGTGTCCCATTGCTGCCATGGTATGGTATCTGTTCGCCTCACATCTGCAGTCTCCACAGGGTATCTGCATGTGTGTGCCCATTGGTGCAAATATGTGGGTCTGCATTCGGATGGTCACTTCTGTCATTGTGTCATTGATGATTGTTGACGGTGTCAGCCCCCATGGGTGTTGTTTGTCTGCACATGGCCAAAGTTATGTCTTATTTGCACTGTAGGATTTGGCTCCCCCAATTTATGTTGCAATGGGACACATACACTACTTTGCCACTGATGTGTTTGTTGTTCTGTGACCAGGAATCATCCATGCAGTTTGGCAGTTGCACCTCTTACTTTGTCAACACTTGCCTTTTGGTCACTGTGATGATGGGGGTTTGGACCCCATTGCCACAATGTTCAAGATGTGCTGCAGCTATGGACCCCACACTTGCCTTTTGGTCACTGTGATGATGGGGGTTTGGACCCTATTGCCACAATGTTCGAAATGTGCTTCAGCTATGGACCCCACACTTACATTTTGGTCACTGTGATGATGGGGGTTTGGACCCCATTGCCACAATGTTCGAAATGTGCTTCAGCTATGGACCCCACACTTACATTTTGGTCACTGTGATGATGGGGGTTTGGACCCCATTGCCACAATGTTCAAGATGTGCTGCAGCTATGGACCCCACACTTGCCTTTTGGTCACTGTGATGATGGGGGTTTGGACCCCATTGCCACAATGTTCGAAATGTGCTTCAGCTATGGACCCCACACTTACATTTTGGTCACTGTGATGATGGGGGTTTGGACCCCATTGCCACAATGTTCGAAATGTGCTTCAGCTATGGACCCCACACTTACATTTTGGTCACTGTGATGATGGGGGTTTGGACCCCATTGCCACAATGTTCAAAATGTGCTTCAGCTATGGACCCCACACTTACCTTTTGGTCACTGTGATGATGGGGGTTTGGACCCCATTGCCACATTGTTCAAAGTGTGCTTCAGCTATGGACCCCACACTTACATTTTGGTCACTGCGATGATGGGGGTTTGGACCCCATTGCCACAATGTTCGAAATGTGCTTCAGCTATGGACCCCACACTTACATTTTGGTCACTGCGATGATGGGGGTTTGGACCCCATTGCCACAATGTTCAAAATGTGCTTCAGCTATGGACCCCACACTTACCTTTTGGTCACTGTGATGATGGGGTTTGGACCCCATTGCCACATTGTTCAAAGTGTGCTTCAGCTATGGACCCCACACTTACATTTTGGTCACTGTGATGATGGGGGTTTGGACCCCATTGCCACAATGTTCGAAATGTGCTTCAGCTATGGACCCCACACTTACCTTTTGGTCACTGTGATGATGGGGGTTTGGACCCCATTGCCACAATGTTCAAAATGTGCTTCAGCTATGGACCCCACACTTACCTTTTGGTCACTGTGATGATGGGGGTTTGGACCCCATTGCCACAATGGTCATGGCCTGCTTGCATTGTGGGTGCCACACACATATATGTGTGGCACATGTGCTAGGGGGTCACATTGTATGTTCAAAGTCATGTTCGGTGTTGTAGGCATTTGACACAGTCTACACACGCTTGTCATGGTGTTGGGGGGATGTCTTCTTCTTGCATTCCCTAGGTTGTGGTGTGCTGGTTGTGTCATGCATTGTCCATCCTATGAGTGGGGGTGGTAGTAGTGGTAGGCATCCAGCCCCCCTGGCTAAGGGTGGTGGTAGGCATCCAGCCCCCCTGGGTGAGGGTGGTAGTAGTGGTAGGCATCCTGCCCCCCGGGTAAGGGTGGTAGTAGTGGTAGGCATCCTGCCCCCCTGGGTAAGGGTGGTAGTAGTGGTAGGCATCCAGCCCCCCTGGGTGAGGGTGGTAGTAGTGGTAGGCATCCTGCCCCCCTGGGTAAGGGTGGTAGTAGTGGTAGGCATCCTGCCCCCCTGGGTGAGGGTGGTAGTAGTGGTAGGCATCCTGCCCCCCTGGCTAAGGGTGGTAGTAGTGGTAAGCATCCTGCCCCCTGGCAAAGGGTGGTAGTAGTGGTAGGCATCCTGCCCCCTGGCTAAGGGTGGTAGTAGTGGTAGGCATCCTGCCCCCCTGGGTGAGGGTGGTAGTAGTGGTGGGCATCCTGCCCCCTGGGTGAGGGTGGTAGTAGTGGTAGGCATCCTGCCCCCCTGGCTAAGGGTGGTAGTAGTGGTAGGCATCCTGCCCCCTGGGTGAGGGTGGTAGTAGTGGTAGGCATCCTTCCCCCCTGGCTAAGGGTGGTAGTAGTGGTAAGCATCCTGCCCCCTGGCTAAGGGTGGTAGTAGTGGTAGGCATCCTGCCCCCTGGCTAAGGGTGGTAGTAGTGGTAGGCATCTTGCCCCCTGGGTGAGGGTGGTAGTAGTGGTGGGCATCCTGCCCCCTGGGTGAGGGTGGTAGTAGTGGTAGGCATCCTGCACCCCCTGGGTGAGGGTGGTAGTAGTGGTAAGCATCCTGCCCCCTGGCTAAGGGTGGTAGTAGTGGTAGGCATCCTGCCCCCCTGGGTGAGGGTGGTAGTAGTGGTAAGCATCCTGCCCCCTGGCTAAGGGTGGTAGTAGTGGTAGGCATCCTGCCCCCCTGGGTGAGGGTGGTAGTGGTGGTAGGCATCATGCCACCCCTGGGTAGGGGTGGTGGTGCGCATTCAGGCCCCTGTGTGCATATGTGGCATTGGTGATGGGCATCCCGCCCCTATGGTGCTGCTGTTGCTGGTGTAAGTATATTCTGCATCCCTGTGTGTGTGTGTGATGTGTCGTGTACGTGTTGTATGTGTTTTGTGGTTGGTGTCTGGCTTACCTTCTGCGCCGTACGCGTCCGTGCCTGTTCCGGTAGTAAATGTAGAATATTGGTATGATCGGGACGAAGGGATTCATGGTTGGTTCGTGTCGTTCGTCCTTCTCGTTGCTTCGCGTCGTCCTCGTTGCTTCGCCTCGTCCTCGTCGCTTCGCCTCGTCCTCATCGCTTCGCGTCGTCCTCGTCGCTGCCGTGTTCGTCTCGGAGCCGTGGATCGTGTTGTGGCGCGAATCGGAGCTTATGTGCGCCTCTCCCGGATGCTTTGACATGCCGTGCGTAGCGACGTGTTCGGCGCGTACGGAAAGTGCATCGTACTTGTCCGGCCGGACGTGGCTGCATTTTTCCTTCCGTGCGACTAGATTCGGCGTTTCCGGATTCGCCTCGGTCGGAGAACAGGACCTGGTTTGGGTGAGTACGGCTCGGCCGGATTCTTTGCTGTTGTGCGCATCGTACTTGCTCGTTCGGTGTGCTGTACGGATCGGTCGGGAAACAGGCTTTCGCATGGCTTTTTTCCCGACCGAATGGTATTGGGTGCGCCTCCGACCGAGATCGGAATCGGCCCCCTAGTATTAAAAATAAACCCTACAAATAAGCCCTACAAATTAATTAAAAAAACTAAACATTAGATGGACATAAAACTTCCAAAATGGAATTTGAAAAACCTTTGAAATTCACTGATACCACCAAAAGTTACAGGGACATTATAGGTAGGTTCTCGTTTTACTCACACAAAACCATAGAAATTCAGGAGTTATAGCTATACTTACAAGTTATAGTTTCTTTCCCTCACACGCTAACTCTCAGACCCACACAACCACTCACACACCCACTCACACATCGATACTGCCACTCACACACTCACTCACAGGCCCACAAAACCACTCACTTACCTACTCACAGACCCACACAATCAATCACATGCCCACTCACAGACACACCCAACCACTCATATACCCATGAAGCTACTCACACATCCACAAAGAGACCCACAAAACCACTCACACACCAACTCAGACCCACAAAACAACTCACACACCCACTGATAGATGCAGAAAACCACTCACACACTACACACTCACACACCCACTCACCCACCCATACAGGCACTCACACAGCCATTCATGATGTAGACAGCCACTCACACACCAACTTAGTCACCCATCCAACCTCTTACATACCCACTCACACACTCATCCAGCCACTCATCCACCCATTCAGAGACTAAACCAATCACATACCTACTCACAGACCGCACAGACATTCACACGCCTACTCACACACCCATACAGCTACTCACTCACATACTCCCTCATACACCCACACAGACACTCACATACCCATACAGCCACTCACATACCCACTCACGCATTCACACAGCCACTTATACACCCACTTACACACCCATCCAACCTCTCACATACCCACTCACTCAGTCATCCAGCCACTGACATGTCTACTCGCAGACCCACAAAACCACTCGCACACCTACTCACTGACCCCACAGACATTCACACAATCACTCACATACCCATTCAGCCACTCACACACCCACTATCATACCTATCCAGCCTCTCACATACCCACTCACACACCTATCCAGCCTCCTATACACCCATTAACACACTCACCCAGCCACTGACACACCTCTCACAGACCCACAAAACCACTCACAAACCCACTCACTGACACACACATCCACTCACACACCCACTCACTGGCCCACAGAATAAATCACATACCCACCCACAGACCCACACTACCACTCACATGCTCATCCATCCATTGACACATTCACTCACAGACCCACAAAACCACTCACACACCTACTCACAAGCACACACAAGCACTCACACCCCACTCACAGACCCACACAATCAATCACATACCCATTCAAAGACCAAAACTACCACTCACATGCCCACTCTGACACCCATACAGCCACTCACACACCCACTCACAGACCCACAAAACCAATTACACACCCACTCACAGACCCACAAAGCCACTCACACATGCACTCACAGACCCCACAGTCACTCTCACACACACTCACACATTCATTCAGCCACTCATATACCCACTCAGACACCTAATCCCCACTCACACACCACTTACGTTCCCACTAACACACTCACATACCCACTCACAGACTCACACAGCCACTCACATCCATTCGCATACCAGCTCACACACTCATACACCCACTCACAGATCTGCAAAACCACTCACATACCCACTCAGATATCCACAGAGCCAGTGATACACCCATTCATACACCTATTCACATACCCCTCACATACACATTTGCACACACATTCACATACTCACACTCCCAGTCACAGACCCACAAAACCACTCATGCACCATACACTCACAGACTCACAAAACCACTCACTCAGCGACACAGCCACTCAGATATCTACTCACAGACCCACACTCACTCACAGACCCACATAGACACTCGCACACTCTATTACTTACCCATACAGCCATTCATACACCCACTGTATTAAATCTGCTGTTGTTTTGAATGAGTGTTTTTAGTTGGAAATGGATCCGCGGATCCATTGCGGAGCCAAAATGTGTTACTGTTCTGTATTGAAAGTGTTTAGGGAAAGGGTGGCTCTTAAAAGAGTCTTTATGTTTATGATGTGTAGATGTTAATTACTCATAGCGCTGGATGCAGTCTTTCAATTTGTTGAGGAACATCCTGTTGCCTCCATCTGTAAAATAGACTCTGTCGTTTTGATATGTTCTGTCCATATAGAAGCATAAGTTGTTGTGATATATGCGATCTGCGGACAACATTTGGTTTACCACTGCCACTTCTGTCTTTGACAAATGTTGGAGAACACCAAGGCAGCATGTGAGAAAAGTGAAATTCATTTACCAAAGGTGTCCTTCATTAGGATGTCCAGTCCTACTCCATTAAGTGTGCCTAGTTAATTATCAGCATAGTGCACAATTATAAGGTCTCGGTGTTGGCAATCTGCAATTCTTTCAACCTTAGGCAGAAACTGATGCTACTTTAACCCTCTCTGGCCAACCCAAGTAATGTCTACATTAGGTAAACCTAGGACCTTGTCAATGCCGCCCTTTCTAGTACTCTTTCTGGCCCAAAACACATACCTATGGCCCACAATGCACACTCTGACCATTTTTTAGGCAAGCAGGAGTAGTACACAGCAAAAGGCTGCAGCAAAATGAGGCAGCTTTGATGGTGAAAGGCAGCTAAAATGGAGGACAGCAAGTAAAATATAAAAGAACATATTTGATTGGATAATGTAATTATCCAATTATAATTAGGAGAGCTAAAACTAGGTAGTGAATTTAACCCCAAAAAACAGCTACCTCTGTTATTGGCTTTAGAAAAATAAAAAAGGTTTTGTTGTTTGAGATATGCTTGGAAAACCTAACTGCCAACCACACCTGCTACACTTAATGTGAAGCTAGTATGCTGTTGAAAGAAAGTCTTGTGAACTTTTCACCTACTGGTAGGCAGAGACTACTGGAAACATGGTTACTATGGAAATGGGGCTAAAAGTGTGTAGGGGAAGGGAACAAAAGAAACTGCAGTGTGAAACTGAAAAGCAGATTGGTGTGCATAAATCGCTCAGTGGGAAGTTTATGTCATGTAATTGACAACATTTTACAAAATGAAACATAAATAAAAAGCATTACCAACAGATTGTTGAATGCTTTTAAAGGGTAAGTTGCACGGGGGTGAGCTGAGTGCCACGGTGGATCCCTAGTTCCAAGAAAAACCTACCAAATTGGGCTACTTTACAAGAACCATAGAAAAGGGTTAAAAATACTGACCATTTAGGAGTGGTATGACAAAAATACAAGATGAAATGAAGTCTGTGATTTGCTAAGCACAGGAGTATGAGTCAGAGCACATGGTAAAGGTTAGCCATTTTAGTTCCTTTTCTACTGAGAGTGGAGGAGAATCGCCATAAGTCTGACTTGAGATTTGCAGTGGAGAACAGATGTTAACAGATATTACAGTGAAAGTTGGACAACAGAAAAGAGATTTTACAGGTGTGTTAATTATGTTGCAGTATAAATAAGTGTGTTTTAAAAACATGTGAGTGTATATAAGCTGAAAGAAAATGAGTAGCTTTTAGGCACTAAAGTAAAAGGCAATATAGAAGGGAGCTTAGATGAGAATATTAACTAAAAACATAGTGAACAGCAAAGGAGGAAGAGGACTTGCTATAGTGAAAATATAGGTATTTTTTTAAGCCAGATTGAATGTGTTAGACATTAGATGTGGGTGCTTGCTTATGGTATGCAATTTAATTATATGCAATTTTCACCCACTCACATAGGGAGGCACTTAAAAACCCAGTTACGCTCTCACAAAAGCACTTATGCCCCCACTACTGATACAGCCATAGAGTGACTGACACACTCAGTCGCAGACCCCTAAAACGATTTGCATACCCATTTACTGTCCTATATATCCACTTACATTGTCATTCACACACTCATAAGGGACTGTCACACCCACTCACACAGCTAAACATCCATTTATATACTTAGCATACAGACAGTGAGTTACAAATGGACTTATACACCCATACATATAGGTATACACTTAAGGGCTGATTAGGATGGTGGGCAGACTCACGTCCGCCCTCCACCTTAACGGAGATGGGGACCGCCCGACATAATTTCGGGGTCCCTCAGGTCAAATTACAATGTGACCGCCACAGTGGTGGTCGCATTGTACAGGTTTTCCATTGCGGCAGGTGCTGCAGGCTGCAGCACCTGCCGCAATGGAAAATAGCGATGTGTAATACATCCCTGTACTACGTGACAGGCATCATGCAGTGCCTGTCACACACCCAAAGAAAAGGTCCCGTGGTGAAGGGGGGCCCGCTACAGGCCCCCAATGTCCATCCTCGCCAGCCTTTCCATGGTGGGTGAACCGCCATGGAAAGGCTGGCGGGGAGGGACCATCCTATTCCATACGGTGGTACCTGGTAGGCACCGCCACCATTGTAGGGATTGGAAGGCCCTCTGCAGCACCAGCGGGCTCAAGGAGCCCGTCAGATGCTTGGCGGTCAGGCTTTTCACTCGCCTGCACACCGCCCGCCATTACGATCTGGCGGGCGGAAAAGCTGCTTAGTATGGCGGGCAGACCGCCACCGACAGCCTATCGGTGGCAGTCTACCCACCATCCTAATCAGCCTCTTGGTCACCAACCCTTACAGTCACTCACAAACTTATTACCAAAACCATACAGCCACTAGCACAACCATTCACACCCCCTAACAGCATTTACGTATCCACAAATAATAGAGCCACTCGCACACACAGTTACACACCCAAACACCCACTAACACACCCAGTTACCAATCCATACAGCCACTTACATACCCATTTAGACACCTAAATTCAGACACTTCCAGAGCCTGTTATACAATGATATAACCTCCTATGTAGCGATTCACTTGCTTATAATATGTAATCTAATAGTATGTGTATGAAACCACCTCTCTGTACAGTGTATTAAAATGAAGTACACTATGGAGAGAGTGCGAGAGATTCCTAAAAGGCAGGCAGAGGCAGAGGAAGATAATATGAATGCTCTTTTTCTGTAGTGTGGGCGAGCACTTAGGCTTATCAGAGGGTAGTGTTAAGCATTTGTTTTACTCACTGAGGCAATAAATGAGACGCACACTCAAGACTGAATCCGAGACCAATTTGTAAAAATAACATCGATTTTTAGATAAATTTTAAGGCAATAAACACAGTTCTAAGGTAAGTAGTTTTGGAGTTTTCAAATTTTTCAAAGATCAGAAAATATATCACTTCTATGCACAATTAAGCACCATCGGAAACAATGGGGAAAAAGTAGGGAAATGCATAGAAAATCAGGCAATGCTTTCACGAAGTTCACCTTCTCGTTTTAGGTTGAAGTTGTGACAAGGTCCAAAGTTCCAGAAGGAGAAATTCGGGAGCATCCATGAGCAGCCGGGAGCAGAGGTGCTGAGGTCTTGGAAGCTGGTGCGCAAAGATGAAGGGGACCACTTGAAAAAGCACTGCACAGAGTGACTTACAGGTATGTACAGTGGGTCTCCTTGGAGGAAGGAGGTCACAAGGGCATGGGGACCATGGGAGCTGGTCTGGTTGGTCAGTGCTGGGGCCAATGGGGCCGGGTGCAGAGAGAACAGATCTGCCGGGCATCGTGCTTCCTTGAGGTCCTCGCGGTCGGGAGCAGGCAACCTGGAGAGGCAATCTCATGACAGCTGGGCCACTCAGGAAGTGTATTTAGGGGTGTTACAAGGGGAGACAGGTGGTAGCCAATAGGCTACTTAAATTTAGAATGTCTACACCCTCTAGTGACAATGTCCTGTGGGAAGAGGCACTACCCTAGACCTGATTGCGAATTTCTCCACCATTCCAAGATGGTGGAATTTCAGAAGAGGGGTTCCCATCACCTGTCCTACCCTAGGGGTGGTGTAGGCTAAGTGGGTGCCCTCCTCCTCATGTAACTAATTTTCCTGCCTTTCCTCCCTCCAAAAGTGGAGCAGGAAAGGGGGCTTGGCCTCCCCCAATATCTGGAGGTTCCTGAGTTGGATTTCAAAGGCTGCTTTGCCTTTGAAACTTCACACGCAGGGAGGCCATCCTGTCCTGGAGGAGCTATGTCTATGTCCTCTGAGAGTACTGGCTCTCACCCCATGAAGGTCAGAACCATGACTGGTAGTGGCAGTATGGCAAAAACAAGTTACAAACCACACCAGTGCTTGGCAGGTTTTCAAGGGACCCTCTAAAAGGGTCTCCTTTGTGAATTTATTAATAAATCCATCAATTACATCAGTGAGGATTTATTAGGACAAGATGTTTGGTACCAAACATCTCAGAAATCAGTGAAGCCATCATGGAGCTAGGATACTCATGTTGACAAGTTCCATCCCATGTACTCTTTATGGCTTCCCTGTTCACTTTCAACATCCCAGAACAGACTGGACATTGTATGGGCATATTTGCTCATGCAGGTATGCCCACACATATAATATAGTGCACCATGCCTTAGGGCTAAAGGCCTGCAGTAGGGGGTACTTACCATTATCTTATGCAGTAGTGTCTGCCATGTCGACTCTTTGGATTTTTCTGCACCAAGACATGTAGCCTGCAATGGCACAGCCTTGGTGATGGGTTCCTGGGGTAGCACAATCAGTGCTGCAGCCCCAAAGGACCCTCTTCAGTGCCCATGCCTTAGATACCAGAAGTACCATGTATTGGGGCATTACAAGAGCACTAGAAGTTGTGCCACTTGTGGTACAGTTTTGGGTAAAGATATCTGGCACTGGGGACCTGGTTAGCAGAGACCGACTGCACTTACAGGTCAAAATTATATCAAGCAAAACGTGGGAGTTAACCATGCCAAAAGAGACGCTTTCCTACATGACCCCCCCAAATGAAAGAGGGTGAGACTTACCTTCCCCTAGTGAGCCTTCATCGTCTAAGTGGAAAAACCTGGAAAGTCCATCTGCATTGCCATGGGCAGCCCCAGGTCTGTGTTCCACTTCAAAGCCCATTCCCTGTAGGGATATGGACCACCTGAGCAGATTGGGATTTTCACCTTTCATCTGCATTAACCATCTGAGAGGCCTGTGGCCAGTTTGAACAATGAAGTGAGAGCCAAATACGTATGGCCTTGGCTTTTTCAGGGACAAGACCACAGCAAAGACTTTCCTCTCAATGACCCTCCAATGTTTTCCCCTGGGGAGTAGCCTTCTACTGATGAAAGTCACAGGCTGGTCTTGATCTTGGTCATTTATTTGGGATAGAGCTGCTCCTATCCCATGTACAGAGGCATCAGTCTGCACAATAAATTGCTTGGTATAATCTGGAGCCTTCAGAACAAGTGCAGAGCACATTGCTTCCTTCAGAGTGTCAAAAGCCTTCTGACAGCTCACTGTACAATTCACCTTTTTGGACATTCTTTTAGAGGTCCGTTCTGTGAGAGGTGTCACAATGGTGCCATAATCCTTCACAAACTCCTATAGTACCCAGTCAAGCCAAGGAAGGTGCTGACTTGAGTCTGGCTCAGTGGCGGCTCCCCCATTCGGGCGTGGGGCGTTGCCCCACTGCTTTCTCGCAGTGCGAGAAGGCAGAAACATAAATGGTAATAACTACCATTTTATGTTTCTGCCTTCTCGCACGGCGAGAAGCAGAAGTGCCTGGTTGGGGGTGGGCGGTCCCGCTCGAGGGCGGGGGGGAGTGGTTTGCCCACTGTTGTGCATACTGACTGTTTGGTCGGCCCTGGCCGACCAAACAGTCAGTATGCACAACAGTGGGCAAACCACTCCCCCCCGCCCTCGAGCAGGACCGCCCACTCTCCCTTTTTCTCTATGTAGGCTGCTGCATGCAGCCTACATAGAGAAAATGGCCCGGGTGGGGCGCACTCCGCTGCGCCTCACCAATCACAACGCTGCCATTTCAGCGTTGTGATTGGCGGAGGGGAGGGAGGGAGGCTGCCTTTCCTGGCTGATGACGATGCAGGAATTGGATTTGGAAAAGGCAGGACGGCGGGAGTCAGACCCATCCAGAAGCTGAGGTGGCAGCGGCGCAGGACGGTAAGTTAAGTTTTATTTTATGTATTTTTTAAATTAAACAAACCCCTCCCGCCTCCCCCCATCCCCCCTCCCGGGACGACCCTATTTCCACCCCCTCTTCCCCCACCCGCCCGTCACCCGTCATGCCGGCCGCGACTGGTGAGATTTTCACTAGGTTTGCACAGAATATGTTTTCCCTCAACGTCCTGTGACAACACATACAGCGTTGGCACTTGGTAAAGATAATTTATTATTATGTCCGCTCTCTGATTTTTCTAAATCGTACTAAATGCCAGGACTATGCGGTAGAAACGTGTGGGTAAATTACCCTGTTTTGAAGTGGCATCTGTCTCCAACAAGAAGGATGTGCAACATGGCCCCTTTTCCTGGAACTCACAGGCCAGCAGGAGGGGTGCATTTATGTGAGATATGAATACGTGATGTTGCATTAGTCCCGCGTGAATTGCAGAGGCGTGTCAAAGGTCCAATCCTCCAGGGGCCCCACCCCACGCTTTATGGGGCCCCATTAGTCCTTGGGCTACTGAATATCTGTGCGATATGGGCAACTCTGGGGCCTTCGTAATAGTCTGCAGGGGTGCTCCATCATTTTGCGTAATGCCAATTAACTACGTGAATTTGTGACAGTGCAGTGGAACAGTCTGTTCCCCGGAGGCAGCAGCAAAGGGGTTGTGTAATTATTGAACCAAAACTCAGTGTTTATATCTTTTCATATGAAATCAGTTAAACTTTCCAGTTTACCTTAAATGGTAAAGTGCATCCCGTATGACTGGGGAATGAGAGCAAAGAGCGAGAAACAGGATGGGTTTTGCACACCCGCCTAATAGAACAAATATAAACGTCTTCAGAAGAAAGCTCCTCCACCCGCTTCTCCTCTCCCCAAATTCACCACTCCGCTTTCTTTAAGCTGTGCTCTTTAAAATAAAATGATTTTATTTCAAAGTTTGGATGGATGCTGCGATTGCAAAGGGACAGGGAGCCTGCTTGGGAACCATGGAAAGGTCAAAGGTTACAGGAAACGATTGTGGGCGTAGAGCTATTTAAAAGCCTTTGCTGAAGGCCTGGTGGAATAATGGATCGAAAATAATACTTGCAATGCTTCATTTTAACCCTAAACTTGACTCTGCTCTTTGGACTGCTGTGTGCACCCGTCTTGTCTTTCTCTTTCTGTGGACACTTCAACAACAGAAAATAACATCACTCGGTATGTGGATCGGATTCGGTATATTTCAGTTCCCTTCCTCTGGGCGCTTGATATGTGGACTACTGAGTACATGGGCCTGTGTTGCTGATCGGACAGACACCAGACACCTATTTGGCTGCAGCCGTTATTGTGCACTTGCTGATGCTGGGCTTGTTCCTAATGTTTACTGCAGAGGTAGGTTCATATGTACGTTCTGGGACTGCTTGTTGATCAGGGTCAAGGGTCACTGATGTCACTGTATGATTTGTTATATTTTTGCTGATTCTGGAGTTGTCCTGTGGGAAAGAAGCAGACATAACATCCTAGAGAGATCACACTGGGGATATCACACATAACATAGAGCCACTTGGTGACCCATGTGCACAAAGAGATAAAAAATGCCACCCGTGCGCATAGAGCAAGCAAAAACACACACACGCATGCACGCACTCCCCCCCCTTACAGAGTAACAGACCACACACATGCGGGCATAGGAGCATAGGGAGGCAAGGCTAGACCATCAAGTTATTGGACAAATGGATGCCATAAAGATGGTTGGGTGCATCACTAGTTCTGGTTTGCAGTCTTCTGTCTACGGGGCATTCAACCCCTCTGAGGAAGAAATGAATAGGCCTCTGTAGAATTTTTCATTCTGCCGGCGAAATTCGAGGAATTTTGTAATTCTGCATTACTACTGCAATGCACTGTTAATCTGCCTTGTGGAGAACTGAAAATTCTCTTTGCACAGCGTTGCAGAGAACCTCCTACTTGCAGCTAAATACGTCTTAAATGACTGCGAATGCCTTCTCCTCAAACGCATCCATCTGCATGCGATAGCAGATAACTTTCTTGTCAGACCGCAAGTATTTCAAAGGAAAAAAGTCCCTACATGTGTCATGACGGTGATGATAATTAGAGCAACTATGATGAAAGAACTGGTAGGGCACCTCTCACTACCTTGACTGTGCACAGACAGGCCTCAACAGAAAGATTATTGTTTACCTTTCATTTTCAAAACTCAAATTAGGAACTCACAGTCCTGTCTGACATCTTTAAGTATGTAGATGTGTCTCCAAACTGCAGCAACGAGAGAGAGGGTGGGAGGGGGTTAAAGAGAGAGATAGTGGAAAATAGAGGAGGGAGATAGAGGGTTGCTAAGAGAGAGGGAGGATGAAATGGGGGAGAAGAGGGGGAGAGAGAAGGAGAGGTGTGAGCAAGACTGCGAGGTGAGGCTGAGAGAAAGATGTACGAGCTAGAGGCAGAAGGGATTGCAAGAGAGGGAGAGAGAAGATGTTGACAGTACGAGAACGATAAAGATAGAGAGTGGGGTGCAGAAAACGAGGGGCGGGTGCGAGAAAATGGAAGGAAGAAGGCGAGACAGTGGGAGAGGGGGAACAATAGAAAACGAGCAAGCGAGGGAGAATGCAGGAGAGAAACAGGGCGAGAACGAGGGAGAAGTTTTAACTGCAGAGTTCTGGGGTAGTAGTAGTGTCCGCCATTGTTGTGATGTAGTGCGTGGGATCGGTCTGTGTGTAGCGTGTGGTAGTAGCGGAAGGCCTTATCTTAATGTAGGGTGGGTGTGGTCTGTCCGTGTTTTGGTGCAGGGCGTCAGTAGTAATCACGAATATGAGGCAGGAGTCCGAATAGTGGGATTGCACTCTCAAATTTACTTGGAAACCCCCCCCCGAACCCCCCCTAGGTGCTCGCCGCAGTGGAGTACGACTATTGTTTTACGACTCACCACTTTGAAATGTCACCAGCCGCCACTGGTCTGGCTAGTTGGAGCCACCTAGTCCCAAATAGTCTGGTGCTTGGATTGTATTGGTTGAACCTTACCTCCACCAACAAGGCAGCCCTGGTATACAACCTTCCCCTGCTCTATGTGGCACTTGCTGGCCTTGATAGTGAGGCCTGCATTTCTCAGAGCCTCTAAAATGTTCACAAGGAGGATCAGGTGATCCTGCCAGACAGAGCTATAGATAGCAATATATCTAGATAAACTGCACTGTAGGATTCCAAACCAGCAAGGACTTTGTTCACCAACCTTTGAAAAGTGACACGTGCATTTTGCAGTTCAAAAGATATCACAGTACAGTAATAATGCCCTTCTGGTGTTGAAAATGCTGATTTTTCTTTTGCTCCTGGAGTCAGACCTATCTGCTAGTACCCAGATGTAAGATCAAAGGTACTCAGATATTTGGCTGCTCCGAACCTGTCAATTAATTCATCTGCCCCTGGAATTGGGTGTGCATCGGTTTTGTTCACAGCATTGAGGCCCCTATAGTCCACACAGAACCGCATCTCTTTTTTACCAACCCCGGTGTAGGATGCTGGCATTCTATATAGGGGCAGATTACGATGTGGGTCGGAAACTCTTTTGACCGAATCAGTTTCGGAATAGTTTTTGACCAAATCGGGTTCTGCGAGTCTGACCGACCGATTACAATGCTTGCGAACATCATTCAGTCGGACTCGCATTGACTTCAATGAGAGCCTGTTTTCCAAATGAGAACACAGGCTCCCATTGAAAAAAGGGGTGGTTGGGGAAAACCTTGCACACTGTGGCGGGCACCTCTTGGTGCCTGCCACACTGTGCATTGTTGGAAAGAGGGGTCCCATGGGTACCCCCAAGGGCCCCAACCGGAGGCCCCCGGGTGAAGGGGGGGCCTGTTACGGGCCCCCAAAGTCATATTCCGACAGCTGTTTTGTGTCGGGCAAACCGATTCGGAATGGCTGTCAGAATCGGCCATCTTAATCGCTCGGTCAGAAACAGTGTCCTTAGAGCTGTACGATTCGGCTTTGAATGGCTCTGGCTGTCCGAATGCCGTTCAGAACCGAACTGGACATCCCGAAAGGTTTCTCTGCATCATAATCGGTTGCTCAAAAATTTATCCGATTCAGTCGGAAACATAGGGTCCGAATCGGATTCAGAAAATCCAAATCCCATTCAGGGCCTTTCCGACTGACATCGTAATTGGCCCCATAGTGTACTATAGACATCTTCCAAAGGCATTACCCCACCTAAACACTGTTTGCAGGGGAAAAAGTTTGAAAAACCACAAATAACCCATATTTTATATTTTAATCCAGTGCCAATCATGGCCTAAATGATGTTTCAATTCAACAGACACCACAGAATCAGTTGTTTTATGCACCCATGAATAGTACAAGGCCTACTGGCTGGAAAGCCCATCGGCAAACTAGGCCACATAGTGAATTAAATCAATCACTATTGCAAACTTATTAAAAAACATGGAGAAGAAAATGTACTGAACTGTGCAACATTTTTCCTTTACAAAAGAAGATACATTTCATGCACAAAAATACTAGGCCCTACTTAAACTGCAGGCCACCCACCACAATAAATTTTAAAAATCGAATAAAAGTACTAATAAATCCAGGTGCATGCCTCCAGTCAAACAAACCACACCCATATACACCAGTTTTTCAACTTACTTGTGATATCTCAAAAACAATGTCCTTAAATCCAATGGTATATATGCAGCAGACAAGGAGAGTGATCCTTCCAGCTACAAATTCCAATGAGAAGTGACCAGGAGAGCACTGGGAGGAGCCTTCTGGACAGGAACAGGAAGTTGGAATCTCTGAAGCACTTTCTTCTGGTTTGAAAAAAAAGAGATTTTAAAAAAATGGCTTCGCACACAAAAAACACATCCAATGGCCAGTTTGAGAAGAAAATCCACTCCAAATGCCTATCAGCTGCATTCTCAAGCAGAAAAGCTGTGATCGGCTCTAAGAATGCTAGATTGGTGCCGTCGCGGCCTAAAGCTGTGCGAGTGAGCGTGAAGTCATGCGGGAGCTCTCTATGGTGTAAGAAGTCTCGCATATGCTCGCAAGCGGCCTGAGAGTCTTGGCGCTTGCGGTTGAGCGCCAAAAGAAAACTTGAGTGCAAGAACGGAAAAAAAACTCTGCTTCACACCCAAATGGCGGAATTCAGGAATTCTGCATTCCTCCAGGGAGCGCGAAGTGCCAAAATCACGCAAACTGAGCGGAGCGGAGTTTACCGCTCTGGGTTAGTTTTAAATTCTATAATATGTTAACAAAATGTATTGATAAACTTATAGAAATGTATTATATTGCATTTAACTTATGGTCATTTTGTAGTACAATTTATATTAAAAAAAACTGAAATTCACAAAAAAAAAAAGGTTACAGAGATGTTATAGCTAGGAAATAGAATTTAAAAAAAGCTTAGAAAGTCGCAAAAGTGCTATAGTTAGGCTCGGATTTTACACATAAAAAAACATAGAAATTTTGTAGTTATAGTTATAGTTACCTTAGCGAACTATAACTCATGCCCCCGCAATGCACAACCCTCACATATTATATCACTCATGACATGGTTAGTGACATCACTGATGACATCACTCATGACATCTCAAATTGCATCACTGTCATCACGGTCCCCAGTAGGTAGTTATAGTTAAGACCTAGTTTACATGGGAATTTTTATTTTGTTTTGCTAATAACTTTGGTGCCGTTTAACAAATCTTCATGTCAATACTAGTTTGCCACTCATTGCAGATGATGTCCAGAAAGTTTTGGGGTGATTCGTCAAGTGGGGGCCGATAAAAAGGGGGTCGCAAAACACGTATTCCCCTTGCGATTTCCCATACAGATTTTAGACACGACTACAGCCCGAAACGCTGTACAGAATTTCACCAAATTTGGCAGAAAGGAAGATCTGCAAAGTGTGCTTTTTGTAATTAAGTGTAAATCTGTTGAGTATTTTGGAGTTATTAAAGGAAAATTATTCATACATATCTAGAGACAACCTTGCTGGATCCGCAGAACTATGCACCAACAGCAATGCCATGATTGGCCGACTGCAACCCGAGGGAACAGTTGCAGCCACCATTTTTGAGTCAGGGCATGGTTCCCAAAGGGGGGAAATAAAATCTTAAAAGAACATAAGGGGTCACAATAGAGGTATCTTATGAGACTGATGGATGGGGTCTTTGAGGGAACCCTCATGGGCAAGAAATTGCCCCAAACCATTTTTTGGGTGCACGAGAATCCATGGATCCACCACAGCACTCAGCTCTGCACCCTGTGTGACACCAATTAAAAATATATGTATCCACTCACAGACCCACTTACACATGCACACAACTACTCAAGCACCCATTCACACATCTATACAGCCACTCACATACCCACTCAGAGACCCAGCACACCACTCACCCATCTATTCATGCAGCCATACAGCCACTCACCCACCCACTTAGCAATCCAGAGAACCACTCACAGACCCACACAGGTACTCACACACCCACATAAACACCTACAAAACCCATGCAACTACTCACATACCCACTCACATACCTGTACAGCCACTCACATACCCTTGTAGAGACTCACAAGACCACTCACACACCCACTCACAGACCCACACAGCCAACCACACATGCACTCACTCACACACACTCACACACCACACAAACATGTATACTTCCACTTGTATACCATACAGTCACCCACACACCTACTCACACACCCACAGAAATACTCACATACCCACTCATATACCCATTCAGCCACTCATGCCCCCTCTCATAGACCCACACAGCTAGTCACACATGAACTCATACACCCACTCACATACTCACGCCCACATGCACACAAACACTAACACACCCATACATCCACTCAAAAACCCACTCAGAGACCCAGAAAACCCTTCATACACCCATACAGCCACTCAAACACCCACTCAGAGACCCAGAAAACCCTTCACACACCCATACAGCCACTCACACTCATTCACAGACCAACACAGCCACTCATTGGGGCACTCACACACACTCACTTACACACCCACACAACCACTCACACACCCAGGTTACAGGAATGTTGTAGTTTGGATATCACATTTTAAAAGCTGTAAAAATGAACTGAAAAAACAAAGTTTACAGGGACATTATAGTGAGGAAATTGCATTAAAAAACCCACAGAAATTCACTGACAAAACAGAGGTTACCAGGACATTATAGTTTGGAAATAAAAAATGTTAAAACTTAGAAATTCACTAAAAAACTGAAGGTTACAAGGACGTTATAATTAGGTTCAGATTTTACACATGCAAAACCATAGAAATTCAGTAGTTATAGTTATCTCAAGTAACTATAACTAGTGCCCTAAGGTAACTATAACTCGCACCCTCGCCATGCACTGCTAACTGACACACATATTACATTACTGATCACATCTTCTATAACATCATTGATATTATCAATGCAACATTTGCAGTGAAATTATTGATGAGAAAACTGTGCATGGCGGGAGTGCGGATTGTAGTTTCTTTAGGCCACAAGTTATGGTTACTTGAGATAACTATATTTAAAAGAAGGGTTTAGGCCTGTGATCATGTGGATGTCGGTAGAGAGGGGCACTGTGGGATTGTTTGCGGTAGGGCTGCAAAAGTAGATTGGGTTACCACTGGGAGGTTTTCCCCATTGGTTAGAGGGGGGCCTGGAGTCATCCCACCCCACCAATAGGCTAGTAACAGACATAAATATGGCACCCTTGGGCACCCTCTTCAGAACAGTACTGGACCGATGGAAGACAGAAGAAGGACCATAATTGCTCTTGAGACCTGTTAGGAGACTTAAAAGTATGGAGCTGCTTCCACTTGTACCTAGGACAAAGTAGTGGCTCCAAAGGTCAGTTGTTATGTTATGTTATAAGGTTTTATTGAGCGCACATATCACCCGGAGGGGTCTCAAAGCGCTGTAGTGGATTCATGTGAAGGTAAAGGTTCACGACATAAGGAGAAGAGAAAACGTTCAGAAGAGCCCGGTTTTAACACCTTGCCTGCGGCAGGAATTCCAGCCCGGTGCTGGACATTCCAATCGCGGGCGTGGTCGTGAAGTTCATTCCAGAAGAGAGGAGCTAAATGGGAAAAGAATATACCGCCATTTCTGGTAGTACGGACCCTGAGATGGGTGAATAGATGTTTTGTTCCTGACCTAAGATTCCGATTTGGTGTGTACCATTTAAGTTTCTTGGCCAGGTAAGTTGGCCCATTTCCATGTGTGGTCATATGTACCAGGCAGGTGATTTTGAAACAAACACGTTTCCTAACAGGGAGCCAGTGTAGAGCTTTTAAACTGGGGGCAAACGGAGATGGCGATGAAAGATTCAGTACCAGTCTAGCAACGGTGTAATGCAACACATCGAGTCTGGTGTAAAGCTCTTCATTGATAGAGGCCATCAATGCATTTCCATAATCCAGATGACTGATTATTAGACCCTGAATGAGTGGTTTCCTTGATTCCACTGGAATCCATTGGAAGATTTTATGAAGGGTTCGCATTATGCCATAGCAGGTGCACAGGACATGATTTACTTGGTCTTTTATGGACAGTTTGTTGTCTATTTTTACTCCAAGGTTGCATACCATGGGCTTAGGAGATGGACAGGGGCCAAGGCTCGCAGGCCACCAGTCATTAGACCAGAGTTCATGTGACTGACCTCATGTTCAGCTACAGGTACACAACAAGCTGCTAGAAGCCCATTTTCTAAACATCGCCGCTGATGATTTCCAACTGGACCTGCCTTGTACCCCATTGTTGGCTTTTTCTAGAGTAAGTCTTGATCTTCAAATACTGTTCCTAAGGTCCTGGGACCCCTGGCTGAGTCAAAGTGTATTCCTCCTCACATCCTGAAAAACCTGGAACTTAGAAACGTTTTGGCCACAAAGACCTTTGATGACCAGCGCAAACTTGCCAAGTCAACCTGACGAAGATGCATTGCAGCCGAGCTAAAATTAACATTGCTCCTGCTCTGAGCTTTTTCACAGCAGCAAATCTATTTCAGCGGAAAGTTACAGAAAGAGTATCATTCCATGTCAAACCCTGTTCGGCTACAGCTTTCAGCCTTCCCCCGTTGGAGGATTCCAAGCTCGAAAAATGTGATTAAGTCTGAAGGTAGAAATTTTCACCCGGCAGAGTTGCCAAAAGTACACAGCTGGCAAGGGACCTTCTTTGGGCACAAATTTGGAATTTTTACTTCTTGGTGTTTTCCTGCTAAAAGTCAACAGCTTCAATGTTACTTTGTCCAACTGGCCTTCTAGAACCCATCTCAGCCACAGATTTCTGGCTTCTGCCCCGGTGAGGATTTTTTACTTCCACTTCAGAGACTGAGGGGCATATTCACAAGGACTTATCGCCGAGTTATCGCCACCTTAACGCTTAACGCATCAAAAGTGGAGATAGATTTAATGCCCCATTCACAAGCAGGTGCAAACTGCAGACAGCGCAAGTATTCCCGCGATAACTGCCGCAAAATTTACCTCCTTGGGTGACACCACCAACTAACCCTAATGAGATGCAGAGTAGGCGTTCCCGTGCAAAAACACACGAAAACACCACTACACCACTTTCACAACGAACTGCCAGATCTGCGATGCCAACCAAAACCACGAGATAAGCCGCGGTAGCAGCAGCTATTTAACACCTGCCTCTTGCTGGTGTTAAGCAGGACGAATACCTGCAGTAGGCAACGGAGCCCCGCACACAGCCACAGCCGAAGAACAACCGACGCCATGGAGCTACTCATCATGCAGCTTGGGGCCCCAACAGGGCCACAACACCCACCGCCACCACCCCCAGGACCGCCACCACCCCCAGGACAGGGACGGGCACCCCCCTCAGACCACCACAGAGGCAGCACAGAGTAAGACAGCAGACCTACCGAAAACGCACTAGTCTCACAGACCTAACGCCCGAGGAAGTCATTGCCCACTACAGGCTCAAAAGGACAACCATCCTCCGCATCATGACCCACATCGGACCCAGGCTGACGGTCCCAACACAGCGGACAACCAACATCCCTCCGCAGACAAAGCTGCTGGCTGTGCTGCACCTGTTGGCCTCTGGTACCTTCCAACCAACAACGGCCAGAGTCGGAGGAGTCTCATAGCCAGCCCTATCAAAGTTCCTCACACCTGTCCTGGATGCCATCATCAGCTTCATACCCCAGTATCTTCACTTCCGCCACACTGCGCAGGAACAGCTGGAGACCAAGCAAGGCTTCTATGCCATTGCTAGCTTCTCACACGTGTTGGGGGCCATTGACTGCACACATGTCCCACTTGTGCCCCCTGCGGACACTGCACACATCTACCGCAACAGAAAGCGCACGCATTCCATCAATGTGCAGGCAATAGTGGACCACCGGGGAATGTTCACCAATGTCGTCGCAAACTACCCAGGCAGTGTGCACGATTCCTACATCTTCCGACAGTCCATCATCAACCAACGCTTCCAGGATGGCATCTATGGAACTGGACTGCTCATTGGTAAGTACCAAATCAACACACCACACACCTCAAAAGCCACCATCACACAACGCACAACTGTGGGAATGCACACGTGACCAAACCACATACAACATGTCAGTCAACATGCCCACCTACCAGACACGACAACACAGCTCCATTGGGATACTGGGCTTCCCATGTACACAAGCCAGCTATATCAGGGCACCACAGCCACACAACAGCTGAACGTCTGGAGAGGCGGAAAGCAGGCATGTGCGAAGGACACAAGTGACCCATGAATGGGAATGTACACAACGACAAGTGTGGCGTGAATGTGCTGGACAGACCTGGGTATGCAAACCACAGATATGTCCATGCAGACATTAACTGCTGGTGTCTGGGGAGTAGTGAACAGTGGACGCAACCATGTCACCCCAGGCTGTGGGTTAGATCGCGGAAATGTCGCTCGCTGCGTCCACCCCTGTGTGCGTGAGCGTAGTGGGTTGGCCCAGCTTACGCCAGGCCTGCGCAGGGGTGTGGATGAAAACACTGTTGCGCTGAGCGTGGTGCACTCCCGGAATGGCCAACATCACTGCCAGGGCGGCGCCTCTCAGCCCGCCACGAGGCCGACGCTGTGAGCAGCGGGGCCTGCGAGCCTGTGCGCCTGCTGCACCCCAGGCCGCTGATACCCAGACCCGGCTTGCCTGCCCCAGTGCTCCAAGGCCGCACTGCTCACCTGCCGACACCGTCGTGTGTCAAAGAGGGCCCACCAAGTGCCGGTGCTAGCTCCAAGACCCATGTCCGCGAGCTTGGCAGCCTCCTCAGACCATCGCTGTCCTCCGTGACACAGGCTCCCAGGAGTCCACATTCGTTGACATACCCCACTGCTGCAGCCGGCCTACACTGCAATCCAGTAGGTCCCACATCTAGAACTGAGTCTTCATTAATCAATGGCAGGGTTCATGCCAGTGGATGCAGGGAGAGGAGTGAGAGACAGATGCGCTCCAGTCCGGTGGAAACACGGATCACCGTTACGGAGGAGGTCAACCACTCGCAAGGACTGACCTGGTGTCACTTACCCTGTGCGCCGTGAGTCACCGTGAGCCTCCGGCAGAACATTGTTGGTGTCTGAGCCTGTGGCCTGGGGGTTGTCATCAGCAACTGGCAGGTACGAACTTGGTGTTTGGCATGAGTTTGTGGCATTTATATCCGCCATTTTGCCTGACACAGCTGGTATGTGCCCTCTGCACCATGAGTGGGGGGTACACGTCCCACTCTCCTCCGAGACACTCCGCGAAAACCACCTTTGATACATACAAGACCCTGCTCTGCCCTCATGACCCTACCCCAGTGTCCCGCAAGTCAGCGTCCCGTGGCGGTAGGCCCGTGTCGGCCGCTGTGCATCCGGGGCCACTAACTCTGTGCAACTCAAGTCATGCTCCCTTGCTGTTCGTACATTGCATTCCTGAGTACCTGATGACTGTTGAAGTTGTTGCCAGCACCAGCTACTCCCTGAGGGCTGGCTTACACACACCCCACACACAGCCAGCACAGGCATCACTGGACTAGTGGGCCTGCCAACACATCATGCCGAACCACGTATTGACTCTTATCTCTCTGCACTGTCACAGGTGATCAAGGATATGCACTCTGCCCTTGGATGATGACACCCCTCCGAGACCCGAACACACCCGCCCAGAGGCAGTACAATGCGGCCCACATACGTACCAGGGGCATCGTGGAACGCACATTTGGCGTCTTGAAGTCACATTTCAGGTGCCTGGACATCACAGGTGGAAGGCTCCTGTACAGCCCAGACATCATGTGCAAGATGATCGTTGCATGTTGTGTGTTGCACAACATCTGTGTACGCACCAATGCCCCATGGATACCGGTTCCAGATGTACCGGACGATGATGAGGACGATGGGGCAGGTGGCCCACATGCCACTGCAGCTGCGGCAGGAATAACCCGTAGGAACACCCTCATTGCCAATTTCTTCTCATGAGCACGTCACATTGTGGCCGTCCTTGGCAATCATGGGACAGTACTAAATGTCCACAAGCACGGCATGTGTGAATAATTAAAATTTGCAGGTTTCAGGTTGTACTTGTACATTGTCATATCACAGTTTCCTGCTGTGCCAGATGTGATTGGCCATGTTGTGCACATATGCGGCACCAGTTGTGTCCTGTGTTCTGTTGTGGAGGTGTTGCTGTTTGTACCACGATGTTGTCAATGTCGAGGTGCACTTATTCTTATGTGCGTATGCTGCACAGTGGGTGAGGCGCTCCTGCGGCTCTGATTTGGCTGCCACTTATCCCTTTCATGCGGTGTGCCTTTCAGTTCTGTGCTTCCACAGTGCTGGGATGTTGCAGACTTGGGTAACTTGTGCTCTTTGTCGAGTTGTGACTCTTGGGCATGGCTTGTCCGCAGATGTGTCGTTGACATCAGGGGTTGTTTGTGCACGTGGTTGTGTCCGAGTGTGACCTGCTCCTTTCCGGTTGTGGTCCGCACTCAGCCACCTCAGTGTCGTGCCGTGTACATTGTCATGATTATTGGACTGCAGCCATGCTACTCATCATGTGGTGTCTCTTGCATTGTCAGTGTGGCTGATGTATATGCATGTTTGCTGTGTTTCGCACGTGTGCATGTGTTGGTTGTGTGATTGTTGATGTGTTGGGTGGGTGCCCCTTTGGGCATATAGTGTACGTGGGACTACTTGGTGTTTGTGTGTGTGCTGAAGTGTTCCTATGGGATCAGGGACATGATCCTGAGTCATTGTAGGTGTGCAGTGTGCTCTGCTTAATTGTGCATGTGTGCTATTGTGCCCATTTCCCCCTTTCCCCCCACTCCCTGGTCGGTACTACCCTGTTGATGTGGTGTCGGGTCATGTTCGGCAGTGTCCGGATCCCCAACTCCTGTCAACGTCTCCCGACTGATGGCTGTGGCCACCATCTTCTCCATGTCATTCAGCTCCTGGTGTTCTGCTGGCCCCCCTCCTCCGTAGTGCGTTGCTGCTTTCGTGTTGGCAGCGTGTTTCTGCTTGGTTTTGCCATTCACATCAATCCTGCACCTCTTGCCCTCTTCCATTGTCTTCCTCGGCACTGCGATGGCATTCACATGGTCCGAGATGGTGTGCCATCTTTGCCTCTTTGTTGCCAATGACACGTTGGGGGTGACGTACAGTTGGTGGTGGTGTTCTATCTCATCCGTGACGATGATCGTGTTTTCCTGCAGACTGTACCCCGTCTTCCTCTTCTCATTGCCCTTCCACGTGCCCTGGATTCCTGGGTGTTCCTCCGTGGGGATTGTGGGGTTCATGTTGTCCTCTGCAGTTGGTCAGGGTGCATCCGTGGTACTCCGCAGTTCATTTCCTTTTTGGTAGCATTTTCCGTATGCTGTTCTTGTGCTTTTTCCCGCATTACGCGTGGGTATAGCTGGCCTCTTGCCGGTTATCACTGTTTTCTTGTCGCGTTTGGGCCCATCGCGTCTTTTCACACGTTGGGGTTTGTGTTTTTATCGCCGTCGCAGTGGTTGTATCGCGGACATTGGCCGCGGTTTCGGGAGGCTATCGCATGGTACCGCTGTGTTGTGAATTCCAAGTTGGCACGGGGTTATTTTCCCACGATAGACTGTGATGTGTGAAGTTGCATTAACATTTTTTGGAGATGTTTAGCGCACGTTCTTGTGAATATCCCCCTAAGTCAGAAGGTAAAACTTCTGACAGAGATGTACCTGGTTTCTGTATCCGACCCATGCTTCATGACAGTTAGCATTAAATTTCATGTAGTTCCTGGTCAATATCAACTAGATGATTGCAACTGGTGCTGGAGACATATGGGTGCTATATTAATTTAAAACTTTAAAAATTCATATCTCCAGTTCCCCTGTTTGGATTTTTGTTGTTTTAGTATCATTGTATTTAATAACATATTATCGATTTTTACAAATTGGAGTGGGTTTTTTATTGAATTGTGTTTTAAACTTTTAAACTGTTTTGGTACTTCTAAATGCTTTACACATTTTCCTAAGTTAAGCCTAACAGTTTTCTTTACTGGACCTAACAAGACTAGTGACATTGTTACTTGTGATGGCCTACAGTGCACCTCAACTAATAATCTACTTTCTATAAAATGTGAAATTACACCTCACATTGATTGCAACATACCAGCTATGGTCTATTTAAAATATGTAGCTTCACAATGATTCCAGAGCTATCTAACATTCATAGATAAATAAAACTTCTAAGCATTTCTGATAGGCAATATTGAGTTATTGATATGTGTTCAGAGATATATTCAGAATATGGCCCAAACTTTGGGATCTCTAGACCCTCTGACAGCACATACTTAGTCAACATATCAACATGAAACAGTGAACCCATAGGACTGCAGCTCACAAACCACCTGCAAATTGCATGAGGGTGGTGTGTTCTCAGTAGCAATCAGTCCTGTAAGACTCACAGAGGTAGTTGTAGTTATTAGGTTCCAAACCTCCTTTCATCATGAATAGACACACTCAAGAATGCAAACTAATAATATACTTCTTTAACTTTTGTTTAAATGAAAATTCCATTCTACTGCATATAATGTGTGTAAGAACTTGGGGTATGAGTTGAGAGGAGTGGAAGCCACACTCAAATCATAAACACAATAATTGTCAGGGTAAACCACAAAAGTCACTAAATTAACTTGTCCTCTACCCTCTCGTAGACTGGCACAAAGTCTTAACTTAGAGGCTATGTGTAAAGTATTTATGCAGCACTCAAACAGTACTAAAAAGAATACAAGAAAAACCCCAAACAAGTTTAAAAAAATAGAGTGAAATGTAATAAATAAAATTACAGTAAAATTGCCCAAATCCTATCAATGGAACTGGAGATATGAGTTTTTAAAGTGTTATGTGAAAATAGCACAAAGAAGCACAAAGCGCCACTTGCGATTTTCTGGTCTCACTAAATAGAGGAAAAGTCACAAGTTCAGACCGACAGTGATGGAAGTTAGGTCAGATACAAGGGCCAAGTAAGTCCAGCTGAAGAGTTACCTTCTCAAGTCCGTGCAAAGGGTACTGTTCATGTTGCCACAGGAGCGAGGAGGAGGCTGTTGGCGCGCGGAGCAGGTCGGGTGTCGCGGATGGTCATTGCTGTAGTGAGAAGAGCTGGGCATCGCTGGAGCTTCACGCTGGTTGATCATTGTGGATGGTCGTTGGTGTGAAGTGCACTTCTCACTGTGCCAGTCATCATGGACTGTCACTGTCAGCACGAAGAGCAGGCAGGTCCACTGGAGCTTTGCATTGGTGGTCATCATGGGCAGTTGATTGTTGGCGCAAAGAGGTCATTTCACAGTTGCAAGGAACCCAAAACTTCTGTATCTTCAACTGTTCTTCAGGTGGAGTTCTCAAGGTTGCCAGTCAAGGATCCAGGACATGACGAGGCACCTCTTCAGGAGCAGGACTCACTCCAGCAGAGGCCAGCAGCAGGGCTCATGCAGGTCCAGTTGGTGATGGTCAGCTGGGCAATTGGAGGGAGGCCTGTGAAAACGTGCTCCATCCATGTAGCTTGTAGAATAGAGTGACCCTTGGAACCCCTCTATGTAGCCTGTTTTCAGTCAGAAGGGCAGTGCATCTTCCTCAGACAGCAGGGCAGTCCCTTTTATGAGTATTTCCACAGGTCCACAGGTTCAGGAGTGTTCTGATGAGAGGTTCTGAAGGTCCCATTTTTATTACTGGTGCCAAATTTTATGTGGAGGTATTCCCTGACGTACCTCCAAAATTGGTCCTGTTCAGTACTTTCGCCTCCCCTGATCTTGGCTCCAAACTGGCTAGGCAAGGGAAGACCTGGAGTCAGATTTGTTTGTGTGTGCTGCAGGCAGGGTCCTTTGTAATCTAATCATGGCAAGGTGCACCTCCTTCCCAGCCATCTTGTCAGGATTAGGCCTTGGCTGAAATATGATTCTGCTCACAGAGTTTGCAGAATTAGGGAACTCCACACTATGCATGCAACGTGAAGTTCCAGCTAAATTCCACCTTCTGGCGAGTGACAGAATTATAATTCTATTGGTGCCTGCAAGAATTGTTTTAGTGCATTCTGGAGAGAGCAATGAGTTAGCCAGCAGCAAGCAAGTGCACTTGAGTTTTGTTGGCCGCTAGCACTGCTTCTGATGACCACGGAGCCTGCCAGTGCCATTTTTGTGATGCTGGCGAACACGAGCAGTTTCTTCTCAAGCAGATTCTCTGCTCGTTCTATGCCAATGGGCCGTTCAGGTTGTTTTTTAGTACGAAAAGCACTTTTTAAATTTTCTTGTTTGTTCAACAAGAAGGAAGTGCCCAAGAGACTCCAACTAACTCTTCCTGTCCAGCAGTCTCTACCCAGTGCCTTGTCCATATCCTGGTCACTTTTCAATTGGATTTCAAGGGGGAAGGATCCGTCTGCAACTCCTGCCTCATATATACAATTCGATTTTGAGGGCTTTTTTTTGTGATCTCACAAGTAAGTTAAAAAACCTTTGTAGAAAGGTTTGTTTGATAGATGGCATGAATTTTTAAATTTGATTGCAGTTGTGGTAGGTGGCCTTGAGTTTCAGTAGGGGCTTAGATATTTCTTTTGCATTTTACATTTTTTCTTTTGTAAGGGAAAAAATGCTTCACAGTTCAGTACACTTTCTCCATGTTTATTAAATTTGCAATATTCATTTATTTTACTATGTTGCCTAGTCTGCCCCATGGCCATTCAGACAGTACTAGTCACTGTTTTTGTAGTATATGTTGTTTTAAAATATAATTTAGGCCAGGGGTGGCTATAAACTAAATAAAAAATGTGGGTTTTCTTTTTTTTTGTTTTCCACAGTTTTCTTCTGCAAAAGGGAATTTTGGTGGGTAATATTTGACGCCTTGGATGGATGTGTGTTGTTTGGAAAATGTTATAGCTCACTTAATTTTCTTGTTTGGCATTGCTGATTTAATGGTAGTGTTTTCTTCATTGTTACCATGACTGCTTTGTCTGTCCAATGTATGTGTGTGGGTTGCCATAGGCCACGATTTTATTTAGTTTTTTTTATTCAGAGTTTTATAAAGCTTGACCTCTTGAGATATCAGAGCGCTTCACAGTAAAAACATATTTCTATAGTACATTTCGCTAGTAGGCATTTTACACATTGGAAAACGTAAAAACAACTTCTCATAGCAGCATAGACATTTGCAAATTCTAGAAATATGAGTCTAAAGGATCCATATTGTACACTAGTACATTTGAACAAAGGTTTGTGAGAATCTATACTTAATCTATACTTAACAGGTATAAAAGGACTAATCCTGGGCGGTGAACTCCGCTTTGCTCTACTCGCGGATTTTCCAGAGTTTTCCGCACACCACGTTACACGGATAGAGTTTTTTCCTCTCTCGCGGTCAACAACTTCAAGTTGGCGAGTGCGAGACAGGAAAGTCCACCTCCCGGTGAGATTTTTCCTCGTTTGCGATTGTCAACATCAAGTTGGCGAGCGCAAACGTGGAAAATCAACCTCCCGGCGAGGTCTCTCAACATGGGCGGTCGCGTTGAGAGAGCGTCCGTTCGCGTTGAAAAAGCTGTGCTCGAGTAAACAATCTACTCGAGCGGCAGAAAGGAAGCAGCGCCCGCTTGCGCTGTGCATGATGCCATTCGCAATGATTGCACAGTACCGACAAACACCCGGCAATGAACATCACCACAAACGGCATTTATCAAATGCACTTCGCCGCTTGCGGAGTTCTGCTTTGCGCGGCGGTTGTTTTTTTGCACTTCACAGAGTTCTGCGTAGCGGAACTCCGCGAACTCCGCCCAGGCTTAAAAGGGGCCATTGCAAGAGATGCTCGTGAGTAGGTAAGGGAATGTCTCTAGGTGAATATTTATGAGATTGTTCAGTAATGGTTAAGGTAGGAATTTGCTCATTAGAAAGATCCTGGCTTCTTTCTTGAAACTTGAAGAGTTCGGTATCCTTCTGATGCTTGGAGGCAGCGAATTCCAGGTTCTCAGTGCAGCTCCAGAGACAGCTCTGTCATAAGTTTTTTTCTTATGGAAGATCAGTGGCTTCAGCACTAGATCTCTGGCGCTCCTGGAATGTCTGCTTCCACTGGAAATCTCCAATTTCTGAGCTAGATACTTCGGTGTTTTGAAGTATATCGCTTTATGTGTGGTACAGGCCATTTTGAGTTGAATTCTCGCTTTGTATGGTAGCCAATTCAGCTCCTTCAGGTGAGGAGGGATGTGATTTGAGCCTGTTATAAGTCTAGCTGCTGCGTTGAGACAGGCTTTTAGTGGAGCTGTTGTGATCTTGGGTAGACCTGATAGTGTTGTACATCCATATTCAATCCTCGAGATGACTAATACCTGGACTGCCTTTTTGAGGTCTGCTGTTTCAATGAATGGTTTCAGCTTCCTAATATAGCTCAAGTAGAATCGTAAGTAAGTTTATTATTTGCAGAGTTACTTAAAACCATTGCAATACGTACAAAAAATAAAAGCAATTATATAAAAGATTGATTTGCAATGATAAAATGTCATCATAATTAAACTATAAAACACTTCCATTACTAGCAAGTTAAAAATACCAATTTAAACGTACCAAGAGCAGTCACTATGAGTGCCCCAGCCAATACAGCGATTATTACTCCCACTGACCAATTGAAATGGATTGTCCAACAGCCCCTTTGCCCCAAAAAAGCTTTAGTGACAATTTGGCATTTTTGCCCTGGCTGCTTCAAGAAACTTAACTAATCTGGAGTTCAGTTGTGGTGATGCTGGATCGAAGCATGCCAGAACTGCTTGCCTCCTTGTCCAAATTCCCCTTTGGTTAAAGGGGATTTTTAGCAGTTGCCTCCTTTCCTGAAGCATCTCAGTGCAAGAACATAAGGTATGGATAATGTCACCCTGGCCATTTTTGCACACACTGCATACTGTAAAAGTCTGCACCCTTTTCCATGGTGGAAGATGCTGCGTGCATGGTATCACTCCAAGTCGTAGCTTTAAGAATTTAAATTTTTGTGCTTTTGGATAGCCCAGAATAAAGTATTTTTGGGGGGCTAAGATCTTATAAGAATTCAGAGTCATCCAGGCATGCGATCTAGCTGAAAAAGCTGCTTTATCCTCCACCAGTGACTGTTTTTTCAGCGATTTCCAGACTAATTTCATCAGAGTTGAATGATGGCACTGTGTATTCCATAAGGGTGACAGGCCTGTGTTTGCCAGTGCCTCCTGAAGATACATTCTTGCGGGCAAAATCTCCCTCTGTTGGAGATCTTGCCACAAAAGATGGTTTAGTGATTTAGGGGTTGATGTTCTGATTTTATTCCAGCAGTTAATATATGCTCCATATCTGGCCCAAGATTGCTTTAACAAGCTAAACTCCAATCTAAGTTGTGCCGGGGAGGTGTAATTTGGGAGGCTGAACATGGTTCTATATGCTTTTACTAGTGTTTTATCCAAAAGTTTGGCATCTCTCCCTCGCAGAGCTTCACTACCATAGGTGATTGTAGGTAGAATCTTAGCCTGTGCTACCATTAAAAGAGGGCTCGGCGTTGGTCCAATAGTTTGGCTGCTAAACTTTTCATGGTTAAGGCAAGGATCATCCCTTTCCTTTTAATCTCTTCTTGTTGGCGGGTAAATGATCCTTGTTTATCTAAGTAGACACCCAGATACTTATAAGTCTCCGCTGATTCAATGTGTGTGCCGCCCAGGTGCCAGAGGTGCCTTTTTTTCCGTTTGTTGTTAATTGTCATGGTCCTGGTTTTGTTTAAGTTAATTGAAAGGCTATTTTCTACTGCATAGTCCTGCAATCCATTAAGGAGATGTTGCAAGCCGACTACCGTATGGCTGAGCAGGACTACGTCGTCCGCGTATAGTAGGTTGGACAGAGTAGTGCCCCCCAGTCTGGGCGCATGGGAGTTACAGATGTTAAGTGTCTGTGGTAAGTCTGCCATAAATAAATTAAATAAGATAGGAGCCAACACGCAGCCCTGTTTCAGTCCTTTCGTTGTTTTTACTTTTCTTGAGACATGAAACCCTGATCCTAATTTCACCTGTACCCAGGTGTCGGTGTGTAAAAGCATTAACATTGTTAAAAGAGCATTTGGGATGCCCCATCTGGCTAACTTTGTCCACAGCTTAGACCTCTCCACATTGTCAAATGTGGCGCTAAAGTCAATAAAACAGACGTGCAGCTGTGTTTTCTTAGTTTTTGTTGTGTCCATAATCAGCGAGATTGCCAAGATATTAGATATCGTGCCAGAATTTTTACGGAAGCCTGTCTGGTTTAGTGGGATTATTTCATTGTCTTCTGCCCAAGTTGTGAGCTCATCTAGCAGTGTACCCGCAAAATATTTGGCCTCGTTATCGATCAGTGCCACTAACCGATAATTGGCTGGCAAAGCCTTACTGCCACTTTTGTGGATCGGAATAATCGTAGAACCTTTCCAGGAATCTGGAATGATGCCCAGTAATCTTACTTCCAGAAATAATGGATGGAGTATTTTTGCCCATTCTTCCGCCCTATGTTTAAACACTGCGGGCGGGATTCCATTCGGCCCCGGCGCTCCTTCCTTTCTTCCCTTCCTAATCTGTTTCCTAATTGTTAGATGCTCAGTGACGAGTGGCCCTTCCTCCTGAAGGTGGATAAAAGCAGGAGATTTGGATATATCTCTTGCCATTGGTCGGGAAGCAGCACAGCAGTCAGGGGGGTTATTAATGCCTCTTTCCTTTCTTCCAGTAGTAATATGGTATGCATCCAAATCTGCTCTTCTCTGCTCTGGTTTTGACAGACTGTTGGTTTGACTATTGAAATGGGAATTTAGATAGCTTGCCCAGGTTTCCTCCAAAATGTGGGATGAAATTCCCCCATGTTGCGGGTGGATGATTGTATTTACTATTTTCCAGAAGCGATCACTGGCATTATGATTTATATTATACAAAAGTTTTGCCCAGAAGTCCTGTTCATAGTTATTGTTAATATTCCATTTCAGCTTCTTTAATTTAGTTCTTTGTTGCCGCAGTGACGAAAGGAGCAATGTATTCCCTGGATCGTGTCGCACAGATCTTATAGAGCCATTTATTATTCTCTTAAGGGTTTTTATTTGCACTCTTTCGACCTTAGTTATCTTTTTCTCTTGTACAAGGACCGGAAAGCTCCTCATTTTTATTTCCATAGCCTGTAGTTTGCTAAGGTTAATGGTGAAATGTTCCCAAGTTTGTATAAAATCTTTTTCAAATGGTTGTGAGAGTAAAAGGTTGATTGCTGTCTCTGTTAAGGACTCTATGATCTCTGCTGTATACTTAATCCTCTTATAATTTGTTGTGTAGCTTGAGCCTAAATATGGGGCAGGCTGAATGCCAGACGGTGCGGTTGCTGCTAAAGTAATCTCTTGTGGACGGTGATCACTGCCCCCCTTGTCGCCCATTCTGAAGCCTGTTACGTATGAGAACAGCGAAAGACTAGCAAACGTATAATCCAGAAGCTAGCTTGTTAGTGCAGTGTAATAGCTTGCCACTGGAGGAGTGTCGTCAGCTGATCTTCCATTAAGGGCCCTGAGATTAAGATGTTCTAATTCTTCCAAAAGGAATCTATTTTCCCTATTAGGCCTCCCATACGTGAAGATCCCTTGTGTTGGTATATTATAGTTTGTCGATAGGAAGCAGACTTCATTTTCTTTTGATGATCCCATTAAATATTGATTCAAGTCCCCTGATAGTATAAGGTTTGGAATTTCGGCGCTGCCTAAATAAGTAGTTATTTTGATCAATTAACTTCGCCGAGTCGCTTGCTATCTGTTTTGGATGAATATATACATTAAAAAGAGTTACTTCATTTTGTACCCCTGCCAGGGAAAGAGTGAGTTTGACTGCTAGAGCTATGTCTGTTTCCGGGCCAGCTTCCACAGCTGTTGATATGGAGGTTGTTGAGATGTAGGTTGCTAGCCCCCCTGAGGAATGACCTGTTTTCCTGCCTCTAACGGCTGGAGCGATCAAAGCAGAGAAACCCGTGTATGGTATAGTGGTTCCATAAGCCATGTTTCCTGTAGCATAATAATATCAAACTTGTTAAGATATTGCAGGAATTCTGGGTCAGATATTTTTGAAGCTAGGCCATTAACGTTCCATGAGCAGAGATGGATCACGGGTTCTTTTTGTCTGTTATTGCCAGGATTTAAGTGGCTATGATGTCATTGAGTTGCTGAGACAAGGTTTATAGTTCTAATAATTGGCTCAGCATACCGAAAACTGCGTCCGCATGACGTTTCATCCCTAGGAGATCCGTATTGTGCGCCTTGATTAAAGGACCTTCGTGGCGCAGACTAACCCAGTGCCCCTCTTAAAACAGAGATTGGGGGCCTTGAGCATTGCTTGGAGCCTGGCCTTGGGCTAGTGATTGAAAGCGGCGCTGGGTAAGCCGGAGAATGATAAGGGGTGACTTGAATGCCCCAGACATTAAAGATGAGGTGCTGATTTAATACTCTCTGGGCAATTGCGGCTGTTGTCCACTATGCCCTTGTTACTTCTGGCATTGCTGGGTTTTCTGGTGTAAGAAACTCTATTGCGAGTAGGTCAGGTGTGTTCAAATCTGCTAGGATGGGGATAGCCCGTAGTAATTTCAAAACGTTGCCCCTATTCAACATGTCATGACGCCCTTTTGAAGTGTACTCTAGTTTGAACAATGTGTAGCTCAAGGCGGATGGCGAGTCATTTAGGGGATAAGAATGAATTTCGAGTGGCCCCATCCATTTGGCAGCAGAGTTTTGTTGTGTTGGTTGGAGAGGCTCATTCGGGTCAGATAGCGCATCTACTCTGCAAAAATTAGAATCTGTTTCCATGTTTGTTGTTAAAGTTGAAGTTCCGGATTGTCTCTGTTGTTGCCAAGGGTGAGAAGCCTGAGGAGATTGGTCCGGGGCTATCCGCGCTTGCTTCCCTTCCATTGGAATTGCCGCAATCTGGGTTGTACAATTCATTCGCGTCGATGTCTGGTCATTGCCCGCAAGAAGGACAGTGATAACTTGCCTGGTTACATGCGGGCTGGGCTCCCGTTTGCTTTCATTTGCTAGGACCGTAGTTTTTTGAAAATCATCAGGCCCTGCAGACCAATTTGAGTTAGGTATTGAGGTTTGAAGCGGAAGTACGAGAGCTGGGCTAGTGGCGACTTTGTCACTTCCTGACCCAGGAGCCAATTTGACTTGCTTCAAGATCCTGTCCCCAGTGCCTTCCTGAGGTCCCTCCAATGTTATAGGAGCAGGAGGATGCTACTAAGTCTTGGTGATTGTTAGTTTGAGCCAGATCATTATCTTGCTTGTCACCCTCTTTTAATGCACAATTGATTTAGGGCACTGTTTGCTGAAAATTGAATAGGTAGCTCCTTGATTGAGGAGGAGTAATTTTTGATTGCAGCCTTTTCTTTTCAGCTGACGGCGTTGTTTAGCGTTTATTTTTGTCGCAGCTGGTGTGGCTGAAGCTGTCTTTGAGGGATCGCTGCTACTGCCGGAGACACCCACTCTTTGCTGTGCGTCAGATTTAGTGCCTTTGTAGTTCTGCTTTGTCAGGATGGCGGGATCTTCCCGTGAGTTGCTGTCAGCTAGCGGGTCTGCGACGGAGCCGTCAGCGGTAGAACTAGCGCTGGCGGCGCAGGTTGGTTTATTCTTCAGCTCCTTGAGCATGGTGGAGAGCATGGTCGGAAGAGTTAACAGCTTGTCCACGATCTGGCTACACCCACAATGAAGGTATGTCTCAGTTTGTGCCCTTCTTATTAGGCCATTGAGATCCCCCAGTTTTTCATCAATCCCTGCTGTAAACACTGCCAGAGTGTTTAATAAAGAGAGCTGAATATCCATCTTGTCCGATTGATATTGTAGCGCCTCCACCGACAGTTGCATAGTTTTTAGAAGAGAGGCCCAAGCGCTCCCATCATGCGCTTTGGGTCACCCGGCCCCTTTGGCCCCTCTTTCTCTCTCCCGCGAGAGCTGATTATCGGCTAAAGGCGGGTACGACTGCTTCAACTTCTCTGTGAAAGCTCCCGTATGGCGGTGTAGGGAATATGCTGCCAACATATCCTCCCATTCTTGAGTTCCTAGGTAGGATAAGGCAGCCCTTCCTTCATCCTGTTTGGAAACATTTAAATTAGCTGTCGGGAGCGTCGTAGCTGATCTGGCTTGACTAATGAGGCTAAGATCGCGCTTAGCTGTATTAACAGTATCACCACTAGGTGAATTTAAATCCTGGGGTCCGATGGCGATTCCTTCAGCTGTCTGTGAGGAGTGGTACTTAATCCGCTTGTCTTCTAGGCTAGATGAATCTTGCCAAGACTGGTTACTCCAGTCAGTCTGGTGTTCCTTTTCCGTGGCCAATGAGTGGCCTACTTCTGTTAAAGTCGTCAATGCTTGCGCAGTCTGAAGCGCTCCTGTTGTTATGAATAGAGATGTTGCCGTTAATGAGTCGGCTGGGCTAATTGGAGCCTGATCTTCCAATTGCTGAAGTTTATGGGGTCCTAGGGAGCCTGTTATTGAATCCGTTTGTGTAACAAAGTGAGTCAGGGTTCCTCCAGGGCAAAGCGAGTCTCCCATAATCAACTTATGCTGCGCCGTGGAGCTAGCTGAGAGGGATGAAGCCCTAAATTATTCTGAATGTTACTCTGTAATGTATTGTTGTATGACACTACTTTGGTGTGGTCCACTGTAGATGATGTAGATGATGTAGGCATCTCAGTGGATTGGGCCGAAGCTTGAGGATGGACTTGTACTATGATTTGCTGTATTCGCTGAGTTGGCTGAGGTGGCTGCCCTGTTGATGGTAACAATACTGGTAATTGATCTGGTAAAAGAGGAGACTGAAGACCTTTCAGTGTGGCATTGTTGAATAAAGAGCGGCACCAATGTCTTTTATGAAACTAAACTTTGTATACATTTTGGGTTGAGTTAGAGGGGCATTGAATTTTGGAGAGACTCCCTTCCCTCTTAACGACCCGCCGACAATTGGATCTACTTCTGTCGAGATTAGAGAGATCTCGTCGCTAGACTGGTCTTCAGGGGGGCCAACCTTGCCCTTTCTTCTTCGCCCTGTGGTCCTAGGGCGGACGATCTCCCGTACTCGGCCCGACCTCATACCGTACAACGTCTACCCCCTAGCAGTGCTCTGCTACGGTGATGATGCAGTAATGCTGGATTAAAGAGCTCGAGCCGGCAGAGCTGGTAGCGCTGTAGGAGCCTGTAAGTGGACCTGTGATTGAGTCCAGTCCGCGTCGCCTCCTCCAGCTCCAGTACTCTAGTTACCAGTTAACAAAACTCGGAGGGAGAGCAGGGAATGAGACAGGGAATGAAGCAGAGAATGAAACAAACAGAGACCAGTAGGGTCGGTGGGGGTCAGTCAGTGGGAGCAGTGGGAAACAACGATGACGACAGCGGCCGGACAAGCCATGGCGCGGCGTGGCGTGGTATTCAGGAGCAGGAGCAGGAACAGGGCACTCAAGCATACCGCAAGCCGCAAATTGGGCTGGCTCCGCGGGCTCGCACTCAGCGGCCGCACCTGATTGCGGCCGCGCTCACTGCTCGCGCTCACTGCGTCCGATCACTGCTCTGAACGCCCAGCTTGCCCAGACAATCCCAATCTGTCCAGGCGGCGCAGCGGTGTGGCGATGTAACGGCCTCGGGAATCGATGAGGACCGTCAGATGTATCAGGTACGTCCACGCCTCTGGTGTCCCGAATGACCAGCACCGAGCCCCGAACACTGAACACCAAACGCTGGCTGGGGATCCCGGCTGAGGGCTGAAGGTCACGGCAGCTCTCTGCTCTCAGCTCTCCACTCCCCACTCTCCGAGATGAACAGGAAACAGGAAACACTGCCACAGGTAACTCTCTTTCCTGCTCCTGCTGCAGCAGTTTGGTAAAGTGTGACTGGGAAGTGAGTGGGGCTCGACAGGCTGGCGCAGGTTGCACCCGGGACTAACTGAGCCGCCTCCGCACCTGCCTGGGGCGCACTCTCCACTTCCGACGTCTAATGGCGGCAGCACTCGCTCTGGTCATCAAACGCCCGGCAAGTGTTAGACGTTTCCTAGAGCCCGATGTGTAGAGGTGATCCTCGGGTGCTGCAGGAGCCGGGTGGTCGGAGAGTCCCAAACCGATATTATGCGGCCCCCCCACTCCCGCGTCAACTCTCTACTCTCCACACAGACCGCAGCAGCACAGCAGTACAGCGCCGGAACCGCTATGACGCGGCTCCCCCGCTAACGCTGACACAGTCTGACACAGTCTCGGTGAGGAGCGGGACTCCGCGAAGGCTGCTCGGGGGCCTTGGTGATGCGGCCTCCCCTCCCCGTTTCCTGCTCTCGCAATGCTCCACTCTGGCGGCTCCACTCTGACGGCAACAGCAGCACCTCCGGCGTCCAACCTCTCTGGCTCCCGGTAGGTGTTCTTCCTCTCTGTCCAAAAATCTGTGATTAAGCAGAGTACAATCGGGCTTTTCTAGCCAACGAGTTGATGTGGGATTGCGTGTTATCTAGCATAATTCCTAGTGATTTTGTTGAGTCCACTATGCTTGGGGTGCAGTTTAGTGCGGTGATGGTCTTGGTCCTTTCCTCTATAACAGGTGAGCTTTTGGTGGGGGATATTAGAAGTAATTCTGTTTTTTGCGTGTTTAGTTTAAGTTCATTGCTTGTTAACCATTGCACCATCGCCATTAATGCCTCTTTCATTGTTTTGATCTCTTCCAATGACAAAATCTTAATCAAATCTGTGTGTCATTGGCGTACATGTGGAAAGAGATGTTGGCGACGTGGAGTATTTCTGTTAGAGGTTCCACATATAGGTTGAGTAGTGATGGGGAGAGGGTTGAGCCTTGTGGAACTCCAATCAGATTGGGGGACGGTGCTGACAGTTTTTGATTCACCAGAAATCTTTGGGTTTTGTTCCTCAAGAAGGACTTAAACTATTCTAGAACGGTCCCCGGAAAATCCCATCCTATTTTCCAGACATTCTACCAATTTATCATGGTTAACTGTATCGAATGCTGATGATAAGTCAAGGAGGATTAAAAGACTGTTTTTTTCCTGGTCCAGTGCGAGTAAGGCACCGTCCACTATGTGGAGTGTTGCCGTTTCAGTACTATGATCTTGTCTAAACCCCGATTGGCAATCGACTAGTAGTTGAAATTTAGAGATGTGTTGGCTCAGTTGTTGATGCACACAATTTTCTACAACTTTACCTAATAGGGGGATGTTGGATACCGGTCGAAAAGTGTTTTGGTCTGCAGGATTCTCTGTTGGTTTTTTATGATGGGTATGATCTGAACTGTCTTTAGGCAGTGTGGTAAGGACCCTGGAGACATGGAAGTATTGATTATTGATGTCCAACTGGGAATGATAATCTGGTCGATAGTCAACATAAATTTTGCACAAAGTGGATCGTTGTAGTGGTTGTTTGGTTTTATGGCCAATAAAGTTTTGGAGATATCGTTGTAGTCGTATAACTTGAAAGTTGACCATTGAGCTTTGTTTCTGAGTACTGCCTGATAGAGTAGTGTTGATTAGACAAATTGTGGAGCCTCCTGGGTAGAGGAGGTAACATCTGATGTCCTGACCTTACTTTCCATGGAATTGGCTTTTGCTGTAAAGAAGGATGAGAATTCGTCACAGCTAATTTGCAATTTTGTTGTTTCTAGCGTGGTTTTGGCCATTTTGTTCGATTGTTGTTTTCCCAATTCAAAGAGTTTCCGTGTTCTGTTTTTAGCGTTCTCCAATTCCGTCCTGAAGAATTCTTTTTTTGATTTGAGAACATTTTTGTTGTGGGCATTTCTGATCTTTCTTAGGAGTTTTAGCTGGGGGAATGACAGGAATTGTCTCCATTTCTAGTATCAGCTTATGCCTTTCTTCCTTTAGTGCTCCACTGAACCAAGGATTTTTATCTTTGTCTGGGATTCATTTCTCTGACATCTTAGAATTATAGTGATCCATAACTTTGATTTGTCTTTTTTCTCCATGCCATGTGCTTGGGGACCATTTTGTGTAGTCAGTGTCCATAGGCCTGCATGTGTTCTTTATTGTCCATGACTCCTTGCTTGCTTGTTTATTATCCATGCCTCCTTGCTTGTTGTTTGAGTATGTGTAGCCACCCAGTGTGCGTTTGCCATAGGCCTGCATGTGTTGAGAATCAAACAAACAATGATGGCTAGGGGACCCGCTTATCGCACAATCACATGTTGCTGTAAGTGTCCGAGAAATTAACACATTTGCAGTTGCCAACTCAAGAAATGGTTCACCACCAGTTGGAACCACAAATAAATCAGCAAATGACACAAGAATCTGAGAGGCAACAAGAATATTGAGAGTCTTCCGTGAAGAGCTGTGCTATTAGGGTTCTTTGCACACGTAAGTAGTAGAAAGCTGAAATCAGCATTAGTTAAGTTTGAACCATGTCAGGTTCCAGTGGCCGTATAACGAGGGATTCAATTGGGCAGCGTTTGAACCCTAATAGCCCAGCTCTTCATGGAAGACTCTCAGCTTCTACAATTATAAAAAAAACTCCTGTGTGTGGAACATTTCTTAACCATACAGCTTCATGGTCTCTAAAAAGATAACACACTGGGAACAGCCATGAGACCGAGGAGTTTGTCTTCTTGGATGCCCTGAAGAAGCCCAGATATGGGCAAAACGCGTTGGCTGTATTCACAGTTCTTCACGGAACATGAAATAAAGGATACAATTCACAAACACAAACCTCTCATTTCATCTGCTTTTGTTTGGCAATTTTGCCGTTATTTTGCTTTACATTATTCTTGTTGCCTCTTAGATTCTTGTGTCATCGGCCTGCATGTGTTCTTTGATGTGTCCATGCTTCTTTCCTTGTTGTTGTTACTTGACCATGTGGCAAGTGGCCATTTTGTGTATACAGACAGTGTGCTCTTGCCAAAGGCCTGCATGTGTTCTTTGTTGCCCATGACTCCTTTCTTGTTGTTGTTTGACCATGTAGCCGGTGGTCATTTTGTGTAGCCACCCAGTGTGCTTTTTCCATAGGCCTGCATGTTTTGCTTTGTCGGGTTCATGCCTCCTTGCTTGTTGTTGTTGGTTGACCATGTGGCCAGTGGCCATTTGGTGCAGCCAGCCAGTGTGATTTTGCCATAAACCTGCCTGTGTCCTTTGTTGTCCATGCCTCCTTGCTTGAATGAATGAATGAATATGATCTTGTATAGCGCTAACTTAGCCCAAGGGCGTCAAGGCGCTGATAACGGGGCGAGACAACGGATGGTAGACCTGGTAGCAATGCTCAGGGGAGGCTCTGTTTGAAAAGCCAGGTCTTCACTGCTTTTCGGAATAGAGAGTGTGACACCTGACTAGAGAGCTCTTCCGGCAGCGAATTCCACAATTTGGCGGCAGCAGTGGAAAACGCTCTACCTCCCCATCTGGCCTTCTTGAATCTCGGAATTATAAGCAGTTTTTTTTCCGAGGATCGAAGCTGTCTGGTGGGGACATAGCGATGAAGGAGAGCTTTGATACCCTCGGGCCAGCATCGTAGTAGGCGTTATGGGTTAAACATAATGTTTTGAACAGAATCCTTCGGTCCAAGGGAAGCCAGTGTAGTGATCTAATTGTTGTGGAGACTGAGTGGTATTTAGGCAGATTGGTCACCAGCCTTGCAGCCGCGTTCTGCACCAACTGCAGACGTTTAATCAGTCCTTTGTTAATGCCCAAGTAAAGGGCATTGCATAGTCCAATCTGGACGTTACCAAGGCGATGACCGCCTGCTTGCGTGATTCAAAGGAGAGGTAGGGAGTGATTTTTCTGAGGATTCTGATAATCCCAAAACAGGTGGAGACTGTTCTACTAACCTGTCGATTTAGTGACAGAGAGTTATCCACTATGGCCCCTAGGTTTTTACCGTGGGAGACTGGGCAGGGACAAGCACCGAGTGAAGCTGGCCACCATTCTTTGGACCAGATATCTGAGTGGTTGCCAAAGATAAGGACCTCCATCTTTTCCCCATTTAATTTCAGGAAGTTTTCCGTCATCCAAGTGGAGACTGCCTGCATACAATTTCTGAAATTAAGAGCAGAGTCCCTGACATCATGGGTGATAGACACCATTATTTGGGTGTTGTCCGCGTAGGACAACACCTCTAAGCCAAAAGATCTCACCACCTCAGCCAAAGGGGCAACATAAATATTAAAAAGTGTAGGGCTCAGGGACGAGCCCTGGGGTACACCACAAGATATAGATTTAGCGGCTGAATAGAAAGGACCCAATTTGACAGTCTGTGCATGCTCACTGAGGAAGGAGGCCAGGAGATCCAGAGCCGAACCCCCGATCCCAATCTCCATGAGGCGGGCAGCCAACCTTTGAGGAGACAGGGTGTCGAAAGCCGCGGTTAGATCAAGTAAAACCAGTAGAGTGGTGTGTCCTGCATCAACCTGGGTCCGAATATTATTGAAGACAGCAGTAAGGGCTGTTTCCGTACTATGTTGGCTTTCTGAACCCATGTTGTGAGCCATCTAATAGATGGTGATCCTGAACGTAAGCACTCAATTGCAGATTTAGGTGTTTTTCCAGGATCTTGGCTGGAACAGGCAAGAGGGAGATGGGCCTATAGTTCTTAGGTTCTGTAGGATCCAGTGAAGGCTTCTTCATGAGTGGTTTAACAACTGCCGTCTTCCATAGAGTCGGGTACTGTCCCTCTGAGATGGCTATATTCAGGAAGGCGGTAAGATGGGGGATAAATGCCTCCCTGCCAGCTTTTAAAACCTTGAGGGGACAGGGATCTAAGGGTGATCCAGATTTGACTCCTTCTAGGAGTCGATCGGTCACATCTGGTGACAAAAGAGGGAAGGCGAGCAGTTTAGGGGCCTCCTCTGAGTAAGTTTTTTCCCCTGGAGACTGGATCGACCAACTAGAAAGGCTCAAACTCGTATTGAAGCTTCCAGCTGGGAATAGATATCTGATATTTTGGTCTTGAAAAATCAGATAGTGTGTTGCAAAATCGTTGGGAAAAATCAGTGGAGTCTGTGACCTGGGGAGATGAGAGGAAATTGATAGCCTTAAAGAGTTCCCTGGAGGAATTCATTCCGTCTGTTAAGTTGAGGTAGTAAAGCCTCTTTTCCTCTATAATAGCAGCCTTGTATTCTTTCAGACAGTTCTTGTGTAGAGTTCTGCCTGAAGGTTCTAATTTAGACCGCCATTGCCTCTCCTGTTTACGGCAATTTTGTCGCATCTTTCTTAATCTGTCTGTGAACCAGGGTGCAGACGGCTTTTTCTTGCTGAATAGTGTTTCCTCAAAGGTGCCAGTTCATCAATAACTTTTGATAGTTCGGGTGCCAATTCAGCTGTGGCCAGATTGGCATCATGGGACCTTGACAGATGGATTTTACTAAGGAGCAGAGACAGCGATTCCTTACTGATCCTGCTAAGGTTTCTTTTTTTCTCCATATTCCCAGTTCCAGCTAAGTCATTTACTGGAGTTGAAATGCTAAGATCAAAAGGGACCGCAAAGTGATCCGACCAGGAGAAGTGGTATGGGGGCTCTGACCACTACCCGATGGTCACTAGAAAATACACCATCCAGGGAATGGCCTGCTATGTGGGTGGGTCCCTTAACCAACTGAGAGAAACCACAGCTGCTCATGGTATCCAGAAATACCTGCGTGTCTTTACAATCAGACAACTCTAGGTGGAAGTTAAAATCACCCAAGATAGTAAAGTTGGATCTGTCTAAGTAGGGTTCTAGCAGGTTACTAAACTCATGACTAAAGGCTGCCCTGGGGCCCGGCTGCCGATAACACAGAACGCCAGAGAAACTTTCCGAGGGGAGGACATTAATAGAAAAGTACAGTGCCTCAAATGAATCTGTGGGTGTATTCAGCTGTTGAATACGGCAAACCATATTGTCTCTATGGAGAATACCCAAACCACCCCCCCTTCGTCCAGTCCTGTCCAGTCTAATAAATGTATATCCTGGTGGAATGGCATCGACAAGGTCTGGACCCGACGAGTCCGAGGCCCAGGTTTCAGTAACGAGCACCCAAATGGGTTTCCTCACTGAGACAAAGTCTCTGAAGGCTATCTTGTTTTTAATGAGCGATCTCGCATTGATGAGGAAGCCCTGTCCTAGCTGCTTATTCAGGGGGAGTCTGGCTGACTCATCGGGGCCAGTGTGTTAACGCCCTCCCGGTTTCACACACACATTACACGAGGTGCATAGAAGGTCCAAGTTGGTGTTATCCATGGATTGAGGGTCCATAGTGTGATGACATGGAGCCCTCTTTACCCGGATATCGAGGAGAGCTCCTCTTGTGTAGGAAATCTGAGCTCCTTGGTCTGAGGGTAAAAGGGCAGCATCTCTGGCGCTAGGCGCGGACTTGGCGCGGACGGGCGCAGACGGGCTTGCCTTAGGCGCACCTTAGGCGCGCCCACTGCGCGCGTCCGCTTCGCGATGAGCAAGCCATGCTGAATAAATAATCAGGGCAAGACCTTTGACCCCTGTCTCCACCCCTCCGCCCAACCGGAACTGAAGGAAACTATGCGCTGTTCGCCCTCCACAGCAAGCGGGAAAACCCGTGGTGGACCGGGGCTGTTGGCGGAAAACACAGGCTGAGAGGTAAGAGCCTTAGCGAATACAGCAGAATAATGTGCAAAATAAGCAATAGACAATTTAAAAATCGTTTTAAAAGGAGCAAGAGAAATCTTGAAATATTAAAAAACGTAAGTGTTAGGTTTTCAGAGCTGTGAGCAAAGCGATCAGTTTCTTAGCAAGGTGCTTGTTGTCAGCGCGCGTCCCTGTTGTCAGCGCGCTGGAGTTTGACCATGCTCCCGGTGTCCATTGTGTAGCCAGCCAGTGTGCTTTTGCCATAGGCCTACATGTGTTCTTTGTTGTCCATGCCTCCTTGCTTGTTTTTGTTTGACCATGTGGCCGGCGGCCATTTTGCGCAGCCAGCCCATGTGTAAATTCTTTTTCTCTAGTTTTCAAAGCCGTTTTCTAGAAAGATTGAAAGGAGAGGGCTATACCTTTATGCTTTTGTTCATTTTCTCTTACTTTTTCCCTGATATCAGTTAATATGCTTGAAGATCATTGTAGAATATATATATATATATATATATATATATATATATATATATATACGTATGTATATATATTTATTTATATATATATATAGATAGATAGATAGATAGATATTGAGATAGATAGATATATAGATAGATATCTCTCTCTCGCTCTCTCTATATATATATATATATATATATATATATATATATATATATATATATATATATATATATATATATGTGAATATATATTTATATGTGCACTGTTTAATATGCATTTTTATCCATTTTTCCCATGCATCTCCTTGCCTCCCAATGTGTTTTTCATAGGCCCCAGTAAACCAGCAATTCCTTTATTTTCATTTATTTATTTACTTCTTTTTTTTTACATTTTCCCTCTAACCCCTTCCTGCCATTCATTTTTTAAGGATTGTCAATACATATTTTCCCCTGCCTGCCATAGGCGCACAGCCACACTCCAGCCTTAATTCTTTAAGGAATATTCAATTTTCCCCTGGACCCCCTGGATGCCGTAGGCACACACCAGCATTCATTTTATTTTTTTTGTTCAGATATTTTTTTATTTTATACAAAACAACAACAAAAATTCCAAAAAACAAACATTACAAAGATAAACAGTATATTCAAATTGTGGGAGAGGGGAGAAAGGCAACAGCATCAATTTTATGTTATTTCTAGTGTCAATATACAAATGTGTCTATGGTAAAACATAACATAACAAGTGCCTACTAAATGTCTCTTGTCACGAAAAACATGGCAATAGTTATGTCACATGATTGTCATGCCTAGCCAATGCCGATTGAGCTTGTCTGCTCAGAGGGTACATAAGAAAAGGTCCAAAGGCTCATGAGGGGGGAGAGAAAGGATATGGGCGAGAAAGGGTACATTTCCCTAAGATAGAAGGTGATCTAAGAGGGTAGTTCATTGGGGCCTGTTCTCCTGTAAGTATTTGTCGAAGGCATCCCAAAGACGTCTGGAGCCAGCAGTGCTGTGAAGTTTAGTGTGTAGAATGTTTTTAGTGCCTCTGACAGAGCATAGTAAGTTCCACCATTTGCCAAAGGTGTTTGGAAAAGTTGCTTTACAATCTGAGAGAACTGTTTTGGCACCCAAAGAGAGGAAGAGGAGTGTGGCATCGAGTTCGAGGAGCGGGGGTTAGCATGTAGGCCCAAGACGGTTGTTACTAAATCAATCTCCATTATAACCCCTGTAATGTCATGTAGCAGTTCTTGGATCTTTGTCCATAGTGAGAGTGCCATTTTCATTTGAGAAACATATGCTAGAGGTCCTTTGGTCCCTCCCCATACCACCAAGATGTCTTTGAGTCCCTCAGACCCAGTTTATGAAGTCTGGCTGCGGCTCAGTATGTGTTGTGGATGGACCAGTATCTAGATTGTGCTAGGGCAGGGGGGATTTTAACATTGAAGGGAGATTTCCATATCTTTTGCCATATCGTTTCATTGAGGTTTGAGGAGCTTGCAGCCTGTGTATATTCTTAGAGCCTGTCCATTGGGTGTGCCAAGAAGTCTGTACAGATGTGAGGTGGTGTGGCCTCTCCTTTTAAGGGTGCCTAATAATTCAGAGAGGTCTGGGTCGTGAGGGGGTCTCAGTTTACTCAGTACACTTTTGAGACTGAAAATTTTGCAAAAGTCAATATTGGGTAGATCATATTTCATTTGCCAGGTAGAGAATGGGATTTGGTTGGTGTGCGAACCCAGATTATGGAGTTTATGCCTTGTTGAGGCCATGAATTGAAATTTGCCTAGGATAGTAAAGGTAAGTTTCAATTCTATTAAGGACGCAGAGGCGAGGATTATGCTTTTCTTCCTTCGCTTTATTCATTACATAAAACCACAGCAGCCAGAAAGCAATATAAATGATTTTTTCCCCAACAACTTAGAGAAAAACTATCATTTCATCAAGAAAAAACGAACAAAGTCTGCATTAGAAACTCCAAATCCCATAAGTCCATAGGAGAATGTTACATCGCAAGTCCTTCTACAGTGTCCATGCAGGGTAGATAACTCCTCCATTTTGTATGACCCTCCTCTTTCTTCGCTCGAGTCATGCCAAATTGTTACTGATCCTGTTTTGAACCGTCATTCCCTGAAACATAAAGAAACAACGTGAGATTACTTGATACTAAAACATCGTAGAGCAATCTCGAAAATCATTGCAAATGAGCGAACGGATACTGTAATTGACAAAAGGCAATATACCAATAAAAACTCTGAATACCTAGCTACTTACGTAGCTACGGGTGGGTTCGCACTAGACCGTGCACTGGGAGGGATAATCCTCGCCTCCATGTCCTTAATAGAATTGAAACTTACCGTTACTATGCTAGGCAAATTTCGATTCTATGTCAGGACCGGAGGCTCCGATTATGCTAGTTCAAAGCTTACTTACCACTAACTGAGCAATGTCCACAACCGGTTTGCCAATCTGCCACTTGGTTGGCATGACCCGGCAGATACTCCGCTGTCACAGATACGTGATGAGCCAGGCAATAGTCCCAAAACTCCTTCGCCATGTTCGCTAGGGCTCGGGAACGAGGGCCTCCCAGCTGGTTGACGTAGCGAACTGCCGAGACATTGTCCATTTTTAACAGGACACATGAACGCACGTTGTCTCTGGTCCAGTATCGGACTGCGAACGACCCCGCCAGGAGCTCTAAGCAATTGATGTGCAACTGCTGCTCGCCTAATGACCAGGCGCCTCCGGTGGAGAACTCCCCGCAACGGGTGCCCCACCCCGACCTGCTGGCGTTGTATTCTATAACTAGGTCCGGGACTGACCCGAAGATCGCCCGGCCGTTCCAGGCTTCCATGTGGGTGAGCCACCAAGACATTTTCTCTTTTACCTCTTCCGAGAGGGGAACCATCTGGTCGTATGACAGGCCTCTCCTGAGATGATGTGCCTTTAGGTGTTGCAGGGCTCGGTAGTGAAGGGGCCCCGGGAAGATTGCCTGGATGGACGAGGAGAGAAGGCCCACCACCCGGGCAATCTGCCGGCAAGAGGTATGAGTTTTTGAGATGGTCTGCCTCAACTCGTGCCGAATCTTGGCCATCTTCCGGGATGGCAGACTCAGGGAATATCGGAGTGAATCCACGACAAACCCGAGGAACACTACACTCTGAGCTGGGACGAGGACTGACTTGTCTCCGTTGATGACAAAGCCCAACCCCTGCAAAAGAGAGACCGCCTGTTGTAATTGCAGGATCAACTTCCTGGGACATTGCGCCATAAGTAAAATATCGTCCAGGTAAACAATCATCCGAATACCTTGGCTCCTTAGGAACTCCACCGCCGGGTGGAGCACCTTCGTGAAGCACCAAGGTGCCGATGAAAGTCCGAACGGAAGGGCGGTAAATTCGTAAACCTGACTTTTCCAGCAAAATTGGAGGAACCGCCGATGCGGAGGATGGATGGGAACTACTAGATAAGCATCCTTGAGGTCCAAACGGACCATCCAATCTCCCGGGAAAAGAACGTCCCAGAGGAGGTGAATCCCCTCCATTTTGAAATGCCGATAAACCAACCACCCGTTGAGTTCCTTGAGGTTGATTACCGGCCGTCGCCCCCCATCGGTTTTGTCCACCCAAAAAGTTTTGCTGAGGAAACCGTTGGGATGCAGAGCTGAGTGACAAATGGCCCCTTTTGCAGAGCAGCTCGGCCACCTCTTCGTCGACCAGCTGCGCATCCGCCACGGAAAAGGTGATGGGGCGTGGAAAGCCTTCTTGACGGGGAAGATCGTAAAATTCGATATGAAACCCCCGGACGGTTTGCAAAACCCAAGCGTCTGTTGTAATCTGTGTCCCAGCACTCTGGAAAGCCGCTAGCCGGCCCCCGATACAAACCTGCGTTGCAGGTATGACACTTACCGTTGGCTCCACTGCCGCCGGAGTTGTTTTTGAAGCCGCCCCGGCCTTGGAATCGCTGGCCTCTGGTAGGATAGAAATTGGTGTAATTCGCGGTGGTGTTATACTGCCCCCGCCCGGAGCCTTGTCCCTTACCAGGATGTTGCTGTCCACCACGGCCGGTCGCGCGGTCCCTACCGCAACCGGCCCCTTGGGAGAAACGTGGCTGGAAAACCCTCTTGATGTTGGACTGGGCCTTGTCCAACAAGGTGAATGTGGCCACAAATTTCCCCAGCTCCTTGACGAAGGGGTCGCCAAAGAGGCCCCCTTGTGCCACTGCCCCTGCCTCCGAGGAGGCCAAATCGCCTAGTTTAGGATCTAACTTGATGAGAAGAGAGCGCCGCCGTTCTGTTGATAGGGCGCAATTGGCGTTACCTAGAAATATTATCGCCCGCTGGGCCCAATTTGACAGAACGTCGGGGGATATGGTGGAACCCGTAGCTTTCGCCTCTTCCGCGATATCCAGAATTTGTGTTAGGGGCCCTATCGCATCCAGGAGCTTATCCTGACAAGAGTGCCAGGAACGGTCAATGCCCTTACGGGGGTCCTTCATGTACTTGGCCAGGAAGGTGGCCATCTTGGAATCAAGTTCCGGGGTAAAGGTTACCTTCCCCTCTAGTGTGGGACGCAGACACTCTGCCCTCAAACACCCCTGGCCTCCTTCTCTAGGGGCTTGCGGAGGCGGCCCGCCACAAACTTGGCCACCTTGTCCCCAGGCGTCCAGGCTGCGGACCACGGATGAATTATTTCCTCCGGATCCAGCATGCCCGTACTATCCTGCGACAATGTGGCGGAAGAACTGGTCGGGCGCCAAGACCGCGATGACCCTTCCTCGCCATCGGTATCTGCTGGTGAACCCCCGTCAGGAGACGGGAAGGCCGGCAGAGGAGAGGCAATAGGCTCTGGGGCCGGAAGAGGTGTCGGGGAGGGGACAACCGCTTTAGCCAAAAAAGCGCTCCTGAGGCGCTCAAAAGCATCCTTGTCCACCCCCTGCGCCTCTTCAGGGCCGCCCTTAGTGCAGCACTTCTTCGGGGACGGGGGACCCTCCCCAGGTGTTCGAGTGCTAGCAGGGACCGGGTTCCAGAATAGGCCTGGGCGGTTAACTTCGCTCTGTTCACGGAGTTTGCAGAGTTTTCTGCACTCCGCATTCCGCGGAGCTCGCGGAGTGCAGAAAACTCCGCTTCGCGATGTGCAGCAGAGTTTTTTCCCCGCTCGCGATCGAGAACTATAAGTTCGCGAGTGCGAACAGTAAGTTCGCGAGCGCGAGCTGCTGCTCGGGTAGAATTTCTACCCGAGCGGCAGGAATACCAGCACAAACTGCAGTTCGCACTGCACTCCGCCACTCGCGGAACTTTGCAGAGATTTTTTGTAACTTCGCGGAGTTCCGCGTAGCAAAACTCCGCGAACTACGCTCAGGCCTTGTCCAGAAGTGGGCTTGCGCCAGTTTGGCGCACTCCACGACAATGCGATTCAATAGGCGCTCCTCCATAGGACCTACAATGTCATTTACACATCTGTAAATGGAGTTGTCCACAGCGTCCAAGAAATTATCGTCATAAGGAAGGTACTGTTGTACTTCTTCCTCTTCATAATAATCACCCTGTTCCATGGTACCAGACAATGGTGTGGAAATACCCAACTAAATGTAAACTTCAAAGGGGACCAAAGAGGCGACCCACAGAAGGATCAGAGGTGGTAACCTCAAATTTTTTACTAGTCTGGTGATGCCAGAACAAATGTGGGCAGACCGGAGGACAGCAGTGCTTTGGGGTGGGATAAAAACCGCTATTGAGGGTGCATGGGCCTCAGGTGCGCGCAGGCCCTCAGCGAACTGACAGGGCCCGAAACCGCCACCCGGCGCGCACTTACCAAGTGTGAACTAATGCGAATTAGGTGATCGTGCACAAAACCTGCCCACAGGCGATTCACGCAGCAGAGCCGCAATACGGACCCCCAGCGGGGCATGTAAACAAGAATTAGGGGAAATATACAACCCGCAGGGCGTCTCAGTGTGGCGGCGGGGGAACAAGGCTCACAGCAATGCAGGTCGCGCAGCACGGCTCCTCATCTGAGGAGACCGCGCTGCGAGACGCACGAGCTCCCCCTAGCGGTGTCTAGAAACACTGCGGGAAAATGGAAGGCGGCCGCGTAAGGAGCGAAAACGCTCCCGCGGCCGCAAGTAATCTGTGAAAGAAACCCGACAAGCTCGATCAAGTCAACAACATCCCCCCCCCCCCCCGGCACAAGAAGTGATCAAATCCGCGCCCCGGGGTCACAATAAACATCAAGCAATTACTTGCAAGGTTATGTTATAATAAAGGCAAAACAACTTAACTGGCTGCGAAGCAGCGAAGGAAGAGGAGGGTCATACAAAATGGAGGAGCTATCTACCCTGCATGGACACTGTAGAAGGACTTGCGATGTAACATTCTCCTATGGACTTATGGGATTTGGAGTTTCTAATGCAGACTTTGTTAGTTTTTTCTTGATGAAATGATAGTTTTTCTCTATGTTGTTGGGGAAAAAATCATTTATATTGCTTTCTGGCTGCTGTGGTTTTATGTAATGAATAAAGCGAAGGAAGAAAAGCATAATCGGATCCTCCGGTCCTGACATAGAATCCCAGAATAAAGTCTTCCCCTCAAGTTTAATTGTGCGGTTGAACCATAGGGAGGCTAAGGATGAGGCGTGTAGTCAATGCTCAAGCCGTTTGTTGAAGAGCAAGAGTGACGAGACTGTGTCCACTATTTTTGGTTTGGAGTTTTCCAGAAGCAGTTTCAAGAGATTGTGTATTGTGAGGGTGGAACTAAGGGGTAGGGAAGTGGTTAGGCTGGATTCAGTGATGAGCCACGGGGGTTGGATTCCTCTGATTGCAGCCCTCATGCACCCCGGGATCTCAGGGATCTCAGGGATGATCTTTGGTAGCGGGGTAGTCTGGGAGTTTTATCCCCCGGAGGATTTGTTCCTCTTCAAGATTTTCATAAAAATTGTCTTTTTTTTTAAACTTTCCATATGAATTCTGAAAGGACTTTATCCACTGACTTAAAGAAGGAAGGGGAGAGGACCACTGGGAGCATGCTGGATGTGAAGGTAATCAGAGGGGCAATCATCATTATTCCCACTCGCCCCCACCATGTGATATTTGTCAGGAACCAGGAATTGAGAAGTTATTTTATTTTGGTCAGCACTTTTTTGTTCATTGAGTACAACAGATTGTTTAAGATCAGAGATATACCATATGCCTAGGTATTTGATGGCTGTTAGTTGCCACTTTAGACCAAGGTCGCTGATTACAGCTGATGTACAGTAGACGTTTATCGGGGGAATACCTCAGTTTTATCTTTATTCAGGGAATAGCCTGCTACTAGGGAATATTTTTCTATTTCTTTCATGATGATTGATATGGCTTATGGCACATCTTCGGTGAGTAAGAATACGCTGTCTACATAAGCAACTACCACTTGTTTGCATGAGGGGACTTTTATACCGGTAATCCCGATTTTTTCATCAAAAGCAGAGATTAATGGTTCAATGACCAGTAGGAAGAGAAGGGCTAAGAGTGGGCACCTTTGATGAATACCTTGTAAGTGAGTCAAGGGTTGCGATAGATGGACATAGACCCTGACCCTAGCTGTGGGCCCCAAGTAAAGGGCCATAATCATGCAAATAAATTCATCCCCCAGGTGGTATCTGTGAAATGTGGCATGTAGAAAAGGACAATAGACCTTTTCAAAGGCCTTTCCTGCATCTAGTGCTAGGGCCTCTGTTGGTGAATGTGATAGTTTGGCTCTTTTTAGGACATGGCAGAATGTTCTGATGATGTCTGCTGCAAGTATGCCTTTGAGGAAACCCGTTTGTGAGTTTGGTATCAAGTTTTGGATGACTGACTCCAGTCCGTGGGTAGCAATCTTTGCATAGACCTTGCAGTTGATGTTGCTAAGGGAGACTGGTCTGTAATTTTTGCATTTAAGTGATCTTTCCCTTCTTTTGGGATCACCACGATTGTAGCTTTAGTGGTGGAGCCAGTAATGGAGCCAGATGAGGCATACTGTTGGAAGACTGCATAAAAGTGGCCCGTCACTTTGTTGGCAACTATTTTATAAAACTTGGCTGAATAACTATCTGGGCCTGGGGCTTTCTCAGTTTTGAGAAAATGTATTGCTGAAATAATTTCTTCTTCGGCTATGGTTTGATTGCTAGCAAGGGAGTGCTGTTGTGATATTTTAGGGAGACTGCAAAAGTCAAAGTATTTGTTAATCTTGGATACAGAGGTGGGCACTTTAAACTTGAAGAGTTTTACATAATACAATTTAAAGGAGTCCAGTATACCTTTTGTCAATGTGGTAACCACCCTGTAGGAGAGTAGGATCTGCTTCACATGGGTACCCCCACTTTTTGCTGATGCTTCACTGTTTTTCGACATTAGTCTGGCTGGGGCCCTGCTAATCAGGACCCCAGCCTAGCTGCTTCCTCTCTAAAATGGTTTCCATGTGCCTTAGGCACATCCCTGATTGGGATCTGGAGTGCCCTTATAAGTCCCTAGTATATGGTATACTATGTACCAAGGGCATAGGTACCTCAGAGGCCTGCCAGGGGCTGCAGCATGTATTATGCCACCCCTGGAAGGCCATCCAAACTGACACCACAGGTCTGCTACTGCAGCCTGGGTAAGGTGGTGCATGCACTCCTTACTGTGATATAGGTTACCTATATCACGAAATACATACACACATATAAACCTATAAGTCACTCCTAAGGCAGGCCTTATCAATCCTAAAGGCAGAGTGCGTGGTTCCTATGTGAGAGGGTGCCCCTGCATGAGCAGGGCCCTCTGCAGCATTCGGAGACCATCTCTGATGCTGTTTGTAGTGCAGCCTGACCATAGACTCTTAAGCGCATTATATCCTCGCGGTAAAATGCTAACTTTGGAATGGCTGCACCTAAACATGTCGTGTTTGGTGTCAAACATCTTGGAATACTACCCCCACCAATCCTGGCGGCGGGGTAGCATTCCACCCTTCTAGAGGGAAAGACATGTTAACTCTGACTGAGTCCGGTAACTTCTTTCCAGAGCCCTGGCATCACAAAATGGATGCTGCTGCCACAGACACGAGTCTGGCCTCCTGCTGCGGGACGAAACTCCGGCAGGGGAGGCCTGGACAACAGGTTTCCTGTCCCAGGGAGGTGTGACCACCTCCCCAGACAGGATAATGTGTATTGGGGCTGGGCGGGAGCACTTCGGGTACTTTGAAGTCCTGCACTGGGGGCACATTTGGTGTCCCTGGCATACCCCAGTTCAAACCGGATCAGGGCTTGCAGCCCCTGCTTTGGCGCGAACTGGACAAAGGGAAAGGGTGTAGCCACCCCTCTGCCCTGACCCACCCATAGGTGGGGCCACAGAGTAGTCCAACCCTATCTTTAGAATAAAGGTAGGAACCCAGTCCTTAGGACTTTAGATTATCCCTGGATGAAACTCTGAAACTGAATCCTGGACCTTCGACGCTCTACTCACGATTAGAGGACTGAAGAATCTCCCTTGGGGTCAAGGAGTGACTCCCCTGCTTGGCAGGCACCAAAGAAGCATCTGTCCGGTTCGCATTTCTGAAGCTCCCGTTGGACGCCAAAGTCATCGTATCACCAGAGGTGGATTCTCAGACTTCCCCGAGGCTACCCTGAGTCCCCAGCAAAGCTGAGGCCCGTGGCTATCGTGGGTGACTTGAGACCGTGACCCCTGGACACCGAGCACATTTGCAAGTGCATCCTCTTCTGGGTCTCCCAAAAAGTCGTGCTTTGGGCTCCGAGTAGCCCTAGCCTCCAGCACCACCTGCACTGAAGATCACTGGCCCCCACTCCACGAGTGTCCTGTAAGCCAGATCCACGTGCGGCGTCACAAGGCTCCTTCGCGGTCGCTAGCCCATTGGCTAGTAGCCCTTAACAAAGGCCAATCCTTTTCTTACTTGGCATCCTGGTTTCTCCAGGCCTGCCCTCACTTACCCTTGCTGGGTGAGTTCCACAGACCTTGCTGGTCTGCACCATCGACGATCTACATCTTCACCGAGACTTGCTGTTGCCAAGGCTTGTTGGGTCCAATCCGGTCGCCGATACCTCAGCACTCGACAGACATTGTGTACCAGCCCGAATCCTGCTCCTGGTCGCCGACAACACCTCCCAGACGTCGTGGCTGAAGAGTCAAGACGACCGTCAACACACCTGAAGCACTCGACATCGGTGGGCATCTGTCCATCGCCTTCCTGGTCACTGGCTAGTGACCCAGACTCTCTCCCCTCTGCTTTCAGGTTCTTCAGAACTCCGATCCACTCTTGGATCCACCCGGACACTTTTCTCTTGGCCGCCAGCAGCACTTTGCTGCAGATCGCCATTCGAATCGACGACGAAACCCGACCCCGAAAGGCACCTATGCACCCTGCTTCCCTGGGTGAGGTAACACGAGTACTCCGGTGCTCCCGTGGGTAGAGACTCTTCAAAGTCCTAGATCTCAAAGGGTTTTGTCCTAGTCATCTTTTAAGTGTCCCTTTTCTCTATTTTCCCGATCCCGACTTTCTCCATAGAAGTCAATGGCGTATCGCGGTTGTGTATTTACACTGCACGCGTCTCCCGTAGGTCCCCTGTGTCACTACCTTGGGTGGTTCCTTGTGGTCCAAGCACTTCTAGAGGCTCTAGGCCTAGTGTCTAGTTCAGTCGTGGTTCGCATACCACTTTATTGGTATATGGTTTGGTACGCCCCTAGGGCCCAAACGTGTATTTGTGCTATTACTGTGAATTAATAACTTATAACTTATGTATTTCGAACTCTAGCCTCATAAAGAGACTAGAGGGGTGTGTTTAGCAATAAATACATATATTTTGAATATATACCTGGTGTGGTGCTCTTTCATTTGGTCACTCAAGAGATTATAGACTGGTAAAACAAGCTGCTTTACATTCCTTCAAGACTTAGCCTGAAGGCTGCTCTCCATAGCTACCACTAGGATAGCTTTCAATAAGGTTGTCTTTAACCTATCTCCAATAAGGGGTTGTTTGGACTGGTGCAAGGTGCCCACTATAATTAGTGGACAGCATATACCAGGCCAACTTCTCACATTGGTGTGCAGCGTGTGGGATTCCAGCTTGCTATTGTTTTACCAGATAATCTCAATTGAATTGATCAACTGAAAACCACTAAAGGTACCTAAGGTACATATAATTTAAGCTTAGAATACAGTAAGTTCTACTGAACTTAGAGTTGTGTGTTAAGGGATAGCACAACCCTTTCTACAACTCAAGAGAGTTTAGTAGGCCACACTAGAGTAGGTAGTGCATACACCACACCACACTAGTAATGTCTTTAAGGGCAGGATCCAAAGAATCCTTGCAGGAAGCCATAGAGCTTCCACCCTCCAAGTATGATACACTCCCATTCTTGGAATTGAGAGCTTTATGTAACTTGAGAAAAATAAGGACAGGCCAAAGCCTCACCACCCAACACCTCAAGGAGTTGTTGGTGGCTTATGACCTTAGTAAGCCTGTAGGGACTGAAGGGGTAGGAGCTGAGGGTGGGGCAGAAGAAGAGGACGAGGCCAGGGGTACCAATACCCCCACCCCCCCCACAGAAACTGGCCAGGAGGGTGACAATGACCCTGACCTGGAAAACCCAATCCCTCCTGTGGATGATGATGAGGATGATCAAGATGATGCCCTCTTTGTCCCCCCAGGAAGAATTAAGAGTGTGCCCAGGAAGTCTAGATCTCCTTCTCAGGAGTCTAACCACTCTGGCACCTCTATAGGGAGCTCTGTCTCCTCTCACAGGAGGGAATCCTTTCATGAGAGGAGAACCAGACTGGTCCAGTATGAGGAAACTCAGCTGGAAATCAGAAAAAAGCAATTGGCTTTAGATAGGGAATCCCTAGATCTCTTTAGAGAGAGAAGAAAGTTGGGACTAGAGTCCCATGGTGGCAGCCATGTCCCTAGAGACAGGGAAAGGTCCTATGACCATAGGAACCTGAGCAAGATTGTCCCTCCCTACCAGAGTGGGGATGATATCCACAAATGGATAACTGCATTAGAGAGGGCCTGTAAAGTACAGAAGGTCCCTCAGGAGCAGTGGGCAGCAATCTTGTGGCTCTCCTTTGCTGACAAAGGTAGAGATAAGCTCCTCACTGTTAGAGAGGAGGATGCTGATAATTACAAGGTCTTGAAGAGTGCTCTTATTGATGGGGTTGGCCTAACCACTGAACAGTACAGGTTGAAGTTCAGAGACACCCAAAAGCACAGACTCAAGACTGGGTAGACTATGTGGATTGTTCTGCCAAGGCTCTGGAAGGCTGGTTGATGGGCAGTAAGGTGTGTGACTTCTCAGGATTGTACAATCTGATAATGAGGGAGCAGATTCTTAATAACTGTCAAAATCGGCTGTTGCATCAATACCTGGTAGACTCTGATCTGACCTCTCCCCAAGAATTGGGAAAGAAGGCAGACAAATGGGTCAGAACCAGGGTGAAGCAGAAGGTACAGAACCAAGGTGGGGAAACCAAGAAGAAAGATGCTAAGAACTCTGACAAGGGTGGGGAGAAGGGTAAAGATCAAAAGTCTTCATCAGGCCCCCAAAAATCTTCTTCTGGTGGGGATTCACAGTCTACCAAAGGGAAAGGCCAAAGAAAACCATGGTGCAAGGTCTGTAAGCAAAAGACCCACTGGACCAGTGATTGCACCAAGTCCAAAGACTCCAGTCCAGCACCCACCAATGCCCCTAAGGCACCTGTTCCCCCTAGTACAGTTGGTGGAAGTGCTCCAGCAAAGGGTTTAGTAGGGTTCACCCTGGGAACTGAGTTGGGCTCTGACTTAGTCAGGGAACTGACTCAGGCTGTGTTAGTCTGTGATGGAGGCATGGATGTGACCTCCACTGTAAGTCCCAGTAATCTGGGCAAGTACAGACAACAGCCTTTAATCAATGGACGTGAGGCTTTGGCATTTAGGGACACAGGGGCAAGTGTCACAATGGTGACACAAGACCTTGTGCTTCCTGGGCAAGTTATGCTTGGTGAGATGTACCAAGTGACCAATGCTAGCAATGTCAGAACAGACCATACTCTGGCAGTTGTTAACTTCTCCTGGGGAGGGGTAACTGGCCTTAAGAAGGTTGTGGTAAGTGCAAACCTACCAGTCGAATGCTTGCTTGGCAATGACTTAGAGACTTCTGCTTGGGCAGAAGTGGAGCTCAGGACCCATGCAGAAATGCTGGGGATCCCTGCAGATGTGTTTGCTGTGACCAGGTCACAAGCCAAAATGTCTAGCACTGAACAGGCCTTGGATTCTGGAAGAATGGACCAAGTGCCTTCCAAGAGGAGGAGTAGTAGGGTTAAGGCAGTGCCTTCCCCTTGGCTCAGGAGGAAGATCAGTCCCTTGAGGGGGATGATCTCAGCCCTGAAGAAGGAACTGTCCCAGAGGAACTTGAACCTGACCAGGTTGAGTTCTTGGGGACAGGGGGACCTTCTAAGGCAGATCTGAGCCAGGAGCAGCAGAGCTGCCCCTCCCTTGAACCCCTCAGACAGCAAGCTGCTGCTGAGGCTGCTGGGAAAGCTAGTGGTCCCCATACAGTGTATTGGGATGATGGACTCCTGTACTCAGAGAGTAGAGACCCCAAGCCTGGTGCTACCAGGAGGTTGGTAATACCTTTGAAGTTCAGGGGCTTCCTATTGACCCTAGCCCATGATATTCCCTTAGCAGGTCACCTGGGCCAGAACAAGACTTGGGACAGAATTGTCCCTCACTTTCACTGGCCCCACATGTCTGAAGACAGTAAGGAGTTTTGTCGCTCCTGTGTACCCTGCCAAGCCAGTGGCAAGGCAGGTGGCACTACAAAGGCCCCCTGATACCACTACCTGTGGTGGGGGTGCCCTTTGAAAGGGTAGGGATTGACAATGTTGGTCCCATGGATCCCCAAACAGCCTCTGGGCACAGGTTTATCCTGGTGGTAGTGGATCATGCCACCAGGTACCCAGAAGCTATTCCCCTCAGGACCACTACAGCACCTGTGGTGGCAAGGGCCCTCCTGGGAATTTTCTCAAGAGTGGGCTTTCCTAAGGAGGTAGTATCAGACAGGGATGCAAACTTCATGTCTGGGTACTTAAAAGCAATGTGGAAGGACTGTGGAGTGACTTATAAGTTCACCACACCCTATCACCCACAATGCAATGGTTTAGTTGAGAGATTCAACAAAACCTTGAAGGGCATGATTAAAGGGCTCCCAGAAAAGCTTAGGCGTAGATGGGACATACTCTTGCCCTGCCTTTTATTCGCATATAGGGAGGTGCCTCAGAAGGGGTTGGTTACAGCCCTTTTGAACTTCTGTTTGGCCACCCTGTGAGGGGTCCACTGTGCTTGGTGAAGGAAGGATGGGAGTTACCTCTCAAGCCCCCAAAGCAAGATATAGTGGACTATGTACTTGGTCTCCGCTCCAGGATGGCTGAGTACATGAAAAAGGCAACCAAAAACCTTGAGGCTAGCCAGGAACTTCAAAAGGCCTGGCATGACCAAAAGGCTGTTCTGACTGTTTACCAGCCAGGACAGAAGGTGTGGGTGTTGGAGCCAGTGGCCCCAGCAGCTCTCCAAGATAAATGGAGTGGACCCCACACTATTGTTGAGCAGAAGGGTGAGGTCACTTACTTAGTGGACCTAGGAACACCCAGGAGTCCCCACAGGGTTCTCCATGTCAACAGGTTAAAACCATATGTGGACAGGGCAGACATGGGCTTGCTCATGGCTACTGATGAAGGGCAGGAGGAAGAGAGTGACCCACTCCCTGACCTGCTCTCACAGAACCCTGACGATGGGTCAGTTGATGGTGTAGCCTTGGCAGGCAGCCTCACTACCCAGCAACAAACTGATTGCAGGCAAGTCCTCAATCAGTTTAGACATATGTTTTCACTGACACCCAGTCAGACCACCTGGTGCACTCATGAAGTGGACACTGGGGACAGTCTGCCTATTAAAAACAAGATTTATAGGCAACCTGACCATGTCAGGGACTGTATCAGGACTGAAGTCCAGAAAATGTTGGAATTGGGAGTTATTGAACCCTCAGATAGCCCTTGGGCTAGTCCAGTGGTCCTTGTACCAAAACCTCACACCAGTGGTGGAAAAAGAGAGATGAGGTTTTGTGTGGACTACAGGGGTCTCAATGCAGTCACTAGGACTGATGCCCATCCAATACCCAGGGCAGATGAGCTCATAGATACTTTGGCCTCTGCCAAATATCTCAGCACATTTGACCTAACAGTTGGCTACTGGCAGATCAGACTAGCTGATACTGCAAAGCCCAAAACAGCATTCTCAACCCCTAGTGGGCATTATCAATTTGTGGTAATGCCCTTTGGTCTGAAGAATGCACCTGCCACTTTCCAGAGGCTGGTGAATACAGTTCTCACAGGTCTGGAAGCCTATAGTGCAGCATATCTAGATGATATTGCTGTCTTTAGCTCCACCTGGGAGGATCACCTGGTCCACCTCAGGAATGTTTTACAGGCCCTGCAAAAGGCAGGCCTGACTATCAAGGCCACTAAGTGCCAGATAGGGCAGAGTCAGGTTGTGTACCTGGGCCACCTTGTGGGTGGAGGCCAGGTTCAACCTTTGCAGAGCAAGATCCAGACCATCATGGACTGGACTGCTCCCACTACCCAGACTCAGGTGAGAGCCTTCTTAGGCCTGACTGGGTACTATAGGAGATTTGTCAAGGGGTATGGATCAATAGTGACACCCCTGAATGACTTAACTTCTAAGAAAATGCCCAAAAGGTTCAGTGGACAGTTAGCTGTCAAAAGGCATTTGATGACCTCAAGCAGGCCATGTGCACTGTTCCAATTCTGCAGAGTCCTGATTACTCCAAGAAGTTCATTGTTCAAACTGATGCATCTGAATTGGGGGTAGGGGCTGTACTGTCACAATTGAATGAAGAAGGTCAGGATCAGCCAGTAGCTTTTATTAGCAGAAGGCTGACCCCTAGAGAGAAACGTTGGTCAGCCATAGAGAGGGAGGCCTTTGCTGTGGTCTGGGCTCTGAAGAAGTTGAGGCCATACTTGTTTGGTACACACTTCCTGGTTCAGACAGACCATAAGCCCCTCTTATGGCTAAAACAAATGAAGGGTGAAAACCCCAAACTGCTTAGGTGGTCCATTTCCCTACAGGGGATGGACTTTACAGTGGAACATAGGCCTGGGAGTAACCATGCGAATGCAGATGGACTCTCTAGGTATTTCCACTTAGAACATGAAGACTTAACTGGGCAAGGTTAGTTTAATGTCCCTACGTTTGGGGGGGGGGGGTTGTGTAGGAGAGTAGGATCTGCTTCACATGGGTACCCCCACTTTTTGCTGATGCTTCACTGTTTTTCGACATTAGTCTGGCTGGGGCCCTGCTAATCAGGACCCCAGCCTAGCTGCTTCCTCTCTAAAATGATTTCCATGTGCCTTAGGCACATCCCTGATTGGGATCTGGAGTGCCCTTATAAGTCCCTAGTATATGGTATACTATGTACCAAGGGCATAGGTACCTCAGAGGCCTGCCAGGGGCTGCAGCATGTATTATGCCACCCCTGGAAGGCCATCCAAACTGACACCACAGGTCTGCTACTGCAGCCTGGGTAAGGTGGTGCATGCACCCCTTACTGTGATATAGGTTACCTATATCACGAAATACATACACACATATAAACCTATAAGTCACTCCTAAGGCAGGCCTTATCAATCCTAAAGGCAGAGTGCGTGGTTCCTATGTGAGAGGGTGCCCCTGCATGAGCAGGGCCCCTCTGCAGCGTTCGGAGACCATCTCTGATGCTGTTTGTAGTGCAGCCTGACCATATACTCTTAAGTGCATTATATCCTCGCGGTAAAATGCTAACTTTGGAATGGCTGCACCTAAACATGTCGTGTTTGGTGTCAAACATCTTGGAATACTACCCCCCCGCCAATCCTGGCGGCGGGGGTAGCATTCCACCCTTCTAGAGGGAAAGACATGTTAACTCTGACGAGTCCGGTAACTTCTTTCCAGAGCCCTGGCATCACAAAATGGATGCTGCTGCCACAGACACGAGTCTGGCCTCCTGCTGCTGGACGAAACTCCGGCAGGGGAGGCCTGGACACAGGTTTCCTGTCCCAGGGAGGTGTGACCACCTCCCCAGACAGGATAATGTGTATTGGGGCTGGGCGGGAGCACTTTCGGGTGCTTTGAAGTCCTGCACTGGGGGCACATTTGGTGTCCCTGTGCATACCCCAGTTCAAACCGGATCAGGGGCTTGCAGCCCCTGCTTTGGCGCGAACTGGACAAAGGGAAAGGGGTGTAGCCACCCCTCTGCCCTGACCCACCCATAGGTGGGGCCACAGAGTAGTCCAACCCCTATCTTTAGAATAAAGGTAGGAACCCAGTCCTTAGGACTTTAGATTATCCCTGGACGAAACTCTGAAACTGAATCCTGGACCTTCGACGCTCTACTCACGATTAGAGGACTGAAGAATCTCCCTTGGGGTCAAGGAGTGACTCCCCTGCTTGGCAGGCACCAAAGAAGCATCTGTCCGGTTCGCATTTCTGAAGCTCCCGTCGGACGCCGAAGTCATCGCATCACCAGAGGTGGATTCTCAGACTTCCCCAAGGCTACCCTGAGTCCCCAGCAAAGCTGAGGCCCGTGGCTATCGTGGGTGACTTGAGACCGTGACCCCTGGACACCGACCACATTTGCAAGTGCATCCTCTTCTGGGTCTCCCAAGAAGTTGTGCTTTGGGCTCCGAGTAGCCCTAGCCTCCAGCACCACCTGCACCGAAGATCACTGGCCCCCACTCCACGAGTGTCCTGTAAGCCAGATCCACGTGCGGCGTCACAAGGCTCCTTCGCGGTCGCTAGCCCGTTGGCTAGTAGCCCTTAACGAAGGCCAATCCTTTTCTTACTTGGCATCCTGGTTGCTCCAGGCCTGCCCTCACTTACCTTCACTGGGTGAGTTCCACAGACCTTGCTGGTCTGTACCATCGACGATCTACATCTTCACCAAGACTTGCCGTTGCCAAGGCTTGCTGGGTCCAATCCGGTTGCCGATACCTCAGCACTCGACAGACATCGTGTACCAGCCCGAATCCTGCTCCTGGTCGCCGACAACGCCTCCCGGACCTCGTGGCTGAAGAGTCAAGACGACTGTCAACGCACCTGAAGCACTCGACATCGGTGGGCATCTGTCCATCGCCTTCCTGGTCACTGGCTAGTGACCCAGACTCTGTCCCCTCTGCTTTCAGGTTCTTCAGAACTCCGATCCACTCTTGTATCCACCCGGACACTTTTCTCTTGGCCGCCAGCAGCACTTTGCAGCAGATCGCCATTCGAATCGACGACAAAACCCGACCCCGAAAGGCACCTATGCACCCGGCTTCCCTGGGTGAGGTAACACGAGTACTCCGGTGCTCCCGTGGGTAGAGACTCTTCAAAGTCCTAGATCTCAAAGGGTTTTGTCCTAGTCATCTTTTAAGTGTCCCTTTTCTCTATTTTCCCGATCCCGACTTTCTCCATAGAAGTCAACGGCGTATCGCGGTTGTGTATTTACACTGCACGCGTCTCCCGTAGGTCCCCTGTGTCACTACCTTGGGTGGTTCCTTGTGGTCCAAGCACTTCTAGAGGCTCTAGGCCTAGTGTCTAGTTCAGTCGTGGTTCGCATACCACTTTATTGGTATATGGTTTGGTACGCCCCTAGGGCCCAAACGTGTATTTGTGCTATTACTGTGAATTAATAACTTATAACTTATGTACTTCGAACTCTAGCCTCATAAAGAGACTAGAGGGGTGTGTTTAGCAATAAATACATATATTTTGAATATATACCTGGTGTGGTGCTCTTTCATTTGGTCACTCAAGAGATTATAGACTGGTAAAACAAGCTGCTTTACATTCCTTCAAGACTTAGCCTGAAGGCTGCTCTCCATAGCTACCACTAGGATAGCTTTCAATAAGGTTGTCTTTAACCTATCTCCAATAAGGGGTTGTTTGGACTGGTGCAAGGTGCCCACTATAATTAGTGGACAGCATATACCAGGCCAACTTCTCACACACCCCATCTGGGCTTTTTATGGCCTATATGAGAGATTTGTTTTTTGTGTAATTAAGGTAGTCAGCTAGCAATTTCCCAGCTTTGTTGTCATTCCAAAACCTGCCTGTATTAGCAATGCCGATCCGTTTTTGGGCCCTCTGGCTAAGGATTTGTTTGTATTCATATTGTGTTGCACTCAATTTAGATAGGAGAGCTCAGCCTTTAAAGTGTCTAAGTTGGGTATTTAGTCTTTGGATATTCAAATCTCGTTCCTTGAAGCGATTGGATATAGCTTTGTTTTTAAGGGATGAGATGTGGATCAGTGATCCTCTCAAAGTGGATTTGAGAGCATCCCATCTGGTTGTAGGAAATGTATCGTTGAGGAGGTTTTCCTTGAGGACGGTTTCTATGGCCTTCTTGATCTCTGTTCTATTGTTGGGGTCATTGAACGTTAATTGAATGAACACACACACATGGTCAGAGATCCCTATCGGTTCTATTCCCGGGGATTCAGAGAGGTGGAGTAGGGAGTTGCTCACCATAATATAATCAATTTGAGAGAGTGAGTGATGGGGAGAGGAGTAGAAGGTGTATTCACTCCCAGTAGAGTTGTGTAATCACCAGACATCTACTAGGCTATTATTACAGCAAATTTTCATTTGTTTGTGTGCCTTAGTGCCTATAAATTTGTCAGATGATATTCTGTCTAGATTACCGTCCATAGGCAGGTTAAAATCTCTACCTAAGATAATGCCTATGTTGTCTGGAAGATCTGAGAGCTGTTTGTGTAGGTCCCTTCAGAAGGCAGTAGGATTGCCATTCGGCATGTAGATGTTTGCAATAAAGGACTCTAGATCTCCGTTTTCATATTAGAGATGATCTATCTACCCAATTGGTCATAAGTGTTTGACATGATAGAGATGTCAGCTTTTTTTTTTTATATCAGTATTGCCACCCCCTTCTTTTTTTGTGGGGCTTGGAATAGGCCAATGTCTGCATTCAATGAGCTGTAGAATTTTGCATTGTTAATAGATTTCAGGTGGGTCTCTTGTAAAAGGATTATATCCCCTTTTAGTTTGCTACAGTAATCTGCCTCTACTCTACGTTTTACCAATTGGTTACACCCCTTTGTGTTTAGTAAGAGTATGTTTAAGGGAAGAGCTATGGTGAGTAAGCGTGTTGGGTGGATGTTTGTGGGGGAAAAGCCTGCAGATGAGAGTGAAGATGAGGTGCCTTGAACTTGATTGGGTTGTTTAGTAAGCGGCTGCAAGATTCGTTCAAATGTGTGTATGGTGCCCATGGGGAAGAGTACTGTGTGCACTGAGGCAGCTTATGTCAAAGGACCACCCAGGTAGCTGAAGGAGAGAGCGGAAGAGCCGGGGAGATGGGAAGAAGATAGAGTAGAAGAGATAGAGAAACTGGAGAAGACGAGCCAGTATAACAAAACATTCAAGTAAAATTACCACAAAAGCAACAATCCCTACCCCTACCCACACTCCACCCATCCCTTGGAATGCATATAGGATACATTCCCCCACCCCTGTTGTACGTGGTGCATACTGAGCCCAGAGCTGGCATGTCCAAAACCAGTTGGGGGGCTCCCCAGCCATGCCGGATAGCTGGTTGGTATCAATCAGAGAGAGAGGGTCATACTATAAGAAGTCAAGGGTGTACTAATGTGCACTGATGGTGTGAGAAACAGTTCATTGCGGAGGTTTGTTGAGACAACAAGGATGTAGGTTAATCAGCTGTCTGACCTCTATTACTGTGGAGACACTACGTTTTATGGAGATAAATGTAAATGTGGTAGCTAAAGGTTGCTCCCTAGGACATTTATGATTGGTGGCACGATGCAGAATGGAGTTAATCAGTGTGAGCTATTGAGGGTTCATACTAGAGCTATGTGATATGCTGTGGGTATTAAGCAGTGTAAGGAAGTGGTGGGGGTTCCGTCTGTACGTTTGGAGGGATGTTTTGAGGCATCCATTGTTAGACCAAAAGGACATGACAAGCAGCAGAGGCCAGCGTGGGTAGCACAGGTGGTGATGACTCTATGGCAAAATGCCATCCCTAACTGTTATCCAAATGGCAATGTGGTACGTGTCATATAATGGCTTATATAGACATAGAACAACAACATTTTTGCCAAAAACATCAACAATTTAAACTAAACCATCAATTGTCACTCTGAGGTCCTCAAATACCTCAGCTGAAAAGTAGCATAGAGTTCATACCATGAGACATGCATGCAGATCTTACATATCCAGCATGGTGTAAAGGGGTACAATTGCAATGCAGCAGCTCCAGCGACCCCTAAGTGTCAGACAGGAAGATTGTGATCGAAAACATCAGTGTAGAGCTGGATAGCATTGTCAGTGGGGACTAGGCACTACACTAAGGGATAGTTCAGGATGATTGAAAGTAGCTTGCAAGTAGCTCAGTAAACTAAGGAGTCACTCTGGCGGACCAGGCAGTGTTGGTTAGGTACTGTGACTGTTCCCAATGGGGTCCTGGCCATTCAACATGAAGAAACTTAGAAACACTGGAAAGACCGAAAATGATAACAATCCAGAGGAACATTAAATGGTCTTCACTGCAGTGATGGAAGAGTCCAATAACTTTTGTAGTTCCAACAGTTCCATGAAAAGCAGAGTTTTACAATGGACTATGGTCTGGAATTTCGATGGGGTGGATAAGCCATAAGGGATGTTGTGGTCTGTGAAAGTCAGAAGGAGGGTCAGGAAGCCATTCCTGATGAATACTGTTTCTTCTGAAAAATCCTGTGCAATATTGATTCTGGCTCTGTTCCAGAGAATGTTGAGTTTTCCTCATATGCGCAAGCATGGCTTCTGTGTGGTGATATCGTGGTGGCCTAAATATCATGGCTCTAGTGTGTGAGTGTGCCCATAGAAACTCTGTGAGCCCTTTCTATCTCAAAGCCTCTGTCAAATTTGATCCCCAGGGTGTGGGGTATCCAGGCCTCCAAAATTCAACACAGGAGTTCTCGTCGCCTTCCACATTTTCTGGGAGCCTGAATATGCGCAGATTACCTCTGTGGTTCTGATCCTCCAACTCGGAGATGTCTTTTGTCAGGAATTTTATCCTGTTGGTGACTACATCCACTCTTGTCTTCTCAGAGGACACAGAGTCTTCCAGAGTGCCAATACTTGTCTCTGCTTCTGTATGTCTATCCGCCATACTTTGAAAGTCATTTCTTAGGTCTTGAAGGTCATGATGCATGGCATCTGTGTTTGCCTTTGTTTCTTGGGCCAGATCATTTAGGGCTTCAAGACTCTGTAGTATCATATCCAGGCTAGTCCCAGAGTCTGTTTTTGGTTTGATCGAGGAGTCTGGCAATGGAGGCTCTGCTTTAGCTCCTTCTCATGTAAATTTGTGGTCTTTATTGTCTCTGGTGTCTTTGCCTCTGTGATCTGCCATCTTGGTAGTTGCGGCGGTTTCAAAGTAACGATATGTAGTCGATTATCCGTACTCACTGGTTATAGAATCAGCGTTGATCACTTAGTGGTGTGGGAACGTGCGGTCTTTGGTTCTCGTGGAGCCAGGAAACGCTGGTTTTTGTTAAGCGAGTGTAGCAGGGTATGCTGAGCGTAGCAGTACTGGCCCCCAAGGGCCGTTCAAGTTGGGGTTGCAAAGCTCGAGTTGGAAATATATAGTGCGCTGTTTAATGAGATCATACATAGCACTCACAGCATTGTTAAGCAATGCATTGTGAAGCAAACGAACACATAGCTTCAGTAATCATGATCATGGGGCAGATCTCAGGGCGCAGGGATGGGCACGTTCACCATTTTGTTTTCCCTCTTGGGGGTGCTGTTATTACTGATTATTATGGTAAGAGTGATCTGCAGCATGTGATGCTTGATACAGCTGCTATTCTGCTCTCATTGTGTGTAGCACATTTCACCATCAGGCCATTTAAGACTGGTGACATGGAAGTGGGCTGCGTGTTGTCTTCAAACCAAAAGCACTAAACTCATGCTTGGTGACCAGTATAATAGGTGCTGACTTATGGTAAATGGGGGTGGTGAAGAACAGGTTCCAAGGCAGCAATAGGCGGGGTCTCTGTGCTCCTGTGGTGATAGTTGTCGTAGGTCATAGGCAGTGGCCGCTGGTGAAAGCACTTATGCAGCTATTGGTGATCAGCACCTGTGGGTCATGGGCACATGCACTTTACCAGGAAGTGATACAGGCAAGAGAGATTATATATTGGAACCCCCATTGGGTACAGCACATTGTGCCTCTTATCTTTCCGTCATTGCTGTGTATGGTTACAGGGCGCTCTGCGGGATGCGGAGCTGATGAGAGCTGCCAGTTTGCTTTTCGGCATCTGGCATGACTGTATAACGGAAGCGCTTCACTCATGCCCAGTGACCCATCCACTTACTGTAGGCTTGCAGTAGGTGGTGGTAGGGTACAGGGTTCACGATCGCTTTGGGAGGGCTTCCTGTGCTGTTGCTGTGATAGGAGTCATAGGCCTTAGGCAGCAGCCGTGGGTGAGAGCAGGTGGGAGTGGTTCTGCGGGTATGTATTGAACAGCACCTCTGGGTCACAGGCACAAGCATTTCTCTGAACAGCAATGCAGGTTAGTGAGTGTTCTCCATGGGAGTCCCCCGTTGGGTTTAGCGCATTGTGCCTCCTACCTTACATTAATTTTTGTGTGTGACTGTGGGGCAATCCTCGAGGTGCAGAGCTGCTGGGAGCCACAAAATTTGCTTTCCTTTCCCAGGATTGGTCGGCAGCCAAATCCAATCTGATCCGCCAATCTAATGACTCAATTTTCACCACATCTCAGCCCCCATGCTTACTTTGCCTCCGTAAGGGTGCATCGGGTGTCTGCTGAAGAAATTGCACTCTGAGTCACAAGAAACTACAGGGCTGGGCATGGAGCCATTAGATAAAGCTGCCATCTTGCTCGAGCTCAGACCACACCCCCCTAGCATTATTTGTTTAAGGCTTATTCCATTTTCCTGTGGACCCCTCTGCCTGCCATAGGAGCACATCAGCGTTTATTTTTTAAGGATTAATCCATTTTCCCCTGGACCCCCCTGCCTACCATAAGCACACCCCAGAATGTATTTGTAAGTATGATTCCATTTTCCCCTGGACCCCCCTGCCTGCCATTGGCACACACCAGCATTAATTTTTTTAGGATTATTCAATTTTCCCCTGCATCTCCCTGCCTGCCACCGGTGTCTCCCCTTAGATGCACATAAAGCAAACAGTTATCTCTGTATGTTGTTGTCCTGATATTATGTTATGGTGGTGTGGTTTGACTTTGGAAAGGATACACTATTGTTGTTAATTATTTAGTATAATAAGTAACCACACTAAATTACATGGTCTGTTCCATGAATTATTCAAACTGCAAAAATCCCACGTTTCACTAAATGTTTTTCTTGATGTTTGCTTTTAGGTGCATAAGAGATATCACCCACAGTGCTGCCAGACAGAAGGCCAGCACAAAGTTACGTGAACACAAAATGTGAGTCCTCCACTCTTCCGCTTTTTCAGCTTAGTGTCAACTGACAGAGATGGCCCCAAGGAAAGGTGCTGTCAAGAAAGAGGCAAGTTAGGAGAAGAATAAGCAGATTGTCTCCACTGGCTTTCTACCCTAATCCTTTTTCAAGACAGTTCATGTGCCTGTCGCACCTCCCTCCGGGCCGCAAGCTGAAAGCAGCACTCCCACATCGACGATGGCACCATCAAAACCTAATGTCCAAGCCATGGTCTCTTAGCGAGGCAGACACTGCAATCATGGTGATGAGCAGTAAGTATGAATTGGATTTGTCTCAGCCACAAAGTAGTAGCCAATTGTCACAGGAAACTAAGCAAAGTGGATAAGAGGAGCTGCAGCCCATGACAGTAGATCTTTCTGGAGTAGGAGCAGAATAGGAGGTTGAGCATCCTGCTGAGCAAGATGTACATCTTCTTGAACCATTGGCTTCTCGTCTTGAGCATGAAAAAGAACGAGTACTCCAGCATCTTCTCCAAGCCCCCCTTCTGATGATATGGACATGGGTTGGACTCTAGATGAGTCCAAGACCCACCACGATAGACAGGGGAAAAGGAAAGTTCCTGAAAGCCTTACAATTATGGAAGGGGATGAGGAGGATGAGGCAGTCATTGTCATGAAAGCTGACTCAGAGGTCACTGACATTACCCCTCCTATTCAGCCTTCTCCAAGGAATGTAGCACTGATATCATCACTAGGGGCGGGCGGAATTTGCGTAGTCGCGCTACGCAAAGCTCCGCGAAACGGTAAAAACTGTCCGCGAGCACGCAAAAGTTCAGCGAACACGCGGAATTGCTTGTTCCGCCCGTTCGCGATGCTTTTTTCCTGTTCGCGAATGCTGTTTGCGTGCTCAGGGAGAAATATCTCGCGAACACACATTTTGAAAGCGTGAACAAGCAAAAAACTTTGCGAAGCCGCGGATCGCGGAATTTTGGGCAATTCCACGTTCTCCTCGGAACGCGAAATTACCCAAATTCCGCAAATTCCGCGAGCGGAACGGAATTTACCGCCCAGGCCTAATCATCACCACCGTCAGCTTCCATATTTGTAAGGCCCCCACTGAGACCTGCATCCACCACTACCTCCGTTGAAGTACAAACTGCTGAGAGGCAAATGACACACCCACCTACCTCCAGTTGTTCATGCACTGACAGCGGCCCACTAAAAAAGTTTTCCTCCCCAGTTTGGGACTTCTTTAAAATTAGCAAACAAGAGGATAACATTGCAATATGCTTCATTTGTCACACGAGTATTCATCGAGGTATGCCTGGTTCACACTATGGAACCATTAGGCCAAACAACCCATACGAAAAAATATCATGCAATCCGATGGGAGGAGCACCTTAGAAAAAAATTCTGCAGGTGGTGGTGTTGATGAGAGAGGGGAATCAGCTCCAATTACGGTGGAAGATGATGAGAAAGAAGAAGGTGACCACTTTACACAAAGCAGGACTGTCCCCAGAAGTGCACCAGCATCACCTGCATCGGCAACCTCGAACTGGCACAAGACTCAGACGGAAACACCATCAAAGACAGTGACTTCCCGAGATGCACATTGAGTCTATCACCTCCTGGTTCTCTCCGGAACTTGCCTGTTTCAGTGGCACCAGAAAAGAAAAAAATCCAGGATACTATTAAGGGCATGTTTAGACAGAAGGGGCCCTACGAAGTCAAACACCCAATGGCACGTTTGTACAATGGAAGCTGTCTAAAATGTTAGCCCTAACCTCCTCCCTTTTTCTTTTGTGGTGGGAGTGGGATTTTTAGAATTTGTGGCAGCTCTCAGCTGGACCTATTTTGCCAGAGTTGCTGTTTCAGTGCTTCATCACAATGTGCTGCAATTCGTTGGACAAGCTTTGCAGCACAGTGCTCTTCACAATATCATCCTGAGAACAGCATGTGGACCAGTTGTCAAGCAACTGATTACATATGTATCACCACACGCTAGCTCTTTTGTGGGGGTTAAGCAACAGCTATCTACATGTCTTAGCACTGAAGAAACGTTTAACGGCGTTCGGTGACATGCAACAGGAGCCATGTTCGCTGTGAGAAATTCCATAGAGCTGTACACATCTTGGAAGACTTAAACAGCAAGGTGTTTGAATGGCTGTGAACCAGAGGTCTCAGAATTGTTTTGTTGACATGGACAATGGCAGTAATATAGTTAAGGCCATGGCAGATGGTGCTTATTTCATGGTCCTGTGTTTGGTGCATTGCATCAACCTGATTGTACAGGACTTTCTCAAAAATGAAGATATAGTCAAGAAAATGCTGACCTCCTGCAGAAGAATCTGCACTCATTTCAGCCATTCTTTTAAAGCCCAGAAGCAGTTGAGGATTATTCAGTGTGCTAATAGAATACCAGTTAAAGCCCTCGTACAGGAGGTGCCAACACGTTGGAACTTGACATATTGCATGTTGCAACTTCTGTCTAAGCAGTACAAACTGATCAATGACTATGTCATTCAAAGAGTAGGGGATGCAACTGGGAAAAGCATGAACATGGAGGTGGATAAATGGGGCCTAAGCAAATGCCTGACACAGATGCTACTTCCTTTTGAAATGTTCACTCAGCAAGTCAACAAGGAGGTCAGTATGATGAGCCAAGCTATCCCGTTGTTGCTTCTGCTACAGGACCACTTAAAAAAGGTGTTGCAAAAGTTTTCTGGTGTAAACAGAGACGTGCATGACTTGGTTGAAAGCTCAATCCTTCGCTTGGCTGTTGATCCAAGGATGCAAAGAGACATTGTGTCCTCCAAAGAGTACATCTGTGCCACAATACTTGATCCACAGTACAAAAAAATACTGCCCACTTTCCTTTCTATTTCAGAAGTGGATGTTTCACTATACAAGACATAGATTTTTGATCAAGCGAGAGACCTGGAAGAATGGCTGGAATTTTGAGTCTCGGACAGAAGTTCAGGTGTGCAACCTTCAATCTCAAGAGAGAGGGAAGTGCTGTTGTGTCACAGCAGCCAACACCAGCAACATGAACACTGGCAACAACAGCAACAAAAGAATCAGACCCAACCTCTTCAATGGCTTTGTTTCAAATGACTGGGCTTAATTCAAGTGCAGGGGCAAAGGCAAAAGACTTCAAACAAGTGGCAGCACCATTGACCATTCAGAGGATGTCCCAGGTTTTTCTGTATGACCTAAAAGTGTTCTGCGTAGATTAAAAACCATTGGTTTATTGATATGGGAAGATGCACCAATGGCCAGAGCTCAGCAAGTTGGCAATAAAGTATCTGCTTTCATGGTTATCCCCACTTTTTGCTGGTTTTCAAATGTTTTTGACTAGTCTGACTGGGATCCTGCTGATCAGGACCCCAGTCACTGTGCTTCCGCCCTAAATTGGTTATGGTAAGTACCTTGGTACATTCTTATTTGGCTACTGGGGCAACCTGGTAAGTCTCCACGTTAGTACTAAGGTCCCTAGGGCATGGGTATCCCAGGAGTCCCATATGGGCTGCAGCATGTGTTATGCCACCCATGAGTGACCCTCCAAACTACCACTACAGGCCTGACACTGCAACCTGTGTGAGTGGGTGCATGTACCACTCACAACAGATATAAGTTTCTTTATATCTCAAACTCACTGCACTTGAGACCTATAAGTCACCCCTCTAGCAGGCCTTCCAGTCCCAAAGGAAGGGTGCTTGTTTCAAAGGTGAGGGTGGCCCTGCATGAACAGACCACCCCTATAAACCCCGGAGTCCATTCTCCAGACTTTGTAAGTGAATGAGCCGTTACAAAATAGAGAGGCCATGCCTCATTACGCGAGGACCACCTCTAAACTGACTGGAACGAACCAGGGCATGTTTAGCATCAAGCATGTTGGAATCATACCCAAACACCGTATCCGGTGTTAGAGGTACGATTCCATCCACGGTAGGGCCCCTCCAGGAGGCCCTACATGCTCCCGGGACCGATCTTACAGAGCCTGACAGCAACCTAGGGCTCCTGCCAACCACAGACACGAATCTGTCCTCCTGCTATTGGGCCGAGCCCAAGCAGAGGAAGGTAGGGCAATAGCTTTCCTATCACAGAGAGGTGTAACAACCTCTCAGACTGGATTTAGTGCATTAGGTCAGGTTGGGGGCGCTTGCCAGTGCCACATAGTCTGCTGGAAGGGCACATTTGTGCCCTACTTGCATACTTCAGTTTAAACCAGATCAAGGAGCCGTTGGCTCCCGCTCTGGCGCGCAACTGGACAAAAGACATGGGAGTATCCTCCCCACTGTCCAGTCCCTCCTCTGGGAGGGACCCCTGAATCTTCCCAACCCTCTCCTGAGGGTATTTAAGGGCTTACCTGTGGGTGGGACCCTATATTCGTGGTGGGATTCGATTCAGATCCAACTCCACTTCTTCTTTGACCGTCTGGACATCCTGGCTGAATCGTGCTGACCGTGCCGAACTGATCGCATTGTTCTTTGCTTTGGGACCGAGACTGCAACGGAGAAGACTCTGTCTACTCCTGACCTCGTCGTCCTGCAAACCAGCTGCACCTTCAGTGTCCGTGCTCCATACAGGTTCAGTCCTGGGCCTGTGGACATCTAAAGACATCCAAAGGAATCTCCCTTGGAGTGAAGGAGTCACTCCCCAGAATCTGCAGGCCCCGCAACATGATCAACTGGTTTGCCAAACCTGGGCTCCCACGGAATCTACAAGGCTCTGCAACACAGGTGGTGGATCTGCATTCCATTAAGGCCTGAGCTGTCCTCTCATTGAGTTGATGCTAGCATCCTTTGTAGAACACCCTGTAACCAAACCCCTGTGCACCGTGTTGCTGCTTCGCTTCATCACCCAGTGACCGCAACGGTTACCATAACCGACTCGTGCCAACAGAGTCGGATGCATCGAAAGGTTCTGTCGACGAGTCTGTCCCCGCTATAACTGACCCGTGTCGATGCTGTTGGTTGGGCGGACCGATTCTGTTCTCTTCAGCATCCCGGTGGCTCGGGCAGACCTACAGATTCAGTGTACCCGTACTTGAAGGCTCTTCATCTAACCTGTTTCATTGAATTTGAGTGGCCTCCTGGACGTCCCGGTGTGGCATAGACTCTGTCCCCTCTGCTGTCAGGTAGTTTTTGACACGCGCCCGGGTTTCAACAGACTCTTTCATCCTTCTGTAACAGCGGTCTCGTCCTGAAGCCCTCCATTGTGCTCAACAGTGATTGTAGGTATCCCGATTCCGAGGGTTTCCATGGGTGGGGTGGTTCTTCAACCTTCTGTTTTCCTCGGGGTCTCTTCGGGGTCCACTGGGAAGGGTATTTCCCTCTTCAAGACTGTAACTGCAACGTACCCTGAGTAGTATTGAGTATGCAGTCGTGCATCCTCTTGGCCTACGACTATCGTGGGACACCTGGAATCTCACCTGGGGTGGTATCTTGGGTCCCTGACTCTCTACAACTATTAGGTATAGTCTCATCTACTGTTGGGGTTCACATTCCACTGATTTTGTATATGGTTTGGTCTCCCCCAGGGGACCACTTTGTATTGGTACTGCTTCATACTCTATTTTGAAGTATTGTGTGCATTGTCAGTATATCTCCGGGTAGGAGTTTTTGTATAGTGTTAGTGAGTGTTTGTAATAAATATCTATTTTTATAAGTACACTGTGTGGTTCTTTTTCACTTAGCCTATGCTAAAAATTGGATACTTCTAAACCGAGCTGCTTTACACTCCTCCTAGACTAAGCCTGAAGGCTGCTCTCCACAGCTACCACTTAGAGGGCCTTTCTAAGGTTGTCTAAACCACTAAAATCACCATAAAGATCATCTGGATTAGTTCAGGGTGCTACACTTACATAATTGAGCATCATATTCTAAGCCAGCCTCTCACAAACATTATATATTTTGTTTGTGTGTGACTTATGCAGCCCCACCATTTAGGCACATGTATGGCCGGATTGGAGTTGGGCCAGTGTGCAGTGAAGAAGCTTCCCCATTCCCTTCAAAGACATTATAGACAATGCCTGCCTCCATCCCAGTCCTATCCTTCTTTTTTCATTAACTATCATGGCTGCCCCAGTAAAGATCATTTGATTTAAAGACTCCCAATAAGTTGCTCCCATCAAAAGAGGAGATACAATTGTGTACCTCCATGTTTGGATTGGAACAGGTAACTATTGCACCAATGAGTGATATATTATTGAGCGACTGTGAGTGATGATTGATGATTCATGTGGGGCAGACAGTGAGGGAGGGTGTTCAACTTATTTGTAAACTTGATTTTGATGATTTATAATGTTTGGGGGCTGATGGGGCATTTTGCCTGAAGGTGATTGGCCCTTTCACACCTAGCTTGATTTATTTGTATGGTCCACTACTTGCTGTACTTTTTTTCTAGTTCTTCAGAGAGCAGACCAGTCATTTTAGTTAACAAATACAAATCTACACAAAATGCTCAAAGCTTTTTCCCTTCTTGTTCATCAACAACAGTGCACTACAGGTCTATCTCTCTCAATCTCATTTGGGTCAGGACGAAGTTGGACTGATTCATTACTTGGAGTCAGGACTCAGGGAGGGACTGCCTCAGCAGACAGAAGAAGGAAGTTTTCAACTTCAAAGTGAAACCAACATGATGATGACGACTCTAAGAGGCCTACTCGACTCTGTGGACTGGAGAGAGGTGCATTGATTTGGGAAATGCTGCTGATTAGTGTGTGCGCTGTCTCAAATGCAAAACTTTTCTATTATATAGCTGTGATCCGGGGGCCTGTTGTAACTGGAGACAGACATGCAATGTCACATCATCACATGATGGCCACACTCGGCTAAATGTTATGATGACAGTTGTGAGATTGATCAGCCCGGTACATGCAACGACTTGCCTGGTACTGGTTGTAAAATTGCTCTCACTTCTCAGGTAATCGCACGTGAGTCATAATGAATGATTGCAGCAGCCTATGCTCTTGCTGTGCCTCTTGGTATACTCCTAATGAAGCTTACCTTTTGCCCTTCTCATTGACTCTACAATATCATTTCTGTTATACAATCCACAGGCCTTCTCCTCTCCTATACAAAAGGCGAAATCTCCATAACACTCCTGCTTACCTATGGGACCGGTTCAGCCAGTCAGCTTAGAAGAGGACATTCTGAGAAGAATGCAGATGCACCACCCTATTTGGCATTAATATACAGTTTCATTTTTCTTTTAACAATCATTTTAACAATTTTGTATTTTTTAAACCTAGATGACAGAAAATTTAGATGCATAATATCTTAGGTCTGTGGGGCTGAAGGACTGTTTGCAATGCATTTAATTGATTTCTCATTGCTTCATGTCCTTCCACAACAGATTTAATGATGCTGATGTGCAGCTCATCTACTTGATGAATATTGTTGTTGTCTAGTGTTTGTCTTTGTCACACCTTTCCCCAACAGCTCATTCCCATCCATTAATTAAACCCCTAACCCCCTTCCCCCAGGCTGTGTGATATATATTGAACTGTGACTTATGAATTTACACCATAAATGGATCATACAATTGAGAGTCTTTTCATGGCAGTGGGACCGCTATGAAAAGGATACCGAATGGGACATTGTAATCCCGACGGCAGTGCCAGCCTCGGCACCACAGTCATTAGGGATTGGGATTCCGAACGCCGCCCTGTTGGGATCAGTAGATCCTGTCGGAGGTGGTGTCCTGTCCCCATCCAACAAGGGTCTGACTGCCTGCATCATAAGGTGGCAGTCGGACCAAAGGGCTGATGGTGACGTGGACCGCCAACGACTGCCTGTCCGTGGAGGTCCACCCAACATCGGAATTAGGCCCTAAGTGTGTACATAGAAAAATTAGCTCTCATTAATGCATAAGGCATAATGTAGCACAATAAATTGTATTCTTGTTGTGCAACATCAATGAAGGCATGCTAGCATCAGGTACTTTGATACACTCTGCAGTATGTGGCTGGGGCAGCTGTAATGGACAATTTATTATCTTACTTTAATTCCAGTGGCCCTGCTCTTTTACGACTGCCTTTCAATTCTACCCTGACTCCAAAGAGGCAGATGATTAATAGTAATTCACACACATCATGTATAAAACATGGGTATCCTGTCTGCCGTAAGTAGACAGTGAAAAAAAGTATGCACTGCAATACAGGGAAAGGAACAGGATACAGATTTGATTTGGCACGTTCGCCTCAAAGTATCCCATCTGCCAAACTATAAATCAGGCACTTGGTCCCACTTTACTACCTGGCCTCGGACTCCACCACAAATTATTTTCAACAGATGCCTTCAGTTGGCAGTAAAGAAAGCTACTCTACCGAAGGGTAAGTTAGAGGAATTAGTCTAGGTAGAGTTTTTGCTATAGAATAGTGGGGTGTCACTGATCATCATGTGCTAAGCTTTGGCTTAGTCAGTCAATGTAGTGGATGAATGACAAAAGCGAAAAATTCGAACAGGTGTAAATCTGTAATGGAAGCCATAAAATATATACACATAAATCCCTTGCTCAGAAAAACGTGACACATGCCAAGAATTGATTTTTCAATTTTTTGGTAGGCTAGGACATAACTTAGGACAGAATAATGGAGCGAAGTACTAGGAGGATGTGACTCAGTGGGCACTGGGAAACACACCTTGTTTTCATTTTCTTTTAACCATTTTTAATAATGCTTTTCCCCTTTTTCTTACATAAATACTGTAAATATATACAAGGCGACAGGTGTATAGAATAATAGGTAAAACAATTCAAGTATTGAGCATAAATACAAATTCATCTCTATTCCAATCTAAACATGTTTGAAATCAATAGCCTTGATATTCCACAATAAATAATAATACATCCTTATTGAAGCTAAAATACTTATTAGACAATTTCCTTATTCCATGATTGTCAAGAAATGGAACCCTTAACCCATTCAATATTTTGGATCAGCATTACCTTATTGACAAGCCTGAATTCAAACAGACAGAGGGCCCCACATTTTCCTGCCTTTCTGTTTTGCTCCCTTCTCCTTGTGCTCATAAAGTGCAGTTTCGAGATTAAGAATATAAAGAAAGCGTTCTGCCATTGCTGGAACGACAGAAGTTGGGGATCCTGTCAAACTGCCATTGCCACAAAAATCAACTCACATATCCCATGAACAAAACATGTGAATCAAATCAGCCTTCAACTCCCGACACAGAGGGCAATCACTACCCCCCCCCACTTGGCTGTTTTAGAAGGTATGAAATACTAATCAAAGATCGTTTTATAATGCTGGGATTGTAGGCTAGATGAATAAAGTTAAGTGGAACTTAATTCCAAAGACTCAAAAAATCTAACATCATCCAAGTTAAGTCTTTCCTGCCATTTGGCATTATATTTTTCCAGATCATCTGAAGTTCCTTCACTCAACCTCACAATAATTTTCATATTAGAGATCAGCTATCTACCCAATTGGTCATAAGTGTGTGACATGATAGAGATGTCAGCTTTTTTTTTCTATCAGTGTTGCCACCCCCTTCTTTTTTTGTGGGGCTTGGAATAGGCCAATGTCTGCATTCAATCAGCTGTAGAATTTTGCATTGTTAATAGATTTCAGGTGGGTCTCTTGTAAAAGGATTATATCCCCTTTTAGTTTGCTACAGTAATCTGCCTCTACTCTACGTTTTACCAATTAGTTACACCCCTTTGTGTTTAGTAAGAGTATGTTTAAGGGAAGAGCTATGGTGAGTAAGCGTGTTGGGTGGATGTTTGTGGGGGAAAAGCCTGCAGATGAGAGTGAAGATGAGGTGCCTTGAACTTGATTGGGTTGTTTAGTAAGCGGCTGCAAGATTCGTTCAAATGTGTGTATGGTGCCCATGGGGATGAGTACTGTGTGCACTGAGGCAGCTTATGTCAAAGGACCACCCAGGTAGCCGAAGGAGAGAGTGGAAGAGCCGGGGAGATGGGAAGAAGATAGAGTAGAAGAGATAGAGAAACTGGAGAAGATGAGCCAGTATAACAAAACATTCAAGTAAAATTACCACAAAAGCAACGATCCCTACCCCTACCCACACTCCACCCATCCCTTGGAATGCATATAGGATACATTCCCCCACCCCTGTTGTACGTGTGCATACTGAGCCCAGAGCTGGCATGTCCAAAACCAGTTTGGTGGCTCCGCAGCCATGCCGGATAGCTGGTTGGTATCAATCAGAGAGAGAGGGTCATACTATAAGAAGTCAAGGGTGTACTAATGTGCACTGATGGTGTGAGAAACAGTTCATTGCGGAGGTTTGTTGAGACAACAAGGATGTAGGTTAATCAGCTGTCTGACCTCTATTACTGTGGAGACACTACGTTTTATGGAGATAAATGTAAATGTGGTAGCTAAAGGTTGCTCCCTAGGACATTTATGATTGGTGGCACGATGCAGAATGGAGTTAATCAGTGTGAGCTATTGAGGGTTCATACTAGAGCTATGTGATATGCTGTGGGTATTAAGCAGTGTAAGGAAGTGGTGGGGGTTCCGCCTGTACGTTTGGAGGGATGTTTTGAGGCATCCATTGTTAGACCAAAAGGACATGACAAGCAGCAGAGGCCAGCGTGGGTAGCACAGGTGGTGGGGACTCTATGGCAAAATGCCATCCCTAACTGTTATCCAAATGGCAATGTGGTACGTGTCATATAATGGCTTATATAGACATAGAACAACAACATTTTTGCCAAAAACATCAACAATTTAAACTAAACCATCAATTGTCACTCTGAGGTCCTCAAATACCTCAGCTGAAAAGTAGCATAGAGTTCATACCATGAGACATACATGCAGATCTTACGTATCCAGCATGGTGTAAAGGGGTACAATTGCAATGCAGCAGCTCCAGCGACCCCTAAGTGTCAGACAGGAAGATTGTGATCGAAAACATCAGTGTAGAGCTGGATAGCATTGTCAGTGGGGACTAGGCACTACACTAAGGGATAGTTCAGGATGATTGAAAGTAGCTTGCAAGTAGCTCAGTAAACTAAGGAGTCACTCTGGCGGACCAGGCAGTGTTGGTTAGGAACTGTGACTGTTCCCAATGGGGTCCTGGACATTCAACATGAAGAAACTTAGAAACACTGGAAAGACCGAAAATGATAACAATCCAGAGGAACATTAAATGGTCTTCACTGCAGTGATGGAAGAGTCCAATAACTTTTGTAGTTCCAACAGTTCCATGAAAAGCAGAGTTTTACAATGGACTATGGTCTGGAATTTCGATGGGGCGGATAAGCCATAAGGGATGTTGTGGTCTGTGAAAGTCAGAAGGAGGGTCAGGAAGCCATTCCTGATGAATACTGTTTCTTCTCAAAAATCCTGTGCAATATTGATTCTGGGTCTGTTCCAGAGAATGTTGAGTTTTCCTCATATGCGCAAGCATGGCTTCTGTGTGGGGATATCGTGGTGGCCTAAATATCATGGCTCTAGTGTGTGAGTGTGCCCATAGAAACTCTGTGAGCCCTTTCTATCTCAAAGCCTCTGTCAAATTTGATCCCCAGGGTGTGGGGTATCCAGGCCTCCAAAAATTCAACACAGGAGTTCTCGTCGCCTTCCACATTTTCTGGGAGCCTGAATATGCGCAGATTACCTCTGTGGTTCTGATCCTCCAACTCGGAGATGTCTTTTGTCAGAAATTTTATCCTGTTGGTGACTACATCCACTCTTGTCTTCTCAGAGGACACAGAGTCTTCCAGAGTGCCAATACTTGTCTCTGCTTCTGTATGTCTAACCGCCATACTTTGAAAGTCATTTCTTAGGTCTTGAAGGTCATGATGCATGGCATCTGTGTTTGCCTTTGTTTCTTGGGCCAGATCATTTAGTGCTTCAAGACTCTGTAGTATCATATCCAGGCTAGTCCCAGAGTCTGTTTTTGGTTTGATCGAGGAGTCTGGCAATGGAGGCTCTGCTTTAGCTCCTTCTCATGTAAATTTGTGGTCTTTATTGTCTCTGGTGTCTTTGCCTCTGTGATCTGCCATCTTGGTAGTTGCGGCGGTTTCAAAGTAACGATATGTAGTTGATTATCCGTACTCACTGGTTATAGAATCAGCGTTGATCACTTAGTGGTGTGGGAACGTGCGGTCTTTGGTTCTCGTGGAGCCAGGAAACGCTGGTTTTTGTTAAGCGAGTGTAGCAGGGTATGCTGAGCGTAGCAGTACTGGCCCCCAAGGGCCGTTCAAGTTGGGGTTGCAAAGCTCGAGTTGGAAATATATAGTGCGCTGTTTAATGAGATCATACATAGCACTCACAGCATTGTTAAGCAATGCATTGTGAAGCAAACAAACACATGGCTTCAGTAATCATGATCATTGGGCAGATCTCAGGGCGCAGGGATGGGCACGTTCACCATTTTGTTTTCCCTCTTGGGGGTGCTGTTATTACTGATTATTATGGTAAGAGTGATCTGCAGCATGTGATGCTTGATACAGCTGCTATTCTGCTCTCATTGTGTGTAGCACATTTCACCATCAGGCCATTTAAGACTGGTGGCATGGAAGTGGGCTGTGTGTTGTCTTCAAACCAAAAGCACTAAACTCTTGCTTGGTGACCAGTATACTAGGTGCTGACTTATGGTAAATGGGGGTGGTGAAGAACAGGTTCCAAGGCAGCAATAGGCGGGGTCTCTGTGCTCCTGTGGTGATAGTTGTCATAGGTCATAGGCAGTGGCCGCTGGTGAAAGCGCTTATGCAGCTATTGGTGCTCAGCACCTGTGGGTCATGGGCACATGCACTTTACCAGGAAGTGATACAGGCAAGAGAGATTATATATTGGAACCCCCGTTGGGTACAGCACATTGTGCCTCTTATCTTTCCATCATTGCTGTGTATGGTTACAGGGCGCTCTGCGGGATGCGGAGCTGATGAGAGCTGCCAGTTTGCTTTTCGGCATCTGGCATGACTGTATAACGGAAGCGCTTCACTCATGCCCAGTGACCCATCCACTTACTGTAGGCTTGCGGTAGGTGGTGGTAGGGTACAGGGTTCACGATCGCTTTGGGAGGGCTTCCTGTGCTGTTGCTGTGATAGGAGTCATAGGCCTTAGGCCGCAGCCGTGGGTGAGAGCAGGTGGGAGTGGTTCTGCGGGTATGTATTGAACAGCACCTCTGGGTCACAGGCACAAGCATTTCTCTGAACAGCAATGCAGGTTAGTGAGTGTTCTCCATGGGAGTCCCCCGTTGGGTTTAGCGCATTGTGCCTCCTATCTTACATTAATTTTTGTGTGTGACTGTGGGGCAATCCTCGAGGTGCAGAGCTGCTGGGAGCCGCAAAATTTGCTTTCCTTTCCCAGGATTGGTCGGCAGCCAAATCCAATCTAATCCGCCAATCTAATGACTCAATTTTCACCACATCTCAGCCCCCATGCTTAGTTTGCCTCCGTAAGGGTGCATCGGGTGTCTGCTGAAGAAATTGCACTCTGAGTCACAAGAAACTACAGGGCTGAGCATGGAGCCATTAGATAAAGCTACCATCTTGCTCGAGCTCAGACCACACCCCCCTAGCATTATTTGTTTAAGGCTTATTCCATTTTCCTGTGGACCCCTCTGCCTGCCATAGGAGCACATCAGCGTTTATTTTTTAAGGATTAATCCATTTTCCCCTGGACCCCCCTGCCTACCATAAGCACACCCCAGAATGTATTTGTAAGTATGATTCCATTTTCCCCTGGACCCCCCTGCCTGCCATTGGCACACACCAGCATTAATCACACACCAGCATTAATTTTTTTAGGATTATTCAATTTTCCCCTGCATCTCCCTGCCTGCCACCGGTGTCTCCCCTTAGATGCACATAAAGCAAACAGTTATCTCTGTATGTTGTTGTCCTGATATTATGTTATGGTGGTGTGGTTTGACTTTGGAAAGGATACACTATTGTTGTTAATTATTTAGTATAATAAGTAACCACACTAAATTACATGGTCTGTTCCATGAATTATTCAAACTGCAAAAATCCCACGTTTCACTAAATGTTTTTCTTGATGTTTGCTTTTAGGTGCATAAGAGATATCACCCACAGTGCTGCCAGACAGAAGGCCAGCACAAAGTTACGTGAACACAGAATGTGAGTCCTCCACTCTTCTGCTTTTTCAGCTTAGTGTCAACTGACAGAGATGGCCCCAAGGAAAGGTGCTGTCAAGAAAGAGGCAAGTTAGGAGAAGAATAAGCAGATTGTCTCCACTGGCTTTCTACCCTAATCATTTTTCAAGACAGTTCATGTGCCTGTCGCACCTCCCTCCGGGCTGCAAGCTGAAAGCAGCACTCCCACATCGATGATGGCACCATCAAAACCTAATGTCCAAGCCATGGTCTCTTAGCGAGGCAGACACTGCAATCATGGTGATGAGCAGTAAGTATGAATTGGATTTGTCTCAGCCACAAAGTAGTAGCCAATTGTCACAGGAAACTAAGCAAAGTGAATAAGAGGAGCTGCAGCCCATGACAGTAGATCTTTCTGGATTAGGAGCAGAATAGGAGGTTGAGCATCCTGCTGAGCAAGATGTACATCTTCTTGAACCATTGGCTTCTCGTCTTGAGCATGAAAAAGAACGGGTACTCCAGCATCTTCTCCAAGCCCCCCTTCTGATGATATGGACATGGGTGGGACTCTAGATGAGTCCAAGACCCACCACGATAGACAGGGGAAAAGGAAAGTTCCTGAAAGCCTTACAATTATGGAAGGGGATGAGGAGGATGAGGCAGTCATTGTCATGAAAGCTGACTCAGAGGACACTGACATTACCCCTCCTATTCAGCCTGCTCCAAGGAATGTAGCACTGATATCATCACTAGGGGCGGGCGGAATTTGCGTAGTCGCGCTACGCAAAGCTCCGCGAAACGGTAAAAAATGTCCGCGAGCACGCAAAAGTTCTGTGAACACGCGGAATTGCTTGTTCCGCCCGTTCGCGATGCTTTTTCCTGTTCGCGAACGCTGTTTGCGTGCTCAGGGAGAAATATCTTGCGAACACGCATTTGAAAGCGCGAACAAGCAAAAAACTCTGCGAAGCCGCGGATCGCGGAATTTTTGGCAATTCCACATTCTCCTCGGAACGCAAAATTACCCAAATTCCGCGAGCGGAACGGAATTTACCGCCCAGGCCTAATCATCACCACCGTCAGCTTCCATATTTGTAAGGCCCCCACTGAGACCTGCATCCACCACTACCTCCGTTGAAGTACAAACTGCTGAGAGGCAAATGACACACCCATCTACCTCCAGTTGTTCATGCATTGACAGCGGCCCACTAAAAAAGTTTTCCTCCCCAGTTTGGGACTTCTTTAAAATTAGCAAACAAGAGGATAACATTGCAATATGCTTCATTTGTCACCCGAGTATTCATCGAGGTATGCCTGGTTCACACTATGGAACCGTTAGGCCAAACAACCCATATGAAAAAATATCATGCAATCCGATGGGAGGAACACCTTAAAATAAAATTCTGCAGGTGGTGGTGTTGATGAGAGAGGGGAATCAGCTCCAATTATGGTGGAAGATGATGAGAAAGAAGAGGGTGACCACTTTACACAAAGCAGGACTGTCCCCAGAAGTGCACCAGCATCACCTGCATCGGCAACCTCGAACTGGCACAAGACTCAGACGGAAACACCATCAAAGACAGTGACTTCCCCGAGATGCACATTGAGTCTATCACCTCCTGGTTCTCTCCGGAACTTGCCTGTTTCAGTGGCACCAGAAAAGAAAAAAATCCAGGATACTATTAAGGGCATGTTTAGACAGAAGGGGCCCTACGAAGTCAAACACCCAATGGAACGTTTGTACAATGGAAGCTGTCTAAAATGTTAGCCCTAACCTCCTCCCTTTTTCTTTTGTGGTGGGAGTGGGATTTTTAGAATTTGTGGCAGCTCTCAGCTGGACCTATTTTGCCAGAGTTGCTGTTTCAGTGCTTCATCACAATGTGCTGCAATTCGTTGGACAAGCTTTGCAGCACAGTGCTCTTCACAATATCATCCTGAGAACAGCATGTGGACCAGTTGTCAAGCAACTGATTACATATGTATCACTGCACGCTAGCTCTTTTGTGGGGGATAAGCAACAGCTATCTACATGTCTCAGCACTGAAGAAACGTTTAACGGCGTTCGGTGACATGCAACAGGAGCCATGTTCGCTGTGAGAAATTCCATAGAGCTGTACACATCTTGGAAGACTTAAACAGCAAGGTGTTTGAATGGCTGTGAACCAGAGGTCTCAGAATTGTTTTGTTGACATGGACAATGGCAGTAATATAGTTAAGGCCATGGCAGATGGTGCTTATTTCATGGTCCTGTGTTTGGTGCATTGCATCAACCTGATTGTACAGGACTTTCTCAAAAATGAAGATATAGTCAAGAAAATGCTGACCTCCTGCAGACGAATCTGAACTCATTTCAGCCATTCTTTTAAAGCCCAGAAGCAGTTGAGGATTATTCAGTGTGCTAATAGAGTACCAGTTAAAGCCCTCGTACAGGAGGTGCCAACACGTTGGAACTTGACCTATTGCATGTTGCAACTTCTGTCTAAGCAGTACAAACTGATCAATGACTATGTCATTCAAAGAGAAGGGGATGCAACTGGGAAAAGAATGAACATGGAGGTGGATAAATGGGGTCTAAGCAAATGCCTGACACAGATGCTACTTCCTTTTGAAATTTTCACTCAGGAAGTCAACAAGGAGGTCAGTATGATGAGCCAAGCTATCCCGTTGTTGCTTCTGCTACAGGACCACTTAAAAAAGGTGTTGCAAAAGTTTTCTGGTGTAAACAGAGACACGCATTGGTTGAAAGCTCAATCCTTCGCTTGGCTGTTGATCCAAGGATGCAAAGAGACATTGTGTCCTCCAAAGAGTACATCTGTGCCACAATACTTGATCCACAGTACAAAAAAATACTACCCACTTTCCTTTCTATTTCAGAAGTGGATGTTTCACTATACAAGACGTAGATTTTTGATCAAGCGAGAGACCTGGAAGAATGGCTGGAAATTTGAGTCTCGGACAGAAGTTCAGGTGTGCAGCCTTCAATCTCAAGAGAGAGGGAAGTGCTGTTGTGTCACAGCAGCCAACACCAGCAACACGAACACTGGCAACAACAGCAACAAAAGAATCAGACCCAACCTCTTCAATGGCTTTGTTTCAAATGACTGGGCTTAATTCAAGTGCAGGGGCAAAGGCAAAAGACTTCAAACAAGTGGCAGCACCATTGACCATTCAGAGGATGTCCCAGGATTTTCTGTATGACCTAAAAGTGTTCTGCGTAGATTAAAAACCATTGGTTTATTGATATGGGAAGATGCACCAATGGCCAGAGCTCAGCAAGTTGGCAATAAAGTATCTGCTTTCATGGTTATCCCCACTTTTTGCTGGTTTTCAAATGTTTTTGACTAGTCTGACTGGGATCCTGCTGATCAGGACCCCAGTCACTGTGCTTCCTCCCTAAATTGGTTATGGTAAGTATCTTGGTACATTCTTATTTCGCTACTGGGGCAACCTGGTAAGTCTCCATGTTAGTACTAAGGTCCCTAGGGCATGGGTATCCCAGGGGTCCCCTATGGGCTGCAGCATGTGTTATGCCACCCATGAGTGACCCTCCAAACTACCACTACAGGCCTGACATTGCAACCTGTGTGAGTGGGTGCATGTACCACTCACAACAGATATAAGTTTCTTTATATCTCAAACTCACTGCACTTGAGACCTATAAGTCACCCCTCTAGCAGGCCTTCCAGTCCCAAAGGAAGGGTGCTTGTTTCAAAGGTGAGGGTGGCCCTGCATGAACAGACCACCCCTATAAACCCCGGAGTCCATTCTCCAGACTTTGTAAGTGAATGAGCCGTTACGAAATAGAGAGGCCAAGCCTCATTACGCGAGGACCACCTCTAAACTGACTGGAACGAACCAGGGCATGTTTAGCATCAAGCATGTTGGAATCATACCCAAACACCGTATCCGGTGTTAGAGGTACGATTCCATCCACGGTTGGGCCCCTCCAGGAGGCCCTACATGCTCCCGGGACCGATCTTACAGAGCCTGACAGCAACCTAGGGCTCCTGCCAACCACAGACACGAATCTGTCCTCCTGCTATTGGGCCGAGCCCAAGCAGGTGAAGGTAGGGCAATAGCTTTCCTATCACAGAGAGGTGTAACAACCTCTCAGACTGGATTTAGTGCATTAGGTCAGGGTGGGGGCGCTTGCCAGTGCCACATAGTCTGCTGGAAGGGCACATTTGTGCCCTACTTGCATACTTCAGTTTAAACCAGATCAAGGAGCCGTTGGCTCCCGCTCTGGCGAGCAACTGGACAAAGGACATGGGAGTATCCTCCCCACTGTCCAGTCCCTCCTCTGGGAGGGACCCCTGAATCTTCCCAACCCTCTCCTGAGGGTACTTAAGGGCTTACCTGTGGGTGGGACCCTATATTCGTGGTGGGATTCGATTCAGATCCAACTCCACTTCTTCTTTGACCATCTGGACATCCTGGCTGAATCGTGCTGACCGTGCCGAACTGATCGCATTGTTCTTTGCTTTGGGACCGAGACTGCAACGGAGAAGACTCTGTCTACTCCTGACCTTGTCGTCCTGCAAACCAGCTGCACCTTCAGTGTCCGTGCTCCATACGGGTTCAGTCCTGGGCCTGTGGACATCTAAAGACATCCAAAGGAATCTCCCTTGGAGTGAAGGAGTCACTCCCCAGAATCTGCAGGCCCCGCAACATGATCAACTGGTTTGCCAAACCTGGGCTCCCACGGAATCTACAAGGCTCTGCAACACAGGTGGTGGATCTGCATTCCATTAAGGCCTGAGCTGTCCTCTCATTGAGTTGATGCTAGCATCCTTTGTAGAACACCCTGTAACCAAACCCCTGTGCACCGTGTTGCTGCTTCGCTTCATCACCCAGTGACCGCAACGGTTACCATAACCGACTCGTGCCAACAGAGTCGGATGCATTGAAAGGTTCTGTCGACGAGTCTGTCCCCGCTATAACTGACCCGTGTCGATGCTGTTGGTTGGGCGGACCGATTCTGTTCTCTTCAGCATCCCGGTGGCTTGGGCAGACCTACAGATTCAGTGTACCCGTACTTGAAGGCTCTTCATCTAACCTGTTTCATTGAATTTGAGTGGCCTCCTGGACGTCCCGGTGTGGCATAGACTCTGTCCCCTCTGCTGTCAGGTAGTTTTTGACACGCGCCCGGGTTTCAACAGACTCTTTCATCCTTCTGTAACAGCGGTCTCGTCCTGAAGCCCTCCATTGTGCTCAACAGTGATTGTAGGTATCCCGATTCCGAGGGTTTCCATGGGTGGGGTGATTCTTCAACCTTCTGTTTTCCTCGGGGTCTCTTCGGGGTCCACTGGGAATGGTATTTCCCTCTTCAAGACTGCAACTGCAACATACCCTGAGTAGTATTGAGTATGCAGTCGTGCATCCTCTTGGCCTACGACTATCGTGGGACACCTGGAATCTCACCTGGGGTGGTATCTTGGTTCCCTGACTCTCTACAACTATTAGGTATAGTCTCATCTACTGTTGGGGTTCACATTCCACTGATTTTGTATATGGTTTGGTCTCCCCCAGGGGACCACTTTGTATTGGTACTGCTTCATACTCTATTTTGAAGTATTGTGTGCATTGTCAGTATATCTCCGGGTAGGAGTTTTTGTATAGTGTTAGTGAGTGTTTGTAATAAATATCTATTTTTATAAGTACACTGTGTGGTTCTTTTTCACTTAGCCTATGCTAAAAATTGGATACTTCTAAACCGAGCTGCTTTACACTCCTCCTAGACTAGGCCTGAAGGCTGCTCTCCACAGCTACCACTTAGAGGGCCTTTCTAAGGTTGTCTAAACCACTAAAATCACCATAAAGATCGTCTGGATTAGTTCAGGGTGCTACACTTACATAATTGAGCATCATATTCTAAGCCAGCCTCTCACAAACATTATATGTTTTGTTTGTGTGTGACTTATGCAGCCCCACCATTTAGGCACATGTATGGCCGGATTGGAGTTGGGCCAGTGTGCAGTGAAGAAGCTTCCCCATTCCCTTCAAAGACATTATAGACAATGCCTGCCTCCATCCCAGTCCTATCCTTCTTTTTCATTAACTATCATGGCTGCCCCAGTAAAGATCATTTGATTTAAAGACTCCCAATAAGTTGCTCCCATCAAAAGAGGAGATACAATTGTGTACCTCCATGTTTGGATTGGAACAGGTAACTATTGCACCAATGAGTGATATATTATTGAGCGACTGTGAGTGATGATTGATGATTCATGTGGGGCAGACAGTGAGGGAGGGTGTTCAACTTATTTGTAAACTTGATTTTGATGATTTATAATGTTTGGGGGCTGATGGGGCATTTTGCCTGAAGGTGATTGGCCCTTTCACACCTAGCTTGATTTATTTGTATGGTCCACTACTTGCTGTACTTTTTTTCTAGTTCTTCAGAGAGCAGACCAGTCATTTTAGTTAACAAATACAAATCTTACACAAAATGCTCAAAGCTTTTTCCCTTCTTGTTCATCAACAACAGTGCACTACAGGTCTATCTCTCTCAATCTCATTTGGGTCAGGACGAAGTTGGACTGATTCATTACTTGGAGTCAGGACTCAGGGAGGGACTGCCTCAGCAGACAGAAGAAGGAAGTTTTCAACTTCAAAGTGAAACCAACATGATGATGACGACTCTAAGAGGCCTACTCAACTCTGTGGACTGGAGAGAGGTGCATTGATTTGGGAAATGCTGCTGATTAGTGTGTGCGCTGTCTCAAATGCAAAACTTTTCTATTATATAGCTGTGATCCGGGGGCCTGTTGTAACTGGAGACAGACATGCAATGTCACATCATCACATGATGGCCACACTCGGCTAAATGTTATGATGACAGTTGTGAGATTGATCAGCCCGGTACATGCAACTACTTGCCTGGTACTGGTTGTAAAATTGCTCTCACTTCTCAGGTAATCGCTTGTGAGTCATAATGAATGATTGCAGCAGCCTATGCTCTTGCTGTGCCTCTTGGTATACTCCTAATGAAGCTTACCTTTTGCCCTTCTCATTGACTCTACAATATCATTTCTGTTATACAATCCACAGGCCTTCTCCTCTCCTATACAAAAGGCGAAAGCTCCATAACACTCCTGCTTACCTATGGGACCGGTTCAGCCAGTCATCTTAGAAGAGGACATTCTGAGAAGAATGCAGATGCACCACCCTATTTGGCATTAATATACAGTTTCATTTTTCTTTTAACAATCATTTTAACAATTTTGTATTTTTTAAACCTAGATGACAGAAAATTTAGATGCATAATATCTTAGGTCTGTGGGGCTGAAGGACTGTTTGCAATGCATTTAATTGATTTCTCATTGCTTCATGTCCTTCCACAACAGATTTAATGATGCTGATGTGCAGCTCATCTACTTGATGAATATTGTTGTTGTCTAGTGTTTGTCTTTGTCACACCTTTCCCCAACAGCTCATTCCCATCCATTAATCAAACCCCTAACCCCCTTCCCCCAGGCTGTGTGATATATATTGAACTGTGACTTATGAATTTACACCATAAATGGATCATACAATTGAGAGTCTTTTCATGGCAGTGGGACCGCTATGAAAAGGATACCGAATGGGACATTGTAATCCCGACGGCAGTGCCAGCCTCGGCACCACAGTCATTAGGTATTGGGATTCCGAACGCCGCCCTGTTGGGATCAGTAGATCCTGTCGGAGGTGGTGTCCTGTCCCCATCCAACAAGGGTCTGACTGCCTGCATCATAAGGTGGCAGTCGGACCAAAGGGCTGATGGTGACGTGGACCGCCAACGACTGCCTGTCCGTGGAGGTCCACCCAACATCGGAATTAGGCCCTAAGTGTGTACATAGAAAAATTAGCTCTCATTAATGCATAAGGCATAATGTAGCACAATAAATTGTATTCTTGTTGTGCAACATCAATGGAGGCATGCTAGCATCAGGTACTTTGATACACTCTGCAGTATGTGGCTGGGGCAGCTGTAATGGACAATTTATTATCTTACTTTAATTCCAGTGGCCCTGCTCTTTTACGACTGCCTTTCAATTCTACCCTGACTCCAAAGAGGCAGATGAATAATAGTAATTCACACACATCATGTATAAAACATGGGTATCCTGTCTGCCGTAAGTAGACAGTGAAAAAAGTATGCACTGCAATACAGGGAAAGGAACAGGATACAGATTTGATTTGGCACGTTCGCCTCAAAGTATCCCATCTGCCAAACTATAAATCAGGCACTTGGTCCCACTTTACTACCTGGCCTCGGACTCCACCACAAATTATTTTCAACAGATGCCTTCAGTTGGCAGTAAAGAAAGCTACTCTACCGAAGGGTAAGTTAGAGGAATTAGTCTAGGTAGAGTTTTTGCTATAGAATAGTGGGGTGTCACTGATCATCATGTGCTAAGCTTTGGCTTAGTCAGTCAATGTAGTGGATGAATGACAAAAGCGAAAAATTCGAACAGGTGTAAATCTGTAATGGAAGCCATAAAATATATACACATAAATCCCTTGCTCAGAAAAACGTGACACATGCCAAGAATTGATTTTTCCATTTTTTGGTAGGCTAGGACATAACTTAGGACAGAATAATGGAGCGAAGTACTAGGAGGATGTGACTCAGTGGGCACTGGGAAACACACCTTGTTTTCATTTTCTTTTAACCATTTTTAATAATGCTTTTCCCCTTTTTCTTACATAAATACTGTAAATATATACAAGGCGACAGGTGTATAGAATAATAGGTAAAACAATTCAAGTATTGAGCATAAATAAAAAATTCATCTCTATTCCAATCTAAACATGTTTGAAATCAATAGCCTTGATATTCCACAATAAATAATAATACATCCTTATTGAAGCTAAAATACTTATTAGACAATTTCCTTATTCCATGATTGTCAAGAAATGGAACCCTTAACCCATTCAATATTTTGGATCAGCATTACCTTATTGACAAGCCTGAATTCAAACAGACAGAGGCCCCCACATTTTCCTGCCTTTCTGTTTTGCTCCCTTCTCCTTGTGCTCATAAAGTGCAGTTTCGAGATTAACAATATAAAGAAAGCGTTCTGCCATTGCTGGAACGACAGAAGTTGGGGATCCTGTCAAACTGCCATTGCCACAAAAATCAACTCACATATCCCATGAACAAAACATGTGAATCAAATCAGCCTTCAACTCCCGACACTGAGGGCAATCACTACCCCCCCCCCCCCACTTGGCTGTTTTAGAAGGTATGAAATACAAATCAAAGATCGTTTTATAATGCTGGGATTGTAGGCTAGATGAATAAAGTTAAGTGCAACTTAATTCCAAAGACTCAAAAATCTAACATCATCCAAGTTAAGTCTTTCCTGCCATTTGGCATTATATTTTTCCAGATCATCTGAAGTTCCTTCACTCAACCTCACATATAATTGAGATATTGTACAATCCAATTCCCCAATTAATAAATCCAACAAGGGTTTCCTAGAAAATCTGACAATAACCCCCACCTTGTTCTGCAAAAAAACCCTTAGTTGAAGGTATTTAGAAAAATCTCTTGCTCCTATATTGAATCAAGCCTGATGCTCTTCACTTAAGGCAAGAGGAGACCCCTGGAAAAGATACCCAAACCTCTTGAGCCCCAATCTCTCCCAACTTAATATACACACATCATGAAAGATTTTGGGCAGTAGAATATTCCTCTGGATAGCAGTGTGCCAGCTACATTTGCCTAATCCCAATTTCTTCCGCAACACTGCCAAATTTTTAAAGGCAGCCATCAAAGACTTAAACAGCATTTTTTTTATAGTAATTAGGCTCAAATATTTTTAGCAGGCATCCCTTTGCTACCCTACCAATCAGAAGCTCGAATATAGATGGAACAAAATCCTCAGCCATTTCTTTTCAGGTTTGTAATGCATTGAAAACTTCGTAATGCCACATTAGCTGAAGCAGACGCACTTTGCACAGCCAACACTGCAGTGCTGATTGAACCATGCTGCAGTTAGGTCATGGGTGGCAAAATGCTTTACTTAACAAATACAATATACTCAATTTGTCAATAAGCAAGCAATGTGACTTACCACCAACCATCCATGTCACAGCTGGGACTCTTCCTTCAACTGCCTTGTGGGACACCTCTGTCTCACTGGCACTTTTGGCGTTGGTGACACTGCTGGCCCTGGCGGTCTGTGTGACTAGAAATCTTTTTACACATTTTAGATGCCAGATTCGCCTCCTAAGTAATTAATATTATTTTTGCACAAAGTACAACCACAATACCTCACTACAGTTCGGGAGATTTGTTGGTGGACAATCTTAGAAAAGCCAGGTAGTCAAGCCAACCAAAAACATTTCGCAATAGAGGAGCAGAGCTATGATGATTCTGAATCATTGATACGCAATGAAGGGGGGAATGATCAATGAAGGACATATGGTCTTTGCTTGCAAATGCAATGGGATCTCATACTTTCCTGCCATGCTGCACTGTCATGGGAACTGCTGGTATACTGTGCAAATGAATATTAACACAACACTGGGGGGGTCCATGACCATGGCCACTCTCTCATTTTGACTGCTTGAGCATGAGCAAGAAAGCCTCCTCATCAAACATGTGTGGTGAAAAATAGCTTACTTGGACCTGTAATCTTCGCAATACCAAAATTCTGTTCTCTTAGTCTTACAGCACCACAATATATATAAAGGGAGAGGGTAAACTTACTAAAAAAGCAAAAGAAAGCTACAGAGTATGGACAGGAGGAAGTCAGCTACACGAACATGAGGTATAGAAAAAAGGATAATGCTGGGATACAAGACTTTAGCAAATATTAGATAGAGCAATTTAAAAAAGAAGACAGTATAAAAAAAAAATAACCAAAGCAAAATTATTCTAATAGTGGGGAGAGGTAAAAGTTAGGGAAAAATAATAAGAACAGGACTTACAGGAGCCAGCAGAGCAATCGGCCATGGCGCTGGTGGTGGTGGTGGTTACACCTGCCACGGCACTGGGAGTGACAGCCCCTTCCCTTGTCTGTGATGCCCTCTTGCCCTTGGGTGCTGATGTAAGAAATAAAGAAGATAAAAAAATAGATTAGTGGTACAGTTATGCAGTCGCATTGTACGTTTCTAAATCATATTGCCTATAGTATTAGTATTGACCTATTCCTAATTTCCTAAACCTAAACACTATTCCTAATTTCCTAAACTACCTTTTGCACTACTAATGCATTGCAACGAATGAATGATCATTGCTTCTCAACCTCCTTTGATGGGCCAACTCAGCCTCCCTTTTCAATGCAAAGATACTACACATCACTGGGAGACTGGGACTGTATGAGCTGCATAAAGAAAGGCACAGAGAATGATAACTCCCTGATATACTACTACTATCTTAGTGACAGGACAGAGGAGTCTGCATGACTAATCAGCCCAAGCGAGCGACGATAAGTACAAGTAGGTAGCACTAAGCACCTGGTTAGCTCACGCTGGATCAGATATAATTAATATGTACACTTAACTTACCTCTGATTGTGAGCAGAATGCCACTTGGAAAAAAACATTAGCATTTTTAAAAAACAAAAATAATTACTCACCGAGCCCTGCAAACTCAACACCCAGCAGGTTGAGCAGGTCCTGCTTGTGGTCCATGAGGTTCGCCACAGGTGTGTTAGCTGCATATCGTACACTGCACCCCAGTGCTACACGCACGCACTGGTGCACTCTCCCCCACAGCCTACGATGCTTCAGCAGGGTGTGCCCTCTCCCAGGGCTGCCGCCTGCTGCCATCATGGAGGGGAGGTGTTGCTGCACTTGGCGCTTGCTGCCAGTTATGACATGGTGCTGGGTGAAAAAAAAGAAAAGAAGTAAGACAAAAGAAAACAGCAAAGCAGAAAGGAAGAACTAAAGGAAGTGGAACACAAGGAAGAAAGGGAAAACAAAAAAAGTAGAAAACGTAACAGAAAAAGTAAAAAAGAAGACAAATATGTCAAATACACACACAGAAAGATGCACACTGATAAAAAAAGGAAATGAGGGATGGACGCACATAAGGGAAAGTAGGTAACACAAAATTGGCGTGCCCATGAGCACCACATGGTGCAATTCAAGCTGATTTTTCAGCACGGAACGCGCTACTGGCCTGAAAAAGCAGCTGGCCTGAAAAAGCAGCATTCTTACGCCTATTCCCAGAATTCACGTTATCGCGCTGAGTTTTTTTTTTAACTCTGCTGAATTCCCCGGAGCAGAACTCCACGAGTTCCACCCAGGCCTAGTCAGAATGACCCTCTGCCCTCACACCTAGGCCTCTTTGTCTCACTGTCTGGAAGCAATGCACAACTCACAACAGAAGAGTCAGTCACGGTCATGTGACCCAGGACAATGGCAGAAATGCACAACTACTTCTGGCATAGAAATGCCAGCTTTTCTAAAAATAACTTAAAATCCGACTTTACCTTTTAAGAGGATTTCAAATTACAATTCATTTGAGTGTAAACAGCATGTCTCTATTTGGTCCCAAACTTAAGTTAGCACTTATTAAGTGTAGTACGATAACTCAGTGTTAGCTTGTGGGCGAGTTAGGCCTTACAAGAGTCAAAAACAACTGTAAGAGTTTCTCACTGCTGGGGCATGTAAAACGTAAACAGACATGTCTTACTTGTAAATACCATACAAGCTGCCTTTGGGGTTGTTAGGGTCTACCTTAGGGATGACTTATAAGTATTACAAAGGACGTTTTAGTTCTGGCAAAGGGTTTATTTTGCCAGGTTGAAATAGATGTTTAAAACAGCACTGCAAGCTGCAGTGGCTGGCCTAAGACTTGTCCTAAAAGGTTACTTTAGAGGCTCACAAAATGACTGCTGCAGCTCACTAGTAGCATTGATTTTACATGCCCGGGCTACCTGAAATACCATTTACTAAGGACTTGCATGTAACTTAAATCTACAATCAGATGTAGGCCACTTTTACTATGATTTCAAGGGAGAGAACAAGCACTTTACAATTGGTTAGCCGGAAAAAGGTGTTCAGAGCTCTAAAAGCCAACAAAAATGGCTTCAACAAAGGAAGGCAGAAGAATGCAAAAATTGGGATGAACATGCAGAAATGGCTAGGTCCAACAATGTGTATATCTGTAAGTATAAAAACAACCTAAATACTGACAACAATAGCAGCTAACAAAAAGAATATCAGAAACAATTGCAACATTATAGCATTATTTTAGAGTTTCCCTGCATCTGTTCTCCCTCACTCCACACCTTGCCTGTATCTAACCTAATCTTAGCACTAAAAAAAGCCTGAGTGAGTTTCTTAGGTGGCCTTGCCTTTCACCTACATTCTTTAGCTAAACCTGATTTGGCAGATGGTTTATTGTTCTGTGTGAAGACAGCAGTTGTCTGTATCTACGTTCAAAAGTTATGATGTCCCCAGCATGTGAAAGACAGCTGACTGTAAGAAATTGGGCAATCGGTTGAGGGAGGTGAGAACACTTCTCAAGCAACAACCACAGTCCTTGTCAGGGTGAACAACAAAAGTCATAAAATTAACCAGTGCTTAACACACTGGTAGATTTGCACAAATGCAGTCAGGTTTAACTTAGAGACATTTGTAGAATATTTATGCAGCAAATAAACAATAGTAAAGTGAAAATACATCACAAGAAACATCTCACACTAATTAAAAACATGTAACAAATTAAATGATACCCAAATGACAAAAATCAAATCAGTATGACAGGAGATATTCAATTTTAAATTTGTAATAGATATATAGATATAGCGCCTAAAAGCACAAAGCACCAACTGGGGGTTTCTGGTCATGCTGGACTGAGAAAAAGTCACAATTTCAGGCTGACCACGGTGGAATGCGAGCTGGGCACAGGACCAAGTTTGGCCCGCTGGGGCTTGACCTTTATGTCCTTGATGCAAGGTCTACGTAGCATAACTTTGTGAGGGTTTGCATTGCTTGGCATTGGTTCTGATGAAGCTTTCAATTGTGCAGGCAGTCCTTATTCTGTATTGTCCACAGGTCCAGGAGTGTACTGAATAGTGGCTCAGGAAGTCTAATATTTATACCTGGTGCCAGCCTTTGAAGTGGGGGCATTCCCTATACTACCCCCACATCTGTTTCTGGAAAGTTTTTTCCTTCCCCAGTCAGAAGTCCAGGGTGACAAAAGTGTTAACATTGGAGAATACAATATCAATGTATGCCATGATCTATGTACGTAAAACAACAAACTCACATCACTGTTTTCGAATCCACCTGATATGACCTCCCCATCAACCCAGAGTCAGAAATACGTGGTCAGGCAGGTCCTGCAACCTAGGCCTGAAGCAACTGATTGACAGACCAGAGGTGGGGTGACACGTAGCCTGCAGACAAATGTGCGAACAGGAAAAACTCAGATCAATCCCACAGATAGGCAGCGACACCACAATGGTCAAAGGAGATTGGCCCCAAAAAAAAAAAATTTGGTCGGAGGGGTGCAAATTCCCTAAACACCATAAAGTTAGATGCCACATGAAGTTAGGAACACTCAGCCAATTAGAACACAGCATGCACTCTACATGCAGTGATCACGTGCTCCCCATCCCGGACATCTGGACACTTACCCACTGGCCCACACTGTGTCCACGCAGGGTCAAGACCAACCTGCACTCCATACCAGGTGGTCAGAATTATGACTCCAATTCTAGGCCCGGATTTCTCTCTCTAAAGGAATGTACAAATTATTTTATGACACTCCGTGAAATGAAAATAATGACGGCCAAAAGCAATGTACTTTGAGACAGTCTTCAGACCCTGACTCTGTCACTATTCTCCTGGCTGCTGCGTTTAATTAAACCAACTGTTCCTGTTTTGCCAAACGCCTCTTGTCTTTTATTTTTTCAAGGTGAATTCACATTCGAGCAACAAAAGACTAGTGTCTGATTCGTCTGTATGGGCTGAAGGCAAGCCCTGTAAAATGTAAGTGGTACAAGGAACAGCTCCGCCCCACCATCCTGGCAGGGTGGCTCTTTCTGCCAATATCGAATCCCCTTTTGTCTCCCTGTCTGGGAAGAATACACAAAGCCCAACAGCTAAGCTATTCGCAGTCATGTGACACAGGACAATGGCAGCAGGCACTATATTGTTAGAGCAAGAAGATGGCAACTTTCTAAAAGTGGTATTTCAGAATAGTGACTTAAAATCCAACTTTACCATTAAAGAAGATTTTAAATGACAAATGATGTAAGAAAGTAACTCAATATAATGCAATGGGAGAGATAGGCCTTACAGTGGTGAAAAACATTTTAGGAGTTTTTCACTACCAGGACATGTAAAACTTGAAAACACATGTCCTACATTTTACATACAATGCACATTTGCCCTTTGAGCCTTTGGGGACTGCCTTAGAGGTGACTTATATGTATTAAAAAGGAAGGTTTAGACCTAGCAAAAAAGTTTATTTTGCCAAGTCAAATTAGCAGTCTAACCCTGCTATATAGACTGCAGGGGCTGGCCTGAAACATGTTTTAAGAGGCTGTATGAAACAACCATGCATGCCTAAACCATGCATGTCTAAACAACTGTTAATGCAATATGTGTGGTAAATTACAGACCCATCCTCCCCACCCTGCGCCATAACACCCGATATTCCAGCCCTGCAATCCACCCCGTCCAAGCCCTTAAAACTACGCTAACACCTCACCCTGAGCCGTAACACTCAGCGCCTACCCCAAAAACTACCCCAATTCCCCCACCCTGAGTGGAAAAAATCTTCCCGTGCAAATAAATGACCCTGACCCCCCCGCCCTGAGCCATAAAACCCTGCCCCTGCCAAAAAATGACCCCGCTCTAACTACCCTGAGCCCTTAAACTGACCCCCACACCTGAAAATTGCCCCTTCCCCCCAGCCTAAGCCCCTAAACCCAGCCCTGCCCTTAAAACTACCCTGTTCTCCCACCCTAAGCCCTAAAACCCTGCCCCTGTCAAAAAACTACCCAGACACTCCCACCCTGCCCCTTAAACTACCCCTGACCCCCCCTGCCCTGAGCCCTAAAGCCGTCCATGCCCTTAAGACTACCCCTTCCCCTCCCCCTTGCCCCGAGGCCTAAAACCCTGCCCCCTGGCCCAAAAATGACCCCAAACCCATTCCCCCGCCCTGAGCCCTAAAACTGACCCCCACACCTAAAGACTACCCCCCAAACCCGGCCCCAGCCCCACTTACCTGGCCACGTCCGGAGCTTCCTCTCTCTTCCTGTTCCTGATCCTCTACGACCATCCACACATCTAGACCGCTGTATGCCTTAACCATGGATATGCGTGGTTAAGGCAAGCTTTGTTCCGCTTCCGTGAAAATGCCACATATGGCTCAGCCCTTGTTGTAAAGGCCGTTTCCCATTTTATGAGTATACTTTGGTGGGTGGCACCATCAGTGCTGCTGTCCTACTAGTAGCATTTAATTTCAGATTGTGGATACATATTGTACTATCTACGAGGGATGAATAAGTAAAGTAAACATACCAATTATGTGTGGGCTAATTTTGCCATGTTGTTGGGAGAAAGCACAAGCATTTTAGAGCATGTTAGTAGTGGTAAAGTCACAGAGTCCCAAAGTCAACAAAAACGAATTCAGCAAAGCAGGAGGGATGAAGTCAAAAAAGGTTTGGCAGTGACTCTGCACAGAGCCAGGTTCAACATTGACTATTTGAAATACATGTTTTAACGATTACTGAAGAAATTTGTAGCAAATCTTAAACAACGTGAAACATTGTTGGCTGTTTGAAAAAATAACTGTTGACTACAATATTGGAGCTATCAAAATGTTAAACAATACATGACTGCAAACTGACCTATCATATCACTCTGCAACAAAGACTAAACAATATATTCATGGAATTTGAATTACCAACTTGCAACGTAACAAATATTAAACAATACTAAGTGCTGTGCATTTGTAATTGAAAAAATGTGCACTGGAATACATGAAGATATAAAATGCCATGAGGGATATCTACATAAAGCAGAATTTGAAGATTGCATCAGTGGGATTTAAAGGCCTCTAGATGCTGATTCTCTATAACTAAACCAAGTCTCATTTGTGGAATTGGGTCTACTAGCTTGACACACAGTCTTACCTACTATCTATGAGAGTCTTTTTCCTACAGACTGGCAAATAATATCTGGGCATCCGCCTGCAGTGGTGGCCCACTCTAGTCAGCAGGCACAGGCTACTTTGCAAGGCTATTGAGTGACTTGCATATACATCACTCTAGTTCCATTCTATGCAAATGAGCTGATAGATAGATGCCTTTTGAAGGCCTAATTTAATCAAAGATATGTGTGAGGATAATGTGTGACAAAGTAACATGTCACTAAGTTGACAAAATTGATAAAGTTCACTGTGACCACATGTTTCTATTCCTTGCTTAGTACTTATCATTTGAACCATGTGTTTATGTTCAAAGGTCAAAATAAAAGGATAAAAATAACCTTCCAGAATGCAGTGATATGTCTGTTCAAAACCCAGAAATGGAACAGTTTTGTCCTGGTTTCAGTTTACTCTGTTCTGACTTGCACTACCGGAAATTTGAAATATGATTATGTATTAGATCAAGAGAGATAATTTGTGTTATGGGAATATGACAAGAGTAGGTATAGCTTCCGTGGTTGTGAGTAATGCAATAGATGTTGTCTATAAAAGGTGCGGGCGAGTGATTTGTTTTCCAAATTTAAGGTCACACTTGTTTGACTGTATTTCTTATTTGAGGTGGATTAAGAACAACATTGTGCCAGAGTGAGTAAATGGATATATTTAAATACATGGAGAATGTAGGGAGTTGTGAGAGACATCAGGCATCATATTTGTGTGCAAAGGGTGCCATTAGTGTAGAGAGTAGTGTTAGGGCTTAAAGTTGTAATAGTGTGAAGAGTGTGAATGAATTACTGTGATAGAGTGGCAATTACCATGATGTCCTCAGTGTGGAGTATGGCCCAACCTTCTCCTCCCAAGGCTTGTGGTTGAGGGTCCTGGAAGCCCTACGACCAGTTACCAGGACATGTTGAGTGTTCCCTAGAAGCAAAGGAATGACCTGTCCCCTACAGGTTGTTCCACCCCTGGCAGATGTCCTCCTGTCAGCATGTTGCGATGAGAACAGCATTTACCTTACCACATTTTACCTGTCTGGCTAATGATTGTTGTCTGAACCACAGCTCCAAACAAATAGGGCTCAATCCTAATTATATCATCCACCATCACAGTTAACTAATTTTCAGAGAAATCAGGTTGTCTTCTTGCAGAAAATGTTAACCAAAAATGAAGAAGACGCTCTGTTGCTGAGAATTTGTGTTGTGAGTGGTAAATGATGTGTACAGTTACAGGCGTGTTTTTTTATAGTGGAAGCTGCAGGTGTTATTAATGATCAGATTCTGATCAGGTGTGTGTTGGCGGATGTGTTAGTCAATGTTGAAAGGATCCTTATGCCATCAGAAAACCAGTCTGCCATTGCTGTCCTCTGTCATGAGGGTCATTCTATCCCACTCAGATGGTGAACATCTCTCAATATGGTAGGCAGATGTCTACCGTGTTGACAGAGGGGTGTCTGTTGACGGTGGACAGGAGGTCCGAAGACAGAGGACTGAGTTGCAATGATGAACTTTCCTTTATCATGACAGATGGCGGAACCCTAAGTATGAAGCACAGATAACTATTGGCCTGATGGACGGATCAGTTTCACCATGGCGGAGGAACGATGGCCCATCCAGCCAACTCTAATTAAGGCCACTAATTCCTGTTTAGAGTTTGGTAGGTGGCCATTCAGCATGTCAGATTAACAAAGAGATGTTCTCCCATCCAGAGGGGGAAGACCAGACACCATGTATGTAGATCTGATCAGGAAAGCAGTGTGTCTCTGTGCATTTAGCTGAGTGGCTGTGGTTTTGCTGACAGCACTGAATCTTTGCTGGGTAAGTGCCCTGTTCAATGCACTCTCTAGGCACAGTTTTTTGTTTTTCAAAAAGAAAACTTCCAAAGTATGAAAGACATGCTGAAAGTGTTTTGCTAGTGCATTGGGGGTCATTTATTAGCTATTATGTTCAGGAGTGCCAGACTTTCCCTGACGATGCAGTACAGGAAAAATGTATGTTAGAACATCTAAACTAATTAGGGCATAAGGTCAAATGTACACAGCCCAATGGCAGATGGGTGTCAGTCAAATGTTTCTGCCACTGAAGCTAGCAGAGGCAAAGCAGTTAGAAACATGCTGCCCTCCGTCATTCTTTCCTAGGACCCTGCAACAACCTATCCTCCTGCCCCAAATACCAGCATATTATATTATAAAGCATTGCCTGCCCTTCACTGTCCTTGGCCTCTCACTGTCCTTGCTACTCTTCAAGTACCAAACAGTTTTCTGTAGGAGGGTGCAGGCTTTTGTTTCCCATTTCCTGCTCCAGGCTATCCATCTTATAGTTTGACAAAACTGGAAAAAGTGCACTTGCTCATGTAAACAAATGTTCTCAATTTCGCCAAATGTGCATGCTCAATTATAAATGTGTCCCATCTGTAGGGCTAAGATATAGTAGATTGATGAAGAGCAAGCTACTCCTTAAGTGGTGTTGAGCCAGAGGTGGTAGACTCCTTTCATTACCTAGAAATACATATTTTCAGAAACAAGATGGGAATATTGGTGCTTGAGCAATGAGGGTTTACAAAGTTAAGAATGGACAGACAACATAGTACAGGGTGGAATGTTGGGGGTAATACTATTAACAACCTTTAGTTCAGGTTTCATACAGATCTATGATAACCCTGCTCGGACTGCTTCTTTTTACTCCAAAAGTTGCACTGAGTGCAATATCAGGTTTTCAAGTATTTATTATTTCGTATCCATAAAACATCTGTGGGTTTCCTTTAAGGGAGCGCTGGGGCATACCAAAATAAGCAAGCTCTGTAGGCTTCAATAAGAAACAAGTTTCCAGCTGATTGCAGATATGTGAGCCATGTGCATAATATGCATATTTTAGTTGGGATACAAATGTTAACCATCCACAATGCTACACACTGAAACACTTGACTCTTTAAGCATTAAAGGAACAGCCTTTGACTAGTTGTCTCATCTACACAACCTCCCTCAAAACATATCTCCTTTTCCTGCTCCTATAACGACTTTATTGATGATAATCAGATTGTCTTCTCCTTCCTAATGCTCACTTCTCAGCCCTAGTCTATAAACCCTTATGATTTCAACATCTGTAAGCCATAAACTGTGTCTCTCCCAAGAACCAACCACTTGACCCACTGTCTGCCTGAGTGTGCTCCCTCACTCATGCTGTAAGACTCCGGGTGCTACACACTGAAGGCAACTTAGATGAGAATGGTGTCATTAAAATATGAATTTCCTACCTGTATTTCTGAGGATATCTATGCTTACTGTGCCCATGAGCCAACTTTCCTACCACCTGATCTAAAATCTATTCTTGCTTTGCTCCAATGTAAGATCCTTGTTGCTACAATGTTACTAACGTCTAAGGAGTTTTGCCTCGAGAGTGGGTTTCGATCTAAGTGCATAACTTTGTATCTTCAAGAGTGGGGCAATTTGACTTGTTATCACCACTGCTCATCCTCTCCTATCGTGACTTCATCTGATGGTGCTATTAGCAGCTCTCTTTTCTTTGCTATCCATAACCCATCTTTCCTCCTAAATAATAGATTCTCTGTGCTTATGTTTGTTGAAAAGAGAGGATATTTCACATCTTCATTGGAATGCAAGCACATCACTTGTGAGTTGAGGTAGCATCACTTTCTTGAGTATAAGGATAGCATTTGCTACTATGGGACTGATTATGAGTCAGGTGGCATGGAATTAACTCATGGAATAATGGGCTAGTTAGGTTTTTGAGTGAAGTAGTTAGGTCTTCATTTTTCTGTCAAGTAAAATCAGCTGGAATACGGCCAAGTCTCATTTATTTTCTTTTCCGACAGGGGAGAATACAAATGCTGCCAGAAAATACTTTTTTCTCCCCTCTCCTACTTCCTCACCCTCCTTCCTCATCACTTACCCACAGGCCCATACGTATTTTTACCATCTGCTCACAGTGGGGCTTTATTCATGTTTGCATTTAAAATTTTACCGTTACACCACTACTGTGCAAGTTATAATCATTACCTCTTTACATTTCCAACTTAGTATCTATACTTTGCAGTATTTTTAATGTAAGTGTTATGTTTCAATCAACTCAAATTCTTTGGCTAAGACTTGATATTTCGTTGTGCTAATATTTCAGGCTTTCAAGTGCATATGCTAAGGGCCGTATTATGAGTTTGGCAGTCTGATAGACCGCCAAACCGACGGTCTTGTGGCAGCTACCGCCACACCAGTGGTCTGACCACACTATTGCAAGTAGGGCAGTCGGACCACCATAGGACTTCTGCTGCATGTATCATGGATCCCTGGCGGTCTTGCAGCAGTCTGAGGCCACTAATATGCCGGGGCAGGGAAAACCTGGTCTTAAGTTGGCAAAACGAGGAGAAATGCATTATTTCTCCTAGTTTTTGCTTTTTCCATGTGTGCTGCCTTGTGCAGCACACATGGAAAAAGCAAAATGCCATGGATTGTTTATGTACAGGAAGGTGTCCCTTCCTGTACATAAACAATCCTTAAAAAATTCCATTTTGTGACTTTCATGTGTGCTGCACGAAGCAGCACATATGACAGTGACAAAATGGCATCTTAGGATTGTTTATATGCAGGAAGGGACACCTTCCTACATATAAACAATCCTCCACTGCACACAGTCACCCTTGCACTATGGTGCAAGGGTGCCTGCGTTGGCGCTAAGTTGCTAAACTTAGCCCCATTGCAGGGAGAAACGCAAGGCTGCACCACATTCTTGTAAATATGGTGCAGCCTTGCGTTTCAGAAGTGGCGGAGAGAGGCGTTAACCCAGTAAGGCAAACGCCTCTCTCCGTCACTTCCTTGTGCATATCCCCTAAGATATCTTCCTTTTGACTTCCCAAGGAGCCTTTGAAACTGGGGCATGCAGCCAGAATTGCCCGTCTCAATATCTCAGTTAGATACCCTATACAGCACACAGGTATATTTAGCACTAAATCATAAAAATATATTACCAGATTAAAATATTAGGAATATGTTTTTGGGTTTGGGATGGGAGTTGACTGAATTTACATAGATCTACCAAGAATCACCTGAATAGCTGAAACCAGGATAGAAAATGCATTTAGACTAATAATTCTGTTGATGGAGGTAAAGCTGCAGGCAGGGTCTGTTTTCATTATAAGAATGTATGAGACATTCTGGCTATGAGAAAAATATTCCTACTGTACACTGACGTAGCTCAGTAAGTATGTGACAAGATAGAGGAGAGCCTGAATTCCTCCAACATAAGATAAGGTGTTGACTATTAACAATTGGCACCCACTCTTGGGACTGGTGTATTAAAACAATACTAAGCCAATCCCATCTTAAATAGAATTGTCTTCAGTGAAAATAGAAATACAATTTTAGACAGAGGATATGGGAACCGGGTAAGTAAGACTGAAACTATAGCAGAGGCCAACAATTAAGTCCAAAAAACAAAGGTACTGATGAACAACAGATGGTATTCTGTACATAGTTTGGGTGTGTCCAAACAATATCACTGGGCAATGTTGTCCTCAATCAAAATTTGCAAACAGAATTTCTATGTACTCATATGGAAAAGCCCACCTTTTTGTGGGTCTTTCTCTGTGGATATGTTTGCATTAGAGGATGAAAAAAAGGTGTACATGTGTGTTATGGAGTTCTGGCTGGTGATGTGAAATATCCTGTAAACAATCACCAAGTTGTAACTTTAGGAGTATTTACTATTTTTTTCTGTTATGTTTCACAGCTGGAGAGCATAATGATACATACACTTCTTGAAAAATACAGGAGGTATTGTGATTCTAGGGTTGGAAAGGGTAAGACAAGTCTCCATATTTAATTAGAATGTTTAGGAAGGGGTGTTTACTTAAGCATGGGTATTTTACATGTCTGTACAAATAAGGTGAAATCATACACAGCCTAATATTATGTAATGTGACATCTTGCAAACCGTTTTACTAATTTGAGCAATGATGCATTTTGTATCAAAACTCATGGTATTTTCTGGAAGCCCTGTATTTAACTGTCTTCCTATTCTCCTAAATTTGCAATAAAGTGATCATGTAGGCATGTGTACAGAGCCACCTAATTCTATCTTCTGAGCCTCTCGCTCCACATTGTCCCAACTCAGGCTCTGTGTGTTCTCTAGTTTGGTAACTACTGGATGGGCTTGTGTGGAACGAAGCCATGCGTAGCATAGTTATTCCTTTTCTGAATCCAGTTTAGAAATTGTCCTTCCACTGTAGAGTCTCTAGAGGACAATCCAAGTGCTGGAATGCTTTTCTCTGTTATTTCTTCTGTTGTTTCTCCTGCAGTGATAAGGACAATCAGACTGCCTATCAGGGCTTCCACTGCACTCATTGGCTTCATGCAGCCCCTCACAACTTCATGAATGCCATATGTTAACCATCTTTTATGCTTGGTGTGGCAACTTGATCACATGGGAATCTGGCGCAATGCAATTGAGTTGAGGAACTGTGCTAGAGGCTCTTGGGTGGGTTGTGCTGCTCCTATTTGCTCACGTTTAACCAGCAAAATCTTAGTTAACTTATTGTTATATCATCATTTGCAGATTAGCTCCCTTTAGAGGTCATCATTATGAGTAGACTGGACCAACACTATGTAAATGACACTGCTAGAGTTAATGTTACAAGGAAGTTCCATTAACATTGGGGGTACAGAGTTAGAAGGTATCTTGAATGAAACCCAGAGGATCCTCTGAGAAGGGAGAATTTGTGTTTTGGTAATTCTGGGCCTGGCTCACTTGGCAATTCCCCATTCCACTCCACAGTTTTGCCTAGAGTTTTCAGCTGCTTTGATCAGCTGGATGCTCTGGGGGAAACAAAGCAGTTCTGTGATTTTTCTGCTGCATTTCCATAGATCTTATAATTATGATGAACTGGGTGACACCGGTAGCTGGGCCCATCAGCATTAACAGGTTATAGATTCAATCTATACCATTAAAATGGAGTTTTCTGTATCTTCATATGCCACAGATTTTCCCTTTGCAGGTGATGCTGTCGACTAGGAATTAGTTATGCCATTAGATGAAGTACTTTTTTATTCCCTACCCCTGCTAAATTTCTTTTAAAGGCGATTAAATCATTGAATGAGAATGGCCCTATTGTTCTGTCTTGTGGGCATGTTCATGATTAATTTGTATTGGATCAAACTCATTAATAAATATTTCAGTTTGATTTGTGTTCATTTCAGGATCACACCGAGACTTGAGGTTAGAGAAGGACAGTATTAAAAGGAGATCTTGCATAGCCCTGTCAAAGATATAGATATGGAAAAGAGAGTTTGTTAGATAGTCACTGCGTGCAATGCATACCTAAATAACACGTATGGCCAGGATGTTGCCGATGTCCCTTGGGAAAATCCTCCATCCCCGCCCCAGCACCCACAACAAACCCAGACAAGACCATCAATCAAGTTCTTTGGGTTACGAGTCGAAAGACCCCTGGACATATTTATTTACACATAAATACATGCACACTTTAATCACTTTATGCAGAGTAAACCACGCTTTTACATCTTGGCTTACCTGAATTATGTCCTAGCCTTAACAGAGACACAAGTACATGGGAGTTACATATCCATAGCTAAGATTGTTTCTGTGCATCCTTTAAATCATACTTTAACTAGTGAGATCATTACTGGTACCAGTCTCTCTTCTTTCTGCCTGCTGGATACCTACCTTGGGCACCTCCTACACCCAACTTCCTGCCCCCAACGGCCAGTGCTTGCTTGCGCCCACTGTGCCTGCATGGGTGGTTGCCATGAATTTAGTTGTAATTCAAAAGGAATGTTAGCCATACTCCATAGGATCCAAACCTGACACCCTCAAGGCACTGCCCAACACCCTACAGAACTGAAACGCAGTGATTAGTGTGCCATCTGCATGCACCAACAGGTAACCCACAGACCCTTGGGCTCAGTGGGCCAAAAACACCTCCAAATTCCCCAGAGGGCAGCATTCATTACCTGAGGCCCTATGCTGCAGAAAGTGGTTACCCCTACCCATCTGGTCGGTCTTTGAACAGGAGATCATTATTGCTAGGTAGCCATTTGGCCACTGAATATCAGCACACTGTAAACCCCCAGTCACATCCCACTTGATTTTGACCACTAGTTCCCTTACCCTCAGCGCCGCATAAATTGCCAAGGCAAAAGCTGTCCTGAAGAGACAGACCTTATCCTGCAACCTGCAAATGTTACTGAAAGGTGGGCATGATAGCAACTAGCCAAACCGTATCAATGATGAAGTAGAGTCCGATTTAATCCCTTCTAAACGCTGTCAACCCTTCAACTCCCTCTGAACCAGGAAAGCCTTTGTCCCATCGGAGTGCTCCAGCATCTTCGCTAAGACAAATATAATAGCAATGTGGATCCTGGCATATGAGACTGCTCGCCCCTCCTCTCTCAGGAACTCAAGAAATGCTGTCACTGACTCTGGAGTCCCACTCTCCCATGTACCCAAGAAACTTGCAGTATGCACTGAATGCCCCCTCATAGCCATGCCTCATTCTGGGTGCTAAACTGGCTGCCAAGAGGTCTCGTAAACTGGGGCACCAAGCCACCACAGTCACTCTGGGAATGGTGTAGGGAACTACGCTGCTCCTGGATGGTGGTACCTGAAGACCTGCCTTTTAAAAAGAGATAAAGCATCTGCTGCATTCTTCAGTACGCAAAAACCATGTTTTTACTCATGTCCTAGGACCCTTCTATTAAAACTTTTATAAGGGCATTTCCTAGAGACATTTTTATCATTTACTCACACTTCACATAGCACTTCACTTTTCACCAAATAACCTGCTCCGCTGTACATCAGGTGTTGAAGCACAGCTGGATTGCACTCAGCAATCCAGCTGGACCCCGATGATGAAGCATGCCACCTACTAGGTAGGTGGGTGAGGGGTTTCCTAAGACAACCACTGGTTGTCTGTGTTCCTCTACCAGGGTGAAGGTCAACAACTATGACCATAACCTGTTAAGGACTTGTCCACGTTGTTTTTGCATATTACTCTGGGAAAGGGACAAGTGCCTGTTCCATTTCCTTACTCTCTAGTTGTTTTTTGCACTCTTCAGTACACCAGGCACGAGTTTGGATTAAAAAATGACATTCAATTTTAAACACAGAAGCACAACCTCTTTTAATGGTCTAAGTATCATCTTGCACCTGGCTGCCTGTTGATTGATGCATTCCACCACAGTCATATTGTCAGACCAGAATACCACAGACTGGTTGCGGAATTTGTCCATCCAAACCGTGAGGGTGACTAGAATGGGGAAGAGTTCAAGAAAACCAATATTTCTCACCAAACCAGACTCCGCCCACTCCTTTGGCCACCGCTGAGCACACCCCTCGGGCCCTAAAATGGCACTAAAACCTTCACTGCCCGCTGCATCCATAAACAAACCTATCTCCTCATTAGTCCTGGCTTGGCTAGGCTGGGCTACGCTACAGTCTCATTGAAATCCCTCAGAAAGGCTTCCCAGATACTCACATCCTGGCGAACCTCTAATGACAACGTGGTATGATGGTGCTTTGACTTCAAACCAGACATGGCTTGTGCAATTGAACGGGAAAATGGGTGGCCCATGGAAATGATGCAAAGAGAGGAATTTAACTGCCCAACAACCACCTGCAACTAATCGCAAGGTCACCTTCCTTGCCCCTAGGCATTCCGTCAGGGCCTTGGAAAAGTGTTAACTTTCTCCCAGGGGAGCCTAGAGTCACCTGCCACTAAGTCTAACTCAATCCCCAGGAATTCTATAGTTGTGGCTGGCCCACAGGTCTTACCCTGCACTAAGACACTCCAAAGATCTCCATTAGTTTCTGAAAGGACAATAAAACCCTTGCATACTCTAACGTGCCGGGAGGGCCCAAACACAAGAAGTCATTCAAGAAGTGCAACATCCACTGGTGTCCCGACTTCTGTCTATAAACCCATTCCAGGAATGTGCTGAACTTTTTGAAATATGCACAGGGACCAAGCAGCCCAAGGGCATGCATTTGTCAAAATAAAATGAGCCCACGAATCTCAAGGTCGGATTGTCATCCGAAGGAAGCGATACATTTACTGGTGTGTTGTATCATGTTTAAAACTCAATAAAAGAAATTTAAACATAAAATAAAATGAGCCCTCAAACTGGAAACCCAGTTGATGGAAGTCTTCTGGGTGCACAGGAAGCAACTGGAAGGCTGATTCTATGTCTTACTTTGCTAGCAGCATCCTTTCTTTGAGAATTTTAGCCCTGGCGATGCTATAATTGGACCTGAGTGACTCTTCATTCTTGCAGTATGGTACACCTACCCACCTCGCTGCTGGGATCCTAAAACCCCACTTAAAAACTTTATACAGAGCCTATGCTGGTGTGGGGCTATTATAGACATTAAGTCATGACACCATTGCCTGCCAATTAACTAGAGAGGGAGCCCTGATCAGAAGGGGGTAATCGTTCCTGCTTTTCAGTGCCTCTGTCCTTAGATGTTTTGAAACATTTTGCCTCCGGGTGGGATGGCAAGCCACAGAAGGAACAGCAATGCTTTAATTTGCATGTTCCAGGCAGTCTGGTACAGGATCTTTTATTGAAATCCCAACAAGACCCCTACTTTCCCCATTCTCTTGGGCTGCCGCTCACCCCTGGACCCACCGGAAAGGGCTGACTAGGGGTGGCTTCCAGGCGCTGGAGGTTCATAAAGCATAACCAGGTGTTCACTTCTATCTGATCCCATGCGAACATGGGCTTAGTGGCTTAATTATTTTCTTTTATCATAGTCTCTCCATGCTGTGCCACCAAACTCATCATGTGCGCACACTGTTCTATTCTGTTAGCATGCCAATTGCACTCCATGTTTGGTAAATGTTCCACTATGATACCTTGCAAAATCGGGAATCCTTTCACTCAATTCAGTAAATGCTCCTCTACCCTCTTTCTGTAAGGCCAATGACCGCAATCTCTAGAGCACTCTTTGCACCACTTGCCCTCCTCCCTTTTGGGGGCTATCCACAATCAATTCACACATGTCAACATAACTTGCCTTCCAATTTTTTTCTTATATATCCAGGGGCACATGCGTGCCCAACTGATCATGTCCAGAATGGACGTCCCCCAACCCAATGCTCGGCAACGATGGCCCTTACCTGTTATAGCTGCTTCATGAGACAGGGGTGGAGCCCCCGCCACCACTGGTACCATGGGCGGCACGCAGTTTGCGAGTGAGGTACTAAGACTTGTAGTTCCCTGCATCACCGGACCAACATGAGTTGCTCCACTGTCCCCCTGATCCATCAAGGTGTGCCACCAACCTGCTGGTCCTCTCAACATTTTAACCCTTGGCCACACCGGCCAAAGCGCCACCCATGATAGGAGAGGACAGCATCCCAACCTTAGTGAGCCAAGGTAAAACACTTGCTAATTTAGCAACCAAATCAGGCTGACTAATGTTCTCCGCCAGTGTAACCCCAATCACCATGTAACTGCTTCCAGTTTGGACAATGCTACCACTCGCCACTGGCAAATTCACAGCAGAAACTCCCCTTGCGGAACTATATTGTTGGTGGTAACCACTGGCACCTGCAAGGCAACCCCCAGGACTCACACTTCGATTCCCAGGGGGTACCTGACTTCTATCCTGTTTCTTAACTAGGGGAAATGCCGCCCTGGGTGCAACCCCCAGTCTCCTAGGCCTCTCCACTGAAGCCACCAGTTCACTAGATTTGCCCCCAGGGGCCTGCAGGCGCAAGAGGGTCAAAATCTCATCCATTGCATTCCTCCTGCACATTAACTCCTCCATATTGACCTCCACCTGTGAGCGCTTGGAACCCTTTTTTGAGCCACCCACTTACTTTAACTGGGCCTAGACTTACACCAGACAAATACGCTGCCCAAAAAACCTCTGCTGCATCCTGTGGTGCAAAACCACTCTATTGCAAATCACAAAAAGCCCAACAAGAGCCTGTCTCAATCTGGCCAAACACAGCTCCACTGGAGCTAGGAAGAATGTGCAGAAACTGGTGCGAAAAACACAAGTACTACAACCAAGTTCAATCCCTTAAATGCAGTGCACCACAAGCAAATGGGCTCCTTAATACTGATGCCCCGAAAAAAGTACCAAAAAACCTTGTGCCCAACCTAGACCCACACCAAATGTCAGGCAAAACACTATGCTTCACCAGTTCCCAACCCTGCCCAAGGAGGCCATCAGTTAATCAGCCTTTAGCCCCCAAAACAACATAAGCTCTAGGCCCCCCATGTCTCCCACACCTCCACAGCCCAGCATGTCACCGGAGCCACCACTGAGTGCAGAGCAGCATGAATTGCACCTTGGATCAGGTGAAAAGTTCATGAGCCCATGCTTCTCCCGGAGGCACTTGCTGGGTGCTGTAGCAGAAGAGTTCGCAGCAGAGTGAGCCAGACCTGAATTCAAAAAGGGAGAGAAGAGAGACAAACAGAAATCAATATGTGTGGGGATCGCAAGGGGTCAGAACTCCTGGACTTGCTTCCTTCTGCAAGGCAGTGAGCGGGAAAGAGAGACCTGCTCGCAGCATTGTGGTGCCTTTTATGGACGGGACTGCTGCACACCTGAAACAACCCCAGACGCACTCTAGTGCTTCCAGGGTCGTGCCCCTGCCAGATAATCCCTTCATGGGCTCAACCAAGGGTCACGCCAGCTTGCGCCGTGCCCCTGGTTTGGCCCACGGCTTGCCGCCATATGTACGGTTTCCCTTAGTTAGGGGAGCCTCTGTGAACTTAACTCACGGTTATGAGTTCCTTTACACATCCTCTAGCCGATGCAGAAATGCGATTAACTACAAACTACAAGGTATTTCCAGTTGGGCCTGGGCAAAATGTGCTTAATTTCCTTTGCAGAAATTATGCAAAATGCTCCAAACATTATGTGAAATTATACATTATTGCACAAAATGTCAGCTTTCACATTCTGAACTATGTTTAACAAGAAATGCATTCTTGTATCCATTTTTGGGCCCAAGCAAATTTTGCTCTAAAACATAGTGCAAAATCTCATATGACACAAACAACAGCCAATTTACACAAAGCGAGAGTTTGGGAGGTTATTGACCTATGCACAGCCTCCCTGCAAACATTTAACACACAATGAGTGGTAAGGGCTCTACAATGAAGGAGTAATGTTTTTACTTTCAGAAATCCAAAAATATTTGGATAGGTCGCATCACCCATAATTTGTGGCATGTTTTATCATTGGTAACCTGTCCACGCCATGATAGGTAAGTACCACCATGGCGGACTCCACCATTGGTCAGGAGTTCATGATAAACACACTCACCAAAGGACAGGTACCACTGGAAACCTACTAGGACCTTGTATATCCACTATAAAAACATCTGGATCGGGGCATGGCCAACCAAGATGGCGGAGAGGACGTAACTCTCTCTGCTCCGTCGCAACTCGAACTGAAAACAGTATGTTTGCACATGCAAACGGACATGCACCAAGCCAATTCTGGTACACTACTTCCCTCACTCTGGCAAGAAGTGGAAAATTAGAGCTTTTGAGGAATCTAGCCTTCGATGCCGCTGGGTGAGAGGGAGGCCGGGCCCCGACCGGGCTGACGTGGCAGGCCGCACCGACTGTTGATTTGGCTGCTTCTTCAGCTCTGCCGCCGGGATTGGGATCCCTCCAACTCGGGAGGGGGCCTCCGCGTCAGACGTCTTCCCGGTTCCCCTCCAGTGCCCCGCCGAGAAGAAATGGCTCTGCTGCAGGCGCCCCAGGGAAACGACACACCCAGGTGAGAGACGGGGGCCCGGGCATGCCACAGGGCACTGCATTCCATTCCAGGATGAGAGGAGGCCCGGAGGGGGAGACCTCAGTAAAGAGAATGGGGCACTTTTCCCCCCAGCTCAATCCCCGTAGGTGGGAGGGGGCAGCACTGCAGCAGGGAACTTCACCGGAGCGGGTTGCCTGATTCCAAAATGGCGCCTGCTGTGGACAAGAGCACTTGAAAGCTCTGTTTATATCACTTGACAGCCAATATCCCTCTACTTTCAGTTTGGTGCGGACAGCATCCTGGGCCAACAAGGCATTTTTAGCGGGAAAGAGCTGGAGAAGAGCGTAGTAAGGATCTGGGCATTGTCGATCCGGTGGGCCCTTGCCTGGCCCTAAAATGGAACTGGCCTGACTCGGGGGAGAGCGTCTGCAGGCTCCAATGTAGTGAGATTGTGGGGCGGGTGAACCTGATGCACAAAGGACATATACTAAGTCTGATTTCCCTGGTAAGTGCATGGTTGACCTCGCTGATCACAGAGAAAGGCAAGGCTATGCACCAGATATGAGGCTCCACACCTGAAGAAGGGCTTCTGTTCAGCACCCCTGCAAGGTGGGAGAGCAAAGGCGTGACTACACTCAAGAGGATCACTCTACTCCAGGCCTTACACTGCTTGGTCCCCCTATCCCATTTATGCCTCCCAAAAAACAGCAAGGCAATAGGGTCTCAAACTACTTTGCCCCAGTGGATTCTGAAGGCAACACCTGCAGCAGGGTGGACACCGACCCAATGGCCCTTACAAAAGAGATATTCCTATCCTCCCTTAATGACTTTAAAAAGGAGTTATGGGAAGAACTGAAGGGGGATATGGCCTCTTCCTTGGCTGCCCTGAAAGCAGATCTCTCAGAACAATTGGTGGCCCTCAGAAGCGACGTGGATTCAGTGGGAAGCAGAGTAATGGACCTGGAAACTAAAATAGCGGAGCGGGAGCAAACGACTGAGCGCATGAAAGAGACCACCAGTACTCTTCAGGAACAACTACAGGAGGTGATACTCAAAGGAGAAGACCTGGAAAACAGGTCCCGTAGGGAAAACATCAGGATTCGGCACCTAGAGGAAGGAGTGGAGGGCCCTGACCTAGAATCCTTCATGCAGGGTCTATTCAGAGAAATATTAAGTGCTCCCGCTACGGACATCAAAATCGATAGGGTCCATAGAGTACGGAGGGCAGCGCCGGGGGAGAAACAGAGACCAAGAGACATTCTTGCTAAAATGCATTCATTTAAAACGAAGGAAGCCATCCTTCAAGCTGCCCAGAAGAAAGAAACCGTATCCTTTCAGGGAGCCTCCTGCCTTTTATTCCAAGATGTAGCCCAAGCTACGCTAGCCCGACGCCAGCAATTCCGGTCAGAAACGAATAAACTTCGTTCTGAAAACATTAGATAGAGGTGGACTTACCCATTCGGAAAATCCTTTGAATTCCAGGACAGAAATCACCATTTCACGGATTGAAAAGAGGCGAGGCGTCTACTGGGACTTCTCTCCCCGGAAGAAGGGAACACGGAGCATGCATCGGATACAAGGGTGGTGACATCCAGTAGCCCAGCTGATTCGGGTCCCTGGCTCTCTCAAAGGCTTACCAGGCAAAAGAGGCGCTACATGAAACAAAGCACACAAAGTAAGCACCAGGGGGAAGCACGCTACCCAGGGATACCCTCGACAAAGCAGTACCAGGAAAGCCTCGTCTCAAAACTCTAAATTATTGGTGGCTTCTCAGGGATTACAGAAACATGCACAACTATGGTCACATATTCGACCTGGCTCGGGTTTGCCCATTTTCCAGACAAGAACCAATCCACTATTACGGACAGCTGGGCCATACATCTTACTGTAGGAGAGAACTATAAGAAGAGTTGAGACACCACTGGCCCAATTCGCCCACCACGGACCTGGAGGTCGACCCATTAGGACTCTCACAGGGATTTGTTATCCCTATTTCATTACGTTGTTTTTTTTTTTCCTTTTTTAGATCTTTGGTTTTCAGGTACTCAGGGGCTCAATGATACTAGCCTGGTGGTATTTCTCAGCGCTCAATCGGCTTCAGGCGGGTTGGAGGATTTGTGGGGGAGGGGGCCTCCAAGGGGGGGATAAGATCCACGAAGTAAGCCCTTATGGCTAATAGAACCTCCAGCTCAGAAGGGCTCCATACCACAACAGTCATGACACTCAATACACTCTCATGGAACATACGGGGTCTAAACTCTCCGAACAGGAGACACAAACTCACTGACCGGTATTATGATATAGTGGCCTTACAGGAAACGCATCTTAAAAGATCAAAAGATCACAGGCTGAAACACAAGGCCTTCCCTCCGATATATAAATCTTCGGCCACAACAAAACACAATGGGTGGCACTGCTATTCCACGCAGCTACAAAATTTCAGCCCAAGGACCACAAATCAGACAGGGAGGGGAGAATAGTAATGGTAAAGGGGGTACTACAAGGTAGACTATGTACTGTGGCAGCCACTTATGCTCCTAATGCAAATCAGGGTACGCACATTAACAACCTCTTAGCTCTTTTGGGGGGCTTTGCTGAGGGGGAAATCATTCTCATGGGAGATTTTAACCTCACATGCCAACCGGATCTGAACAGCACGCACTTGCACAGGACACCAACAGGCTCATTCACCAAGAGTACTAAACAGGCCTTTCATGACCTGGGACTGATAGATGCCTGGAGAGCGCATCATCCTCTTGATAAGGACTACACGTTCTTTTCGCATGTACACCGCACTTACTCCAGGATAGATTATATATTCCTAAGCCAGGCCTTGTCCCAAGATAGTAGGTAGGTTGAAATACAACCAATTACTATGTCAGACCATGCATAAGTCCTCCTCACCCTCAATTGGCACGGTCCCAGGACGAAGGGGAAACGTTGGTATTTCCCTCAAACATTACTCAGAGATCTGCCCTCTAGAGACGTATTGCGTAAAATCATTATGGATTACTTTCAGGTTAACAAGGCCCAGGACTCATCACCCTCAAACAACTGGGATGCCTTCAAGGCTCTAATTAGTGGCCAATGCGTGGCTCTCAATTCTGCCCTACTCAAATAAAGGACAAAGAAACGCTTAACCCTAGAGGAGGAATTACACACTACGGAACAGACCCACAAGCTAACTCCTACATGGCTCCTTCAAAGGAAAGTAACAGCCCTGTGAGGGAAATTGAATGATATCTATAACAACAGGGCAGAGCTGACTCTTCTCAGACTCAAACATAACACATACAGGGCAAAAAAACTGGGGCATTGTTAGCTAGGCAACTTAGATCACAGAGGAAGAGGGAATAAATTAGAGAGCTGCAACTCCCCTCAGGAGACTGGGTGTCTTCAGAACAGGAGAAAGCACAGGCCATGGGGCAATTCTACACGCATTTATACAAGGCAGAAGTATCAGACCCAAGGGCCCAACAAGACTACCTACATGGAGTACAGCTCCCACAAGTGAACCAGATACAAAATGAATTATTAGAAGACTCAATCTCAGAAGAAGAAGTTAAACTTGCAATCACCTCTCTTAAACTACACAAAGCCCCATGGCCAGATGGCTACACTGCACACTTTTATCAGACCTACATTGAGGAACTGGTCCCTCACTTGACTGAACTTTTTAATCACATAGCAGCATCAGGGAAGGTCACGCCTAAGATGGGTGAAGCGGTGATTTCTGTACTCATAAAACCCGGCAAAGACCCTTGAAATTGCAGATCTTACCGCCCTTTAGCGCTTCTAAACCTAGACGCTAATCTCTATTCTAAAATCTTAGCGGCACGACTTGAGTGCCTCCTACCTGAACTCATACACCCTGATCAGTCAGGATTTATCAAGGAATGCCAAACGCATGACAATGTGTGAAGGGTGATCCACCTTATTGAGAAGGTCAACAAGAAAAAAGTCTCTGCAATGTTACTGGGTTTGGACGCCAAGAAGTCGTTTGACCGCGTGGATTGGCCTTTCCTTTTCAATACCCATAGGAAATTTGGCTTTGGCGATGCCTTCATCAAAAGGATCTCTGCAAACTACTCGTCGTCATCATCTAGAGTGATGGTTAACAGGACAAGCTCGGACATATTTAACCTCGAGAGGGGGGTTAGACAGGGGTGTCCACTTTCCCCTCTCCTATTTGCATTAAGTATAGAAACCCTGGCGGCCAAGATCAGACCTAACCAGTCCATCACAGGCACCTATTTTGAGCGGACAGAGCACAAGATATCACTCTTCGCCGACGATATTTTATTGGCCCTTTCAAACCCTCATGACTCCCTCATGGCATTGCAAGAAGAACTCCAACATTTTGACCCATAACAGGGTTTTGCATTAACCTGACCAAATCCTTCATTCTAAACCTGACTTTGGTGCGGGGAGAAGTGCAACAACTAAAATCCCTCACCCCCTTCCAATGGTCTCTGAAGGAGCTCACCTAGTTCGGTATTAAATTAACGTCTGAGATTTCTAACCTTTTTGCAGCCAACTTCCCCTCTCGTATTCGGGAATTGCAAGGTGATCTAAAGCTCTGGGCTCCTCTATGCATCTCCTGGGTCGGCCGGATCCAAGCAATTAAAATGGTTGTGGTACCGAAATTTTTACATCTCTTTCAGAGCCTTCCAATTCCTATAGAGAGGGACTTCTTTGACTCCCTGCGCACTCTTTTAAATAAATTCATAAGGCAAGGCGGCAAGGCCCGGCTACCCTACAAACTTCTCTGATGCTCGAAAGACGAGGATGGATTTGCCTTGTCCGATTTCCTCTGTTATCACAAAGTATCTCAAACACGGGTCATGACGGAATGGTCGCAGAGGGAATCAGACAAGCACTGGCTACATATGGACCGGGCAATTGCCGGAAGGGTCATATGGGACCTGTTAAGGAAGCCAAAGGAGGATCGCCCGCGCAATGCCTATCTCAGCACCCCAACGGGCCCAACTTTAAAGGTATGGGATGAAGTGGTTAGAATAGCAGAGTGGACAACCTTTTCCTCACCCTTTACCCCGATTCATTTCAATCCGACCTTTCCCCCGGCTCAACAGCAAGGGCCCTTCGAGGCTTGGAGGGCGGGGTGTGCCTGTTCCTCTCACAGCTTTTTCACAACTGGGATTTTCTTACCTTTGACAACTGTAAAAGAGAATTTGGCTTATCCGATAATGAACATTATCACTACCTACAGTTACTTCACTGGGCAATGCAGCCAAAGGTGAGAGAAGTGGCAACAAGAGACTTGTCACAAATTTAACGCTTTGTGAAAAGCACAAGAGGGAGCAGAGGCACAATCTGTTTTCTATACTCTCTACTGCTTCATACTCTTCCCTCCCCCAAGCCACGTTAGACAACTTTTTGGGAACAAACATTAGGGCACGAAATTAAGCCTGGGCGTAGTTCGCGAAGTAGCGGTACGCGAAGCTACGCAAAGTGCAGTTCGCACTACGCGAACTACGCGTAGCACTACGCGAACTGCGTAGTGCACTGTTCGCAATGATTGCACAGTGCTGGATGCTTGTCCGCACTGTGCAATCATTGAAAACGGCATCTTGCACAGTGCAAGCTGTCTTTTACTGCCGCTCGAGTAGATTTTTACTCGAGCGGCAGCTTTCTCAACGCGAACTGGTAGTTTCTCATCGCGAGCGGTCGCGAGCATACGCGACCACTCGCAATGAGAAACCTGACCTCCCTGCGTTGAGAATCTCGCCGGGATGTCATTTTGCTTGCTCGCGGTCGCCAACTTGACGTTGAGGACCGCGAGCAAGCAAAAAATGACCGCTGCACTACGCTACGCGTGTTTGCACTGTGCTACGTGCAATTCGCGTTGTGCGAAGTAGCGCAAACTTCGCAAACTACGCGAGTGTAGCGCTTTGCCCAGGGTTACACGAAATACAGGATAACCAATGGAAGGCACTATGGAAAGATATAATACGACATAACCACTCCATGGTCATGAGAACGGCCCACTACAAAGTGCTGTATGATTGGTACCTCTTTCCTACGAAGCTACATAAACTTTTCCCCAACACATCAGAACTTTGGGGCCGATTCCGATTCCAGCCGGAAATCTCTCCGACCGAGCCGGACCCGGAGAGAATTCCGACCGAATCGGACCCTAGCAGTCCGACCGGACGAGTACGATGCATTCGCATGCTATCGGACTCGAGTCGGTCGGACTCCCATTGAAGTCAATGGGAGCCGGTCGTACAATGCGTACGCGGGCTCCCATTGACTCAATGGGTGCGAGGCGGACAAGGGTGCCCCCTACAGCATGTACGCGTCCATGCGCATCGTGGCGTACATGCACAGGTAGGGGGGACCCATGGGTCCCCCCTGTGTGCGACTTGCATGCCTACGCGTACAGGGGTCCGACGCGGACCCCAAAGTCCGGCTCCGACAGCTTTTCGAGCCGGACGGCGCGAAGTCGGTCGGACTGCTCGCGGCGCGCATCGTACTACCTGGCCGGGAAACGTCTCCATAGCGCGGTGCGTGTCGTGTCCATGCGAGTCGGTCGGAGCGTGTTGAAGCCGCGTTCGAGTCGGCGATTTCGCGGGTGCTTGCATCGTACTCGCTCGGCCGGACCCGCGTACGATTCAGTCGGGAAACAGGGCTCCGAATCAGTTCCGGTGAATCCGAATCCGATTCGGAGCACTACGGGCCGAGATCAGAATCGGCCCCTTTGTTGGAGGTGTTGCGGGCTGCGGGCAGATTTCCAACATATATTGTGGGATTGTCCAACGATCCGACCTTTCTGTTCCGAGATCCTGGCCCAACTCAAGGAGTTGCTCGGCTACGCTTTGCCTCTCACCCCGGACGATATCCTATTGGGCCTTAGAGATGACTCTCTACGCCACCAGACCTGATCAGATCAAGCAGTAATTTGGTTATGCCTGGGGGCAGCCAAGCTGACACTCGCAGGGGCATGGAAGAAAATGGATGCTCCCACCCTGACGCAATGGCATGCAAAATTATGGCATGCCATCACTATGGAGAGGATGAGCTCCATCTTTTTGAACGAATTCAAGAACTTCAAGTACATTTGGGACCCACTGGTCTCCTACTTGTCACTAGGCCTCCCACTCACTGTGTGCCACACCAGGACCCGAGCACTACACCTATTTCAGATCTAAGATTACAGCTTGCCACAGATACCACCCATGAGCAACCTCACTCTAGAGATTTCCCCTGAGTACACTGTGTCTTATCTTCTTATCTTTAGGTTTCCTTTTTTTTTTTTTTACTTTCTGTGGGATTATTTTGGATTAAGGGGGAGGGGAGTGATAGAAGGAAAATGTAAATGTTAGATGCATTTGATGCTAACATGTTGATATCGTTGATGCAGGATGCAAAGTGGTATCGCCATGGGATACCCCTTGATACTATGTTTGATACTGTACCAAATATTAGCTGTACGGAAGAGAAACATGGGATGTATATGAGATGTAATATGTCTCCCACGATCACACTGCATGTTATTGTATTTCTCATAAATTGCCAATAAAAAAGATTCTTGAGAAAAAAAAACATCTGGATCCCAGTTGTTATCCAGAACTATTCATCAGGAATTTTCAACTAGGAATGGAGTCCGCCATGTTGGTTCTTACCTACTGTGGCATGGACAGGTGTTCAATGATGAAGCATGCCAAAATATTTGGGCAAGGTGGCCTATTCCAATCTCACATGATCTTTTGAAATTACAGGATGGTAAAAGTATCACTCCTCTGTTGGGTACAATTGGTGGTGAAGAAGTTCTGAAGTGTTTGGTAGCTGTAGCTAATGTTGGTATAGACGGTCTGTGTGTGTCTGAAGAGGAGCAAACAAAGGAGTTGGAAAGAGGTGAAGAACTGTGTTCTGTTAAGATGTGCATTTATTAAAGGTGGTCCAAGGAGAGTAGGGTATCAATGGGTCTTCATTCATTCATTCATACGTGAATGTGAAAAACAAATTACGTATAGAAAATGAACTGACTTTGAAATATGGCAAGTTGATTCCTGCAGTGCATGGCACGAGGGCCATTTTGGTACAACACTAAGTAATATATGGTGGCTTGGTATCGATCTGAATGTTAAAGTTAGACACTTGGCTTGATTTTAGCCCTAGAGACAAGCAGTTGTGTGATAGGACCTCGCTCTTACTGTGAATTTACTAACAAGAAACACATTGGAATATGTTGGCTATTTATTTTATGGGTCCATTCTTGCATTACCAGTAGATTATAATTATGCATTTGCAATTGGGGATTACTATAACAAATTTATAGAAGTAAACTTTTTGTATATAGTAGATGCCTAGGGCTCGACTACAGGTGTATCGGGAATACTGTATTGGCATTTCTGCACCTTCTAACTTGGGTATCTGTAAGTTTAGAATGGGAGAATATCACTGTGTTTTAAGTTTTCCCCCATAGGTCTACTTAGAAATGGAGAGATTGCTGCAGAATTTGAAGTTACCACCCTTGGTTTTTGAGGTAATGTTCCGCTTTTTGGCCTATTTACACCCAAACATTTGAATATCTTTTAGTTTACTAAATGTATGGAGGGGAAACAACAATTTTTTGAGAGCCAGCAGAATAGTGCAGTGAGCTGAATATTTGCCACTGAGAAAATGTGGTGTGCCAAAGTCATGTGTTTGAACCACAGCAGCAAGGAAGTCTCAATCAGTCAATCAGGGTTGGTAAAGTGCAACTACTCACCCGTGAGGGTCTTATGGTGCTGGGGGAAAGGGGGCGGCTCCATTGAGTGCTGGGGTCATCCAAAGAGCCAGGTCTCAGAGTTCAATAAATCAGTAAATTGAGTACCTCAACATTTTTAATGGTTAAGTTCCGGCCATGGAAAACTGCTAAAATAGAGGTGCTACAGGAGGCTCTCTCTAAATCCATACCAGACCTTGTCAAGGATAATGACAAAGCTGCCACCAGCCTTACTCAATGGCTGGAGACTGCATGCAGCAAAATAGTACCTGTGAGAACAATAAAAAGCCATAGGAAACATCCCTCTGCTCCGTGGTTTTCCCCAAAGCTGAAGGAAGCACAACTGATCTGTAGACGGGAAGAGCGCCTCTGGAGAGTAGATTACTCCCCCGGGAAAAAAGCTAGTTACAAAAAGATCCTTGCAGGGTACAAAGAGCTTATTAAAGCCGAAAAGACTAAATTTTTCTCACGGAAAATTAGAACAGCTGGGAATTCCTCCAGGGAACTGTTTAAAACAGTTACTGATCTGTCACACTGGAGCAATAACAAGGTTTTTGAGATGGACGAAGCCTTCTGTGGCAAGCTGGCTGATCACTTTCAATCCAAGGTCAACTCCATCTTTCGGGCATTTTCTCAGCAGCCTCCCAGTGCCGGCCCTAGCTGGAGCTCGAAAGAGGCCTGGGTCCCAAACTCAGGTATCGGTCGGGAAGACACCCCCACTTTCGAGAAGTTCTCTCTCCTTACGCAGGACAAAACTATTAGCCTGATGAACTCTATTAAGTCGGGGGCCCCTTCCGATCCATGCCCCCCCGGGATCATCAATAAGTTGGCTAATCAGGTGGCGGGACCACTCAACGACCTCCTGAACCAAGTACTGAGTTCTGGGCTATATCCTGGCATCTGGAAGAAGGCCTCTATTCCTCCTCTTGTGAAAAAGCCCTCTCTGGACTCTAAGTCGGTGGACAGTTATAGACCTATCTCCCGTCTCCCGTTCCCAGCTAAGGTCTTAGAGAAGGCCATGAACGCAGAGCTACAGACCTTTTTGGATGCTCATCGATTGCTGGATCCTGCTCAGCATGGGTTCAGAGCCAACCATTGCACCGAGTCCGCACTGGTGGAGGCGTTGGAGGAAATTAGAGGGAGGGTGGACAAGGGTGGCAGAGCGGCACTAATTCTATTCGATCTCTCTGCCGCCTTTGACACGGTCCACCATGTGCTCCTGAGAAAACGCCTGCACGCACTGGGCTTCAGGAGCACGGCACTATCGTTGCTGAACTCCTTTCTTGAAAACAGGCAACAGTGGGTTGAGATGGGAGCGGTTAAATCCTGTCCCTTCTCTCTCCCATGTGCGGTCCCACAGGAATCGGCACTTAGTCCAACGCTTTTTAATGTTTATGTCACCCCTTTGGTACAGCTTATCGTGAGTTTCGGCTTGTCCGTGCTCTCTTACGCTGATGACACACAGATTGTGGTGTCGGTATCATCCCAGGTGGAAAATGACGCCAACAATTTCCGCAGCTGCATGTCCGCAGTTGCAAGCTGGATGGAGGAGAACTGTCTAAAGCTAAATTCTGGGAAAACTGAGGTATTGCTTTTTGGGAATGAAACCTCCTTCTGGAACGTATCTTGGTGGCCCCAGGAGTTGGGGGATTTACCAAAGCCAGTTCTGAAGGCCAAAAATCTGGGAGTCATTTTTGACACCAAGCTATGCTTCAGTGCTCAGATTAATGCAGTGACCTCCGGGGGCTATTTTTTGCTACAGATTCAAAAAAAAATACTCCGGTTTATTCCAGCAGAACTTCAGAAGACCGTAATGGCCCTAGTTCGGTCGAAGCTAGATTACTGCAATACACTCTATCTAGGTATTCCGAAATACTTGATAAAAAAATTGCAGTCTCTCCAAAATGCGGTGGCCAGAACTCTTCTGAACATCCCTAAGTTCAAACCGGTGTCGCATTTACTGCATGGCCTGCACTGGCTCCCAGTGGAAAGGAGAATTTCTTTCAAAACTCTGTGCCTAATGCATAAGGCACTTCATGGAACCGGCCCCCGCTATTTTCAGGAGCTATTCACATGGTATACACCTAGCAGAACGTTGAGATCTAGCATGGAGTATAAGGTTCAGATTCCGAGAATCAAGCGATTAAAATGGGGCGGGAGGACTTTGACATTCCAGGGGGGAAAGTTATGGAACTCCCTCCCTCTGGCCCTCTGCTCCCAACACAGCCTGCAGCTGTTAAGAAAGCAGCTAAAGACCTGGCTGTTTCCGCCGACTGAGCTCTAGTGTCTGGTGACCCACTTCCCGGGTCCCTGCCCCTTTTTCCGTCTTGCTCCGCTCAGCGCTAAGACACCTTTGGGTATTGCGCGCTTTATAAAACTAATTCATTCATTCATTCATATTATCTGTTTATTTCAGGACTTCAAAACCCAAGAATCACAGTATTTAGCACTATTTAAGAACATTTCTTATTATTGCTATCCCTTAGAAAGTGTTTCACATATGACACAGCAAAATTTGTATCACATTAAATGGAGCTACTTTTGCTGCAGTCTGGAATTTAATCTGAAATGGTATTGCTTTGTTATTCACAAGAGAATTGTCTAGCTGAATGTATGATTTGTATCATTGCTCAGTGTTTCAGGAGGTATGTGGCCTGCAGGATGCACTTTTTGGAGGTTGTGGAATTTCACTAGGGATACATTTGAATATTTAACAATATTCTACTAACTAGTCATCTTTTGAGCTTGATAGTGGGCCTTAAGATAGCATGGTTTGTGGGAAATTGGGTGAGTAATCTATGGATTTATGGAAGCAAACAGGGAAGTGGAAAAGAATGTTGGTGCGGTTCAGGCTAAAAATAATGTGAATTTGATGGGATCAAATGTGAAAAACGCTATGGTAATTCAAGACATGATTTGGCTTCTGTAAAAAAGGTCAATTGAAAATTTCGTTCTGCGTCATTACTAACATGACGATTTTGGACATTTAAGGTTGTCAGTCGGAGGCCAGATAATAGCTGAGAAGGGCAAAAAGTGGATTTAACTGTTCACTGACTGAATGTACAGTATGAAGTTGAAATGTTTTGAACAACAGCTCATGACCAGATGTTCCCGATTCCACATAGGGATTTTCTGTAAACATTTCTTCTATTCCTTTTATTTGTGATTGTTTCTCAAATGTTTTGTTATTTAAACAAAGCAAAGATTTGGTGCATTATGTCCTGTGCCATTTTCTGCTTGTGTTTTTGTGTGGTATTCTATAACAAACACTCATTGACACACTCAGGAATACATATAGGCACTCCTGTACACAGATCACTGGCCATAATGAGCAAAAATTGCCCGATGCCTTAATGAGTTTCAGTGGCACAAGCATTAAATAGCAATAGTGGCCCCAATCACTAAAGAACATCAATGACCTCTTTGCACAAATGAGCCTAAATGACCCCGGGCACAAATGAACAGATATTCCTGGCAAGAATGAGTATATGTAGTACCATTCAGAAATGAGCATCAATTACTGTAAGGTCATAAGGAGGCAATAATGAACATCAAAGGCCCCAGACAGTACCAAACATCACTGGCCTCTGGTCGTGATGAAAGCCAACTATCACATGCAATAATGGACACAAATAGCACATTGTAGTAAAGCTGTATGCAGATTAGTATTCAAACACAAGCTTTTTCTGTTACAGCATAAACCCCAGCAAAGGAGAACAGCATAACCATGGACTGCTTCAGTCAAATCTCATACAAAGAATTCCCCCCATAACATTCTTAACACTCAACTCTATGGGCCTCATTAGGATGGCGGGCGGACTTTCGCACCCTAGCGGTGCTGGGACCAGCCGCCAGATGTGCGGCGGTCCCGCACCACTGATTAGGATGCGACCGCCACCTTGGCGGTCGCATCCTGCATCTTTGACATTGCGGCGGGTGCTGCTTACAGCAGCACCCGCCGCAATGCCAAATGGCATGTTGTGCATTGCCATGCACAACGTGGCAGGCACCGCGCGGTACCTGCCACCTTGTGCATGGCAATGCAGGGGGGTACCATGGGTACCCCCCAAGTGCAGCCCCCAAATCCCACACCCCCCCGGGGGCCCACAATGGGCCCCCAAAGCGATTCCCACCTGCTTTCCATGGCAGCATCGCCGCCATGGAAAGGCTCTGAATGCCACACATCCTAATATGGATGGCGGTGCCTGCTAGGCACCGCCACCATATTAGGCCCCCAGTCCGCCCGGCCGGCAATCGTAACAATTGCCGGCCGGCGGAAAAGCGGCGGACGCACTTTGCGTCCGCCGCGATACCCCCCGCCATAATAATATGGCAGGGGGTAATTCTGGTTACGATGGTGGGCAGATCGCCACCGCCGGGCTGGCGATGGCGATCCGCCTGCCATTGTAATCAGCCCCTAAGTTCTAGTTCCATAACACTATGGTTGAAGAAGAGGGACAAACTTGTATTAAAAGTAACAAACCTAAATACAACACATCTTTTCCCTTGCAACAAAATGAACACAAAAATTAACAATAACAATGTCTAAAAAAAAAAATGTTGTACCTAAAAAAAAAGTTATACTATCAACCACACACACAGAGGGTCATTACGATGGCGGACGGAAAAAGAACCGACCGCCATGGTAGTGGAAAATCACCGTCCGCAGGTACCGCGGAAACCCCGCCGACCCTATTAGGATCAACCGCCAAAATATTCCGTCCGCGGTGGTAGGAGGCATCTAAAAACCGCCAGAAGAGGGCAGAGAAAGTGAAAATGCAACCGCGACGGGCGGTAACATAGCGGAAACACATCAACCCGCCGCCAGACACGCGGAGTGACCACCAATGATATTATGATATCCCTGATGTCATAGCGGTACGTTCCGCTATCTCCGTCCGCCGCGGTCGCTAACAGTAATGAATGTGAGATACGGCGGAAGCCCTGCAACACAGCCATCGCTGCGGATGCTCCGCAAAAAAAATGGTGGCCAAGTAAAAAAAACAACAATAAGTCCAGCAAATCCACACAAGCAACTAGCCCTCATGGCCATTGTGTGCGGATATGTTGGAGTCTGTCTCTGTGTAGGACACTTCTGCTGGCTCAAGATGTGACAGTGGCAACGTGTTGTGAGTAGAATCTTTTACCCCCTCAGGGCCCTAGGTGTGCACAGAGGGATATGTGTGTCTGGTTAGCAGAAGCCACCAACAGGCTAATTGGCTGTGTGTCCATCACATGGGTGAATTATGCCAAGTTTGCATTATGCCACGGTAATTTCGATGTTTGGATTGAGGTTGCACAGTGTTACTGCCCATGGTGTTGTCCAACATGGATGATTGTTCATCATTAGTGATGCTTCCCTTGCTGATATTTGTAAACTTGATGCAAATGTACTGATCCGGCCTCTATCTCTCTCTAATGCTGCATCTCACATGGGCACGGAAGGACAGGGGACGGACACCAGTGGTGAGGCATCAAGCACAACTGCTGCACACCAGCATAGTGACACGGATGTCACCAGCGCATCAGAGGGGGACCGTAGTCTTCTAGAGGACTCACAACCAGAGACGCAGACCTCTACGTCATCTGACGACGGCGGTGACGCTTCTATGTTTTCTGCCGAGGGAAACGGGGACTCTGCCTCCACGTCCATCACACAGCGTTCAGTGCCCACCCTCCCTGCTACTCCCACTGTTGCTGCCCGTGTTCGCACCACAAAAAAGGGAAGAGTGTCCTTCACCCCAGGCACCGCTGCCCCTGCCCCTCCTGCTGCCATCAGTGCTGAGTCTGTGGAGCTTTTGCGCCAGCTGTGTGTGGGTCAGACAGCTCTCCTCAACGCCTTCCTGGACCATGACAAAAAATTGGCACAGGTGGTGGCTTACATGGAGGGTGTTCATTCCGACGTGGGTGGGCTACACCGGACTGTACAGTCTCTGTCCTCTGTAGTGACAGCAGCCATTCAACTTGCCCAATCCCATAGTCCAGCTCCAGTCCCTAGGCCCACCACCCTGCCAGTGGCCGCATCTGATGATAGTGACCACACACCCCAGACTAAAGGGACAGATACAGCACACGCAGCACACGGCAGCAGCAGCCCAAGCAGTCCAGGCTGCAGACACCATCCCCACAGAAAGGTAAACCCACACCAGAGCGCAGAGGCAAAAGCACTTCAGGCCACACCCAGGGCAAGGATGGCAAGGAGCAGGCCTCAGGCTCACATGCCTCAGAGGCATCCCCAGCCAAGGACTCACCTGTCCCAAAAGTGTCTCGCAGAGACAAGCACATAGTTTCCGTGCCCAGTGACAAACATGTGCCTGCTAAGGGTACACGTAAGGAGAGCTCCAAGGCAAGTTCACCCACTACATCTACTCCCATCCAGAGCCCTGTGAAGCACAGAAAGGAGGCCACTGTAGGGGGGGGGTTCACCTGGTAAACAGGTGATGCAGGGGCAGAGGCAATCCGGGGCCAAGCGTCCCAAAGAATCCAGCACGTCCCCAGAGGGGGGACCAGCATCTGCACATGAGCCAGCTTTTGTGACGAGTGTGCCTGTTGTATACACCCCACTTGGCATTAATCCCAGGACAGGGAAGCCATATCAGATCCCCAAGAAGCGGAAGGGCACCCCTCTAACTTCTCCCACACACACTGGGTCTCGTGCAAGCATGAGTCCACCTCCACGTGCCACCACCCCACCTGGTCCTAGCAGCCCTCTGGCTTCCCAAACCACTGCTGGCTCTACCACACCTGGACCTAGCAGCCCTAAAGCTTCCCAGAACACTGATGGCTCTACCACAGCTGGGCCTCTCTCTCCCCGAGCCAGTACCCCAACTGGCCCTGACAGACAGCCACCTCCCAGTCATACTGCCAGCCAAGTCTGAGTGTTGGTTACCCTCACACAAACATGTCTCTCCCACAGTGGTACCATGGACTGCCCATTTTTGACGCCCTGAGTGTGTTGCTGACCATGGCAGGGTACTGTACCACACATTCCCAGTGCTAGGTGTCATGTACCTCACCTGCACTTTGGAGTGGCCACTGGCCTTGCTGTTCACTGCTGTTTGCCCCTTGCCTGTGCTGCTTCTCATGTACCTCACCTGCACTTTGGACTGGCCACTGGCCTTGCTGTTCACTGCTGTTTGCCCCTTGCCTGTGCAGCTTCTCATGTACCTCACCTGCACTGTGTCCTGGCCACTGGCCTTGCTGTTCACTGCTGTTTGCCCCTTGCCTGTGCAGCTTCTCATGTACCTCACCTGCACTTTGGTGTGGCCACTGGCCTTGCTGTTCACTGCTGTTTGCCCCTTGCCTGTGCAGCTTCTCATGTACCTCACCTGCACTTTGGACTGGCCACTGGCCTTGCTGTCGACTGATGTCCTAGACTTGCCTGTGCAGCTTCTCATGTACCTCACCGGCACTTTGGAGTGGCCACTGGCCTTACTGTTCACTGCTGTTTGCCCCTTGCCTGTGCAGCTTCTCATGTACCTCACCTGCACTTTGGACTGGCCACTGGCCTTGCTGTTCACTGCTGTTTGCCCCTTGCCTGTGCAGCTTCTCATGTACCTCACCTGCACTGTGTCCTGGCCACTGGCCTTGCTGTTCACTGCTGTTTGCCCCTTGCCTGTGCAGCTTCTCATGTACCTCACCTGCACTGTGTCCTGGCCACTGGCCTTGTTGTTCACTGCTGTTTGCCCCTTGCCTGTGCAGCTTCTCATGTACCTCACCAGCACTTTGACCTGGCCACTGGCCTTGCTCTTGTCTGACTTTTGCTGCATGACTGTGTGAAATGTAAATAAAAAGAAGAAATGTACTCCTGTTGTCTGCCTTGTCAATGTCCTTGCTAAATAAAGGGTTAGTGTGTGGGTATTGTTTACTGTGACACATGCTCTATTCTCCACTTCAACATTGCCAATGTCTTGTTTCCTCTGATCATGTTGTTTCAACTTTTGTGTCCCAGACTTCTGCATCTGTGTGTGTTGGCTTGGTAGTATGTGTGTTTGCTGGGGACTGATTGGCTTCCTGGGTGTGTTGGTGTGTGTGTGATGTTTAGATTGTAGTTGTGTGTGTTCAAGGTGTGTCACTAATCTCTGTAATTGGTATGAGTGTTGTGCACACACAGGCTTGGTGTGCATGCAGTGCTGTGAGTTGATGTTGCCTTGTCCTTGCCTGTTGAGCACCCCCTGATGTTTGGCTGTTGTAGCATGTTGATATCTTTGCCTGTGCATGTGTTGTGACTGATGTGGCTGTGTGCAGTGTTTGTGTTGTGTTGTGTCATGCAGTTGACTGTTGCTCTGTGTGTGGTGTTCTATTTTCCTGTCAGTGTGTGTGTGTGTTGTTGTTGTGTTTGATTCAGGTGTGTTGCCATTGTGGTGTGCCTTGTGTGTCTGTCACATGGACTGAGGTCTATTGTGGTTGCAGTGCTTGTTTCATGTGCATCCTTGGTGTTTTCTCCTCTCACATTTGATGTGTCTATGGTCATGGTTGTGCATGTGCAGACATGTGGTACACTGTGACACCATTTTGAGTGGATGTGTGTTGTGGTATGTCTGTCTCTGTGTCATTGTAGGCCCATTTCTGCCTTTTGTTCTCCATTATTGTTTTTAGTGGATGCACTTCTTATATGTGTTGTAGTATGTTGTCTGTGTGTTTTTCATGACTGATGTGGTTGTGTACTCCTGTTGTGTCTGTGCTCCCATTGGATTTGCACTGTTTAGCTGCACAGGTCTTGTCTGTTGTAGTAGTTCTGTGTGTGTGTTTTGATTGTGATCTGTGTTTGACTGTTGTTTTTGTGCGTACAGTGGTACTGCCATACCTCTGTGTGTGTGATGTTTGTGGATACCACCCAGGGGGTGTGTTTGCTTGTCAGTGTCTTGACTGGATATTATTGGCAAGCTTCTGTGTGTTTGTCAGTGGTGTTGTGTGTTGCTGGTGTGATGGGTGTGGGGGTTGTGTGAAGGTTCATACTTGTGTTTGACTGTCATGCAGTGTTGCAATGGCCCATGTGTGTTGTGCTGCTGACATACTCCTGTGATGTATTTGGATTCAGATGTGTGGCTGATCAGGGTTGGACTTCATACCCTTCCTTTCATCCCTGTGCCTATTCATGGGTTGCCTTGCTGTCTCCCTGAGTTGTTGCAGTGAGGTGACTGTGGTTTGACTTCACTCACTGTGACTTTTTTGTGTGGATTTTTGGGCTGGGGTGGATGTGATGTGTTCCTTCTCTTGCATGTGATGTACACATTTGTGGTGTTCAGCTCCTTGCCATTCCATTTGTGTGCACCTCACTTTGAGTTGCCTATTTGTTGTCCTACATTGCTGTTGGCATGTGGTCTGTGTTTGTTGCTGTGTGTCAGTGTGGGGTATGTCTGTGTGACTTGGCAGGCTGTGTGTCCATTGGTGTGTTTGTTCATTGTCTGTGTGTGTTTAATTTGTGCTTGTACTCAGTTTACTTGCCATGAGTGTGGTGTTTTTGTGGTGTGTGTGTTCGCCTGGGCCGGTGCTTGTGCACTGTGTGTTACTCTGCAGCCACACCTCATGAGGCTGTCTCCCTAGTTGTTTGTTGTGTGGTGCAGTGTGTGTGTTCACCTGGCTGCTTTTTGGGCATGTGGGGGCACAGGGAGATCACGTGGCATGTACCTTAATGGTGTGGGTGGGCCTAGTGTGTGGAGTGTTGAGGTGTTGCCCTGTGTACTTTGGGCACTGCCCCTGCCTAGCGCTGGCCCAGCCTACTACATTGTGTGCATTTTTCCTCGCAGATTCACCGCTGCGGTCACGTGTACTGGGCATTATTTCAGGGTCGCGGACATGGTGGCCTGGGTGTGGAGGGGTGGCCTTGTGGCAGGTGGGACATGTGTGGCTACACCTGTGGTTATGTTCCTGTCCCCACCAGGGTGTCTGGTGGGGACAGGAACCTTACATCAGCCATGGAGTTGTGGGTTGTGTTTGTGTGCAGAGTTGTGTGATCGCGTACCTGCGGCGGCGTCCGCCACGGTCCATGGCTTGCTGGAGGTGCATCATGTACAGCGCCGGGAAGACGTGTAGTGCCGGGTCCATGGCGGTCGGCTCCGGGTATCGATTGGGCGCTCCGTTGTGGTGCTTCCGTATGCTCAGAATGGCCGGTTTCTCCACGGCGGTGGGCCTGGCTGTTTGGCGCATCCTAATTTGTACGGCGGAAGGGACGTCATTCCGCACGGCGGTGGCTCTGGATTGGTTTCTCCGCGTCGGTGGCGGGCGCGTTTTGATGGCGGTGCACGTAGCACCGTGGCGGACGGGCAATGGGCTGAGTTTGACCATTGTAATATGACGGACGGGTGCACCGCTGCTCACGGGCGGAAAACAGCGTTTTCTCCCACCGCCAGCATCGCGGAGGTGCATCCGCCGGTCATTGTAATGACCCCCTTAGTCCTGAAACCTAAGGGGTTTTTTGATAACTCGCCCAGGTCTCCATGTTTGATAACTCGCCCAGGTCTCCTTCCCTTTACTTCTATATGTTTGTGCGGAACTGCTTTGTGAGACTCTACCTCAACGAGTTATCAGCAAACGTCAAGGTTGAATCAGGAAAATAGACATCAACACATTCAACCAGAAGCCAATGAGACTTCCTCATATTACCTTTAGGGCAAGTATCATCCACTAACTCACCACCATCCTTAGTACCAGACTTCTCCCCTCTGTACAGCAAAATGTGAAGTATATGCCTCATTTTACCATCATTCAACTGGACTGAGTTATACAAAACCTTAATCACTTGTAACTGGGAAGAATAGCAACCCTCACCTTTCTTGTAAAACCCTGTTTTTTATACTCTTACTCAATCCCCCGTACATACCTCAACACATTTTGAACAATACTTTTTGTCGTGATATTTTTTACTCTTGTCCTGACAGTCAATCACACATTTTGTAACTGACTTTGGGGTCCATTCACTTTTCCTCGTGTGAAGCATCCAAACAACATTGCCTTTCATGGCAGGTAACCTGCCCCTCATGATTTACAAAGGACTAAACCCTGTAGTGCTACACGGTGTAACCCTGTAAGCTAAAACAGTACACCAAGGGGCATATTAGCAAGAACGGCGTTAAAATTATCGCCGCTTTAGCGGCAGGAAACTGCAGCTAAAGCGGCGATAATGGGCTTGATAATATGCCCTTGAGAATACCAATAGAAGCCCATGTTCTGCTGTGATCCTGGGCTTCTATTGGAATTCTCAAGGGCATATTATCAAGCCCATTATTACCGCTTTAGCGGCAGTTTCCTGCCGCTAAAGCGGCGATAATTTTAACGCCGTTCTTGCTAATATGCCCCAAAATCTCTTTAATACAAGACAACTTAGCCTCTTTGGCTAATTGGAAGGTATTTTTTAACACTCTATTAAAGCACTCCACTGAACCATTCCCAGCTGGTTCATAAATTGAAGTAGTTTTGTGAACAATACTGTCCCTACCAAGGAAACTATCAAATACTTCAGACACAAATTGGGGTCCATTGTCAGCTAGAATCACTTTAGGTAATCCTTCTCTCAGAAAGACTTCATCTAGTAAGCAAACAACTGCTTGAGCATCCACTTTGTTAACAACCTTTATGTCAGGCCATTTAGTAAAATGATTTAAAAAAGTACAATAACGTACTTCCCATCAGCTCCTTCTTGCACTGGACCTAAAATATCCACTCCAATCATCTCCCAAGGCATATTAAGACACTTTAAGGGACACAGAGGGGGGGGGGGGGTATGGTAACCAGGCTTTTTTTAGAATTGTTGCACAACACACACACTCTTACTTTTTTTCTATGGCTGTGCCCATACCTGGCCACCAGTACATACTTTTGACTCTCCCTTCAATTTTTGTTATGCCCAGATGACCTTCATGATGTATGTCCAAAATTCTGCTTATCAATGAATCTGGGGGAATGATCCTACCAGCTCGTAGTACCCTACCCTCTTCAACAGACCGTTCATCCCTTAACTCCCAACAAACTCGAAATTTGTCATTTAAGTCTTTTTTTGGATGCCACCCCTCACAGATCCATTTGGTGATCCTTTGTATAAATTCATCCTTTACAGTAGCTTCTTCCCATTCACTTTCAGAAACACCATCACTAATATCCACCACACAACAATTTTCAAATTCACCTCTGAGATCAGGATCAATACTTAGTGGCAAAGACATTCTACTTAAAAATCTGCTGTTTTATAGTTTGATTGACATACGAGCTAGTCTGGGTGATGCACAAAAAAGTCCTTTAATGGTGAACACTTTGGTTAATGGTTTGTGGTCACTCCTGAAGGTAGAACTTGATCCCCAGCTGTAAGCCTTGAAATGTTCAACACCCCAGGTACACACTAAGGCTTCTTTTTCTATAACAGAATACCTTTCTTCTGTTGGAGTTATCGAACGTGAGGCAAACGCTATCAAAGATTCTTTTCCTTCATTGTCAACTTGCATAAGGACTGCTCTCAATCCCTTGCAGCTAGCAGTAATAATGCTGTCATATAACGGATCAAATCCCTGTAGCTTAGCAGTGCAGCTAATGTCATCTTTGATGGTTTGAAAAGCAGCTTGGCAATCATCTGACCATGCAAATTTGGAACTTGTTTTTAAGAGTTGTCGAACTGGAAAAGTTTTGGTTGCAAAATTCCTTACATATTTGGAGAAAATTCAGCCATACCTAAAAAAACTCTGATCTCATCTCTATTAGAAGATGCTGGTGCATTCTTAATAGCTTCAACTGAGATGCTTTAGGCGCTACTCCTTTTTTGCTGATCTCATGAACTAAATAGGTAACTGAGGGGCATATTATCAAGGGCCGGCGATAAATATCGCAAAGCGCGCTTAGCGCTTGCATATTTATCGCCGGCTATCTCTGTAATTTATCGCCCGGTTAGCGCGTTATTAACAACGCGCTTCGCCGAGGCGATAAAAATTTCAGAGATAGCGTGGATATCGCCGTTTTCCATGTGGAAAACGGCGATATCCTAGATGATAGGGCCTGTGGTCTTAGCCACAGAATCCACCCCCCATGTTAAGTATGCCTTAGTCAGGAATTTAACAGACGTTAAATTCCTGCGTTAAGGCATACTTAACGCGATTAAAATAATCGCTTCCCCGCATTGTAAATATCGCGAAGCTGCCTTCGCGATATTTACCCATGTTGTTTCCACAGACACGCCTACTTTGCATCTCATTATCGATGCGAAGTCAGGCGTGCTGGAAACGGGAGCAAAATCAGCAAAACACGCGATAGCGTGTCTTTGCTGATAAGGCGATATAATTATCGCCGCTTTTCGGCCGAAAACGGCCGCAAAAGCGGCGATAATTGTTTATCGCCGCCTTGTTAATATGCCCCAGAGTTTTTTGCGAATTTGCATTTAGAATATGGCTCTGTCAACCCTTTCTTACTTAGAATGTTAAGAAACTCTTTAAGTTTTGCATCATGTTCACTTTTGGTCTTCTTCATAACTAGGATATCATCCTGAAAGAATACTACTTTTTTTACTCCCTTGAACAATTTAAACATTAACCGTTGAAACATGGAGGACGCAAGTCCAAACAGTACCCTCAAGAATTGAAAACACCTAAAAGGCGTGATGAATGCTGTCAATGTATGACTGTCTGGAAGTAACAGAATCTGGTGATATGCAGATGTAAGGTTGATAGTGGTGAACCATTTGGCACCCCTCGTGATTGACAGCATTTCTTTAATTTTTGGTTGGGGAAATTGATCGACTAGTATGTTTCTATTTAAATCTCTGAGGTCCACAAATAGCCTAATGTTCCTGTTGGCACGTTGTACGACTACCAAAGGTGCAACCCAATCTGAGGCCTCCACCTCTTCAATTCTATCAGCATTAAGCAATTTATCCAGTTTTTTTAAACCTCATATCTGACACTGATGGGGATATTTCTGGCTTTGTGTACGACTGGTATGGCATTTTCCTTTAATATGATTCTATGCTGGAAACCTTCAAATGCCCCAACCTTATCTGAAAACACATTAGGAAATTCCTTCCACATATCATCATGGATCTCATGTTCACCTTGTACACGAAGCACTAGTTCTTCTTTACTAGGATGGAGGACAATACCCACTTCCCCTTGGTCCCACCAACCTAGAACAGAGGGACATCCCTTAGAAACATACAATTTACAAGTAGCAACACGACCCTAGAACTCCATTATTCTGAATCCAATTAATGGTATGGTTTCACCTGTAAAACTCTTTGGAGAAATATCAGGAGAATTTAGTTCACAATCTTTGACACCTTTAAATTTCTCATCCCACACAGTTTTGTTTACAATAGTGTATGGTGAACCAGAATCTGCAGTGACAGATATTGGTATGCCGCCCATTTCAACACAACACTTGGGTTTCTTCCTGGAAGTGACTCCACACACTATGGGGTCGATTCCGATGTCGGCCGGAAGCGCACCTAACAGTATTCGTCCGGAAAAAATACCAGCCGAACGCGTGTTTTCCGACCGACTCGAACACTCTACCGAACGAACAAGTACGATGCGCATAACAGCCCAGATTCCGAGCGAGCCGTACTTACCCATTCCAGCTCCTGTTCCCCGCCCGAGCCGGATCCGTAAACGCCGAATCGAGTCGCACGGAACCAAATACACAGCACCTTCCGGCCGGACTAGTACGATGCGTCTTCCGTACGCGCCGAACTCGTCGCTACGTCCGGCACGTTTGAGCATCCAGGCGAGCCGTACATAAGCTCCGTTTCGCGCCACAAGACGATCCACGGCTACGAGACGAACAAGCCTGCTACGAGTACGACTCGAAGACACGAGAAACCCGAACGAGACGATCCAAGCATGAATCCCATTGCGCAGGTCCTACCTATACTCTACATCTATTACCGGGACCGGCACGGACTCGTACGGCGCAGACGGTAAGTCAAACACCAACAATACAAACAAACCACACGTACACGAAATATGTCACACACACATAGGGATGCACAAATAACGTACACTAGAAACAGCAGAACCATAGGGGTGGGATGGCCAACACCAATGCCATACACACCCATAGGGGGATGGATGCCTGCCACTACTGCCACCCCTACCCAGGGGTGCCTGGATGCCTGCCACTACTACCACCCCTACCCAGGGGGCCCTGGATGCCTGCCACTACTACCACCCCTACCCAGGGGGCCCTGGATGCCTGTCACTACCACCACCCCTACTCAGGGGGGGCTGGATGCCTACCACTACTACCATCCCCACTCATGGGGGGCTGGATGCCTACCACTACTACCATCCCCACCCATAGGGGGCTGGATGGCTGCCACTACTACCATCCCCACCCTTAGGGGGATGGATGCCTGCCACTACTACCACCCCTATCCAGGGGGGGCTGGATGCATGCCACTACTACCACCCCTACCCAGGGGGGCCTGGATGCCTGCGACTACTACCATACCCACCCTTAGGGGGATGGATGCCTGCCACTACTACCACCCCTACCCAGGGGGGCCTGGATGCCTGTCACTACTACCATCCCCACTCATGGGGGGCTGGATGCCTACCACTACTACCATCCCCACTCATGGGGGGCTGGATGCCTACCACTACTACCATTCCCACCCATAGGGGGCTGGATGGCTGCCACTACTACCATCCCCATCCTTAGGGGGATGGATGCCTGTCACTACCACCACCCCTACCCAGGGGGGCCTGGATGCCTGTCGCTACCACCACCCCTACTCAGGGGGGGCTGGATGCCTACCACTACTACCATCCCCACTCATGGGGGGCTGGATGCCTACCACTACTACCATCACCACTCATGGGGGGCTGGATGCCTGTCACAACAACCACCCCTACTCATAGGACGGGTAATGCATGACACAACTAGCATACTCCCACATAAGGACTGTCTGTAAATTACATCCCAGCCCCCATAACCTTGACAAGCATGTGTGGTCTGTGTCAAATGCATACAACACTGAACATGACATTGAACATACAATGTGACCCCCTAACACATGTGTCACACATAATTGTGTGTGTGGCCTACACAATGCAAGCAGACCATGACCACTGTGGCAATGTGGCCCAAAGCCCCATCACCACAGTGCCCATAAGGTAAGTGTGTGCCCCATAGCTGAAGCACATTTTGAACAGTGTGGCAATGGGGCCCAAAGCCCCATCACCACAGTGCCCATAAGGTAAGTGTGTGCTCCATAGCTGAAGCACATTTTGAACAGTGTGGCAATGGGGCCCAAAGCCCCATCACCACAGTGCCCAAAAGCTAAGTGTGTGCTCCATAGCTGAAGCACATTTTGAACAGTGTGGCAATGGGGCCCAAAGCCCCATCACCACAGTGCCCGTAAGGTAAGTGTGTGCTCCATAGCTGAAGCACATTTTGAACAGTGTGGCAATGGGGCCCAAAGCCCCATCACCACAGTGCCCATAAGGTAAGTGTGTGCTCCATAGCTGAAGCACATTTTGAACAGTGTGGCAATGGGGCCCAAAGCTCCATCACCACAGTGCCCAAAAGGTAAGTGTGTGCTCCATAGGTGAAGCACATTTTGAACAGTGTGGCAATGGGGCCCAAAGCCCCATCACCACAGTGCCCAAAAGCTAAGTGTGTGCTCCATAGCTGAAGCACAGTTTGAACAGTGTGGCAATGGGGCCCAAAGCCCCATCACCACAGTGCCCAAAAGCTAAGTGTGTGCTCCATAGCTGAAGCACATTTTGAACAGTGTGGCAATGGGGCCCAAAGCTCCATCACCACAGTGCCCAAAGGTAAGTGTGTGCTCCATAGCTGAAGCACATTTTGAACAGTGTGGCAATGGGGCCCAAAGCCCCATCACCACAGTGCCCAAAGGGAAGTGTGTGCTCCATAGCTGAAGCACATTTTGAACAATGTGGCAATGGGGCCCAAAGCTCCATCACCACAGTGCCCAAAAGGTAAGTGTGTGCTCCATAGCTGAAGCACATTTTGAACAGTGTGGCAATGGGGCCCAAAGCTCCATCACCACAGTGCCCAAAAGGTAAGTGTGTGCTCCATAGGTGAAGCACATTTTGAACAGTGTGGCAATGGGGCCCAAAGCCCCATCACCACAGTGCCCATAAGGTAAGTGTGTGCTCCATAGCTGAAGCACATTTTGAACAGTGTGGCAATGGGGCCCAAAGCCCCATCACCACAGTGCCCAAAAGGGAAGTGTAGTCCTGGTAAAAGCTGCAAAAACATAACTGCAGGGATTATTCCTGGCCACACAACACCAAACACTACAGTGGCATTGTAGTGCTTGTGTCCCATAGCAACATAGATTGTGTGAGGCAAGCAGTGCAGTGCCAATGACACATCGTTCTGGCCATGTGCACACAAACATCAGCCATGGGGGCCCACATTGTCTACATTCACAAATAACACAATGACAGAAGTGAGCATCATAATGCAGACCCACATATCTGCAGCAATGGACACACAAATGTAGATATCCTGTGGAGACTGTAGATGTCAGGTGAACAAATACCACACCATGGCAGCAATGGGACATACTAACCATGATCAATGTGCTGACTGATGACCTAGCAGTCCCAGGGCCAGCAGGGGAAAGCCAACAAACAACATACAGCCAATGGCAAACTAAAGATATGCCAATGCAGTGGTGCAAAAGCACAAACACAAACAGGCAGACTCACACTGCATATCATACACAACAGGTGAGGGGGTTGTGTGCCAGTGTCCCCAGGCAAACACACAACACATGAGGAGGCCAGATTCACTGATACACAGATGTCAACACAGTCACATACAAAAGTAACTCATGGATTGGATTCCCCTATGTGGGCAAACAGGCATTGTGAGGTGAGAGGGAGCCCAAATTACACATGTCACACAAGCTTGTAGGAACAGCAACACACACATCAAGAGACAGAACCACCACAGCACTCCCCCCAGGGACCCCACATTGTGGTGACACTAGCCTGCATGACATTCACACTGTGATGACAAAGGTAGATATCATCCACACTGTGAACCACAGCCATGTGTCCTGAGCAACAAACTACCATCACACCTATACAAGCACAAAGCACTCAGCACGGCCTGCCGGCCAAGGAAAATATGGAGGTAGTGCCCCAGCCGTGCAACAACTCACATTTGCACACACTCAACGCCACATACCTTGAACTCCACCAATGTGCAGCGTTGAAGCTCACATGGACTGCTGACATTGCACATGCACCCATGACAATCCCAGGGGTGGTGGGGGAAATAAGGTGCAGAAACCCATCACACATGGCCAGTCAACAATACTTGTGAATGTCTGACACACTGCACAGTATGCCGTACATTGGCATGACGTGAAATCCACCCCAAACAATGGGATCCTGGCCATAGTCACACACCAATGAAGAAGCCAAGCTGACCCACAAAGGACACACATAGACAACTTCCAACATTGCAGCTCTGACCCTGAGGAGTGGCAGCAGTCACACACACAACGTGTCACAATCACTGAAAGCATACACAAACAGAAAATCACATTACTCGTGTAACACACAAGTGCCAAGAGGAATCCTGACTGTGTCCCATCTGCGTTTGCCCACATCCCCAGCCCTGACAACAAAGACAACTAGGGATGACAACCTCATGAACATTAGTTTGCCATGCACCCACATCCCGGAGTAACCAGGTCCAAGATGCTGGATGAACACAGAACAACTCAGCAAGCATCACAAACAGGAACATCCGTAGGGACACAGCCTGTGTAGGAAAAGGAGAAGGGAACACGCACAGACATGCCTACACAACACACAACATGGGCACAGCCTATATCATGGAATCACGCACTGCCATGAGGGCACTCCACTCCTGTGGAAGGTCAGCTGTGCCAAACCTTGTCTGTGCATGACTCAAACATGTCAGCAGAACACTCGGTCAGTGAGTCAACAACTACAACACACTGAAGGCTCTGCTCATATCAGCCTGGGCACAGAAGTGTCACGTCAGTCATCTGCATACACTCAAGACACGTGTCAAGCAACTTGCACTGTGTACACAGATGAGTCCTCCAAATTTGATGTGCTAAACTGCATGTCCATTGGAGACGGGCACACAGTCAGGGTACTAGGAACATTGGACAGTGGTAAGCCCACCAGATGTGCATCAGTGTAGGACAAAGATGGTAATCTACAAATGCTAAACGTACATCCCTGTGTCAAATGCTGAACATTACACCCTCAGACTGCAGCAAAGGATGCTATAGATCCTGTTGGAAACAGGGTTACCGAGTCCGGCACGGTAGCATGGCGCGAGCCGGGAAAGAACCCGAAGGCAATGTGTAAGGCAGTTGTGCAGCACACCCTTACTTTGACTCAGGAATGCAGACACAATAACGTGACACCACACCAGGCTTGTGTATTTAAAAACAAGATCTTTTATATAAATCATGCAGCCTCAGATGAGGCAGATTAATTCAGGTCAACATTTAAAGTCGTTGCATTACTCAACTGGTGCGTAATTTCATTAGAGCATCATAGCTCACCAACATTGTAGGCCACTAAAAGGCCGCAGGAATCATCTCCTAAACGTAGCACCAATAATGATCACAGGGTGCAATAATAAAACATGGGCCTAAAACATGCAGTTCACCTCATGAATATTTAATTACTTATAAAGGGCATTTCACGTTACATTTCAAACAGGGCCTGCGTTAATCTAGGCGCACCCACATTCAGTACAGTGGGCGTCGCAACTCCGGTACACCTGCAACATAAAACACTTCAACTCTTGGCGGTGTACACTTCAGCTCAATTCAATTAAGCACCTTCACACTAGGCAAAGACTTTGAAATTATAAACATGTGCATCAGGCCTAGACAGTAATTACAGCAGGCGTAACCATGAGACTGGTGAACAACTTAGGGAACCCCTCAACATGTCCTTTATTCTGGGGCCTTCCTGTAAGTGAGGACTTCTGTGTCTCTCAGGGGTTAATTTGGCCCAGGCCCACTCCTCTCCGGGGCCTCGCCTCGGGGGTATAATGCTTGATGACTTCCCCCTTATTATCAATCGGGTAATGGTGGCCCCCGGCCCCCAGTGGCGTTCTTGCGTGCCCTAGGGGCCTCCCGGGCTCACCTGCAGTGTGTACGTTGGTCGCTCTTCAGTGCGACTGACTCCGTTCTGGGCTGGCCCTTGTTTTGCAGGGCGGGGCCCGGACTGGGGTCCTCGGCCTTCCGGCCGGTATTGCGGGTCGTTGGGGGGCCGGTATCACTCTCCTCCGGCCCCTGTGATCAGATGGGGTGATTGCGGGGCAGGGAGCGGGAGCCGGCAGTCCTCTCCGGCCAGCTTCCCGTCTCCCTCTGGTGATTCGGAGCTCTTCTCCGGCCTCCGTCGGCGCTGGGGGCGTGGCGGGAGCCGGCGCCCAATCGTTGCGCGGCCTTCCCGGGGGCGCGGCCGATGACGCGGTCGGCGTCCCCGGTCTCCTGGCAACGGCGTCGGCGGGGCCTGGAGGCCTCGTTCCTCTCGCTAGGCCTCCGTTTCCTCACGCGAGCCCCTGGGCCGCAGCGTTGATCTTTTGGGCCGCGACTTCATCACGCAGGGGTCCCTGGCCGCTGCGGTGATCTCCCACACTCCGGACCTTCGGTGGGGGGCGCGGACGGCGCACCTCACCTCTCCGTCCTCGCTACCCCCCACAGCTCCTCACACGCGGCGACGGCCGCAAGGTTAAATCCCAGCCACGAGGTCAGTGGCTGCAGAGTGATTCCTCCCACGTGGAGGTGCGGCGTGGTGCGCGCTGGCGGCTGGTTGGCAGGGGCTGACTGGAAAGGGTTTTGGGGACAGCCCAGCAGCAGGCAGGATTAGATAGGGGGGTGAAGGTCTAGCGCTTCAGGGCACGGCGCTTTACCTGGTGATCCCCAGTTTGGCAGTTCAGGTTTCTGGCCTTGCTGGTCGGTCAGGCCTTACAAGTTAAGGTTTCTTGCGGCAGTTCTTGTTTGGTTGCTTCTTGGGGGTTTCTTCTTAGGAGGGGGGGAATGAGTTGGTGGTTCTGGGGGTGCTGGATGATACTTCCCAGCACGCTGAAGGTGGTTCCCTGGGTCCCCTCACGCTGGGCAAGGTCCGTGGGTGGTGGGCGTTCCTCAGCTAACTTACTACAGCAGTGCCTAAGCCTTGTCAGTAGCAGTAGTGTAGGTCTCCCCCCTAGGCCCTACAGCCTGTACTCCGGCAGAGGTTCTCCCAGGATCAGTGGTGCCCCAACTGACTAAAAGGTTTCCCTCCAAGCCTCTTATACCCCTAGGTCAGGTGACCCTCCTAAAGGCAGCAAAACATAACTCCTCCCACAGCCCGGAAGGTTCTGGAACCTTCCACCATGTCTGGCTATGTGGCCCAGAGGCGGGGACGGGATGGATACTGTATCCCTATGTCCCAGCCTGACCCTGGCTACTAGTGTGTATGTGTGCAAGGCCCCTCTGCAGTAGCAGGGGCCTGTGGCAGCCATCTTGAGTAAGAGAGCACCTGCACCTCAGCAATGGTTAGCAGTGGTAAGGCGCCCGGAGACCTAGGTCCAGTAAAAATACGGTGGTAAAAATGAGGCGCAAAAGGGAAAAAAACAGGGCAAGACCACCCTAGGGCTGACAGGTCTAACAGATCCAGACTAGATTAGGACACATATCCCATGGACCACATGGAGCCCATCACAGCAAAACTTCATTTACCTGATCTGAACACTATTACAACAGCAAATGCATGATTCTACACATCTACATCATGTACCTCCAAAGATTAACCACAAGTAAACAAAAATAGGCTTTATTCAGCAAGTGTGCAACTCAAATCAAAAGTCCAAAATAAACTAAGGCCAATGGCCAGTCCAAATATACAGTCCCAACAGGGTGATGTGTGACAACTTGTTAACAATTGCTTGCCTGCACAGGTACGGACAGGGGACATCCCCTTGGAGGGGCATACGAGGGGCAGGCCAGGCACCGCAGGGACAGGATCAGGGGATGCCAGAAGGAGGCAGTGAAGGGGAGGTGGGTGCAGGAGTGTCACCGGCAACTGCAGTGGAGGTGTCTGACTCAGGGGGGGGCTGGCACCACCGCAGGGCTCAAGTCAGATGGAGTTGGTGCTGCAACCAGTGCAGTGGGCTGGTCAGATGGAGTGGACTGTGTCCCCAATGCAGTGCCCGAGTCAGACGGGGTGGTTGTGGACTCCACCGCAGTGCATGACTCCAAGGTAGTGGAAGGGGGGGCAGAGGAGCTGGGCAGGACAGAGGGGGGGACACGGTCTCCACACCAGTGGCACAAACAGGCAGAGCGTCTGGTTTGGGGGTGGAAGAGCAAGTGGCAGGGGGGGAGGGCCTAAGCAGTTTGGGGATGCGGTATCGGTGTGTGGGGGAACCTGGGGCAGGGTGTGGTGGTGGAACCTGTGGAGTGGTTGCCTGGGGGATGGAGGTGAGAGACTGGGGGGTTGACTTGCAGGGCGGTGGCGGGGTCTTGCTCTTCCGGGACCGGGGGGACTTGCGGGTGGGGGGCTCACTCTGCCTGCGCCTGGGGGAGGGTGTCCGGGGGCGAGGGGCACTCCCCTCTGTGTGGGTGGACTTTCTCTTCCCCCGGTATGCTGGATCAGCAGGATTGGAGGGGATGAGGCCGAGGTCACACAGGAAGATCTGCTGTGTAGGTGTGTTAGCAGGCGAGGCAAGGGAAGGGGTCTTGGAGGGAGAGGATTTGGAGGACTGCGGAGTTAATGTGGATGCCTGTGTGTGTGTGTGTTCCCCGTCCCCTGTGTCTGTGGTATCAGTCCCCTGAGGATGCGTGTGTGCACGTCTTGCCTTTCTCTTGGGTGTGTCTGTGCTGCTGTGTGTTTGGGTGACTGTGCAGGTGTGCATGTGCTTTGGACAGGTAGGGGGGCAGGAAGTGTGGATGGGGCAGAGGTGGGAGGGGTGAGGGACTGTTGGAGGAGGGACACTGCTGCCATCAGGGAGGAGTCCATGGACCTATTGCTAGTCTGTAGGGCAGACATACCCGTCGAGATGCCCTCCATGAACGACACCAGCTGTGTCAACAGAGTGGTGTGTGCATGGAGGACACTCAGCATTGCTGTCTGCCCTACGTGGAGCTGCCGAAGGAGGTACACAGACTCCTCACTCAGGGCAGCAGGGCTCACAGGGGCAGGGGCTGCGGTGCCTGGCATGAAGGAGACACGCTCCCGAGTACGGGAGCCCCCACGGACCTCAGGAATGGGAGCCAATGGGAGGGCGGTGGTGGTGGTGGCGGGGCCAGACAGACTAGCTGGCCTTTGGTGGCTGCTGAGACCCGCCTCCACAAGGGAGTCATCCTCCGAGCTGCTGTGGTCCTCAGCTGAGGTGGATGGTGCTGAGGACTCCTCGGTGTGGCTCCCCTCGCCCTCCGTGCCACTGGGTCCCTCTGACCACTCGTCCGATGCTGACCCAGTCTGGCTCCGCTGCTCCTCCTGGTCCGTGGAGCTGTCCCCTCCTGTGGCCGTGGATGTATCTGCAAACAATTAGGGAAACAGACAAACATCAGTCACCTGCACTGACCGCACACACCACAGTAAGTACAGCACATTACAGAGCAAGCCCTGGCATCCTTAGTTGAACATTGCCTAAAGTCCTCACACAGATTCGGGGAAGCCAATTGTCAGTCTGATGGTCAACCATGGGACTCACACCCCTCCTGCCCTTGCACCCATCTGTCCGGTGCCTTTCTGATGGTAAGACCCCAGTGTGGACACATGCACCACCTACACAGTTGTTGGACATTGCAGGGAACACGGTGAAGTATGTGAACATGCACACATCACATCTCTTGCCACTGAGTCAGTGCAGGTGTCCGGATAAAGGGATGGCCAGAGTCTAAATAGAAATGCATGTGATGCATACCAGCACCAGACACCATGATGCACCCATGTCCGGATAGTCAATGCCACAATGGGGTGCATGTTGCACATGTCACTCCCCTGCAGGATCAGTCTCAGGAAGTTGAATGCCATGACACAGGAATGCGTGCAAAGTCATACATTACTGTCTCAAGTCACATGGCCATGGCAGCCAGCCAACAGCAGTCTGCACTGTGTCACAATCCGAGGGCATGGGGAATGCAAGTTATGTGACTGACAAGTGCACATGTCCATCCCCCAAATACCACATCATCTGTACTACTATTTGTCCATGTCATACCAACTGGACATATGGGGGACATAAAACACAACTCTCTGAACATGAGCACCTCACAGTGTGCTGTGAATGACAATACAGCTGACTGAAAGTCACAGTCGCAAACACCTGTGTGCACAGTCAAGTGATCAGACACCTATAAGTCACAGAAGTATCGTCTATCATGGTCACATCTCAGATGGCATGCTGAGCCCTAACCGATAAACATACCAGTAGTCCTGACAACGAAGACACAGCACAATGAGACAGAGGCAGACACCTGAGTGTACATTACACTGATCACAACATGCCAGATGATACACGGGAGTGGGAGTACAGAGTGCATTGCATGCCCTGGAGTAGGCATGACTGTCCAGCTCCACCTGTAAGAGGGATGAGCCTTGGACAGTAGGCAGGTGGCTAAGCATGTGTGACACACTGGATACACATACTCCTGAGGCCCAATCATTGTTCCCACCAGCAGCATGGGTGTGTGCCAAATTCCCCAGGGACATGTGGTGAGTCAGAGCAGCAAGCAGACCACATATCAAAGTTACACCCAGATTACATGTCAGAACTTAGGCATTGTGTAAGCAATTGACCCACCCATGAATCGCACAACATAGTCACAGGAACAAATGCTGTCCCCCAGCTTGAGCAAAGCTAAATGCAATGACACAGTCCCCAAATGACACAATTTCCTGACTATAAGGGCCACACATGTGTGTATCAGAGGAGAAGTGGGCATGTCACAAATGAGGGACATGGGTCCTGGACCACATGACTGATGTACTGTGGAAGTATAACCATGCCAGAGGAGGGCACATAGCATGTCAGACAAAGTGCACAGTGCAGTCATGGACTCACCCCCTCCTTGCTGCTGTCTGTCCTTCAGCTGCCCATCCAGGTCAGGGAAGACCACCGCCAGGATCCGGAGCATGTGGGGGGTCAGGGTCCGGTGTCCGCCCCTCCTGCGAGGAGGCGACAGCTTCAGCTGGACCCTTGCGATCCTCCGGGTCCAGCCACGAAGGTCCTGCCACCTCTTCTGGCAGTTGCGGATCCTGCGCCTGTAGACCCCCACGGATCTTACTTTCCGGGCGATGGTCAGCCAGATTTCCTGCTTCTGGTGGGCATCAACCTGTGAGGATGACAAAGTGAAAAGGCCATTACTACACATGCAACATATACGTGCATCACACAGTTGGATATACATGTCTCAATCACAGGGGCATATAATGTACACAGGCAGTGCAACAATGGCTATGAACAGTTTGCCAGCAGTCACTACATGGTATCATTGCATGGGAAGTAAACCTAGTTGGAATGCACTGTTACTGCACTGTACCAGTTCAGTGCATGTAACTACACACTTTGGGGTGTGACAACTACTCAGTGGGCTTGCTAGCCAGTGGTGTGCACACTGAAAGCCCTGCTAGTCAGACAACATGCACAATTAGTGAGGCAGTGGACAGCACACTCACCTGCTCCCCTGGTTTCCCATACAGCTTGCTGTACTGTGGAAGGAGGCTGTCCAGCAGGGCCTGGTTCTCCTCAAGGCTGAAGGCTGGGGCTCTCTCCACAGTACGTGCCATTGCAGGAGCCAGAGGATGCATAAACAGCAGCAGTGTTGGTGGCAGATGTCGTCCTGGAGCATGTAGTGCAGGCAAGTGAGCTCTCAGGGGAACAGCCAGCATTATATGTGTGCTGCAGAGGCAGATACTGTCCCATGTGTCCAAAGTGATAGGTCCAAGTCATTTGCATCTTCTGAATCTGACCAATCCATGGAATAGCAGCACTAATATACACCCACAGCATCCTTCAAATCTTCAACTTCATAACACCCATGATTTTGCAACATTGTTGTGGCTGGCCAACTGACTTCACTGCATCAGACTCGTTGGAGCTTCAAAAACGCATCCGTTGCCATGCCAGGCCCCAGCCAATGTGTGCGCACCGTTCGGTCCACTGCTGTACAACCCGTATTTCGGGATACAACGCGTACCCGCTCACATACAATGCAATGGGCCGGCCGGGCACACCGATCGGTCCATTGCTGTTCAACGCGTACCCGGGATACAATGCGTACCCGCTCACATACAATGCAATGGGCCGGCCGGGCACACCGATCGGTCCATTGCTGTTCAACGCGTACCCGGGATACAACGCGTACCCGCTCACATACAATGCAATGGGCCGGCCGGGCACACCGATCGGTCCATTGCTGTACAACGCGTACCCGGGATACAACGCGTACCCGCTCACATACAATGCAATGGGCCGGCCGGGCACACCGATCGGTCGATTGCTGTACAACGCGTACCCGGGATACAACGCGTACCCGCTCACATACAATGCAATGGGCCGGCCGGGCACACCGATCGGTCCATTGCTGTTCAACGCGTACCCGGGATACAACGCGTACCCGCTCACATACAATGCAATGGGCCGGCCGGGCACACCGATTGGTCCATTGCTGTTCAACGCGTACCCGGGATACAACGCGTACCCGCTCACATACAATGCAATGGGCCGGCCGGGCACACCGATCGGTCCATTGCTGTACAACGCGTACCTGGGATACAACGCGTACCCGGGATACAACGCGTACCCGCTCACATACAATGCAATGGGCCGGCCGGGCACACCGATCGGTCCATTGCTGTACAACGCGTACCCGGGATACAACACGTACCCGCTCACATACAATGCAATGGGCCGGCCGGGCACACCGATCGGTCCATTGCTGTTCAACGCGTCCCTGGACAGGTCACACGCATATGTCACCATGCTGGTCACTGGTGAACCTATGCCAGCCACATATACTTTCCAGGGACTCAGGGGCACACCTACAACACCACACCCAGTCCACACTGTATCTAAGGCATGTGTGGCAGCATAACCTTATCTGTGTATGGGGGTGAACATGTGGTTTTTGGGGTGGCATTTGGGGGCAGACACACCCAGGCTGTGCACGTGTTCATGGGGACAGGGTCCTTTGTGTGTTGTGCACCTGACCACTGTGGTGTGCAACTTTTCATTTATGGGCATGTGTCATGGTCACATTTCCAGGTTGTGTATGTGTGTGACATGTCACATACCCCCAGGCTCACATGTGGGAAGGCATGTACATCACAGGGTGGCCCATTGCCACAATAGTGATGTCCCTCCGCAGTCTGTGTGCATGTTGTGTTTCGCATGTCTCTGACTCCATGTGCACAATGGGAGACAGTCGCCACATCCACGTGGTTTGTGCATGAACTTTGATGTTGTGTGTGTGTGTGTCACAGACGTCCATGTCTGTCCTGCAGAGGCTACAGGGGCCACTACCTGTGGGTGTCATGTTAGTTTCTCTGACGTGTACATGATACGCAATGTCATGCCAGTGTCCATGTGGCAAGACAGGGTCCCTGGGAATCTACCTGTCAATGAGCTGTGATGCCTGTGGAGCATCTGTCCAGACATGTCACTGTGGTATGTGTGTGGAACGTGAGAGCAGTAAATGGGTACTGTGACACAGCCTAATGGTTTCCCATAGCACACCCTGGAACCTGTTGTCAACACTTGTTGAACAGAGATGTTAGATGATGTCCATGTAGGTGCCATATATGTCCAAACAGAACGACACACACATCAAGTACTTGTGTTTGTTAATGATGTATCATGTGAAATTGAGTATGGTGAACGGCACATAGTTGGGGTGACTGACAATCTTGCTTTCTTCACCTATGCACTGCAGGGCTCCTGCTGTCCATCGACCATTCCCAGACCTGGCAACGATGGTGGAATGTGACAGCATCCGACGGTACCGCTTCACCAGGCAGCTTATTGAGGATTTGGCAGTGCGGTTGGACCCACATTTGCAGCCTGGCCGTCTGTATCCTACAGCGCTGACCCCCAAGGTGAAGGTGATGGCAGCCCTACACTTCTTTGCCAACGGTACCTTTCAACACACTGTGGCGACTGCCGGTGGGATGTCACAGACTATGTTCAGCCGTGTGCTACGCGATGTTTTGGGGGCAATGTTGATTTACCTGAACCAGTACATCTATTTCCCAACACGTCAACGACTCACTGACGTCAAGAGTGACTTCTATGCCCTGGGGAGGATGCCACATGTAATTGGCTCCATTGATGGGACGCATGTGGCTTTGATACCACCACAGGCACATGAGCAGGCATACCGGAACCGTAAACATTACCATTCGATCAATGCTCTGGTGGTATGTCTTGCAGATATGACCATCACACATGTGTGTGCCCTTTTCCCCGGTTCGGCACACAAGGCCTACGTGATGAGGAGTAGTCGCATCCCGAGGATGATGTCACAGATGCCGAACCAGCGTGCCTGGCTTGTTGGTGTGTAATGACTTTGTACCATTGTGTGTGTTCTGCTATGTTGTTTTCCGCACACATTTTCAAATCGGCTAATGTGCAATTGTCTGTCTGTAGGTGACTCGGGATACCCCAACATGCCGTGGTTGCTGACACCCCTCAGGAACCCTGTGACACCAGCCCAGATGCGCTACAATGAGGCACATGGTCGGACGAGGAGGGTGATTGAGCGGACCTTTGGTCTCCTGAAGAGCCGCTTCCACTGCCTGGACAAGACAGGAGGGGCCCTCCCATATGCCCCAGCAAAGGTGTGCAAGATTGTCATCGTCTGCTGCATGCTGCACAACCTGGCAGTGCGGAAGGAGTTGCCTCTCATCCTGGATGAAGATGACCAACGTCCGCCACCTGTGGAAGATCCTGGCCTGGGTCACGATGCCAGTAAAGATGATGATGATGATGATGGTGATGTCCGCACACAGCTCATCACCAACTTCTTCAGCTGAATGTGAGTCTCCAGAGGGTTGTAATGTCAATGATTTGAGTTTGCATGATATGTGTGTGTGGTGCTCTGTTGCTGTTTGAGTGTGGCCATGTGCTACTTGACTGGATGCGTGCAGCGAGGTGTCCTTGCAGGTGGTCTGTACTGCCCAACAGTGTTGACATGCTAACTTGGTTTTGTGTAGTTATCTCGTGACATGTATTAGACATGAGTATTGCCATTCTGTGCTGTTCTTCAGTGGTTTTGACTGTGTGTCATGTCTGTCCTTCACAGGGTGCTGCCGGAGTTGTTTGATCAACTTGGATCCCACGAATCCATGAATCAACTTACAAGGTGGAAGCAGTTGTTTCCCTACAGGTGATGTGCCACACACCCCTGGACTTTCTCTCTTCTGCACTTTTTGACTTTGTGGCCACAGCCAGGTTGGATTCGCTAGCATTTGTAGTGGAAACAACATGTTGCAAATGTGTAATAAACCTGTGCTTCACTTTGGGATGTGCGTTGTCTGTGGTTGACGAAAGCTGTAGAAAGCTCCTTAAATTTTATTGTTCGTTTTTAACAATACGCTAATTTTTATCCTTGTTCATTTTTATCTGCTTGGGGGTATATTGTATGTTTGTAAAGTGACTTCTGGAAACTGTTGACAGCATTAACGCTCGGAGTGTGTTATACTCCTTTTTCTGCACTTGCACTTTTCGAGGCCGGCTTAGTTGTAGCCGCCATTTTCGCCGTGCCTCGCGCCATTCGCGGTCAGCGCTCTAGTCGCTGCACGCTGCACGCCGTCCTCACCCTCATTCAACCCTACTTAACGGGCTGTGCTTGGGCGTGCAGCACTTGAAAACAGAAGTTAAGGCACAGTTGACGAAAGCTGTAGAAAGCTCCTTAAATTTTATTGTTCGTTTTTAACAATACGCTAATTTTTATCCTTGTTCATTTTTATCTGCTTGGGGGTATATTGTATGTTTGTAAAGTGACTTCTGGAAACTGTTGACAGCATTAACGCTCGGAGTGTGTTATACTCCTTTTTCTGCACTTGCACTTTTCGAGGCCGGCTTAGTTGTAGCCGCCATTTTCGCCGTGCCTCGCGCCATTCGCGGTCAGCGCTCTAGTCGCTGCACGCTGCACGCCGTCCTCACCCTCATTCAACCCTACTTAATGGCCTCTACTCGGACGCGCCGATGGCGCGCCGAAGGCGCGCCTAAGGCAAGCCCGTCTGCGCCCGTCAGCGCCAAGTCAACGGCCAGGGCCAGTTATGCTGCCCGCATCGGGCCTTCTGCTAGTTACGTTCCTCAACTATCGGGTGAGTTCTTAAAAACTCTTTGGCCTCCCGCGTGCCTTTCACATAGCGACTGTGCTATGCTGGAGAATTCGGACTTTGCTTGCTCTGAGTGTGGATTCTCGCCGACACTAGAGTTCTCCCCTAGCTATTTGCCTACTAAAGTTTTGAAGGGTCTGGTTATCAGAGCTGCTCTCATTAATGCTAGATCTCTGAGAAAGCATTATGTGGATGTCTTTGATCTGGTCTCTGACAACTCATTGGATCTGTTGTTTGTTACTGAAACTTGGCTGGACACTTCATCCAACCCTATTGTTGCGCTGGCTACCCCTGTTGGTTTCATCGTGTGGATCGTCAAGTGGGCAGAGGGGGTGGCCTGGCTATTCTGTACAGGGATCGCTGGGATTTCCATAGCGAAGCTTCTAGCCTTTGGGGGGAGTCCGAGGTCTTGGATTTCAGCATACAGTTCTCTGCCCATTTCACATTAGGTGGCTCCCTCATCTACCGTCCCCCCGGCCCGGTTGGTGCCTTTCTTAAATCTTGTGGGGACGCGATGGTCGAGCGAGCACTGCGTTTCTCCCATTACTTGGTTCTGGGAGATGTGAATCTTCATCTTGAACAATGTGAGGCCGGAGACTCTGCTGATTTCCTTGACTCCCTCCACTTGGCTCAACTCTTCCAATGGGTTACTGATCCTACCCACCAAGGGGGCCACATTTTAGACCCCATCTGCTCCAACTTTCCCATCCAGGTGGTTAAGCCGGTGCCTGTTTCTTGGTCAGACCATTTTCTCATCTGTTTTTCTTGGGAAGTCTCCCAGCCCGCTCGTCAGGTTTGCCGCCATCGCCCTCCTAATTTTAGTAAAATTGACCCTATCCAGTTCATTAGAACTTTGGCTGTATCTCGGCCTTCTCTTCAGCAAGACTTGGAGGGGAACGTGTCTCAGTTCACTGATTGGATTTCCGACTCGGTGTCTGCTCTTTCGGCACCGTGTCGGCCTAAATTGGCAAGAGACTCCCCCTCCAAACCCTGGTTTTCCTCAGAGCTGAAAGCCCTGAAGCATGAATGTAAAAAATTGGAGCGAATATGGCGCTTTAGCGGCTATTGTCCTATGGCGAAACATTCACTGAGAACAAAACAAAAAAGCTACTATGCCACCATAGCGGTCGCTAAAAGCAATTATTTTGCTTCACGTATCGACCAGGCCAACAATAATTCTAAAGAAATTTTTTCTATTGTTGAAAGCTTTATGTCTCCCATTGCTCAGGCGCACGCTGCGCCAGTCTCGGAATCATGGTTTAATACTCTGGCTAAATTCTTCTTGGACAAAATCAGTTTGATACAAGCTACTTTTTCCTCCGGTGCCACGATACTTATGGCCTCTCCATTCGGCCAGAATGTAGCTGGCCCTGTTAACACACTGTCAACCTTTGAGCCTATAGATCTGTCCTGCTCCCTCAAAATTCTTAAGGCTTTGAAGTCAGGCTCTCCAACAGACCCCTGTGCTGCAAGACTTCTGGCCGCTGCGGCTGATACCATCAACCCCGAAGTTAACTCAATTGTTAACATGTCTTTGCGGGAGGCTTCAGTCCCGGCGTCCTGGAAGCAGGCTCAGATCCTTCCTCTCCTTAAGAAGCCTTCCCTTGACCCGCTGATCCCTGGAAATTACCGTCCTATCTCGCTTCTGCCTAGCCTGACTAAGGTTTGTGAAAAGGTGGTCACTACCCAGCTTACTAAGTTCGTCGAGGCATCAGGTTTGCTACACCCGGCCCAATCCGGCTTTCGCGCTTCTTACAGCACGGAATCAGTACTGTTAGAGGTGTCAGAGGCGATTCGTGAGTGTCTGGATGCCGGCGGGAGAGCCGCACTGGTTATGCTGGATCTCTCGGCGGCATTTGATACAGTGCCTCACTCCTTGCTTCTGGACCGCCTCCGGGAGATTGGTATCTCCGGGTCTGTCTGGGGCTGGATTAAGTCTTTTCTGGAAGGCCGCACCCAGCAGGTCTGGCTTCCCCCATGTGCCTCCGTGCCCCAGCGGGTGGTCACGGGTGTCCCGCAGGGATCATCCCTTAGCCCCCTTCTTTTTAACATCTATGTTACTCCGCTGGTTTACTTAGCGGAGTCATTAGGGGCTAAGGTATTGGCCTACGCGGATGACACTCAGCTCCTGTTTTCATGGGGAAGGGACGATGATTCAGTCCTCTCCGTTCAGCACTGTCTGGCTTCTGTTTTTCATTGGCTTGCTCAGGCACAGCTGAAGTGCAATGAAGAGAAGTCGGAGGTCCTCTTGTATGGCACATTTCCTGCCAATTTCAGAGAGAGGTTATGGCCCCCTGGCTTCCCCCTACCTAGTGGAGGGGAAATGCCGCTAAAAATCTGGGGGTCTGGTTTAATGAGAACCTGACCTTTTCTTCTCAGGTTAAAAAGCTGGCTGGGTCTTGTTTTGGCACCCTGAAAGCTCTGAGGAAGTTTCTCCCTCTCCTTCCTAGACCAGCCAAAGAAACTGTTGTTCGTGCTTTGATTCTGTCCCGTCTAGACTATGCCAACGCACTTTATGTGGGCATCCCTGGCTACCTCTTGAATAAAATGCAGGTAGTTCAAAACTCTGCTGCCAGACTATTGCTGGGTCTGTCTGGCCGGTGCAGTGTACGCGCTCATTTGCGCTCTTTACACTGGCTCCCTGTTGAGTCCCGAATAAAATTTAAAACTCTGACCATTGCCCATAGAGCTCTCTATGGCCTGGGCCCTATCTATCTACAGAAGAGATTTGCTTTTTATACTCCAGCAAGACAGTTGCGTTCCTCCTCCCAACTTTTAATGCAGACCCCTAGGTTTAACCGCCAAAGGCTCGGAGGGAGCTCTTTTGTACGGAAAGCTGCCTTAGCATGGAATGCTCTGCCCCTTGAACTGCGTGGTATCCAGGACCCGGCGATCTTTAAGAAAAAGCTAAAAACTCTTCTCTTCTAGTTGACGCTCTGGCCTCGGTTTCTTTTCTCAAGTACGCGCCGGGACACTCTTTGAGTATCTGTGCGCGCTATAAGTGTATATAACATAACATAACATCTGACTGACATTTGCTTACTGCACCTGTAGTCTAGTTGACAGACTGTGAATAGGTGGCGTGTCTGTGCATTCCACTGTATTTAGTTGCAACATCAGTATACTTGATGAGTCTGATGGCCCTGGTGTGTATGTGTTGTGTGGCCCTAGTGGTGTGTCTCCCTCATATGTGTCACGTCGCCATGACTGACATGGCGGTGTTGGACTTGCTGTAGCAGTTAGCATGCACAGTGTCATTTTTCTGATCACCATCTCCATGACAGAGAGCACGTTGGAATCACAACAGAGGCAGATATGGTGTATTGGTCAGTTTATTTACATACAGGTGTGAGAATGGTGCACAGGATGGTGGGTGCTGTACATAGAAATTGGAATCCAAAGTTCCCATGTGATTTGGAAGTCTTGGTAGCTGAGATGTCCAGAGTAAAGTCCACAGTCATCTGATGAATTTGGCCAACTAGAGCTCCCCATGTCATGTGGGAGAGTTGGGTTGGCTTCGACAGGGCGTGCAGTTTGCACACAGAGGAAAAGTTCCCGAACAAGTGTTGGCTTCCTGGGGGATGTAGATGGCCATCGGCCTCTCAGTTTGGCCTCCTCGGACGGCCCCTCTTCTTGGGGGGGGACCCTCAGGTGCAGGCTGCGGCGGTGCAGGGGACTCTCTGCCAGAGTCCTCCTCCCTCCCTGTGGCATTTGCAGTTGTTTCAGCAGCAGATGTTGTGGGCTCACAGGGAGGTGTGGCCATGTTGGTGCTGATCTGGCGGAGGCAAGTCAGTATGTCCCTATGCACCGCTGTCAGTTGTTCCAATGTGTCCCACTTGGACTCCATGCCAGACATGTGTGTCTCGACACGTGACATGTGTGTCTCGACATGTGACATGTGTGTCTCGACATGGGACATGTGGGAGTCCAAGCGGGCATGATGAGCAGCCTGCTGCTGTTGTATGTCCTTGAGGATCCCCACTACCTGGCTGACCTCTCCGGTGCTAGTCTGGTACGCATCCGCGATGCGTGCCAGTTGTGGGTCATCATGCAGTCCAGACCCCTCTGCAAAGAGCGACCTATGTCTACCACCCCTCCCACCACCCCTGGCGACATGTGCAGGACCTGCGGTGGCACGCACAGGTGACCGTGGGCCCACTTGGGTGTTGTTCCTGGGCTCGTTGTCACCAGCTCCAGTTTGGGTCTGGGTCCCTGCGCTGTTGTCATCTGTGGTCCTTGGTCTGTCCGTGTTGGCAGGGGTGGCCTGTGTGTTGGCAGTTGTTGGAGGGGTGGGTACAGGGGGTGCAGATGTTGGTCCTGCTGGTGCTGCATGATGACTCACACCGGAGGGTCCAGCTGGTTCTTCGCCATCCGAGGAGTGCAGAGGCTGATCCACACCAGTGAGCTCAGTGTTCCCTGGAGCCTGGGACAGGGACTCCTCCTCGTCTGCTGCTGTGTCCCCATCATCACCTGTTTTGGGGAGAGACACAGATTGTATGTTATGTTTCTACTGGCATCAATTGTTCAAACACCTGACAGTTGTGACTGTACCTCTGGATGTGGGCCTGGACATTGCATTCTCCTAAATTGTGACAGTCAGAGAGTGATATTGGTGTAGCACATTGTCCTGCCAACCTGTGGCATGTCAATGTGAATGTTGAGGTGTGTGCATGACCAGCATTGGTGGTATTTGCTTGCCATCCGGGCCTCCTTCTCCCCCCAGGCCCAGTTATCCCACCATGAAGCGTGCTTCCATTGCAGGGAGTGCAAGTTGTCTTTCAGGATGTCAGTCAGTGGTGTTCTGCTGTTGGTTGTTGCACAGTTCCCAGCAGGGCCTTGTGCTCCCCCCAGCAGTACCCAGTGTCAGCCATCTTGTGAGTCCTTTTCCACTCCCTGTCATGTGAGCATGGTTCAGGGTGGTGTTGATGGGCCAATTGTGAGGCTGACCAATATCTGTGACTACCACTCCCATCATGCTATTGCCTACACCCCCTTCCCAGCATGCCCATACTTCCTTCCTTTTGAGTGGACTTCACTGTGTGTGAGTGTGACAGCAATGGCAAGATGGCTGGCAGTGTGGTCCTGTTGTTTGTTGGTGCCCAGTTCCCAGCAGGGCCTTGTGCTCCCCACAGCTGTGGCCCGTGTCAGACATCTTTGAAGTGGCTTTTGACTCCCTGTGAGGTGTGCATGCTTCAGTGCTAACTTGCTGGGCCATGTGGGTGTGAGATGTTGATCTGTGACTACCACTCCCATCATGCTATTGCCTCCACCCCCCTTCCCGGCATGCCCATCCTTCCTTCCTTTTGACTCTGCTTCCCTGTGGGGTGGGGTGCCTGTGCTGACAGGATGGCTGGGAGTGTTGTCCTGGCAGTTGTTTGGCTACAAGTCCCAAGAGTGTCCCTGTGCTTCACACAGCATGACCCAGGGTGGTGGTTCTTTGTGGGATCTTCAGTTTGGATGTGAGGCATTGCATTCTCCCAGGTGAGTTATGTGGAGTTAGTGTTGAGGGTGTGTGTGAGTGGAGGTGCTTGTAACTATGGTCAGTGCTGTGAGTCCTCCTTCCCACCCAGCCAGATATCCCACCATGGTACGTGCTTCCATTGCAGGGAGTGCAAGTTGTCTTTCAGGATGTCAGTCAGTGGTGTCCTGCTGTTGGTTGTTGCACAGTTCCCATCAGGGCCTTGTGCTCCCCCCAGCAGTACCCAGTGTCAGCCATCTTGTAAGTCCTTTTCCACTCCCTGTGATGTGAGCATGGTTCAGGGTGGTGTTGATGGGCCAATTGTGAGGCTGACCAATATCTGTGACTACCACTCCCATCATGCTATTGCCTACACCCCCCTTCCCAGCATGCCCATACTTCCTTCCTTTTGAGTGGACTTCACTGTGTGTGAGTGTGACAGCAATGGCAAGATGGCTGGCAGTGTGGTCCTGTTGTTTGTTGGTGCCCAGTTCCCATCAGGGCCTTGTGCTTCCCACATCAGTACCCAGTGTCAGCCATCTTGTCAGTTGTTTTCAACTCCCTGTGATGTGAGCATGGTTCAGAGTGGTGTTGATGGGCCAATTGTGGGTGTGACCAATATCTGTGACTACCACTCCCATCATGCTATTGGCTACACTGACTTGACCAGCATACACAGAATTCCTTCCTTTCGGTGAGCTTCCCTGTGAGGTGGTGTTCTAGTGGTGTTTAAATATCTGGGAGTGTTTGTTGGTTCTATTTGTGCCACTGCCTTGCTGTATTTGTTGTTAGGTTTGTACATGTCATAACACAGTTACATATCACTATGAGATGGGAGGTATTGTGTTTGTCTGACTAGCATTCAGATCTTGGGATGAATATCTTTTGGTTGCTGTGTATTTGCTAAGGGTGCATGGTTTGCCTATCCCCTTGACTGTGATGTGTGTGTGTTGTCACACCATATTGTGTATATTAGTTGTGTACTCACCAGGCTCTGGGATGTCTGTTAGTCCGTATACGCTCACTGGTGGTAGGATGGCCCGCACCTTCTCCTCCCAGGGCCTGAGGTATACTGGTTTTGCAGGAGGGCCACTGCCGGTGTGCTGGCTGAGGAGGTAGTCCTTTTTGAGTAGGTCCCGGACTCTCCTGCACACATCATACCACCTGTTCTGGATGTTTTCCTTTGTGCGCAAACATGGTGATTGTGCGTTCACCCTGTCGACAATCCTCGTCCACATCTTGTTTTTCTGCGACATGGGGGTCTGTTGTACCAATGTACCAAACAACTGTGGCTCTACCCTCAGGATCTCGTCTACCAGGACTTCCAATTCACTATCTAGGAACTTATGGTTCTTCTTTGGGGGCATGGTGATGGGTGGTGGTGGTGATTGATGTGTGTGTGTGCAAGTGGGGGGGTGTGAGTGTAGGTTTAGCTGGGTGTGTGTGAGGGTGCTATTTGTAGGTGTGGTAATGGTGTGTGGCTTGTGTGAAGTATGAGCTGTGAGTGTGTCTGTGGTTGCTGTGTGATGGTGTTGTGTGCTGGCAGGTCAGTGGAATTTGCAAAGAATCATGGTAGGGATTTGTGGCCTTTATGTAGGTGGAGTTGGAGGTGTGTCCTTGTTCCATTTTTTTTTTCCTCCCTGTATTTATTGGCTTTGTGGTTGCTTGTTTGGCCCTTTTTTTTTCAAATTTTTCCTTGGTGTTTTTGGTGCATGGAGGAGTCGTTCTGGTGTCCGAGTAGGACGCTGCAGTTGTGTGGTGCGATCTTGTCCGACTCGTTCCCGCTGTGTGTCAGCTAGGTTTCATATGCGGCGTACGAGTCGGTCGCGTAGTATTGGGTTGCTTCGGCTGGGTTTTGTATGCGTGTCGGTCGTACGGCTTGTGCTCCGGGCGAGTCGGTCGTGTTTTGCACGTACAGCATCGTACTACGCGGGTCGGAGTTCGTGGGTACGTTTCGTTCGGGTTCAATCCGGGTGCGTGTCGGTCGGTTCGTTTCGCGTGATTTCCCGGCCGGATGGCTTGTTTCCTTCCGGCTCGGTCGGTCGTTTTGTATTCCGTCCGAGTCGGTCTGATTTCACATGCATTTCATCGTACTACCAGGGTCGTACGGCGCCGGTACGTGTCGGTCGGACTTTATTCCCGGACCGAGTCGGTCGGTACGTTTTCCGGCCCGAAACGGAATCGGCCCCAGAGTCTCTACTTGACTCGACACTTAACATTGAAAGTGTCTATTGAAAAGAGAGCGCAAAAGAATATTGAAAATGTTAAAGAAGTGGCCGGATAATCGAGATTACAGTGGTAAATTATAGGAGATTAATACTGATGTGAGGAAATTAATCTGGGAAAAGTTCAAGCAAAACAGGCCTTTTGGCCTAAAGCCCTATATACTAGCAAAAAGAATAACTCAAGAGAATTTTGGAAAAAGATCAATAACTTGAATATAGACAGTAAAACAACAACATCATCTATAGTTACGGAATCCAGTTGGATTAAGTTTTTACAATCTCATTTGAATTACAAACCAGATGCTGTTTAATCCAAGACCAGATGACACTAGACAACCAAAAGACAATTATGAAAATGAATTACATACAACCGAAGATCAAGTATGTAAGCTCATTCATAAACAGAGACTAGATGGAGCCCCTGTGCCCAATGGGACCCAATTTGCCCTGTACAAAGAGAATGTTTCAGTCTGGGCAGGTTATTTAACAAGATTCTTTAATCAAGCATTGTAATCATTGATTATACCAGAGTCTTGGAAAGGCTTGGTAACATCACCTATCTATAAAAGTGGAGACTAGGCACAACTAACAAATTATCGCTTAATTACGTTGCAAGACACAGAAGTTAAACTCTTTGCATGAATCCTCCTGATAGAATTATCAGAATGGGCAACAAAGATGCAGATATTTCTGTCAAATTAATTGGGTTTTATGCAAGGACAAGGTACGGCAACCAACATTTTAACACTTGCAATATTAATTGAAAAATATAAACTGAGGAAACAACCGCTGTACTTATGTTTTGTGGATTTTAAATCTGTGTAAATCGGCAAATTCTCTGTGGAAAACTAGAGAAACAAGGCCTTTTAAAAGCAATTCAATTATTATATTCCAAGACCTGGATCAGGGTTCCACTAGGCGAAGGCTCGCAGTTATCAAGAAAAATGTAAACATCCCAGGGCTTAAAACAAGGGTGCGTTCTTGCACCTTACCTATTTAATTTATTTTTATCCGATCCAACAGATGCTTTGGACAAAGAGAATGGTCATCCACCTAAATAAGCAGATAGACATATTTTAAATCTATTATACGCCGATGACGTTATTTTATTGAGTCAAAGAAAAATAGGACTACAACGTCTTATAAACAGAATATCAAAATACTCAATGGAGAACAGGATGGTAATAAACAAAGCTAAAACAAAAGTAATGGAAGTTAATAACAAGGCACAGAAACGCAGTAAATATAAATGGTATTTGCAAAGTTGACAATTAGAACAAGTGAAAACCAACAAATAGCTGGGAGTCTTGTTCGATGACAAGGGCTCATTTAGTCAACATAAAACAGAGCTGTTATAGAGAAGTAATTCCCTACTTATGGCTTTTTGTACATTGCAGAGGTCCTTGGGAGGGCCTAGTTATCTCCCACTGTTAAAGGTAATAAATGCAAAAGTGTTGCCCAGCATCACCTACGGTAGTGAAGCACTTTGCGGCAAGGACTCTGTAACCCTAAATAATGTTATTATCTAAGCCTTTAAGTTTTTGTTTTGGCTCACCTGCACAAATCAGATTGGAATTTGGTATATCTAATCAGGCCATTGCAAGGATGAGTTAATATATAATGGTATGGAAAGGAATAAAAACAAATACTTCCAATCTAATGTGTCACTTACTCTGGCAAGAAATACAGTCGAATCGAGGTTCACAATTTTGGAAATATTTACAAACAGCATTAGAGGAGCTATCAGTACATGAGGTTTGGGATATGGCTATAACCAGTAGCGGTCGGTGGTGGGAGTGCCGCCGGGTGCTGACATGGGGCGGGGGAGGAGCAGGGTGGGGGGTAGTAAACTACGGATTACGGGCGATTACAGGTAAGTACACATATAAATAAATAAAACGAATTTCGTTTCTCGCGCTGTATCGCCAAAGGTGATGCAGCACGAAAAACGAAATTTGTTTTATTTATTTATATGTGTACTTACATGTAATTGCCCGTAATCCGTAGTTTACTACCCCCCACCCTGCCCCTCCCCCGCCCCACGTCAGCGCCCGGCGGCACTCCCACCACCGACCGCTACTGGCTATAACATCAACATCCTTCAAAAAGGCAATTAACAAAATAACAAAATGAATGTCATTGCTGAAAGACAAAGAGTTGTTATCAAAAAGAGCACATGCATGGATGATTTTGAATGAGTATAAGATTTCAAAATCACAGCTTTACCTAGAAATACCTTGGTCTGCAAAAATAAAAAAAAAATTTATTAAAGCGAGATTTGGCCATCTCCCAGGATCAACTCATGCAATGCCTTGGTTGTGACCTTCTAAGGCGATCCCCTGCCGACTATGCAACCAGGGGGAAGAAAACATTATCCACTTAGTTTGCATAAGCCCTGCAATGATGGAAGAAAGGAGATATCTAAAAAGACATTTTAATAACTGAGGATTACGAACCTGTGAACAAGCTATGGTAGTTTGTTTTAAGCCAATGAATATAATTATGAATGCAAACTTCAAAACATTTTTGACTTTAGCAAAAAGAAACTAGAATCTTGTGACTTGAGTATAGTAAACTTGGCTGTCTGAATTTATAGAAATATGGTTAAAAGGGCTTTTAAACCAACTAAGTATAGAAATCTAATTTGCACAGGACTATTTGCACTTAAAAAAGACATGCATATATACATAAATATACATAAAATAGGGTTTTTAAATTAATGGTTTTATCGTGTATAATTGTCCTTTCATATATAATGACATGAATCGTAGATCTGTAATATGGAGGAATCAAATTGGCCCACATTACTTTCTTCACCGTACGTTACTTTCCTGCTCATGGTTCCCTTGGTCCTTGGAACCGAAGCACTGCTTTTATCATGGTTGTGTAATTGATGATTTTACATTGTATGATTTTAATTTGTCAATCAATTTAATGATGACACTTAACACACATATATTGGTCCCGTCTAAATCTGGGTCTTGAGAATCATACTCAAATTCTACATCCAAAAGCTTGACAGCAGGATTTTTTAATACTTTTTCTTTTTGCACACATTTAAAAAATGACCCATAATCCCGCACCCTCAACATCTTTGATTTCTTGCAGGACACTTTTTGTCATTGGATAAATGACCTAAAAATCTGCATCTATAGCATGTAGGTTTACAGTCACAGAGGAAGATGGCCACGATGTAGAAGTGGCGGCTTAAGGCTACTGGGGGTGGGATCTTCCAATCAGGACATATCCCTTGTTTACCCCGTCATCTAACCCAGAAACAACCGGATATTGAGGGCATTTACATAAACAAATTCAACCACCCTTCCATCCATTTACCGGCGGTTTCAGATGCTATCTCCGTGCTAGACATCCATGCTGGTGGGTCCGTGGTGTACGGGACGTAGGTGCTTCATTTGGTTGGAGAGGAATTCCTCTTGTTCGAAGAGCTGAAGGTTCGGGTCATGCTGGGAGATCCTGCCTCCCATCTCTGTGGTTGCCTGGGAGGGTTTGACTGACCAGCCGGGGATGCCGATGGTGAGCGAATAGGGCGGTGAGCTCTGACCGCCCCCCTCTTTTAACATCATTCAGCACAGCAGGGGTTGCTGAATTGGAGGCCCCTGCACATAGTGCTACCTGGACATCGAAGGTGCCCCACTGTTCGGGAGAGGGTTTTATTGTCCGAGGTGAGTGCGTTGATGTCGCCCACCTGCGGACAGGACAGTCAGGAGTTCCGGGTCTTCTATGAGGCCGCGGGCAGGGCTGCTGAGCCACCTGGGCGCGTCTTAGGTGCTGGGACTTGACAGCCTACGCGTGGTTTCGTGCACCCTGCCCAGGCCCGGTGCTGGGTGATTTTGGAGCCTGATTCGCTGATTGTTGGCCTGATTGTTGGTTGGGTGGACCTGCGCTTTAATGTCGCGTGGGTGTGTTCTACCACTAATTACCAAGGGAGCAGGATAGCCGGCAGGGCAGACCCTTCCATGTTGATCCCAAGGGCTTAAGAGGCCCAAACCTCCATTTTAGTTTTACTGTCGGTCGGGGCTCAACCTCAGAAGATGGTGCCCCTCTCTCTCCCTATCTCTCTTTCAGTTGGTAACGGAAACTAAAAGAGGACCATCCCGTGATCACAGCCCGGCTATTTTGGCACTAATGTGGCGGCCATCTTGGACTGTTCTGTTTTATTTGCAGAATGGTCTATTTAAATAGATTAAAGTTAGTAAAATTCAATCTGAAACTTGTTCTGAAATCATGAAGTTAGAGATTAGCTCTATTAATAAAAAGAAGAAGAAAGAAGGAAGAGGAATTTGGGAAGAATGATGAATGAGAAGGCGAAGTGTGAAGAGGGAATATTAATGGATGAAGAATAGGAGAAGCTCTTTTTTTTTTTTTCTTCTCCTCCCTTCTCTTCTTCTCTCCCTCCCCTGTGGAAGTTAACTCTTTCACCTGCGTCACCTTGCAAAATAAAAGAGGAGAGGAAGGGGAAGGAAAAGGAAGAAAGAAGGGAAGGTATAAGAGAAAAAAAAGGGGAGAAAAAAGGAGAAAAAAGGAAGATACAAAAGAAAAAACAAAAGAAAATGGATATAAGGCTTGACCCCACTGGTCTCCATGCCTTCTCTATTAACAACCCCACTAATCTTTCTAAAAATGCGGCCAAAAAGCACAAACATCGGATACTCAAAACCCGACCTGAAACACTTATCTCAGACTATTAGTTCTGTGCCAACAAGGGTAAACTAACCAACAACATCATCTTCTACGCTAGAAAACAGGCACATTGGAGGAACATCTTCAATTCCATGCTCCATATAACTGGTTCCAGAAAAACTCTGTATGGCCTCAAGCTATCAGCTTCCTCCTCGACCTTCTACAATGCGAACACTACCATCTCCCTTCACAACAATGGTATTATCCTAATTCAAGCCACGAATGACAATTTAGCTAAGATGGATAATATCTTCACTGCTCTCAAGAAAGTGGTGTTTTCTAAGTCTTCTCACCCCCTCATAAACCACCCTATTCCCCAAGATGTCATTCTCTCCCCCACCTCACATCCTGGGTGACTCCAAGCGCTCCTAACTCCTCAAGTGGTCTCTATTCCACCCATTTCCCTGACTTAGTATCGCCAGAACCCCCACTGTCCACACGTCCATCGGATCAAGTGGCTAGTGGTCCGACTGCGACACACACACCCACGTTCTCACTGCAGTTACACAATGGGTCCCCTGCCAAGGCAACCTCTACCGCTCTTCTGCCTTTTCTCTCTCCTGGGAAACTTCAGAGCATGACCTACCCTAGCTCGCCACCTGTCCATTATGATTCCTGGCCACCGCCCTCCATAGAACTTATACCACCTAACACGTCCAACTTATCTTTGCCTACAACCCACCCACCACACATATGTACCCTCACCCTCCCCCATCCCAAGCTCCTCTCTCCACGCTACTTGGGGCTCCACAAGCCCTCAATGACTCACTTGCTCCCTCTGACCAGACCAATGCCGCTTCTGAACTTCTAGCTAGCCCTCAAGCCCCTCCCCTTCACAGGAATTCTCAACACAACCCTTAACCAACAACCAGCAATCAGATTGTGCCACTCGCCTTGATGAGATCTCTGCCCACCTGCGCCTTCTCATGGATGAACGCCTAGAATTGAAACATCTCCCCGTGCTCAAAACTTTTAGTACCCTAGTGACCTGACCAATCGCCCTTACAGGTTCAGTTCCTGCCCCTGACCCGCACACCACTCTCCATACCTCGAACTCTCTTCCCCTCCCCAATGCCTCCTCCCGCCCCAATAGACTTAAGACTAAACTTTCGAACAGCGATATTCGTGATCTACTCCTCTCTTATTCCCACCCGCTAGACACTTACAGAACACTACCGGGTCATATCCAAGCCATTCACACTAACCCGTACAGAGAACCCTCCCACAACCTCAGAGGTATAAATAACTACAAACTCAAGGGAGTTAATATCCTTCAGACACCTACCGACCATTCTACTAACCAATTTAAATGCGTTCTACTCAACTGCAGATCAGCTAGTAAACACGCCCCCGATATCTTTGATCTCATACTAGCTAACAAGCTTGATATCATTATCCTCATGGAAACCTGGCTAAATGGCTCTTCCACCCCTATCCTTGACCTCCTAGTCCCACCCAGTCACAACATAATCTGAATGGACAGATTGATGAAGCAGGGGGGAGGAATAGCATGTATACACCGAAATGCACTCTTTGTATCGCTATCTGATACCACCACTCTGCCCTTCAGTGAATATTTATGCATCAACATTTCAAGCAAAAAATTCCCTGTAGGCAAATTACACACATTCTACCACCCCCCAGGAGACAATCTGTCCTTCCTTGAGCATTTAATGGATATCATCTCATACAATAATGATCCTTTAGTGTCCCAAATCTTCCTGGGAGACTTCAACCTCCACTGGTCTAACCCAAACGATCAAGCAGGGAACTGTCTTGAATCCTTCCTATTGGACCATGAGCTAACACAATTCTGTGACAGCCCAGCTCATAACAAGGGCGAAATTCTGGACCTCATCATTTCCAAAGAAAACACCATCTCACTGGATTCCATCATCCCTTGTGACTGGTCTGACCACTACTGCATAATCTTCTTTATTAACAGGGAGGTTTCACCTAAGAGGGACCAACCAAAGAAAACGAAGCTATGGAAAAGGAACCTCAGAAACATTAACACCGAAGAACTAACTACCCAATGTAAAAAGGCTTTGACTTCCAGGCAGACATGAAAAATGTTCATATCCTCACAGATTTCTATAATTCCTCTATCTCTGGCATCCTGGACTCTATATTCCCTTTACAACAAAAAAATGCTTCAGCCCAAATCTCCAAACCCTGGTTCAATGACAACCTAAACTTGGAACATCGCAACCTAAGGGCAGCTGAAAGAGCCTGGTGATCAATACCCCCACCGAACATCTACGTCACCTGAGAGCTGTTAGGAACTCTTACAATAGAAAAATCAAGACTGCAAAAGCCGAATTTTTCAGAACTTAATTGAATCAAGCCACAAATCGCACCAAGAAACTCTTCAAAACTGTAAAACAACAATGGGTCAACGCTCCTAACCGCCCTGACCTAGTTGATGGTGATCCATCATGTGACAAATTGGCCACCTTCTTCATTGAGAAAACAAAAAGCATTATTATCATTCTAAAGTCAAAGAGGGCCCTTCTTCCTATTTCTGGGTACGCTGCTCCTCCTGCCCCCAGGATCGGCTCATTCCCCCTAGTGTGAGCCCCAAGAATAATGCTTCATGACATACCTTCACTCCCCTCAGCGAAAGCGACATCTACAACACTCTTCTTGCGATTAACCCCTTCGCTGCTAGGCCTTTTCCCCTCCTGTGCTAAGCCTTTTTTTGGCTATTTGGGGTAGTGCGCGCTTAGGCCCCTGTAACTTTTTGACCACATAAGGTATCCATGCCAAATTTGCGTCCTTTTTCTAACATCATGGGGATTGTAAAGGTACCCAGGGTTTGTGGATTCCCCTGGAGGGGACCCAGAAATTAGTCAAAATACAGCTAAATTTTGTTTTTTTTGGGAAAAATGCGAAAAAAGGGCTACAGATGAAAGCGTCTTGATTTTTCCCTGCAAATGGCATCAAAAAGGGGTTGTGGTGCTGAAATCACCATCTTCCCAGATTTCAGGGACAAGCAGACTTTTGTCAGAAAACCAACTTTTTTACACAGTTTTGGCATTTTTCTGGGACATAGCCTATTTTTGCTATTTTTTGTGCTTTCAACCTCCTTCCAGTTAATGGTAGAAATGGGTATGAAACCAATAATGGATCCTGGAAAGCCATACATTTCTGAAAAGTAGACAAAATCCTGAATTCAGCAAGGGGTTATTTGTGTAGATCCTTAAAGTTTTCCTTATAGAAACTAACAGTTAAATAAAGGAAAAATTGAAAATTAGTTGAAAAAAACAGCCATTTGTGTCAACGTTTTCACCTGTCACTTCTTCTAATTATGACAGCTATTTGAAGGCAATATACCGTTATATCCGCTGGACCTTTCTGGTTGTGGGGATATATAGGACTTGTAGGTTCACCAAGAACCCGACGAACCCAGAGCCAATAATTGAGCAACATCTTGCAATGATTTTTTTTAAGTACCAGGTATATAGCAATTATTTTGGGAAAATGTATACATGGAAAAATTGTTATGAAAGACACCTATGTATTTCTGAAATTGGAACAAAATGTAGATTTTAGAAACAGTAGATATTTGCACATTTCCGAAATTGGGAGTACCCATACTAGCATGAGAATTATAGGTCATTTTTCAAAATGACTTATTTTTTACACATTGTCTTTCATTTGGAAGGCAGAAATGCATCCAAAGTCAATAGGTAAAAACAGTTGCTCTACAATTTTGTGTTACCCTAAGTCTCCCGATAAAAATGGTACCTCACTTGTGTGGGTAGCCCTTGTGCCCACAACAGGAAATGGCTCAAAATGCAACGTGGACGTACCACATTTTCACAATTAAAAATTACCCTTTTTTTGCAAAGTGCCTAGGTGTAGTTTTTTAACCCTAGCTCTGCCGGAACCTAGGGAAACCTAGCAAACCTATACATTTTTGAAAACTAGACACCCAGGGGAATCCAGGATGGGGTGACTTGACTGCCTCCCACCAGGTTCTGTTACCCAGAATCCCTTCCAAACATAAAAAATTGTCAAAAAAACCACATTTTCCCCACATTTCTGTGGTGGAAAGTTCTGGAATCTGCGTGGATCCACAAATTTCCACCCACCCCGCGTTCCCCAAAGTCGTACGAGAAAAATGGTACCTCACTTGTGTGGGTCGGCCTAGTGCCTGCGACAGGAAACGGCGCAAAACGCAACGTGGTCACACCTCAATTTCGCAGTGAAAAATGACCCTTTTTTGGCAAAGTGCCTAGCTGTAGTTTTTGAACCCTAGCTCTGCCGGCACCTAGGGAAACCTAGCAAACCTATACATTTTTGAAAACTAGACACCCAGGGGAATCCAGGATGGGGTGACTTGACTGCCTCCCACCAGGTTCTGTTACCCAGAATCCCTTGCAAACATAAAAAATTGTCCAAAAAACACATTTTCCCCACATTTCTGTGGTGGAAAGTTCTGGAATCTGCGTGGATCCACAAATTTCCACCCACCCCGCGTTCCCCAAAGTCTTATGAGAAAAATGGTACCTCACTTGTGTGGGTCGGCCTAGTGCCTGCGACAGGAAACTGCGCAAAACGCAACGTGGTCACACCTCAATTTCGCAGTGAAAAATGACCCTTTTTTGGCAAAGTGCCTAGCTGTAGTTTTTGAACCCTAGCTCTGCCGGCACCCAGGGAAACCTAGCAAACCTATACATTTTTGAAAACTAGACATCCAGGAGAATCCAGGATGGGGTGACTGGACTGCCTCCCACCAGGTTCTGTTACCCAGAATCCCTTGCAAACCTAAAAATTATCCAAAAAACACATTTTCCCCACATTTCTGTGGTGAAAAGTTCTGGAATCTGCGTGGATCCACAAATTTCCACCCACCCCGCGTTCCCCAAAGTCTTACGAGAAAAATGGTACCTCACTTGTGTGGGTCGGCCTAGTGCCCGCGACAGGAAACGGCTCAAAACGCAACGTGGTCACACCTCAATTTCGCAGTGAAAAATGACCCTTTTTTGGCAAAGTGCCTAGCTGTAGTTTTTGAACCCTACCTCTGCCGGCACCTAGGGAAACCTAGCAAACCTATACATTTTTGAAAACTAGACAACCAGGGGAATCCAGGATGGGGTGACTTGACTGTCTCCCACCAGGTTCTGTTACCCAGAATCCCTTGCAAACATAAAAAATTGTCCAAAAAAACACATTTTCCCCACAGTTCTGTGGTGGAAAGTTCTGGAATCTGCGTGGATCCACAAATTTCCACCCACCCGCGTTCCCCAAAGTCTTACGAGAAAAATGGTACCTCACTTGTGTGGGTCGGCCTAGTGCCTGCGACAGGAAACGGCGCAAAACGCAACGTGGTCACACCTCAATTTCGCAGTGAAAAATGACCCTTTTTTGGCAAAGTGCCTAGCTGTAGTTTGTGAACCCTAGCTCTGCCGGCACCTAGGGAAACCTACCAAACACACACATTTCTGAAAAGTAGACACCCGGGGGCTTCCAGGGAGGTATGGCTTGTGTGGATCCCCCAACGTTTCCTTACCCAGAATCCCCTGCAAACCTCAATTTTAGCTGAAAAAAATCACTTTTTTCACACATTTTTGTGTGGAAAAGTGTGGCATCACTGGCCTCACACAAATTTCCTACCACCCAGCGTTCCCCCAGGTCTCCCAATAAAAATGGTGCCTCACTTGTGTGGGAGGCCCAAGTACCCGCGACAGGCAAGGGCCCACAACGTAGTGAGGCGACCTCAAATGGCCTTTCACAAAACCACCTGGTTTTGCAAGGGAGTCACCTGGGTTTATGGCCCCGTGCTCGGTGGCCATCTAGGGAAACCTACCAAACCCACACATTTCTGAAAAGTAGACACCCGGGGCTTTCAGGGAAGTATGGCTTGCGTGGATCCCCAACGTTTCCTTACCCAGAATCCCCTGCAAACCTCAATTTTAGCTGAAAAAATCACTTTTTCACACATTTTTGTGTGGGAAAGTGTGGCATCACTGGCCTCACACAAATTTCCTACCACCCAGCGTTCCCCAGGTCTCCCGATAAAAATGGTGCCTCACTTGTGTGGGAGGCCCAAGTACCGCGACAGGCAAGGGCCCACAACGTAGTGAGGCGACCTCAAAATGGCCTTTCACAAAACCACCTGGTTTTGCAGAGGTCACCTGGGTTTTTGGCCCGTGCTCGGCGGCCATCTATGGAAACCTACCAAACCCACACATTTCTGAAAAGTAGACACCGGGGGCTTCCAGGGAGGTATGGCTTGCGTGGATCCCCCAACGTTTCCTTACCCAGAATCCTCTCCAAACCTCAATTTTAGCAGAAAAAATCACTTTTTCACACATTTTTGTGTGGGAAAGTGTGGCATCACTGGCCTCACACAAATTTCCTACCACCCAGCGTTCCCCCAGGTCTCCCGATAAAAATGGTGCCTCACTTGTGTGGGAGGCCCAAGTACCCGCGACAGGCAAGGTCCCACAACGTAGTGAGGAGACCTCAAAATGGCCTTTCACAAAACCACCTGGTTTTCAGGGAGTCACCTGGGTTTTGGCCCGTGCTCGGCGGCCATCTAGGAAACCTACCAAACCCACACATTTCTGAAACGTAGACACCCGGGGCTTCCAGGGAGGTATGGCTTGCGTGGATCCCCAACGTTTCCTTACCCAGAATCCCTGCAAACCTCAATTTTAGCTGAAAAAATCACTTTTTTCACACATTTTTGTGTGGGAAAGTGTGGCATCACTGGCCTCACACAAATTTCCTACCACCCAGCGTTCCCCAGGTCTCCCGATAAAAATGGTGCCTCACTTGTGTGGGAGGCCCAAGTACCCGCGACAGGCAAGGGCCCACAGCGTAGTGAGGCGACCTCAAAATGGCCTTTCACAAAACCACCTGGTTTTGCAAGGGAGTCACCTGGGTTTTTGGCCCCGTGCTCGGCGGCCATCTAGGAAACCTACCAAACCCACACATTTCTGAAAAGTAGACACCCGGGGGCTTCCAGGGAGGTATGGCTTGCGTCGATCCCCCCACGTTTCGTTACCCAGAATCCCCTGCAAACCTCAATTTTAGCTGAAAAAATCACTTTTTTCACACATTTTTGTGTGGAAAGTGTGGCATCACTGGCCTCACACAAATTTTCTACCACCCAGCGTTCCCCAGGTCTCCCGATAAAAATGGTGCCTCACTTGTGTGGGAGGCCCAAGTACTCGCGACATGCAAGGACACAAAACGTTTCGAGGCAACATCAACATTGCCTATCAAAAAACTTTTGGGCCCTTGCCTGTCGCAGGTACTTGGGCCTCCCACACAAGTGAGGCACCATTTTTATCGGGAGACCTGGGGAACGCTGGGTGGTAGGAAATTTGTGTGAGGCCAGTGATGCCACACTTTCCCACACAAAAATGTGTGAAAAAGTGATTTTTTCAGCTAAAATTGAGGTTTGCAGGGGATTCTGGGTAAGGAAACGTTGGGGGATCCACGCAAGCCATACCTCCCTGGAAGCCCCGGGTGTCTACTTTTCAGAAATGTGTGGGTTTGGTAGGTTTCCTAGATGTCCGCCGAGCACGGGGCCAAAACCCAGGTGACTTCTGCAAAACCAGGTGGTTTTGTGAAAGGCCATTTTGAGGTCGCCTCACTATGTTGTGGGCCCTTGCCTGTCGCTGGTACTTGGGCCTCCCACACAAGTGAGGCACCATTTTATCGGGAGACCTGGGGAACGCTGGGTGGTAGGAAATTTGTGTGAGGCCAGTGATGCCACACTTTCCCACACAAAATGTGTGAAAAAGTGATTTTTTCAGCTAAAATTGAGGTTTGCAGGGATTCTGGAGTGAAACGTTGGGGATCCACGCAAGCCATACCTCCCTGGAAGCCCCGGGTGTCTACTTTTCAGAAATGTGTGGGTTTGGTAGGTTTCCCTAGATGGCCGCCGAGCACGGGGCCAAACCCAGGTGACTCCTTGCAAAACCAGGTGGTTTTGTGAAAGGCCATTTTGAGGTCGCCTCAATACGTTGTGGGCCCTTGCCTGTCGCGAGTACTTGGGCCTCCCACACAAGTGAGGCACCATTTTTATCGGGAGACCTGAGGGAACGCTGGGTGGTAGGAAATTTGTGTTAGGCCAGTGATGCCACACTTCTCACACAAAAATGTGTGAAAAAGTGATTTTTTTCAGCTAAAATTGAGGTTTGCAGGGATTCTGGGTAAGGAAACGTTGGGGAATCCACGCAAGCCATACCTCCTGGAAGCCCCGGTGTCTACTTTTCAGAAATGTGTGGGTTTGGTAGGTTTCCTAGATGGCCGCCGAGCACGGGCCAAAACCCAGGTGACCCCTTGCAAAACCAGGTGGTTTTGTGAAAGGCCATTTTGAGGTCGCCTCAATACGTTGTGGGCCCTGCCTGTCGCGAGTACTTGGGCCTCCCACACCAGTGAGGCACCATTTTTATCGGAGACCTGGGGGAACGCTGGTGGTAGGAAATTTGTGTGAGGCCAGTGATGCCACACTTTCACACACAAAAATGTGTGAAAAAGTGATTTTTCAGCTAAAATTGAGGTTTGCAGGGATTCTGGGTAAGGAAACGTTGGGGGATCCACGCAAGCCATACCTCCCTGGAAGCCCCCGGGTGTCTACTTTTCAGAAATGTGTGGGTTTGGTAGGTTTCCCTATGTGGCCGCCGAGCCCCGGGCCAAAAACCCAGGTGACCCCCTTGCAAAACCAGGTCATTTTGAGATAATGTGTTGTTTATTTCTGCAGCGTGAAAATTTTGGCACATTATTGCAAGGAAAATGTGACAGACATTTTGAGGTTTGCAGGACATTGTGGGTACCATAACTTGTTGGGATCCACAAGAGAGATATCACCATGTACTCCCATGGGTGTTTCGTTTACGACAATATCTACAGTTGGTAGGTTATTCTTAGACGGAATGTACACCTTGGCAGACAGACTAAAAAGACAAAGATTACTGCACAGCCATCTATTCCTCAAGCACACACACATACTGGTTGGATTTGGCACGAGGGCAAGTGATGGTTCAGTATATACAATTTTATTAACAAGAGATTTCCCAAAAATGAAATGCACTGTCAATAATTGAAAGGACAAAAACGGAACCAGTGACTCGCAGCTCGTGAGCTGTAAAGCCACGTCAAGGCCCCAACCGCTTTACATGCCATTCACACACCTTTCATACGTGATACACACAAGACCATTCACACCCCCAGGCACGAAACAAACACATTACAACATTCACAAAAAGGGACAAGGTACACCCTGCTTGAGAAAGACAAAAAAAAATATTACTGCACAGCCATCTAATCCTCAAGCACACACACACATACTGGTTGGATTTGGCACGAGGGTGAGTGATGGTTCAGTATATACAATTGTATTAACAAGTGATTTCACAAAAATGAAATGCACTGTTAATAATTAAAAGGACGAGAAACTGAACCATTGACTCACAGCTCGTGAGCTGTAAAGCCACGACAAGGCACCAACCTCTTTACAGGCCATTCATACACCTTTCATACTTGTGACAAATACAAAACCATTCACACCACCAGCCGCGGGCCCATCACATTACAACACTCACACCAGCAGACAGCGCCATTCAAGGGCCCATCACTTTCACACGCCCACATTCCTAACACAGCAACCACACAAGCTGATGGATTGCGTGGAGTGTCACTCGGCTAGCAGTGTGTGTAGTGACCAGCAGCAAGTCACTACTCACACACTGCCAGCCGAGCGCCAGTCCACGCACACCGCCAGCCAAGCACCACTCCACGCACACCGCCAGCCAAGCGCCACTCCACGCACACCGCCAGCCAAGCGCCACTCCACGCACACCGCCAGCCAAGCGCCACTCCACGCACACCGCCAGCCTAGCGCCACTCCACGCACACCGCCAGCCAAGCGCCACTCCACGCACACCGCCAGCCAAGCACCACTACACGCACACCGCCAGCCAAGAGCCACTCCCGCACACCGCCAGCCAAGCGCCACTCCACGCACACCGCCAGCCAAGCACCAGCCTACACACACCACCATCACATTTAGGATTTTTTTATACAAAAAAGAAAACACAAACAAATTGCAAATAGATACAAATCTACTAACACAAAATCAGAAACTAAATACATTGCACTAATGCCAACCTTGAAACAGAACAACAATTCTTAAACATTACAGACCAGGCAGTTCACTTTACCACTCATGGTTGCTCCCAATAATTCTTTTGCTTGTGGTACGCTCTATAACAAGCAGGCACACACAGCCCAGGGTTAGAAGGACACTCAGGGCAGTACATACGAGTCTCCTTCCGCGCACCTCTTCGCCAACAGACTCTACATCTCCTAGTGGGAAAGTCTTTTGAGGGTGTAGGAGGAATGTGATCAGGAAAGTGGCGATCTTTCAATCGAGCCACATCCTCCACCACTCCAACTCTAGGAACACTTGCCTGCTCCACAACAACAAGGCTGCCTATGACAGACTCCTGAAACTGAACAAAAGTCAACTTTGACGCAGGAGAACACTCCTTGAACACAACAAAAGCATTGAAAGTTGCTAAATTGAAGAGATGGATGGCCAACTTCTTATACCAAATGTAAGACTTACGAATAGCAGTGTAAGGTTCCAACCTCTGATCTACTCTATCAACACCACCCATGTGCTTATTGTAGTCTAAAATGCACACAGGTTTGCGCACTTCAGCAATCTGACCCCAAACAGCCACAGGTGAAGTACTCTCATCATGGATGGTAGTCAGCATGTACACATCCCTCCTGTCCACACATTTCACAGCTAGCAGTTCCTCACTACGCAAGGCACTGCACTGTCCCCTCTGAAGTTTTTTGCAAACAAGCTCTTTTGGATAACCTTTACGGTTAGAGCGGATTGTGCCACAAGCAAAAGTGTCCACTTTGAACAATTCCTTAAACAATTGCACAGCAGTGTAGAAGTTATCAAGGTACAAATGGTGGCCTCTGTTAAACAGTCCTCTAGCAAGATCCCACACAATTTTCTCTGAAACTCCAAAAGTGGACGGACAACCAGGGGGGTCAATAGTGGAATCCCTACCAGTGTACACACGCAAATTAAAAACATATCCTGTCCTACTCTCAGACAACATATACAGCTTAATTCCATAGCGTGCCCTCTTGCTTGGAATGTACTGCCTAAAACCAAACGGCCCTTGAACAGGACCAAAGACTCATCAATAGATATTTCTTTCCCTGGAGTATAGATCACTGAAAATCAATCTACAAAGTGATCAAGAACAGGCCGAATCTTAAAAAGACGGTCACATTCAGGGTGATCTCGTGGCAATGCCAAACCATTATCAACAAAATGCAGCATCCGAAGCAAAAGTAAATACCGATCACGAGTCATAACTGCAGGAAATATGGCCGTTGCCATCAAGGGACTGGTAGACCAATATGAACCCATGGACGGCTTCCTTATCAAACCCATCAAAAAAGTCAAACCCAAAAACTTCTTCATCTCTTCCAGATTTGTGGGACTCCACCGGGTAGCTCTAGAATGGGGCCTAAGTCTGGCACTGTTGTCCCTCAAAAACTGTTCAGCATACAAATTAGTCTGCTCAACAATCTCACCCAAAAATACATCATCCATAAACAACTGGAAATACTGTATAGGCAAATAATGTTCCCAATCCACTCTACACCCTGCATAACCACTAAAGGCAGGCAACACCGGCTGCACCATGTTTGGATCAACCCAGAGTCCAGCACTTCCAGTAGGAAGCCTAGCAGCCCCAGGCTGCAATCCAGATGCCTCTTGCACCATCGGCACAGTAGTATCCTCCTCTAAATCAGGCACTTCATCTGCACTGAGAGTACCTTCATCATCCGATGATTCCATGTGGAGAGAAAACTCACTGCCTGAATCTTCCCTCCCTCCTCTCCCTCAGACGCACTGTCAGTCTCATAATCCTGCTCAGAGGAAGATTCAAGAAGCAAACCAACCACCTGCTGAGCAGTAATTCTACGGCTAGCCATAATGCTTACTAATAAAGGTTTCTTGTCAAACAAATCAACAACAACAAACCCTTTGTAAGAAAAAGAAATAAACAAAATGTAGCTTTATCACAAAGACCTATATACTCCAACACTATACCACTCACGTGACAGAAGCAGCTAGACTCGCCACCACCTACTCTGCACAGACACAGTAAGAATCAACAATATCCCACTAAAAAGAAGAAAAAAATTACACATAAGACAATGCAAAACATCGCAAAGAATTTCATGCTCTGAACACTAACAAATATGCTGCCATTATGGCACCACTTACAAAAAATTCATTCATGCATGACAATAATACTCATTTGGAGTACACACAACAAAAATATTTTTCTTACCAAATAAATGCAATTACGCAAAACTGCAGAACCACCACTGCCGAAACCGCAAACAGGAATCAAAAGCTTTACACTAGAATAAAAAGGAGAAAAAAACATTACAATCACATATGCAAATAATGCACCAGTCCACACACAATCCACCAGCCAAGCTAAGGGGTAGGTGGGCCTAACAGTATAAATAAAATATTCACCCCGTAAAAGGGAGCAACCCTTGCCCTTTTGGCCACTCCCCAACACAAAAATAAAAAAAACCCTGGTGCCTAGTGGGCATTCCTGCTGCACGATCACATGATCGTGCAGCAGGAATGCACAAAAGAGGCATCGGGGGAAAGGAAAACCCTTTCCTTTCCCTCGATGCCTCTTTTGATACAAACCCCCCCTCCCCGAGCCAAACCTCACCTTATTTCCCCGACGCGCTGGAAGCAAATGGCTTCCAGCGCGTCGGGAAGAAAGGAAACCCTCAATGATGTCAGCGCGCCTCGCGCGCTGACGTCATTGATGGGGAGGGCGGGGGCGGGGGAGGCAGGGGAAGCCCTTCCCCTGCCTCCCCCAAAAACTAAGGATCGGATTCCCACGGGGGGAGCGCCAGCGCTTCCCCCGTGGGTGGTCTTATGACGAGCTGGACTCGTCATGAGCACACGAGCACTGTGTGCCATGATGAGTCCAGCTCGTCATAAGCACCGAAGGGGTTAAACCCTCTAACCACTTCAGCGACCTCTACCACCCCCCATCTTCAAAGGAATTAAAGCTGCCATCCTCACCTTATGGTCAAAGATTGTCAAGGCTTCTCTACTGCAAGGCACGATCCCAGACTGCCTAAAAGAAGCGCATGTAACCCCCATTCTAAAACAAAATAAATGCAGACAGGTCTCATCTTAATAACTTCTGCCCTATCTTCAACATCCTCACCCTGGCGAAACTTATAGAAAAGTGCCTGCAATCGCAACTCTGCTTATACATTGAGAAATTCCAACTGTTAGATCATCATCAACCAGGCTTTCGGAGAGATCACAGCACGGAATCGGCACTCATTCACATTATGGATGACATCTTAACTCCTTAACCGCGGCGCAAATTCCGCCGCGGTGCGGGAGTTCTATTGAGTGGACGGGGCTGCATCAGACAACGGACGTGTGCAGCACTAGCGAGGTAGTGCTCGCGACGGCCGTTGGCCGACGCGCGCACGGAACGGGTTAAAAATGCTAGACCAAAATGAATCATGCCTCCTGATTCTCCTTGACCTATTATCGGCCTTTGACACTGTTAATCATGTCAAACTACTTTCCATTCTAGAACACAGGATGGGCCTTTCAGGGCCAGTATTGCAATGGTTTACATCTTTCCTCCACAACAGATCCCAACGAGTGAAGGTGAACCAATCACTATCTCAGCCCTCTATAGTTGCTACGGGGGTTCCTCAAAGGTCCGCCCTCTCACCTATACTCTTCAATTTATTCTTGGAACCACTAGCTAATGCTCTGAACTCTGTGAACATTCTTTTTCACATGTATGCAGATTACACCCAACTATATCTGAAAATCACATCCCCAGAAGACTTCATCTCACTCAACTCTACTCTGACAATCACTCAAAACTGGCTCACTAAGATCCACTGCATGCTCAACATCTCCAAAACGGAATTCCTCCTTATGGCTCCCCCTAATCACACTCCCAAGATCGACCTCTGGATGAAACATCTTACAGCCTTCAACTGCTCTCCCCACATCATTGAGTCAGCTGAAACCCTTGGAGTCACTCTAGACATGCACCTGAACATGCAGAATCATATCAGTAATGCAACCAAGGGAGCTAAACATCAGATGAGAACACTAAGGAATCTCAAACCATTCCTTCCTCCTGAAGACTTTAAGTTGGCGGTGAAGGCTCTTGTTCTGCCTAGGCTTGACTACGGTAGCTCCACGCTGTGTGGTCTTCCCAAACATAACTTGCCCCCACTAAGGGCTTCCATTAATGCGGCAGCCAGATTGATTACTGGTAAAAAACGAAATGATCACATTTCCCCAGCCCTAAAAACCCTAAACTGGCTGCCATGTGAAGCAAGAATACAGCTAAAGATTGCTTGCCTGACTCACAAAGCCCTACATTTCAAGAACCCCATTTATCTGGCTCAAAAGCTAGAATTTCTTGCAGGACACTTTTTGTCATAGGCTAAATGACCTAAAAATCTGCATCTATAGCATGTAGGTTTACAGTCACAGAGGAAGATGGCCACGATGTAGAAGTGGCGGCTTAAGGCTACTGGGGGTGGGATCTTCCAATCAGGACATATCCCTTGTTTACCCCGTCATCTAACCCAGAAACAACCGGATATTGAGGGCATTTACATAAACAAATTCAACCACCCTTCCATCCATTTACCGGCGGTTTCAGATGCTATCTCCGTGCTAGACATCCATGCTGGTGGGTCCGTGGTGTACGGGACGTAGGTGCTTCATTTGGTTGGAGAGGAATTCCTCTTGTTCGAAGAGCTGAAGGTTCGGGTCATGCTGGGAGATCCTGCCTCCCATCTCTGTGGTTGCCTGGGAGGGTTGGACTGACCAGCCGGGGATGCCGATAGTGAGCGAATAGGGCGGTGAGCTCTGACCACCCCCCCCTCTGTTAACATCGTTCAGCACAGCAGGGGTTGCTGAATTGGAGGCCCCTGCACATAGTGCTACCTGGACATCGAAGGTGCCCCACTGTTCGGGAGAGGGTTTCATTGTCCGAGGTGAGTGCGTTGATGTCGCCCACCTGCGGACAGGACAGTCAGGAGTTCCGGGTCTTCTATGAGGCCGCGGGCAGGGCTGCTGAGCCACCTGGGCACGTCTTAGGTGCTGGGACTTGACAGCCTACGCGTGGTTTCGTGCACCCTGCCCAGGCCCGGTGCTGGGTGATTTTGGAGCCTGATTCGCTGATTGTTGGCCTGATTGTTGGTTGGGTGGACCTGCGCTTTAATTTCGCGTGGGTGTGCTCTACCACTAATTACCAAGGGAGCCAGATAGACGGCAGTGCAGACCCTTCCATGTTGATCCCAAGGGCTTAAGAGGCCCAAACCTCCATTTTAGTTTTACTGTCGGTCGGGGCTCAACCTCAGAAGATGGCACCCCTCTCTCTCCCTATCTCTCTTTCAGTTGGTAACGGAAACTAAAAGAGGACCATCCCGTGATCACAGCCCGGCTATTTTGGCACTAATGTGGCGGCCATCTTGGACTGTTCTTTTTTATTTGCAGTATGGTCTATTTAAATAGATTAAAGTTAGTAAAATTCAATCTGGAACTTGTTCTGAAATCATGAAGTTAGAGATTAGCTCTATTAATAAAAAGAAGGAGAAAGAAGGAAGAGGAATTTGGGAAGAATGATGAATGAGAAGGCGAAGTGTGAAGTGTGAAGAGGGAAGATTAATGGATGAAGAATAGGAGAAGCTCTTTTTTTTTCTTTCTTCTCCTCCCTTCACTTCTTCTCTCCCTCCCCTGCGGAAGTTAACTCTTTCACCTGCGTCACCTTGCAAAATAAAAGAGGAGAGGAAGGGGAAGGAAAAGGAAGAAAGAAGGGAAGGCATAAGAGAAAAAAAGGGGGAAAAAGGGAGGAAAGGAAAAAGGAGAAAAAGGAAGATACAAAAGAAAAACAAAAAAAAATGGATATAAGGCTTGACCCCACTGGTCTCCATGCCTTCTCTATTAACAACCCCACTAATCTTTCTAAAAATGCGGCCAAAAAGCACAAACATCGGATACTCAAAACTCGACCTGAAACACTTATCTCAGACTATTACTTCTGCGCCAACAAGGGTAAACTAACCAACAACATCATCTTCTACTCTAGAAAACAGGCACATTGGAGGAACATCTTCAATTCCATGCTCCATATAACTGGTTCCAGAAAAACTTCGTATGGCCTCAAGCTATCAGCTTCCTCCTCGACCTTCTACAATGCGAACACTACCATCTCCCTTCACAACAATGGTATTATCCTAATTCAAGCCACGAATGACAATTTAGCTAAGATGGATAATATCTTCGCTGCTCTCAAGAAAGTGGTGTTATCTAAGTCTTCTCACCCCCTCATAAACCACCCTATTCCCCAAGTTGTCATTCTCTCCCCCACCTCACATCCTGGGTGACTCCAAGCGCTCCTCACTCCTCAAGTGGTCTCTATTCCACCCATTTCCCTGACTTAGTATCGCCAGAACCCCCACTGTGCACACGTCCATCGGATCAAGTGTCTAGTGGTCCGACTGCGACACACACACCCACGTTCTCACTGCAGTTACACTATGGGTCCCCTGCCAGGGCAACCTCTACTGCTCTTCTGCCTTTTCTCTCTCCTGGGAAACTTCCGAGCATGACCTACCCTCACTCGCCACCTGTCCATTATGATTCCTGGCCACCGCCCTCCATAGAACTTATACCACCTAACACGTCCAACTTATCTTTGCCTACAACCCACCCACCACACTTATGTACCCTCACCCTCCCCCATCCCAAGCTCCTCTCTCCACGCTACTTGGGGCTCCACAAGCCCTCAATGACTCACTTGCTCCCTCTGACCAGACCAATGCCGCTTCTGAACTTCTAGCTAGCCCTCAAGCCCCTCCCCCTCACAGGAACTCTCAACACAACCCTTAACCAACAACCAGCAATCAGATTGTGCCACTCGCCTTGATGAGATCTCTGCCCACCTGCGCCTTCTCACGGATGAACTCCTAGAATTGAAACATCTCCCCGTGCTCAGAACTTTTAGTACCCTAGTGACCTGACCCATCGCCCTTACAGGTTCAGTTCCTGCCCCTGACCCGCACACCACTCTCCATACCTCGAACTCTCTTCCCCTCCCCAATGCCTCCTCCCGCCCCAATAGACTTAAGACTAAACTTTCGAACAGCGATATTCGTGATCTACTCCTCTCTTATTCCCACCCGCTAGACACTTACAGAACACTACCGGGTCATATCCAAGCCATTCACACTAACCCATACAGAGAACCCTCCCACAACCTCAGAGGTATAAATAACTACAAACACAAGCGAGTTAATATCCTTCAGACTCCTACCGACCATTCTACTAACCAATTTAAATGCGTTCTACTCAACTGCAGATCAGCTAGTAAACACGCCCCGATATCTTTGATCTCATACTAGCTAACAAGCTTGATATCATTATCCTCATGGAAACCTGGCTAAATGGCTCTTCCACCCCTATCCTTGACCTCCTAGTCCCACCCAGTCACAACATAATCTGAATGGACAGATTGATGAAGCAGGGGGGAGGAATAGCATGTATACACCGAAATGCACTCTTGGTATCGCTATCTGATACCACCACTCTGCCCTTCAGTGAATATTTATGCATCAACATTTCAAGCAAAAATTCCCTGTAGGCAAATTACACACATTCTACCACCCCCAGGAGACAATCTGTCCTTCATTGAGCATTTAATGGATATCATCTCATACAATAATGATCCTTTAGTGTCCCAAATCTTCCTGGGAGACTTCAACCTCCACTGGTCTAACCCAAACGATCAAGCAGGGAATTGTCTTGAATCCTTCCTTTTGGACCATGAGCTAACACAATTCTGTGACAGCCCAGCTCATAACAAGGGCGAAATTCTGGACCTCATCATTTCCAAAGAAAACACCATCTCACTGGATTCCATCATCCCATGTGACTGGTCTGACCACTACTGCATAATCTTCTTTATTAACAGGGAGGTTTCACCTAAGAGGGACCAACCAAAGAAAACGAAGCTATGGAAAAGGAACCTCAGAAACATTAACACCGAAGAACTAACTACCCAATGTAAAAAGGCTTTGACTTCCAGGCAGACATGAAAGATGTTCATATCCTCACAGATTTCTATAATTCCTCTATCTCTGGCATCCTGGACTCTAGATCCCCTTTACAACAAAAAAATGCTTCAGCCCAAATCTCCAAACCCTGGTTCAATGACAACCTAAACTTGGAACATCGCAACCTAAGGGCAGCTGAAAGAGCCTGGTGATCAATACCCCCACCGAACATCTACGTCACCTGAGAGCTGTTAGGAACTCTTACAATAGAAAAATCAAGACTGCAAAAGCCGAATTTTTCAGAACTTAATTGAATCAAGCCACAAATCGCACCAAGAAACTCTTCAAAACTGTAAAACAACAATGGGTCAACGCTCCTAACCGCCCTGACCTAGTTGATGGTGATCCATCATGTGACAAATTGGCCACCTTCTTCATTGAGAAAACAAAAAGCATTATTATCATTCTAAAGTCAAAGAGGGCCCTTCTTCCTATTTCTGGGTACGCTGCTCCTCCTGCCCCCCAGGATCGGCTCATTCCCCCTAGTGTGAGCCCCAAGAATAATGCTTCATGACATACCTTCACTCCCCTCAGCGAAAGCGACATCTACAACACTCTTCTTGCGATTAAACCCTCTAACCACTTCAGCGACCTCTACCACCCCCCATCTTCAAAGGAATTAAAGCTGCCATCCTCCCCTTATGGTCAAAGATTGTCAAGGCTTCTCTACTGCAAGGCACGATCCCAGACTGCCTAAAAGAAGCGCATGTAACCCCCATTCTAAAACAAAATAAATGCAGACAGGTCTGATCTTAATAACTTCTGCCCTATCTTCAACATCCTCACCCTGGCGAAACTTATAGAAAAGTGCCTGCAATCGCAACTCTGCTTATACATTGAGAAATTCCAACTGTTAGATCATCATCAACCAGGCTTTCGGAGAGATCACAGCACGGAATCGGCACTCATTCACATTATGGATGACATCTTAACTCCTTAACCGCGGCGCAAATTCCGCCGCGGTGCGGGAGTTCTATTGAGTGGGCAGGGCTGCGTCGGACAACGGACGTGTGCAGCACTAGCGAGGTAGTGCTCGCGACGGCCGTTGGCCGACGCGCGCACGGAATGGGTTAAAAATGCTAGACCAAAATGAATCATGCCTCCTGTTTCTCCTTGACCTATTATCGGCCTTTGACACTGTTAATCATGTCACACTACTTTCCATTCTAGAACACAGGATGGGCCTTTCAGGGCCAGTATTGCAATGGTTTACATCTTTCCTCCACAACAGATCCCAACGAGTGAAGGTGAACCAATCACTATCTCAGCCCTCTATAGTTGCTACGGGGGTTCCTCAAGGGTCCGCCCTCTCACCTATACTCTTCAATTTATTCTTGGAACCACTAGCTAATGCTCTGAACTCTGTGAACATTCTTTTCACATGTATGCAGATTACACCCAACTATATCTGAAAATCACATCCCCAGAAGACTTCATCTCACTCAACTCTACTCTGACAATCACTCAAAACTGGCTCACTAAGATCCACTGCATGCTCAACATCTCCAAAACGGAATTCCTCCTTATGGCTCCCCCTAATCACACTCCCAAGATCGATCTCTGGATGAAACATCTTACAGCCTTCAACTGCTCTCCCCACATCATTGAGTCAGCTGAAACCCTTGGAGTCACTCTAGACATGCACCTGAACATGCAGAATCATATCAGTAATGCAACCAAGGGAGCTAAACATCAGATGAGAACACTAAGGAATCTCAAACCATTCCTTCCTCCTGAAGACTTTAAGTTGGCGGTGACGGTTCTTGTTCTGCCTAGGCTTGACTACGGTAGCTCCACGCTGTGTGGTCTTCCCAAACATAACTTGCCCCAACTAAGGGCTTCCATTAATGCGGCAGCCACATTGATTACTGGTAAAAAACGAAATGATCACATTTCCCCAGCCCTAAAAACCCTAAACTGGCTGCCATGTGAAGCAAGAATACAGCTAAAGATTGCTTGCCTGACTCACAAAGCCCTACATTTCAAGAACCCCATTTATCTGGCTCAAAAGCTAGAATTTCTTGCAGGACACTTTTTGTCATAGGCTAAATGACCTAAAAATCTGCATCTATAGCATGTAGGTTTACAGTCACAGAGGAAGATGGCCTCGATGTAGAAGTGGCGGCTTAAGGCTACTGGGGGTGGGATCTTCCAATCAGGACATATCCCTTGTTTACCCCGTCATCTAACCCAGAAACAACCGGATATTGAGGGCATTTACATAAACAAATTCAACCACCCTTCCATCCATTTACCGGCGGTTTCAGAATGATGCTATCTCCGTGCTAGACATCCATGCTGGTGGGTCCGTGGTGTACGGGACGTAGGTGCTTCATTTGGTTGGAGAGGAATTCCTCTTGTTCGAAGAGCTGAAGGTTCGGGTCATGCTGGGAGATCCTGCCTCCCATCTCTGTGGTTGCCTGGGAGGGTTGGACTGACCAGCCGGGGATGCCGATTGTGAGCGAATAGGGCGGTGAGCTCTGACCGCCCCCCCCTCTGTTAACATCATTCAGCACAGCAGGGGTTGCTGAATTGGAGGCCCCTGCACATAGTGCTACCTGGACATCGAAGGTGCCCCACTGTTCGGGAGAGGGTTTCATTGTCCGAGGTGAGTGCGTTGATGTTGCCCACCTGCGGACAGGACAGTCAGGAGTTCCGGGTCTTCTATGAGGCCGTGGGCAGGGCTGCTGAGCCACCTGGGCGCGTCTTAGGTGCTGGGACTTGACAGCCTACGCGTGGTTTCATGCACCCTGCCCAGGCCCGGTGCTGGGTGATTTTGGAGCCTGATTCGCTGATTATTGGCTGATTGTTGGTTGGGTCGACCTGCGCTTTAATGTCGCGTGGGTGTGCTCTACCACTAATTACCAAGGGAGCAGGATAGCCGGCAGGGCAGACCCTTCCACGTTGATCCCAAGGGCTTAAGAGGCCGAAACCTCCATTTTAGTTTTACTGTCGGTCGGGGCTCAACCTCAGAAGATGGCGCCCCTCTCTCTCACTATCTCTCTTTCAGTTGATAACGGAAACTAAAAGAGGACCATCCCGTGATCACAGCCCGGCTATTTTGGCACTAATGTGGTGGCCATCTTGGACTGTTCTGTTTTATTTGCAGAATGGTCTATTTAAATAGATTAAAGTTAGCAAAATTCAATCTGGAACTTGTTCTGAAATCATGAAGTTAGAGATTAGATCTATTAATAAAAAGAAGAAGAAAGAAGGAAGAGGAATTTGGGAAGAATGATGAATGAGAAGGCGAAGTGTGAAGAGGGAAGATTAATGGATGAAGAATAGGAGAAGCTCTTTTTTTTTCTTTCTTCTCCTCCCTTCTCTTCTTCTCTCCCTCCCCTGCGGAAGTTAACTCTTTCACCTGCGTCACCTTGCAAAATAAAAGAGGAGAGGAAGGGGAAGGAAAAGGAAGAAAGAAGGGAAGGCATAAGAGAAAAAAGGGGGGGAAAAGGGAGGAAAGGAAAAAGGAGAAAAAAGGAAGATACAAAAGAAAAAACAAAAAAAATTGGATATAAGGCTTGACCCCACTGGTCTCCATACCTTCTCTATTAACAACCCCACTAATCTTTCTAAAAATGCGGCCAAAAAGCACAAACATCGGATACTCAAAACCCGACCTGAAACACTTATCTCAGACTATTACTTCTGCGCCAACAAGGGTAAACTAACCAACAACATCATCTTCTACTCTAGAAAACAGGCACATTGGAGGAACATCTTCAATTCCATGCTCCATATAACTGGTTCCAGAAAAACTCCATATGGATTCAAGCTATCAGCTTCCTCCTCGACCTTCTACAATGCGAACACTACCATCTCCATTCACAACAATGGTATTATCCTAATTCAAGCCACGAATGACAATTTAGCTAAGATGGATAATATCTTCGCTGCTCTCAAGAAAGTGGTGTTTTCTAAGTCTTCTCACCCCCTCATAAACCATCCTATTCCCCAAGATGTCATTCTCTCCCCCACCTCACATCCTGGGTGACTCCAAGCGCTCCTCACTCCTCAAGTGGTCTCTATTCCACCCATTTCCCTGACTTAGTATCTCCAGAACCCCCACTGTCCACACGTCCATCGGATCAAGTGGCTAGTGGTCCGACTGCGACACACACACCCACGTTCTCACTGCAGTTACACTATGGGTCCCCTGCCAGGGCAACCTCTACCGCTCTTCCGCCTTTTCTCTCTCCTGGGAAACTTCCGAGCATGACCTACCCTAACTCGCCACCTGTCCATTATGATTCCTGGCCACCGCCCTCCATAGAACTTATACCACCTAACACGTCCAACTTATCTTTGCCTACAACCTACCCACCACACATATGTACCCTCACCCTCCCCCATCCCAAGCTCCTCTCTCCATGCTACTTGGGGCTCCACAAGCCCTCAATGACTCACTTACTCCCTCTGATCAGACCAATGCCACTTCTGATCTTCTAGCTAGCCCTCAAGCCCCTCCCCCTCACAGGAACTCTCAACACAACCCTTAACCAACAACCAGCAATCAGATTGTGCCACTCGCCTTGATGAGATCTCTGCCCATCTGCGCCTTCTCACGGATGAACTCCTAGAATTGAAACATCTCCCCGTGCTCAGAACTTTTAGTACCCTAGTGACCTGACCCATCGCCCTTACAGGTTCAGTTCCTGCCCCTGACCCGCACACCACTCTCCATACCTCAAACTCTCTTCCCCTCCCCAATGCCTCCTCCCGCCCCAATAGACTTAAGACTGAACTTTCGAACAGCGATATTCGTGATCTACTCCTCTCTTATTCCCACCCACTAGACACTTACAGAACACTACCGGGTCATATCCAAGTCATTCACACTATCCCGTACAGAGAACCCTCCCACAACCTCAGAGGTATAAATAACTACAAACTCAAGCGAGTTAATATCCTTCAGACTCCTACCTACCATTCTACAAACCAATTTAAATGCGTTCTACTCAACTGCAGATCAGCTAGTAAACACGCCCTCGATATCTTTGATCTCATACTAGCTAACAAGCTTGATATCATTATCCTCATGGAAACCTGGCTAAATGGCTCTTCCACCCCTATCCTTGACCTCCTAGTCCCACCCAGTCACAACATAATCCGAATGGACAGATTGATGAAGCAGGGGGGAGGAATAGCATGTATACACCGAAATGCACTCTTGGTATCGCTATCCACTCTGCCCTACAGTGAATATTTATGCATCAACATTTCAAGCAAAAAATTCCCTGTAGGCAAATTACACACATTCTACCACCCCCCAGGAGACAATCTGTCCTTCATTGAGCATTTAATGGATATCATCTCATACAACGATGATACTTTAGGTTCCCAAATCTTCCTGGGAGACTTCAACCTCCACTGGTCTAACCCAAACGATCAAGCAGGGAACTGTCTTGAATCCTTCCTTTTGGACCATGAGTTAACACAATTCTGTGACAGCCCAGCTCATAACATGGGCGAAATTCTGGACCTCATCATTTTCAAAGAAAACACCATCTCACTGGATTCCATCATCCCTTGTGACTGGTCTGACCACTACTGCATAATCTTCTTTATTAACAGGGAGGTTTCACCTAAGAGGGACCAACCATAGAAAATGAAGCTATGGAAAAGGAAACTCAGAAACATTAACACCGAAGAACTAACTACCCAATGTAAAAAGGCTTTGACTTCCCAGGCAGACATGAAAGATGTTCATATCCTCACAGATTTCTATAATTCCTCTATCTCTGGCATCCTGGACTCTATAGCCTCTTTACAACAAAAAAATGCTTCAGCCCAAATCTCCAAACCCTGGTTCAATGACAACCTAAACTTGGAACATCGCAACCTAAGGGCAGCTGAAAGAGCCTGGAGATCAATACCCCCACCGAACATCTACGTCACCTGAGAGCTGTTAGGAACTCTTACAATAGAAAAATCAAGACTGCAAAAGCCGAATTTTTCAGAACTTAATTGAATCAAGCCACAAATCGCCCCAAGAAACTCTTCAAAACTGTAAACCAACAATGGGTCAACGCTCCTAACCGCCCTGACCTAGTTGATGGTGGTCCATCATGTGACAAATTGGCCACCTTCTTCATTGAGAAAACAAAAAGCATTACTATCATTCTAAAGTCAAAGAGGGCCCTTCTTCCTATTTCTGGGTACGCTGCTCCTCCTGCCCCCCAGGATCAGCTCATTCTCCCTAGTGTGAGCCCCAATAATAATGCTTCATGACATACCTTCACTCCCCTCAGCGAAAGCGACATCTACAACACTCTTCTTGCGATTAAACCCTCTAACCACTTCAGCGACCTCTACCACCCCCCATCTTCGAAGGAGTTAAAGCTGCCATCCTGCCCTTATGGTCAAAGATTGTCAAGGCTTCTCTACTGCAAGGCATGATCCCAGACTGCCTAAAAGAAGCGCATGTAACCCCCATTCTAAAACAAAATAAATGCAGACAGGTCTGATCTTAATAACTTCTGCCCTATCTTCAACATCCTCACCCTGGCGAAACATATAGAAAAGTGCCTGCAATCGCAACTCTGCTTATACATTGAGAAATTCCAACTTTTAGATCATCATCAACCAGGCTTTCGGAGAGATCACAGCACGGAATCGGCACTCATTCACATTATGGATGACATCTTAACTCCTTAACCGCGGCGCAAATTCCGCCGCAGTGCGGGAGTTCTATTGAGTGGACGGGGCCGCGTCGGCCAACGGACGTGCACAGCACTAGCGAGGTAGTACTCGCGACGGCCGTTGGCCAACGCGCGCACGGAACGGGTTAAAAATGCTAGACTAAAATGAATCATGCCTCCTGATTCTCCTTGACCTATTATCGGCCTTTGACACTGTTAATCATGTCGAAGTACTTTCCATTCTAGAACACAGGATGGGCCTTTCAGGGCCAGTATTGCAATGGTTTACATCTTTCCTCCACAACAGATCCAACGAGTGAAGGTGAACCAATCACTATCTCAGCCCTCTATAGTTGCTATGGGGGTTCCTCAAGGGTCCGCCCTCTCACCTATACTCTTCAATTTATTCTTGGAACCACTAGCTAATGCTCTGAACTCTGTGAACATTCTTTTTCACATGTATGCAGATTACACCCAACTATATCTGAAAATCACATCCCCAGAAGACTTCATCTCACTCAACTCTACTCTGACAAACACTCAAAACTGGCTCACTGAGATCCACTGCATGCTCAACATCTCCAAAACGGAATTCCTCCTTATGGCTCCCCCTAATCACACTCCCAAGATCGACCTCTGGATGAAACATCTTACAGCCTTCAACTGCTCTCCCCACATCATTGAGTCAGCTGAAACCCTTGGAGTCACTCTAGACATGCACCTGAACATGCAGAATCATATCAGCAATGCAACCAAGGGAGCTAAACATCAAATGAGAACACTAAGGAATCTCAAACCATTCCTTCCTCCTGAAGACTTTAAGTTGGCGGTGAAGGCTCTTGTTCTGCCTAGGCTTGACTACGGAAGCTCCACGCTGTGTGGTCTTCCCAAACATAACTTGCCCCCACTAAGGGCTTCCATTAATGCGGCAGCCAGATTGATTACTGGTACAAAACGAAATGATCACATTTCCCCAACCCTAAAAACCCTAAACTGGCTGCCATGTGAAGCAAGAATACAGCTAAAGATTGCCTGCCTGACTCACAAAGCCCTACATTTCAAGAACCCCATTTATCTGGCTCAAAAGCTAGAATTATCAGCGGGTTGCAAACAGTCACAAAGTGCAAGCTCACTGCTTCTGAAACCACAGATCTTCCACAAAAAGAGAACGAGTCACAGAGCTTTCTGAGGCATTACCCCGAAGATCTTGAACTCTCTTCCTCCGGAAATCCGTCGAATCTTATCCACCGATTCTTTCAAAAAGGAAGTGAAAAAAATCCTAATGAACAGGTTTCTGCCATAAAAAGGCCTTAGCTCTACTGTTTACTAACCTGCCCTCTATTTGGAGTCTCTGATTGACAACTACTTAGTTGTACATCTGGGATTCCCATTTTTAACATGCTATGCACACTTTTGTTACACAGTTTTTTTGTTTTTTTCTCCTACTACTGTATCTTACCTTCCCTTAATGTGAAGCGTTCTGATACCCACATGGGTCTTGTTCATGCTATACAAAACTTTATAAATAAATAAATAAATAGGTTCTTTGTTGTGATCTGAACGGCCTTTCACATGTGGCTATTGTGAGTTTTTATCTTTTATAAATGTATATTTCTTTCCAGATTTTATTGTATTGACTACAACATTAGCTCCGTCCTTGGTGTTAGAATCATTTACATGTTTGCCATCACTCAAAGCTGCCTTTGCGCATCTGCCTGTGAGCTCTGCTCTCTTTGCGATTTCAATAATTCTAGTAAAGGTGCTTCTTCCATGACCCACAAACTGTCTTGAATTGAAGAATTTGCAGAGTGCATGATGATTTGGTCACGAATAAACTCGTTGTGTAAAGTGCCAAAACGACAAGTTAGGGCTAGGTTTTTCAAAGCAGAGACATAGGGGCCGATTCCGATCTCGGCCGGTAGGGCTCCGAATCGGATTCGGATTTACCGGATCAGATTCGGAGCCCTGTTTCCCGACCGAATCGTACGCGGGTCCGGCCGAGCGAGTACGATGCAGGCACCCGCGAAATCTCCGACCGACTCGAACGCGGCTTCAACACGCTCCGACCGACTCGCATGGACACGACTCGCACCGCGCTATGGAGACGTATCCCGGCCGGGTAAGTACGATGCGCGCCGCGAGCAGTCCGACCGACTCGCGCCGTCTGGCTCGAAAAAGCTGTTGGAGCCGGACTTTGGGGGTCCGCGTCGGACCCCCCTGTACGCGTAGGCGCGTGAGTCGCACACAGGGGGGACCCATGGGTCCCCCCTACCTGTGCATGTACGCCGCGATGCGCATGGACGTGTACACGCTGTAGGGGGCGCCCTTGTCCGCCTCGCACCCATTGAGTCAATGGGAGTCCGCGTACGCGTTGTGCGACAGGCTCCCATTGACTTCAATGGAAGTCCGACCGACTCGAGTCCGATGGCATGCGTGCGCATCGTACTCGTTCGGTCGGACTGCCAGAGTCCGATTCGGTCGGAAATCTCTCCGGGTCCGGCTCGGTCGGAGAGATTTCCGGCCCGAATCGGAATCGGCCCCATAGTCTTCGATTGTTTCATCTCTTAACTATTTCCTGTGGAAAAACTAATATTGATCTATATCTACACATGCAGTTGGTGCATAGTAATCACTAAGGGGCCCATTATGATATCGGGCGGATCGCCACCGCCGGGCCGGCGGTGGTGATCTGCCTGCCAGATGCTCCAGTTTCACTCCCGCCATATTAGTATGGCGGGGGCACCGCGGCGGACGGTAAGACCGTCCGCCACTTTTCCGCCGGTCGGATCCCCGGCTGGGCGGAAAAGGACCTCAATATGGTGGCGGTGGGGGGATGCACTTGGGGGGTACCTATGGTGCCCCCCTTCATTGGCATACACAAGGTGGCAGGCACTGCACGGTGCCTGTCACGTTGTGCATGCCAATGCGCAACATGCCTTTTTAACATTGTGGCGGGTGCTGCTTACAGCACCGCCCGCGACAATGTTAAATATGCGGAATGCGACCGCCAGGGTGGCGGTCGCATCTTAATAGGCACAGCAAGACCGCCGCACCTCTAGCGGTCGGTCCCATGTACTGTTACGGTGGCCCCTTAGATCTTCAAAAGCATGTAAAAAAACATTACTACCCCAACTTGTTTTTTTGTAATGTGATTATACACTTTTTAACCAGATGGACCTAAAGAATGTAAAAGTATTTTTTTTTGTTTACTAAGGGGCCGATTCCGATCCAGGTCAGGCAGCCCTCCGAGAGCCGTCCGTAGCCTCACCTTACGACCCACTCGTTCCCGGAGCCGATCCGTCCGGACAAGGAAGTACGATGCGCAAATGTGTCCGAATGCCGACCGAGCCGTAGGCTCCGAAACCAGCAATATTTCCCGTACGAGCCGGAACCATAACCGCTGAAATCGACTCGTCCGGAGGCATGTAAACAGCAGTTTCCGGCCGGGCAAGTACGATGCGCACTTCCTACGCGCCGAACGAGTCGCCTCTAGCAGCACGTCACAGCATCCGCTAGAGCTGCATATCAGGTCCGATTCGCGCCACAACACGATCCACGGCTACGAGACGGACCAACTCCCAACGTGTACGAGACTGAGCAACAATCAGCAAGTACGAGACAAACCAATGATGAATCCCATCGCATAGGTCATCCCAGTACTGTATATCTACGACCGGATCATCAACAGACGCGTACATCGCAGACGGTAAGTCAGACACCCACACAAACAAACGTCATGAACACGCAAAATGCTACACACACATAGGGGGGGGACATCCCTTCCACCAGCAACAGCAAAACCACAGGGGTTGCATGGTCCTCACTACCAGCAGTACCCACACCTAGGGGGGATGCCCAGCACAACTACCATCCCCACTCATAGGGGCCTGGATGCCCAGCACTACCAGTACCCCCATTCATAGGGAGCTGGATGCCCAGCACTACTACCATCCCCACTCATAGGGGACTGGATGCCCATCACTACCAGTACCACCTACTCATAGGGGGCTGGATGCACAGCACTACTACCATCCCCACTCATAGGGGGCTGGATGCCCATCACTACCAGTACCCCCTACTCATAGGGGGCTGGATGCCCATCACTACCAGTACCCCCTACTCATAGGGGGCTGGATGCCCAGCACTACTACCATCCACACTCATAGGGGGCTGGTGCCCATCACTACCAGTACCCCCTACTCATAGGGGGCTGGATGCCCAGCACTACCAGTACCCCCACTCATAGGGGGCTGGATGCCCAGCACTACTACCATCCCCACTCATAGGGGGCTGGATGCCCATCACTACCAGTACCCCTACTCATAGGGGCTGGATGCCCAGCACTACTACCATCCCCACTCATAGGGGGCTGGATGCCCATCACTACCAGTACCCCCTACTCATAGGGGGCTGGATGCTCAGCACTACCAGTACCCCCACTCATAGGGGGCTGGATGCCCAGCACTACTACCATCCCCACTCATAGGGGGCTGGATGCCCATCACTACCAGTACCCCCTACTCATAGGGGGCTGGATGCCCAGCACTACTACCATCCCCACTCATAGGGGGCTGGATGCCCATCACTACCAGTACCCCCTACCCATAGGGGGCTGGATGCCCAGCACTACCAGTACCCCCACTCATAGGGGGCTGGATGCCCAGCACTACCAGTACCCCCACTCATAGGGGGCTGGATGCCCATCACTACCAGTACCCCCTACTCATAGGGGGCTGGATGCCCAGCACTACTACCATCCCCACTCATAGGGGGCTGGATGCCCAGCACCACCACCATCCCCACTCATAGGGGGCTGGATGGCCAGCACCACCAGCATTCACACACATAGGGTGACTAAGCAACCCCCCCCCCACCATCTTGGCAAGATTGTATGTATGTGTGTGCAAAATGCACACAACACAGATTCTGACAGTGAACATACAATGTGACTCCCATCACATGTGTGCACAAAAGGTGATTGTGGTGTCCAAAAATCCAGCATATTATGATCATTGTGGGAATGGGGTCTAAACCCCCCATCACTACAGTGACCAAAAGGTGATTGTGTTGTCCAAAAATACAGCATTTTAGGATCATTGTGGGAATGGGGTCTAAACCCCCATCACTACAGTGACCAAAAGGTGATTGTGTTGTCCAAAAATACAGCATTTTAGGATCATTGTGGGAATGGGGTCTAAACCCCCCATCACTACAGTGACCAGAAGGTGAGTGTGGACATCATAATAGCAGCATCACCAGACCAGCATTTGTGATTACTGGTCCCAACACCACAAGCAATGTAGTCGCAATGTGGTGGTTGTGTCACATACAAACATAGATTTGGGAGGCAAAGATTGCTGTGTATCACAAGAACTCCCTCTGCCATGTGCAGACAAGCATTGGCCATGAGCCCTGACAATGCCTCCAGTGTCCAATTACACTATGTGAAAAGTGAGCATCATGATGCATACACACATATCTTCACGAACAGACACTCAAAATGAGGAATCCTGTGGAGACTGTTGATGTTAGGTGACCAAGTCCCATATCATGGCAGCAATGAGACATACCAAACATGATCAATGTGCAGGATGATGAGCTACAAGACGCATGGACACTAGGGAAAAACCTCCAAACAAAATCCAGCCAATGTAACGCAAAAGCCATACCAATGCATAGGTGCAGATGCACAAACACAGACAGGCAGCCCCACACTGCATATCAAGCACAACACGTGTGTGTGTCTCAGTGTCCCCAGGCTAGTACACAACACATGACGGTGGGCTGAACTCCAATCACACAGATGTGTACACAGTGCCATACAAAACTAACTCATGAACTGTGCACCCCTTTGTGGGCAAGCAGGCATTGTGAGATGAGTGGGATCCCAACGGATTCATGTGACACAAGCTGGGTTGAACAGCAACCAACACAGCAAGAGACAGACCCACTACAGCACTACCCTCAGGGTCCCTAATTTGGGGTGACAGTAGCCTGTACGCCAATCCCACTGTGATGACAAAGGTAGGTTTTGCCCATACTGTGGAGCACAGTCAGCTCTGCGTACTGGGTCATGTGTCCTGAACAACAAACTCCCATCACACCTCCATAAACACTAATCACTGGCCATGGCCTGCAATCAATGGGCAAAATGTAGGTAGGGGCCTAGACATGAAACCACTCCCATTTGGCCACCCTCAACACCACACACCTTGATCTGCACCAATGTGCTTCAGCTAGGCACACATGGACTGGTGACATTGCTCATGCACCCATGAAAATCCCAGGGGTGGTGGGGGGATCTAAGGTACCCACAAATCCTCACAAATGGCCTGTCAACAACCCCTGTGAATGTCTGCAACACTGCACAGTACGGTACATGGGCATAACGTGAAAACTACCAGATTCAGTGGGAACCCTGCCACACACCCACACCAATGAGGAACAAAAGGAGACCCGCAAAGAACACATGTCGACACCTTCCAACATTGCAGCAATGACCCTGATTAGTGGGAGTAGTCACACACACATACAAGTGAGCCACTCACTGACAGATACCACATAGGGAAAACAACATGATGTTGGTAACACATAAGTGCCAATGGGAATCCAGAATGTGTCCCACGTGCGTTTGACAACATCCCCGGAACTTACAACTAAAACAGCCAGGGATGACAACCTAATGACCAGTAGTTTGCCATGCACCTACATCCCAGAAAACCCAGGGCAAAGATGTTTGATGAACACAGGACAACTCAGCAAGCGCACCAAACAGAAACATCTGTATGGAACACAGGCTGTGTTGAAAAAAGGGAAGGGAACACACACAGACATGCTCACACAACACACACTATGTGCCCAGGCAATGTCACAGAATGACACAATGCCATGAGGGGTCTCCAATCCTGGGGAAGGTCAGCTGTGCAAAACGTTGTCTGTGCATGGTTCTGTCATGCCAGCACAACACTTGCCCAGTGAGCCAACAATTACAACACAATGAAAGCTCTGATCACAGCAGCCTGTGTACAGGAGTGTCCCTTCAGTCATCTGCACATACGCAATACACATGTAGAGCTAGTTGCACTGATGACACAGATGACTTGTGTACCATGGATGCACAAACCTGCCTGTCCAGTGGAGATGGGCCCAGTCAGGGAATCTCACTCTGTGCCCAAATGTAAGCACAACATATGTGCAACAGTGTATGCCAAAGATGTGAAGTAGCAAACCCAACGAGAAAATCCTGGTCACAACATTTTGCTATCATTACACCCTGAAATTGCAGCAAAGGATGTCATGGATACATAGCAGAAAAGTATACGTATCCCATGGACCACATGGAGTCCATCACATCAACAAATCATTCTGTTGTACCTTTAAAACACCAGTACAACAGCAAGTCCATGACACTCATCATCAACATCATGTACATTAGATGCAACAACACTGGATGACAACAAGTGGCTTTATTAAAAACATAAATCCATCTAACTGGTAAGTTAAGTGTACAATGTCAAAAGGCCAATGGCCAGTCCATTCCTACATTCAACCAGGGTGACATGTGACAAGTTGTCACCCATTGTTTGCCTGCACTGCTATGGCCAGGGGACATCTCCCCTTGGAGGGGCATACATAGGGGCAGGCCAGGCACTGCAGGGACAGAATCAGGGGACAGCAGAATGTGGCAGGGGAGGGGTGGTGGGTGCAGGAGTGTCACTGGCAACTGCAATGGAGGTGTCTGATACAGTGGGCACCATCACCACTGCAGGGCCCAAGTCAGATGTGGTGGGTGCCGCCACCACAGCAGAGCTCACGTCAGACGGGGTTGTTGCAGGCACCACTGCAGTGGGCAGGTCATATGGTGTGGACGGGGTCTCCACTGCAGTGCCCAAGTCAGACGGGGTGGATGTGCCATCTACTGAAGTGCCAACCTCCAAAGGAGTGTCATGGGGTTCAGGTGAGGTGGGCAGGACAGAGGGGGGGGACACGGTCTCCACAACAGTGGCAGGAACAGGCTGACCGTGTGAGGTGGGGGTGAAAGTGCATGTGGTAGGGGGGGGGCCTAAGCATTTTGGGGATGTGGTATCGGTGTGTGGGTGAACCAGGGGCAGGATGTGGCGGGGGGACCTGTGGAGTGGTGGCCTGGGGGCTGCAGGTCGGAGGCTGTGTGGTAGAGCTGTGGGATCGTGGTGGGGTCTTGCTCTTCCTGGTCCGGGGGGACTTGCGGATGGGGGCCTCAGTGTCCGTGCGCCTGGGGGAGGGTGTCCGTGTGGCAGGGGATCTCCCCCCTGTACGTGGTGACTTCCTCCTCCCCTTGTGAGTTGGAGCAGATGGATCGGTGGGGACGAGGCCAAGGTCACAGAGGAAGAGCTGCTGTGAAGGGGGGGTTGCAGGTGAGGCAAGGGAAGGGGTTTTGGAGGGAGAGGCATCTGAGGACTGCGGAGTGCTTGTGGATGTCTGATTGTGCGTCTGTGACCCATCCCCTGTGTGTGTGCCATCAGTCCCTGGAGTGTGCGTGCCTGTGGCTCTGGATTTTGTCTTGCGTGGCTGTGCGCTGCTTGTGTCTGTTGTGGTGCGTGCCGGTGCTGGTGTGTGTGTGGGTTGGACAGGTAGGGTAGTGGGGATTGTGGATGCGGCAGAGGTAGGAGGGGTGAGGGACTGTTGGAGGAGGGACACTGCTGACGTCTGTGTGGAGGCCATGGCCTGAATGGTCCGATGTAGGGCAGACATGTTTGATGAGATGCCCTCCATGAAGGACACCAGTTGTGTCAACAGAGTGGTGTGGGAATGGAGGACACTCAGCATCGCTGTCTGCCCTACATGGAGCTGCATTAGTAAGTCCACAGACTCCACACTCAGGGCAGCAGGGGAGACAGGGGCAGGGGCTGCGGTACCTGGCATGAAGGAGACATGCTCCCTTACATGGGGGCCTCCACGGACATCTGGGATGGGAGCAGATGGGAGGGTGGAGATGGTGGTGGTGGCGGGGACAGACTCGCTAGGTGTTGTCTGGGGTCTGCTGACACCCGCCTCCACAAGGGAGTCCTCACTCGAGATGCTGTGTTCCTCAGCCGAGGTGGTCGTAGCTGAGGTCTCCTCAGTGTGGCTCCCCTCACCCTCTGTGCCCCTGGGTCCCTCCAACTCCTCTGCAGCAGACCCAGTATGGCTCTGCGGCTCCTCTTGGTCCGTGGAGCTGTCTCCTCCAGTAGCCGAAGATGCATCTGCAAACAATCAGGATAAACAGATCCACATCAGTCACCTGTTTCACCTGACACATCACAGTCAGTACAGCATATTACAGAGCACGCCTTGGCATCATTTGCAAAATATTGCAAAAAGTGCTGACACATTTTGAAAAAGACACCTGTCAGGCTGCCAGTCAACCATGCCCCACATATACTTCCCCTCCATGGACCCATCTGTCTGGTGCATGTAGTATGACACTACTTATATGTGCACACATGCACCACATAGACATATCTCAGAACTGCAGGAATTGTGATTGAAATGTGTCAGTACACACATATCCCATCTCCTGCCACTGACTCAGTACATGTGTCAGGAGAAGGGATGGCCAAACTCATTGTCAGTAAAATGGATATGCTTCCTTCACCAGACACCATGATGTGCCCATGTATTGATGGTCAATGCCACAATTGAGTGTATGCTGGACAACTGACATTACTGCAGGATACACATTAGCAAGTGGTATACCATGCTACAGGCCAGTCTGGATAATCAGTCATCACTGGCTTCAGTCACAGGGACAGTGCATCCAAAAACAAACAGTCTGCACTGTGTCACAATCATTTTCATTTTGGGGAATGTAAGCCCTGCAGCTGTCAAGTGCACATGTTCCCCCACTGCTACCCACATCTTAAGGCATCTGATGATCCCACGTAATACAAATGCAACAGTTGAGTGACTGCAAGCAACAATCTGTAAACATGATCACATCACAGTGTCATGCGAACTAATTGAGGCTGCCTGCACTTTAATGTAGAATACACCATTAGGCACCGTCAAGTGATTACACACCTATGTCTTACCCCATTGTGATGATCCAACAGCCACATCTCAGCTAGCTGCCCAACCCAAAATGCTCAACACCCCAGGAGTCTAAAAAGCTAGGCTACTCCACAATGATACCGAGGCAGACACCAGATTGCATATTTCACAATGCACTAAATGTAGGCTGACACACAGGAGTAGAAGAACATAGTGTACTTCATGTCCGGAGTAGGCATACCTTACCAGGTCCATGTGCGACATGGTATTACCCTGAACACTAGGCATGTGCTCATGCATGTGTTACACACATGATGTACATTCTTCTGAGGCCCCAACATCGTCTCACCTGCTGCATGGCTGAGTGGAAAATACCCCAGACACATATGGTGAGCCAAAGCATCAATTGGAACACATATCAATTGCCCACACAGAGTACATGTCTGATTTCTGGCAATGTGCAGACACATGGCAATCAATTGCCTCACTCATGAAGACAAAACAATGCACCGGTAACAGATGCTGTTTAGAACCGTAAGCTGGGACAACAGCAGGGACACACAACCCAAGTGACACAAGTCACAGACTGAAAGGGCCACACCTGTGCATCAGATGTGGATGGGCCATGACCTAATTTAGGCACATGGCTCTTGTTCAAGCAGACAGAAGATCTGTGGGAGTGTAACCAGGATGAAGGAGTGCAAAGAGCATGTGAGAGATAGTTCACAGAAAAGGCATGCACTTACCCCCTCCTTGCTGCTGTCTGGCCTTTATCTGCCCATCCAGGTCAGGGAAGACCACCGCCAGAATCCAGAGCATGTGGGGGGTCAGTGTCCGTCGTCCGCCCCTTCTGCGAGGAGGCGACAGCTTCAGCTGGATTCTTGCGATCCTCCGGGTCCAGCCACGAAGGTCCTGCCACCTCTTCTGGCAGTTGCGGAGGCGGCGTCTGTAGACCCCCACAGATCGAACAGCCCGGGCAATGGTCAGCCAGATCTCCTGTTTCTGATGGGCCTCAACCTGTGAGGATGACAAGGATAAAAGTCCATTACCACACATGCAACATGTTTGTGCATCACACAGTTGGATATACATGTCGTTATCACAAGGCCATATGATGTACACAGGTAGTGCAACTATGGTGATTGACATTTGTCCTGCATTAACAACATAGAAACATTGCCTGAGTATTATAAACGTGTAAAAATGTAATTTTCCTGCACAGTACCTGTCCACTACAGGTACCTACACGCTTTTTGGGTAACAACTACTCAGTGAGCATGCTAGCCACTGGTGTACACAATGCCATTAGTGCCAGTCAGACAACATGCACAATGAAAAAGGATGTGGACTGCACACTCACCTGCTCCCCTAGTTTCCCATACAGCTTGCTGTACTGTGGAAGGAGGCTGTCCAGCAGGGCCCTGTTTTCCTCCTCTGTGAAGGCTGGGGCCCTCTCCACAGTACGTGCCATTCTTGGAGCCAGAGGATGCAGAGACAGCAGAAGTGGTACCAGTGAATGCAATCTGGGGCATTTAGTGCAGGCAAGTGAGCTCTCAGGGGAACAGACAGCCTTATATCTGTGCTGCTGAGGCAGAATCTGTCCCATGCGTCCAAAGTGATAGGTCGGACATGTTTGCATCCTATGAATCTGGCCAATCCATCGCATTGCACGCCTCGTACACGCCTTCCACATCGTTCAAATAATTCAAATCCATGACACCAACGAGTGTGATACATTGTTGTATGGAGCCAACGGATTTTTCAGCACACGAATCGTACAAGGGTCAAATCCGCATCAGTCCCCATTGCAGGCAATGTGCAAGGCGTGTGTGCAAGGCGTGCGCACGCCTCGTTCCCCATGTGTACGACGCGTCTTTTGAATTTGTCACCCACGTCAGTCCCCATTGCAGGCAAGGTGCAAGGCGGGTGTGCAAGGCGTGCGCACGCCTCGTTCCCCATGTCTACGACGCGTCTTTTGAATTTGTCACCCGCGTCAGTCCCCATTGCAGGCAAGGTGCAAGGCGTGTGTGCAAGGCGTGCGCACGCCTCATTCCCCATGTGTACGACGCGTCTTTTGAATTTGTCACCTGCGTCAGTCCCCATTGCAGGCAAGGTGCAAGGCGTGTGTGCAAGGCGTGTGCACGCCTCGTTCCCCATGTGTATGACGCGACTTTTGAATTTGTCACCCGCGTCAGTCCCCATTGCAGGCAAGGTGCAAGGCGTGTGTGCAAGGCGTGTGCACACCTCATTCCCCATGTGTACGACGTGTCTTCTGAATTTGTCACCTACCTCAGTCCCCATTGCAGGCAAGGTGCAAGGCGTGTGTGCAAGGCGTGCGCACGCCTCGTTCCCCATGTGTACGACGCTTCTTATGAATTTGTCACCCGCGTCAGTCCCCATTGCAGGCAATGTGCAAAGGATGCCACCCACCATAGCTTGTCAGGGACACATGGGCACACCAACAACAATACAGACTGTGACACTGTATATCAAATGGCATGTCAGGCTGCATTACCTATGTGTGTATGTGGGTCAACATGTGATTTGGTATGTGGCACTTAGTGGCACACACTCCCAGGCAGCGCAAGGTGTCATGGGGACAGATACCTTTGTGTGTTGTACACATAACCACTGTGATTGACAACTGTACAGTTCAGAGCATGAGGCATGTACACAGTTCCCGGTGTACATTGTGTGACATGTGACATATACCCTGACTCTTAGGTGGAATGGTATTTTGGTCACAGGGTGTCCCAGTGCCACAAATGTGATGTTCATCCACAGTATGTGTGCTTTGTGCTACAGAGATGACTCAGATTTCATGTGTTCAATGTCAAATGGTCACCACATCCATGTATTTTGTCAATGTGAGTTGATGTTGCACCTGTGTGTCACAGACATCAATGTATGAGCTGCAAAAAAATCACGTGGCACTTCATGCGTGTGTCATGTGTGCGTTGTGGTGTGGTGTCAAAAAAGAGAGGGGGGACCAGGAGCTAGTTAATGGTCCAGTGCCCGTGCTCCAAACTAACCATGAATTCAACAAAAGGGGGACACTGTTCCACAGTTAGTGGTGCAAAAGTCGTACACTCACTACAGAGAGACTAGAGTGAAGAGAGTGCTAGGTCAGGGACTCAGTGGGGGGAGGGGAGACAGAAATTGTCTCTCGTAGCCCTCACACACCCCGAAGGATGTCATGCTTCATCATCGGGCAGTTGCTCCTCGTCGGGCCTGCAGTGCAATGCCCTACGGGTCCCCTGAAGGGTCACTTTGGCGGAGATCTTTTGAGAACTGCCGTTTGGTGCATGTGGGTGTGTGAACAGAATCCTAAGTGAAGGGTGATAATGTGCGTGCAATACGTTAAAACTGTCTAAGGGTTACCAAAAAGAAAAGTTTTAATGAAGAGGTACCCTTGGCAGACTAAAAAACCCGTAGGTTGGGGGTTACCAGTGGAGGCGTAATGTGCCCAGGTAACTACAAGGTCGACATGTTTCATGCCTTAATGGTCAAAGCGATCCCTGGCGTTTCATCAGGACCAAAAAAAACTGTGGAAGTGGTGTAGTGCACGAGGGAGATAGTAGTTAGTAGAGGGGTAACATTAGCCCTCTAAGCGATCAATGGGGGCAATAGCCTAAGAGACTATAAGCTATGGTTTGGACTCAGTAGTCGAATATGCCCTTTTGACCGTGACCTAAAAACTAGGAGAACAGTGCTCCATAGTGCTCCATAGGCTAAAGGCGTAGGGTGCCCGCACCTTACTGGGGTATGTACTCGGGTGTCGGCTCCGATAGACCTGCCCCGTCCTGACGCCTGCCTGCGTTGTGGTGTGTACATGAGATGCTACATCATGATGGTGTCCTTGTGGCGACACAAGGTCCCTGTGTGTGTCTGTCAAAAACATGTGATGTGGGATAGACATCTGTCCTCACTAGTCACTGTGGTGTGTGTCTGGTATGTGACACTCGTACTGATGTACTGTGACAGAGCCCATAGATTGGTCACAGCACAACATGGACCTTGTTGTGTGGACCTGTGGAGCTGAGATGTCAGATGATGGGCATGTATCTGACATGTGTGCCCATACACAACAGCTCACACATCATGTCCTTGTATCCTGTCATGTTGTTTAATGTGCTATTTAGCATGGACACTGGAACATAGATAGGGGAACTGACAAACTGTCTTTGCTCATCTATGTACTGCAGGACACCAGCTGACCACAGACCGTTCCCTGACCTTGCAACCATGGTTGAACGTGACTGCATGCGACGGTACCGCTTCACTAGGCCACTGATCGAAGAATTGGCGGAGCAGTTAGCACCACACTTGCAACCTGGCTGGACATACCCTACAGCGCTGACTCCCAAGGTGAAGGTGATGTCAACCCTACACTTCTTTGCCACCGATACTTTCCAACACACTGTCGCTACTGCTGGTGGGATTTCACAGACCATGTTCAGCCGTGTGCTTCGAGATGTGTTGGAGGCGATGTTGCATTTCCTCAACCACTACATCCATTTCACAAAACCACAACAACTCGCTGACATCAAGGGTGACTTCTACGCACTGGGAAGGATGCCACATGTCATTGGCTCCATTGATGGGACACATGTGACTTTGGTACCACCACAGACACGTGAGCAGACATACCGAAACATGAAACATTTCCACTCAATCAATGCTCTGGTGGTCTGTCTGGCGGACATGACCATTTCACATGTGTGTGCACATTTCCCAGGTTCAGGGCACGACGCTTACATCATGAGGAGTAGTCGCATCCCAACGATTATGTCACAGATGCAGTACCAGCGTGCCTGGCTTGTCGGTGTGTACTGACTGTTTACCATTGTGTGTGTTTGATGAAGTTGATTTACACCCTCTTTTCAGACTCATCTAATGTGCAATTGTCTTTATGTAGGTGACTCAGGATATCCCAACATGCCGTGGTTGCTGACACCCCTCAGGAACCCTGTGACACCGGCGGAGATGCGCTACAATGAGGCTCATGGTCGGACCAGGAGAGTGATCGAGCGGACATTTGGACTCCTGAAAAGCAGATTCCGCTGCCTGGACAAGACAGGAGGGGCCCTCCCATATGCAGCTGCTAAGGTGTGCAGAATCATCATAGTGTGCTGCATGCTACACAACCTGGCAGTGAGGAAGAAGTTACCTCTTATTCAAGATGACAATGACCAACCTTCGCCAGCCGTGGAGGATCCTGCCCTGGGGCATGATGCCAGTGATGATGAGGGTGATGGTGATGTTCGGAGCAAGCTGATCGACAACTTCTTCACATGAATGTAAGTATACAGTGATGTGTTGTCAAAGTATTGTGTTTGCCTGATATATGTTGGTGGTGCACTGGTGCTGCTTGAGTGTGGCTGTGTGCTACTTGTCCGGATGCTTGCTGTGATGTGTCCTTTCAGGTAGTCTGTACTCCCAAACAGTGTTTACGTGATTGATAGGTTGTGTGTACTTTGTTTGGGGTTTGTTTTGGGCATGTGTATTGGAGTTGTATGCTGTAAATCTGTGTTTTTGATTGTGTTTTCTGTCTGTCCTTCACAGGGTACTTTGGCTGCTGTATGGTGATGTCTGCACCCCAACACCCAGATCCTTGTTCCAGAGTGCAAGTAGTCGATGTCCCAACCAATGATGTGCCACACAACCCTGGACTTTCATTGTTTTCCACTTGGTTAATTTTTGATCACTGTCACGTGAGGTTACCTTGCATCAGTTGTGGAATTCTCAGGTTGTGAATCTTTAATAAACCTGTGCTTCACTTTGGGATGTGCTCCGTCTGTATCCACACATCCCACAGTCATTAGCATCCTGTACCTGTGGGCTGCTTGCCACTGACCCAGGATGGGTGTGGTGTATGTGCATTCCACTGTATTTCCTGTCAACATCAGTGTAGGCGATGAGTTAGATGGACATGGTGAGTATGTGTTGTGTTGCCCTAGTGGTGTGTCTCCCTCATATGTGTCACATTACCATGTCTCACATTACGGTGTTCACATTGCTGTAGTAGTTTGCATGCACAGTGTTCCTTAGCAGATCATCATTGCCATGACACATACCAAGTATAAATCACAACAGAGGCAAGTATTGTGTGATTGTGATTTTATTTACAGACATGTCTAAGGATGGTGAACGGAATTGGAAGTGCTGTACAGTGTGATGGTGATACAAAGTTCACAGGTGAGTTGGTAGTGTTGAAAGATGAAATGTCCAGAGCAGAATCCACAGTCATTTGAGGCATTGTCACAACTTGGATCCTCCATGTCAAGTGGGTGATTTGGCTGTCAGTCGACAAGGTTAAATGGTTTGCACACAAAGGACGACATCCAGAACAGGTGTTGAGTTCCTGGGGGATATGCATGGCCATCGGCGTCTCACTTGCCCTTCTTCGGACGACCCCTCTTCTTTCTTGGGGGACCCTCATGTGCAGGCTGCTGCGGTGCCGAGGACTCTCTGCCAGAGTCCTCCTCCCTCCCTGTGGCAGTTGTGGATGTTGTTGCAACAGATGTCGTGGGAGCACAGGGAGGTGTGGTAAGGTTGGCGCTGATCTGGCGGAGGCATGTCAGTGTGTCCCTATGCACCGCTGTTCGATCATCCAATTTGTCCCACTTGGACTCCATGCGGGACATGTGTGTCTCCACCCGAGACATGTGGGAGTCCAAGCGGGCATGATGGGCAGCCTGCTGTTCTTTGATGTCCTTGAGGATCCCCACAACCTGTCCAAACCCTCCAGTGCTTTCCTGGTACGCATCTATGATGCGTCCCAGGTGTGGATCACCATGCAGTCCAGCCCCCTCTGCAGGCCGTGTCCTCTGCCTGCCCACCCTCCCACCGCCCCTACCCACATGGGCAGGACCTGCCGTGGCAGGCACAGGCGACACTGGACCCCTTGAGTGTTGGCGCTGGTGGTGTTGTCCGTTGCTTCCAGGGTGCCCTGTGTACCTGTTACGTTATTGGTCTGTGGCCTCGGCCTGTCCGTGTCGGCAGGGGAACTCTGTCTGTTGTCAGATGTGGCAGGAGTGGTTGCAGGGGGTGCTGATGTTCCTACTGCTGGGGCTGCACGATGACTCACACCGGAGGTGCCAGGTTGTTCGTGTTCGTCATCCGAAGAGGACAGAGACTGATCCACACCAGGGAGCTCAGGGTCCGCCAGAGTCTGGGACTGGGACTCTTCTTCAGGTCCTGCTGTGTCCCCAGCATCCCCTGTGGTTGGAGGAGACACACAATGTATGTTATGGTTCTACCGACATCAATGTTTAACACACATGACAGTTGCCACTGGACATCATTATGAGAGTCGGTACATTGCATTGTCCTAAGTTGTGACAGACAGAGGTTGATATTGTTGAAGCACTTTGTCATGGCAACCTGAAGCATTTTGATGTGCATGTCAAGCTGTGTGCATGACCAGCTCATGTATTGATCAATTGTCTGTACATGGCCATTGCTACTCAAGTTCCATCACATGCCTGACACAGCTGTATCATCCCTGTCCACATTTGTGCTTTAACGATGACATATGTACACTTACACTTAGGGTATGTAGCAAGCTTGGGGCATGTGTGGTGGCAGTTTTTGCTTTGCTCTGTGCCTCACATTGGTGTGCCTGTGCAACATGGTCACAGTCCGGTATGCCTGAGATCTAATGTGAGATACTATTTGGTTGTCTGTGTTCCTAGTTCACATCTCATTTCATACAAGTCATGGTATTACCATAGCTAATGATGTTGGTGCTGAGTTTTGTCAGTGCTAACGTCTTTTAACTTGTCTATTTCCTCCATGGTGAGAGGGATTGGGCACAGCATCTCTCTTGCTTTTCCATGCTCATTACAGTGATGGCCAGAGGTGTGTGTGTTGCAGTTCTGCTGCTGTGAGTTGCATGCCTCCTCCGATGCAGTCCAGGTTAGTAATTGTGTTTGGAGTGTCTATGACAGTGAGTGATGTGTTGTGTGAATGATGCGTACAATGCAGAACAATGTGGGATTGAAATGCAGCTCACAACCTCACCTTTTGGGAATGACACCATGCTACAGTGTCAGCTATTTGGATGTGTCCATCCTAGTCACTGTCAGGTGTCCACTGTCAATAATGTATAGGTTACATTGTGTGTGCTAGGTGCTATGTACTATGTCTGCATCTCCCCAATTTTTATCTACGAGACACACCTTCACAGCCCAGGTCAGGGGACACCCCAGGGACACTGCATCTACAGACAGTGGGAGGATACCTACAGTTCCAATGGCTGTGAGTGTAAATGTTTTTGAGTTGGCCAGTGCGTAGGTGTGACTTGCAGCCAATTCATACATCAGGACCATGTGTCAGCCATCTTGCCAAGGCATTTACTTTCGGAGTGACTGGTCCCAAGGGTGCTATTTGTTCTGGCTGAGGAGGTGTGTTTTGAGGTGGACTTGATTGCATTTGGAGTCATTGCAGGTCCTTCACCCACAGAGGCCAGGTAATCCCCCATGTGACATGCTTCCATTGCAGGGAGCCACAATTTACGTTCAGGCTGTCAGGCAGTAGTGTCCTGTTGTTACTTTGAGCCCAAGTCCCAGCAGGGCCTTGTGCTCCCCACAGCAGGGCCCATTGTCAGAGATCTTGGGAGAGACTTTTCACTCACTCTCTTGTGGAGCATAATCCCAGGTGTGTATTTTGGTGTTGGTGGTAGGGGTGTGTGTGACAGGGGCTGCTGGTAGATGTAGTCAGAGCTGGCGGTCCACCTCCCACCAGTCCAGATATCCCACCCTGCAGCATGCTTCCATTGCAGGGAGTGGAAGTTACCTTTCAGGCTGTCAGGCATTGGTGTCCTGTTGTTTGTTTGAGGCCAAATCCCAGCAGGGCCTTGTGCTCCCCACAGCAGGGCCTAGTGTTAGCCGTCTTGGCAGTACTTTTGCACTTCCTGTGTGGTGAGCATGGTTCAGTGTGAGCTTGCTGGGACATGTGGGTTGGGGACTGTTGGCTGTGACTGCAACTCCCATCATGCTTTTGGCTACACCCACCTTCCCAGCATGCCCAACCTTTCTTCCTGTGACTCTGCTTCCCTGTGAGTGATTGAGACAGCAATGGCAAGATGACTGACAGTGGTGTCCTGTTGTTTGTTTGGGCACAATTCCCAGCATGGCCTTGTGCTCCCCACAGCAGAGCCCATTCTCAGCCATCTTGTCAGTTTTGTGCAACTCCCGGTGAGATGTGCATGGTTTTGGGTGGAGCTTGTGGGACCATGTGGGTGGGGGACTGTTGCCTGTGACTGCAACTCCCATCATGCTTTTGGCTACGCCCACCTTCCCAGCATACCCAAGCTTCCTTCCTGTGATTAATTTTCCCCATGTGGTGGTGTGCCTGTGCTGACAAGTTGGCAGACAGTGGTGTCCTGGTGTTTGTTAAGTCCCAACAAGCCCATGTGCTTCACACAGCAGAACCCAGTGTGGTAAATCTTTGTGAGATCATTTAATTGAGTCTGAGGGAATGCATTATACCAGGTGGGTTGTGTGTAGTTTGTGTTAAGGGGTGTGTGTGTGCAAGTACCTGCTGGTAGATGGAGTCAGAGCTGGCAGTACTCCTTCCCACTAGGCCAGATATCCCACCCTGCAGCATGCTTCCATTGCAGGGAGTGGAAGTTACCTTTCAGGCTGTCAGGCATTGGTGTCCTGTTGTTTGTTTGAGGCCAAGTCCCAGCAGGGCCTTGTGCTCCCCACAGCAGGGCCTAGTGTCAGCCATCTTGGCAGTACTTTTGCACTCCCTGTGTGGTGAGCATGGTTCAGTGTGAGCTTGCTGGGACATGTGGGTTGGGGACTGTTGGCTGTGACTGCAACTCCCATCATGCTTTTGGCTACACCCACCTTCCCAGCATGCCCAACCTTCCTTCCTGTGACTCTGCTTCCCTGTAAGTGATTGAGACAGCAATGGCAAGATGACTGACAGTGGTGTCCTGTTGTTTGTTTGGGCACAATTCCCAGCACGGCCTTGTGCTCCCCACAGCAGTGCCCATTCTCAGCCATCTTGTCAGTTTTTTGCAACTCCCGGTGAGATGTGCATGATTTTGGGTGGAGCTTGTGGGACCATGTGGGTGGGGGACTGTTGGCTGTGACTGCAACTCCCATCCTGCTTTCTGCTACATGCACATTCCCAGCAGCCCAACCTTCCTTCATTTTGACTCAGCTTTCCTGTGAGGTGGTATGACAGTGGTGGCAAAATGGGTGACAGTGTTTGTTGGTGATTTATGGTAATGCCTTGCAGTATTTGTTGTTAGGTTTGTACATGTTATGACGTAGTTCCATATTACTGTGGGATGGCAGGTATTGTGTTTGTGTAACTGGCATACACATCACAGGATACTTGCCTTTGTGTTGGTATGGCTTTGCTGGCAGTACTTGGTTTCACAGTCCCCTTGACAGTGATATGTGTGTTTTGCAACACAATATTGAGTATATTGGTTGTGTACTCACCAGGCTCTGGTATTACTGTTAATCCATGGATGCTCTCCGGTGGTAGGATGGCCCGCACCTTCTCCTCCCAGGACCTGAAGTGTGTTTGTTTGGCAGGAGGGCCACCCCCAGTCCGCTGGCTCAAGGTGTGCTCCCTGTCAATGAGCTTCTTGACCCTCCTGCGCACATCATAGTACCTGTTCTGTATGTCGTCCTTTGTGCGCAGACAAGATGCCTGTGCGTTGACCTTGTCGACAATCCTCTCCCACATTTTAGTTTTCTGTGACATGGGGGTCTGTTGGACCAATGTGCCAAACAACTGTGGCTCTACTCTGAGTATTTCATCAATCATGACTTCCAACTCACTATCTGTGAACTTTGGATTCTTCTTGGGGGGCATGGTGCTGGGTGGTTGTGGGGATTGATGTGTGTGTGAGGGTGTAAGTGAGTGTGGTGGGTGTGAGTTTGCCTGTGAATATGTGATTTAGTTTTTAAGTGGTGCAAATGGTGTAGTTGTTGAGTGGTGTGTGAGTTGTGGTGTGTCTCTGCAGTGTGGTGGTTTTGTCTGCTGTCCTATGTCTGTATTTTGCAAAGGATCATGGTAGGGATTTCTGGCCTTTATGTAGTTGGAGCTGTGGGTGTGTCTTTGTTCCTTTTTTAAATTTTTTTTATTGGCTTTGTCATTGCTTTTTTGGTCATTTTTTATAATGATTTCCTTTGCTTGTGTTGGGCATGATGAAGACGTTCGTTTGACCGGGTCGGACGCTGCCAGTGGCTCTTGCGGGGTGACCCGGGTCTGTCACACTGACATTCTGCTGTGTTTCTACGTTGGCGTACGCGTCGGACGCAAAGGGGTCTATTGTTTGCTAGTCACAGTTTTCTGTACGTCTCGGTCTTCATGATCGTGCTCCGTGCGAGTCGGTCTCGTTTCACACGTATTGCATTGTACTGCGCGGGTCGTGCATCGCGGGAACATTTCGGTCGGGTCCATTCCTGATGCGTGTCGGTCGGTACGATTCCCGGGCGGTTTACGGGCGAATCAATGCTTTCCGAACGGTTCGGTCGTGCGGCTTGTGTTCCATATGGGTGGGTTGTAATTCACACGTATTGCATCGTACTGCGCGGGTCGCTCGGCCCCGGTCCGTGTCGGTCAGTCTCGATTAACGGTCCGTGTCGGTTGGTACGTTTTGCGACCGGAATCAGAATCGGCACCTAAGTGTGAATTTGTCATATTCATCTAAAGCAGAAATATTATTCATGAAATATTCCTTCCTTTCTTGCCATTCTAGTGAATTATTCCCTGAAGAAGGTATGAAATGTTGAGGAGGAGTCAAGTTTGGAGCATTAGCAAATATCATGATAGCTGGACTACAATAGTACTAGAAAAGTTTAAAGAAAAAAAACCACAACACACTTCAATTTACTACAAGTATGCACTTATGAAAACTGTAGTCCCTTTGAGTTGTACAGAAATCAAGAAGTTGGTTAGAATGTATAAAAGCGTTTGAACGTTTGAACCTGTTAAGACCTAGAAGTAAAAAAAAAATCCGGAGGATGCCCAGAGTCTAAAATGTACAGTGACAGAGTTTATGATGCTCAGATACAAATGAGTGCGTATCGCAGTAGAAGATCCTCCAGCGGTACGGTGTCCAGCGTGTACACAGAGGCAAATGTGTACCATGGCAGATCTTGTGATACGCAAGTAGAAATGCGTGCGTATCACAGAAGGAGATCCTTTGGCAGCACAGAGGATGAAGTGAGGAGACTGTAGGATAAATAAAATGGCTGCTGTGGATGACGTCCGCGTGTCCAATAAGTAACGGAGGGCGTCACACTACAGAAGGACCCCGAGAGCATAGAAGCAGCTTAGGGGCGCGTGGCAGCACTCGCACAAAGATTCAAGACAAAGCAGCAAAGATGCGTGCGGCAGCGCATGAAGCCGACTCCAGGTAATGTGAATCATGCGTGTAGCAACGATTCAATGAAGCAGCCGCTTGACTCGCTGGTATAACAGACGTTTGATAAATTGTAAAAGTCTTGTCTCACCTCGAGATGGGTCTGGATTCCTCTCAAATAAAATGCTTTGAAACAGTTGAAACTGCAAAGTATGTCAAAATGCTTTTCTGCTCCTGAAGAGATCCTGTGAAGGTTGAGATTTAAAAGATGGCTGTGTAGGTTCCTCAGCTGGGGCAAATCGTTGCCACAATTTGTAGTAAAGCTGTATGCAGATTAGTATTCAAACAGGAGTTTATTCTGGAGGAACAGCATAACCATGGACTGCTTCAGTCAAATCCCATTCAAAGAGTCCCCCATAAAATTCTTAACACTCAACTCTAAATTCTAGTTCCATAACACTATGGTGGAATAAGAGGGACAAAGTTGTATTAAATGTAACAAACCTAAATACAACACACATGCAGTAATTATCAACAATGGCCATGTGCAGTAATGGTGATCAATGGCCCACACAATAATAATCGCCCATGGCTCAGCCAGCAATGAACGGCAAGGTCCTCGTGCAATATTAAATACCAAAGGCTCCAGACAATAATGATCATCAAATACCACAGGCATTAATGAGCATCAATAATCCCAGGCCCTATTTATCATCACTGGATACAGGCAGTATTAACCATCAATATCTTCAGTTAGTAAAGAAAATCAACGGTGTCAGGCAGTTATAATCAGCAGTAGCCCAGGGAGTAATGAACATCAATGGTCCCCAGCAGTAAAGAACATCAAAGGCCCCAGGCAGCAATAATAATCCCTCTTTAGGCAAGAGATGCATAGTTCTTTCCTGCACAGTGGTGGGTAGCCAGTAACACCATGTTTTTCCAAGGCTGGGGGTGCAAGATATATGAACTTATGTGTAGTGATAGAGCATCATTGCACTGGTGTGCCCCATGTCAAGGCTGTGCTTCTTGAGCTAGGAAGCATGAAGAGTTGAATCAGGATTCGGTTCTCAATCTCTGCACAGGTTCAGAAGGTGCTCATGCACCCATTTTCAATGGGTGCATGGCCACAATATTATCAATAACTTTGAAGACTGTGAAGACTGAAATTAATGAGCATCCATAGCGGATAACTGACACAACATCGACTCATATAATATCGAGCTACAAAATTATCGAGTCACTAATATCGTATACAAAAATATCGACACCCAATACACAAAACTAAAATAACACAAACAACGATTAAAAAAAATCATTAAAAAAAGAACACAAAAATACCGATAAAATTAAAATAACATATATCACAACAAAAACATCGATATGCATAATATCGACAACACAAACATCGATAAAATACATATAAACTATACCAAAAAATAACATTTAAACATAAAATTAAACTATTTTCAATAATATACACAAATCACATATATCAAACATTGAAAACAAACACTAAAAAAATTACACAATTAATAAAACTAAAATACAAATACACTTAAAAATCAAAAGCAAATAAATAAACAAACACTACAACATAAAAAATATCACAACTATCAAAAATAAACAAACACATTTTGCATATATAAAAAATATATAACATTTATTTACGCATACATTTTATTTATATTGGAGACGCGCCAGCGTGTGATTCAAGATGGCCCTTAAACGACGATTTTTCACCATTTCTTGTCCAGATTTTTGCTCAATATTGTTGGTGGCAACATCTTAAGGATTTTACTTATTGGTGAGGAGCTTTTCGGGTCCCTCGGCTCGCTGGAAGGGGTGTTTCTTGTTTCCTGGTTCCTCTTTGACCTCTTCAGGCAGGTACAGCCCGGAATTCCTGTCAGGGGCGTAGTAACACACTGGGAAAGGGCGAGGCTTCGGCCTGGTCACTCCCATAGTCAATTTTAGCTGCTGCACCTCTCTTTTTGAAGGAATTGCTTTATTGTTAATTCTCTCCTGCATATTTGTTTCTTTTTGACTGCTGAAATTTATTTTAAGCATTATGAAGACCAAAATTATGCAGGCGCAGCATAATAAAAGGAAACAAAATATTTCTCCTCCTCCTATAAAATCTAAAGTGGTGGAGTCTGTTGAACCTTCTTTGTCTTTGCTATTTGATAAGATTCAGGCAATTCGCTCTTCCACTGATACTATTGCATCAGAAATTAAGAACCTACGAAAAGATATGGCTAGTATGTCAATGAAATTATCTGACAATGCAATTAAAATCCAAGGCAATAAAGTTAAAATTGATTCTTTCTCATCGCTTGTGGATAAGATATCTCCTATGTCTAACCTTCTTCTGGATTTGGAAAATCGTAACAGACAATATAACCTGCGTATTTTTAATTTGCCTGAAGATGTAGAAGGTAATGATTGCAGGGTATATTTGGAGAACCTACTACTTTGGGGCCGATTCCGATTCGGGCCGGAAATCTCTCCGACCGAGTTGGATTCGGAGAGATTTCCGACCGAACCGGACACTAGCAGTCCGACCGAACGAGTACGATGCGGACGCATGCTATCGGACTCGATTCGGTTGGACTCCCATTGAAGTCAATGGGAGCCGGTCGTACGACGCGTACATGGGCTCCCATTGACTCAATGGGTGCGTCGCGAACAAGGGCGCCCCCTACAGCAGGTACGCGTCGGTGCGACTCGCGCCGTACATGCATGTGTAGGGGGGACCCATGGGTCCCCCCTGTGTGCGACTCGCGTGGCTACGCGTACAGGGGGGTCCGACACGGACCCCTGAAGTCCGGCTCCGACTGCTCTTTCGAGCCGGATGGCGCGAGTCGGTCGGACTGTTCGAGGCGCGCATCGTACTTGCTCGGTCGGGGAACGTCTCCATTGCGTGGTGCGAGTCGAGTCCGTACGAGTCGGTCGGAGTGGTTCGGAGCCAGGAACGAGTTGGTCGGGGATTTCGCGTACGGTCGCATCGTACTTGCTCGCGCAGACGGGTGTTCGAATCGGTGGGAAACAGGGCGTCCGAATCGGATCCAGTAAAGCCGAATCCGATTCGGTGCCCTACCGGCCGAGATCGGAATCGGCCCCCTGGTCTTTTGCGCATTAAATTCCCTGAGAAATTTGAGATTGATAAAGCGCACAGGATTCCTTCTCATCGTAATCCGCATCTTACTAAACCGCAACAAATGATTTTTAAAGTCTTACGCCACCACCATTTGGTTTTGATAAGGAAGGCGGCATGGGAGATTCCCTCATTAATGGTAAATGGCAATAACATTTTCATTCACCAGGGTTTTGCTAAAGAAACTGTTAAGACTCGCAAAGAATTCACTGACATTCGCCCACGGTTATGAAGTCATGGATTTAAATATGGTCTTTTTGATCCTTCAACAATGTGAATCTGGAAGGACGGCTTTTCAAAATCCTTTCAGCGACCTGAGGATCTGTGGAATTTTTTGGATCAACATCCCCAGCTTCCTATGGATACACATGAGACTGCCACTTGATTATGAATGTATTAGTTTTTCTGGCTAACCTAATTGCTTAATTCCTTACAGGGCTCTAATGGTTCGGTCACGCTTGCAAAGCATGTGTGCGTTTCAAGATTGTTATATATGTTATGTGTTGTCGTTTTCTATGTTTTGTACGTATCTTTCTTTTCTTTTTCTCCCTACTATTTTTTTCTAGAGCTACTTCTTTTCCTTTTATGCTTCAAACTTTATTTCCTCTTCTTCTTTCTATTTTCTCTATCTCACTATGGCTAACATTAATAATTTTAAGCTTGTTTCATTGAATGTTAAGGGTCTAAGGCATCCTGTAAAACGTACAGAAATTTTAGATTATTTAGGTAGCCATAAAGCAGATATCTGCTTCATTCAAGAGACACATATTGAAGATAAAGTGTTAGCCTTTATGAAGAAAAAGTGGGTTGATTCTATTATTTCTTCTCCCGTGATAGGTAAAAAAAATGGTGTTGCTATCCTTTTCGCAAAAAGATTACATTGTCAAATATTAAGTAAATCCACAGACACAGAAGGTAGATATATTATAGCAAAAGTTAAAATTCAAGATACAGTTATGTTTTTAATTAATGTCAATGGACCAACAGTTGTTGACTTTAACTTTCGGTCTATTCTTAACACTGAAGTTCTCAAGTTGGGTAATGTCCCACTTATAGTTGGAGGAGATTTCAATCATGTACATGACCCTTTATTAGATAGATTATCTCACATTAAATTTCGTCCACCCAGAGCATTTTTTACTCTAATTTTTTTTTTAAATCAACTAAGTTGGTGGATATTTGGCGATTGCATTATCCTACTGAAATTTTTTTCAAACCCTCATAATTCTTAGGGGTCGATTACGATGGCGAATGGACTCGAGTCCGTCCGCCATTGTGGTGGTGAACAGGACCGTCCGCAATGCATGCGGTGGTTCCGCACACCAAATTAGGATGCAACCCCCACCATGGCGGTCGCATCTTGCATTTTAACATTACGGCAGGTGCTGCTGACAGTAGCACCCACCGCGATGTTAAAAAAGCATGTTGTGCATTTCACTGCACTACGTGGCAGGCACCACACAGTGCCTGCCTCTTAGTGCAGTGAAATGTAGGGGGTACCATGGGTACCCCCCCAGTGCACAAACACCTCCCCCCAACACATTGGGGGCCCGCAACGGGCCCCCAAAACCAATCCCCGCCAGCCTTTCCATGACGGTTTTGCCGTCATGGAAAGGCTGGATCAAGCCTGCATCATATTTTGGTGGACAGTGCCTGCTAGGCACTGCCTCCATTTTACAGATGCAGACCGCTCCGCCAGGTAATTGGAACTATTGCCTGTGGCGGTTCCGTGGCGGACGGTCTTTGCGCCCGCCACGGTCACGGTCTCCACCTGCCCGCCATCGTAATCTGGCGGGCGGTGAATCGTCATTCGATGGCGGACGGATCGCCACCGCACGGCTGGCGGTGGTGGTCCTTCTGCCATCATAATGACCCCCTTATTGAAGATTAGACTATCTGTTAATTTCTCTGCAATTAATTAATTCAGTTGTTACTCCTAATATTGGTAATATTAATATTTCTGATCATGCTTTGGTTTCTATGGTATGGCAACCTGACTCAAATTTTAAAGCTCAATCCAGATGGCGTATGAACACTAACATTATTCTGAATGAATGTAATAAACCAAAAATCCTAAATGCACTTCAAGATTACTTTCAGCTTAATCCAGAAGACTCTACGTCTATGGTGTATTGATGGGATGCTTTTAAAGCTTATATTAGAGGACTTCCATTTCTCCTATTGCACATGAAAATAAAACCTTTAATTCCAAAATTAAAGATTTAGACAAACAAATTGCAAAATTTGAAATACTTTTTATTACTTCTAATGATCCTCAATTCAAAATAAAATTACAAAAATTGCGTTATGAATTTAACTCAATTTTAAGTAGAAAAGCTGGTATACAACTTTCTAATTCTAAAGCCAAATTTTGTTTTAATGCTAACAGATCTGGTTGACTCTTAGCCAACTATTTACGTATTAAAAAAGAAAAAACTTTAATAAATGTAATTCATGGTCCAAATGGGAAAATTGCATTGTCACAAAAAGATATTGTTAATGAATTTCTTTAAATTACTACTCTAATCTATATAATAAGCCTCAATTTGATGATCCTTCCCTGATTGATCGTTTTTTATTGGTCTGTGGATTACCTAAAGTTCCGTAATTGACCAAAGAAAAATTAGATTTGCCTATTACTCAAGAAGAAATACAATTAGCTATTAAATCACTTAAACAAAATAAATCCCCAGGTCCAGATGGAATTCCAGCAGAATTTTATAAAGAATTTGATTTGCAACTTATTACTCATTTGTTTAAACTATTTTCTATTTTTAGTGCTTCTGGTTCAACTTCAGGATCCTTTACTGAAGCTTTGATTGTTGTTTTACCAAAACCTAACAAAGATCCTAGGGGCCTATTACGATTGCGGTGGGAAAACCTCCCCGACCACCATGGTAGCGGGAAAAGACCGCCCGCATGGACAGCGACATCACCGCCGGTCGAATTACGATGACCCGCGGTCGAAATCTGACAGCGGCGGTCGAAATCTGACCGCGGCGGTCGTATCGCAGGCCTTAACATTGTGGCGGTTGCTGCTGCCCGCAGCACCGCCGCGATGTCCAAAGGAGCATATCCTGCATTTCCCTGCACTGCGTGGCAGGCACTGCACAGTGCCTGCCACCTGGTACAGGGAAATGTCGGGGGGACCATGGGTACCCCCCCCAGTGCACCCACACCCCCCCAAAACATTGGGGTCCGCAATGGGCCCCCAGAAGACAATCTCTGCATGCCTTTCCATGGCGGTTTGGCCGCTGAGGAAAGGCTGGCTACCGCCGGCATCATAATCCTGCCGGCGGAGCCTGCTCTGCACCGCCACCATTATCCTGGTCCTGCTCCATCCGCCAGGCAGGAGTGCGGATGGCAACCGTCAGAAAAGCGGCGGTCGGAATTTCCCACTGCCGCGGTCACCACCGCCATCCTAATTTGACCGGCGGTTTTCTTGGTTGCGATTGCGGGCGGATGTCCACCGCTGGTCCGGTGGGTGCCACCGCCGGCCCGGCGGTTGACATCCAACCGCCATCGTAATAGACCCCCAACACTTGTATCGAATTACCGCCATATTTCTTTAATAAATCAGGATTGTAAACTATATGCTAAAATTCTTGCAACCCGACTGACCTCCGTATTGGATTCTCTTATCCATCCTGACCAATCTGGTTTCATGAAAAATAGATATTCTGTTAATAACACAAGAGTTTTGTTGCATGCTATTGAGCAATGACCTACTCTGTCCTCACCGTCTGGAGTTCTTGCATTGGATGCTGAAAGAGCTTTTGATAAAGTTCACTGTATATTTTTATTTCACACTTTAGCTGCATTTAATTTTGGTGATGTGTTTATTCGTCTGATATCTGCTCTTTACTCTAGCCCTACTGCTCGCTTATTTATTAATGGTCAAATTTCGAATCAATTTTTTCTTTTTAGAGGTACCAGACAAGGTTGTCCATTGTCCCCGCTATTATTTATTCTTGTTATTGAACCTTTACTTACTTCCATTAGAAAATGTAATGATATTGCTGGTATTAGTATTAAAGAGATCACCATTAAAACATTAGTATACGCAGATGATGTACTTTTATTTATTAGTAATCCTGAATCCTCACTTCCTCCTTTGTTAGATATTATCTCATCATATTCCTTAATTTCTGGTTATACGTTAAATACCAATAAAACTGAATTTTTTCCCTTAAATCCTTATTGTACCCCAGACATGCTACCCACAAAGGAAATAATCTGGCAAAGAGAAAAAAATCAAATACCTTGGTATTTTGTTCTCTTCTTCTATAAAAAATACAATTACATTAAGGGGCCGATTCCGATTCCGGCCGGAAATCTCCCCGACCGAGCCGGACCCGGAGAGAATTCCGACCGAATCGGACCCTAGCAGTCCGACCGAACGAGTACGATGCGCACGCATGCTATCGGACTCGAGTCGGTCGGACTCCCATTGAAGTCAATGGGAGCCTGTCGTACAACGCGTACGCGGGCTCCCATTGACTCAATGGGTGCGAGGCGGACACAGGCGCCCCCTACAGCGTGTACGCGTCCATGCGCATCGCGGCGTACATGCACAGGTAGGGGGGACCCATGGGTCCCCCCTGTGTGCGACTCACGCGCATACGCGTACAGGGGGGTCCAAAGCGTACCCCCAAAGTCCGGCTCCGACAGCTTTTTCGAGCCGGACGGCGCGAGTCGATCGGACTGCTCGCGGCGCGCATCGTACTTACCCGGCCGGGAAACGTCTCCATAGCGCGGTGCGAGTCGTGTCCCTGCAAGTCGGTCGGAGCGTGTTGAAGCCGCGTTCGAGTCGGTCGGCGATTTCGCGGGTGCTTGCATCGTACTCGCTCGGCCGGACCCGCGTACGATTCCTATGAAATTTTTTAAAACTATTGATCGTCATCTTTCTAAGTTTCTTTGGAATAATAAATCACCTCGCATTAGCTATAAAAAACTAAAAATTACAAAATGTATTGGAGGATTTGGTATGCCAGAATGTTTTTAACTATCATAAAGCGTTTATCTTAAAACAGAGCTCTCTTTGGTTTAATCACTCTCACCTTAATAGTCCTCCTACATGGCTTCTTATAGAAAAAAAATTTAGTGGCTCCGTATCCATTGTCTACTTTACTAACCATGTCCAATAATGCAAAATTATTTAATAAATCTACTATTTTGAAGTCCACAATGTTAATATTAAATGATTTAGATTCACTTTTTCAGTCAACTATTTTAAATTCTGTAGAGATGTCATTATGGTACAATCCGGGACTAAAGCGCTCTCGTTCTGTCAAATTTTGGCAGCCGTGGATTAACGCAGGTATTTTCTACCTAAAATATATTTACCAAGATGATACTTTTATATTGTTTGATGTACTGCAGGCAACATTTCACTACCCTTCTTCTGATTTCCTTAAATATTAACTTTTATGTAATTCTATACTAGACTCCTTTCCTAATAATATTCCTCAATTATAAAATCACATTTAACAATTTATGTTCAATCGGTATCCTCTTCCTCTCATTCTGTTTCATTAATATATAAGAAATTGAATACATTTCAAGGTAACAATATTTATACGATTTCAACTTTTTGGAATGATGAACTTTCAATATCTTATTCATATGATACATGGGAAAAAATATGGTTGAACAATATTTCAGGATGGTTACCTGTATCACTTTATCAAACAAATTCTTATATTTTGTTTAGTTGCTTATGGACCCCATTAAAGTTATTTAAAGCTACATTTCTTCCGAATTCGAATTGTTGGCATTGTAACTTGCATACTGGCTCGTTAAAACATATGCTTTTTGAATGTACATTTATCTTAAAGTTTTGGAATGAAGTTTGGAGTGTTATACAAAAAATACTTAATATTTCTGATGAACTTTCATTTACTTTGCTGATATGTAAATCTGTTGCTCTTTCTGAACAATTATCTGATTTGGATTGTAAACATTTTAATTTTTTGATGTCAGCCGCTCTAAAGTCTATCACTGCCTGTTGAGATGTGTCCTTATTATCCTTTCATGCTTGGTGGTCTTGGATTATTTTTACTAGAAGAGGTGCCAATTTATCTTTGTCTGGTATTACTCATAATTGTGACTCTTATCATTCTTTTTGGAAACGGATTGATCGCTATTTATCTTCTTAGTTATACTTCCTTCCTATATATTGCCTTATATTGTACATCGCACATGTTTAACTTATAGTAGCTCTATTTGAAATTATTTGTACGATAATTACTAATTGTTTCTTCCTTTTCCTTTTATGTTATGATTACTACATTCATATAGCATTGTACCCCTCTGTATTTAATTAACTGTTATTTAGTGATAAGTGTTTTTAAGGGTACTCTATACCATGCTCTTTTTTTGTATTGTCATTGTTTATTATTATTATAAAATTTAACAAACTATTTTGAACATAACATTTTATTTATATTACTAAACAAAATAAAAACAAACATTAAATAAACATAATTAACATTAAACAAATTAAATTATAACTGCCAAAAAATTCAAAAAAGCTATCTCGACCAACAAATTTAAACTACACCAATGCAAACCAATAGAAAACTCTAACTAATTAAAACACTATAAAAACAATCAATGAATTAACACAAAATTTACCGTGAAACGGACAAACACTCGAGAAGCACGAAAGTTTGCAAGACCGAAAACAGAACGAAAAAGATCTACACAAACAACTAATCAGAAAAACTCCCATTAAAGGTAAGAACAAGACTTTTTTTAAAAAGAAATAAAATTAGCTTAAAAGAAAAAAAATTATAAACAAATTAACTAATCCTATAATATGTTTCCCTTTAAATTTCACAGACTAAACTTCACTAAAACTTTACCTAGAAAATTCAAAACAACAATTTACTTCCAAAACAACTACATAATCAACATTAACGAGAAATATAAAACAAAGTAAGTTTATATCTTAACCAACAAATAAAGTTAACTAATGAAAACTAAAAAATGTATTAAAAAAAGCAAAACATAACTAACAAATACTTTTATTTTATTAGCTTCTACAGATCTCAACAAAACAACAACATCAATGAAATAAACTACATCAACTAAAAATAGTAAGTATTTTTTTTAGCAACTAAATAAAAATAGAGACTAAATAAAGGAAATAAACAAACTAAATCTAAACAAAATAATGTTTTCCTTTTTAACCAACAGAAAAAAGAAACCAGTGAATAAACCACGAACATCGAAAAAATATCCAACAAGAAAAGCAAAACAAGATATATGTAGGTATATTTTAAAATGTAATAATTATATAAACATGTTTACTCTTCAATACTTAATAATTAATAAATACATATATATATAAATATATCCACAGGTATACAAAGAAAATGACTGAAGGGGCAATGTTCATCTCCTCACAAAAGGGAAAATTACTTCTGTGCTACATGGGCTATACCTACACGCAAGAGAAAATAACAGGAAATAAAACCCATTGGAAATGTAGTAAATGTAGTAAATACTACTCCAACTCTTGCTATGGGAGGGCATACAAAACGCCTCTGCACACCTGATCCTCGACGTACCACGCCACAGCCACATCACCCCCCACCTGAGGAACCTGCACTGGCTCCCCGTTGACAGGAGAATCTCCTTCAAACTCCTCATCCACGCACACAAGGCACTCCACAAGACTGGCCCAGCCTACCTCAACAGACGACTCCTCTTCTACGTCCCCAACCGCCAGCTCCGCTCCGCCGACCTCTCCCTCGCCACCGTCCCTCGCATTCAAAGAACAACCACCGGCGGCAGATCCTTCTCACACCTCGCCGTCAAGACCTGGAACACCCTTCCACTAAGCCTACGACAGACCCTAGACCTGCTGACCTTCAGGAGGCTACTCAAGACCTGGCTGTTCGACCAGTAGCAGCACCCCCCCCTTTTTCTCTCCCCAGCGCCTTGAGACCCTCGCGGGTAAGTAGTGCGCTCTACAAATTCTGTGATTGATTGATTGATTGATTGATTGATTGAACAACAGTAGAAATAAATGTTATTAATGTCAGGAACACAGACACCAGCACTTGCTCCCACGAAGAAACTGGACCAGAATCACCGACGACCAGCTCACCTCCTCACTCAGCAACTCCACCACAACCATCGTGGAAAACGACGACCCCAACACAGCAGCCCGAACCATGCACAGGTGGATCTCCGACAGCGCCAACACCATTGCCCCATCAAGAAAAACAACAACACCCACGCCAAGAAAGACAGATGGTTCACCAGCGAACTTCGAGAGTCCAGACGCACCTGCCGCCACCTCGAAAAGGCCTGGAGGAACACCAAATCCACAGAATCTCACAACAACTTCAGAGCCGATAACAACGCCCACCACCAACTCATCAGAAAAACGAGGAAAAAAGCGATTGAAGACAGAGGGGCCAATTCCGATCTCGGCCGATAGGGCTCCGAATCGGACTCGGCATTACCGGATCCGATTCGGAGCCCTGTTTCCCGACCGAGTCGGACGTGCGTCCGGGCGAGCGAGTACGATGCGAGCGTACGCGAAATCGCCAACCGACTCATTCGCGGGACCCAACTGCTCCGACCGACTCGCACGGACACAACTCGCACCGCGCAATGGAGACGTTCCCCGGCCGGGTAAGTACGATGCGCGCCACGAGCAGTCCAACCGACTCGCGCCGTCCGGCTCAAAAGAGCAGTCGGAGCCGCACTTTGGGGGTTCGTGTCGGACCCCCCTGTATGCCTAGCCGCGCGAGTCGCACACAGGGGGGACCCATGGGTCCCCCCTACCTGTGCATGTACGGCACGACCCGCTTCGACGCCTACCTGCTGTAGGGGGCTCCCTTGTTCGCCTCGCACCCATTGAGTCAATGGGAGCCCGCATACGCGTTGTACGACCGGCTCCCATTGACTTCAATGGGAGTCCGACCGAATCGAGTCCGATAGCATGCGAACGCATCGTACTCGTTCGGTCGGACTGCTAGGGTCCGATTCGGTTGGAAATCTCTCCGGGTCCGGCTCGGTCAGAGAGATTTCCGGCCTAAATCGGAATCGGCCCCTGAATCTCCACCCACGCACACAACAGCAAAGAACTCTTCAACATCATCAAGGAGTTCGCCCAACCCACCAGCGAGTCGACTGACATCTCTCCCTCACAAGACCTCTGCGACAAACACAGTACCTTCTTTCACCACAAAATCAAAAGCATCTACGACAACTTCGACGAAGACAGCCCACACACGGAACCCCCACCAACCACCCCCGACACCCTGAAGCCAACGATTGACAGCTGGACAGCCCTCACCACGAAGACACACTGAAGACAATGAAGTCAATCCACTCCGGGGCCCCCACGGACCCCTGCCCCCACCATATCTTCAACAGAGCCACCGACACCATCGCACCCATGCTCCGCCACACCATCAACCACTCCCTGGCGGCCGCCTCATTCCCCGACGACTGGCAACACGCCGAGGTCAACCCCCGCCTGAAGAAACCCTCGGCGGACCCCACCAACCTCAAAAACTACAGACCCATCTCCCTGCTCCCATTCCCTGCGAAAGTCATCGAGAAAGCCATCAACAGCCTACTCGCCACATTTATCGAAGAGCACAACATCCTCGACTCCTCCCAATCCGGCTTCAGGAAAAACCACAGTTTGGAAACCGCCCTCCTCACCGCAACAGACAACATCCGCACCCTACTGGACAAAGGAGAAACAGTAGCCCTCATCCTCCTCGACATCTCAGCGGCATTCGACACAGTCTCCCACCGCACCCTAATATGCAGACTTCACGACGCAGGGATCCAGGACAAGGCCCTCGACTGGATCAGCTCCTTCCTCTCCGGCAGAACGCAGCGGGTCAGACTCACCCCTTTCCTCTCGGACCCTACACCAACCACCTGCGGAGTCCCTCAGGGGTCCTCCCTCAGCCCTAAGCTCTTCAACGTCTACATGGCTCCGCTCGCCCCCATCGTCAGAACCTATGGACTCAACATTGTGTCATACGCAGACGACACCCAACTCATCCTCTCCCTATCCAACGAACCCAACACCGCCAGACACAACTTTCGAGAAGGCATGAAAGCCGTTGCCAAATAGAAGAAGAACAGCTGCATACAACTAAACAACAACAAGACAGAAGTGCTCATCATGGGCCCAAACCCCGATGGCTGGAACAACATCTGGTGGCCCTCCGCCCTCGGAAACCCGCCCACCCCCACAGACCACGCACGCAACCTGGGAATCATCCTGGACTCCGAGCTCAAAATGGACCGCTAGATCAACTCAGTCTCGGCCTCCTGCTTCCTCACCCTCCACCTCCTACGTAAACCTTCAAATGGATCCCCCTCGAACACAGAAAGACCGTCACTCACGCCCTGGTCACCAGCAGACTCGACTATGGCAACGCACTCTACGCCGGAATAAACAAAAACCTCACCGCAAGCTACAGAACATCAAGAACCAGTAGCGGCCCGTGGAGGAAGTTCCGTGGGGCTGCAACGCATTTTGCAATGCAGCGCGCGCAACGAAATTCGTTTTATTTATTTAACTGTTTACTTACCTCCGTTCATCCATATTCCGGTGTTTACTACCCCCCACCCTGCCCCTCCCCCGCCTCACCGCCCCACGGAACTCCCTCCACGGCCGCTACTGTCCAGAACGCTGCCGCAAGACTGGTTCTCAACCTGCCAAAACACTGTCACATCTCCCAACACATGCACACACTCCACTGGCTCCCCATCGAGGTAAGAGTCACCTTCAAGATGCTCACCCATGCACACAAGGCCCTCCACGACACCGGACCAGCATACCTGAACAGCCGACTCAAATTCCACGCACCCCAAAGGACCCTACGATCAGCCCAGCTCTCCTACGCTGTGGTCCCACGCACCAGAAAAACCAGATTGGGAGGCCGCTCCTTCTCCTTCCTTGTGGCCAAAGCCTGGAACGCCCTTCCGCTCCACCTCAGACAGACAACATCGCTTCCCATCTTCGTAAGAAACCTCAAAACCTGGCTCTTCGATGGACCCCCTCCTTGATGGACTGGAACCTGCACCCCCCCCACCCCCAGCGCCTTGAGACCCTTACGGGTGAGTAGTCACGCTTAACAAACGCCTGATTTGATTTAGGGAACACAACCATCCCCCCAATGTCACAGAAATTGAGGTGAGAGATGCTTTATAAATCATCAAAGAAGCAAGCACCAGCTCCCAACAAACCAGTGCCTAAATATTTTAAAAAAACTTACTAACTAGGGTTCCTTAACATGTAACAGGACAATTACCATCCATCCCCATTCTAAAACGCCTAATAGCCAGAACTAAATGATCTACAGCTCACACAGCACACACACACCAAACTTTTGCAGAAATCGAAATGTTACTAAAATGCACAGTCACACACAAATATGAAAAAATCATTCTTTATGACAATAGCAGTCATGAAAAAAAAATTATCATCTGTGCCATCAACACCAACATTCAAAAGTTAAAGCAGTGTGAAACATGGATGATGGATGGGACATTTAAAGTTTGCCCTAAACCCTTTTACCAACTCTATACCATCCATGGAGAATATGAAGAAACCAACATATACGCACTACTCCCCAACAAACAAAATACTACCTACATAGAACTCCTTACAATATTAAAACAACAGACAGAAAACTACTTCCCAGAAAAAATATTATTAGATTTCAAACAAGCAATGATTCAGTCAATTTTAAAAATATTTCCATATGCTGCAATACAAGGTCGCTATTATCATTTCAACCAAAGTATCTGGAGACATCTGCAAAAATCTACCCTAAGTATAGATTATGCCACAAACAGCAACTTTGCCTATCAAATCAAAAAATTAATAGCCCTGGTCTATGTAACAACAACAGAAGTAGCCAACCACTATAATATACTTATTGAAAGTCCTTTCTACCAAGCCAATGAAGCAAAACTAACACCCTTCCTTGAATACTTTGAAGACACCTGAGTAGGAAGACTACATAGGTCAGGGCACCGAAGACAACCAAAGTTCCAAATCCTCTGGTGGAACGTCTATGATAGCACCCTAGCACAACAAGTTAATACAAATAATGCAGTGGAAGGATGGCATAATACCTTCCAAGCCACAATAGGAAGAGGACAACCAACTTTACACAAACTAATAGTAGCCATCAGAAAAGAACAGAGCTATTAATAACTAAGGCTAGAACAATCCCTCACTAAGGGGCCTATTACGATGGCGGTCGGATGACCGCCGCCTGGCCGGCGGCGGACATCCGCCCGCGATCGCAAACCAGAAACCGCTGGTCAGATTAGGATGGCGGTGGTGATCGCGGCGGTGGGAAAATCCGACCACTGCTTTTCCGCCGGTTGCCATCCGCACTCCTGCCTGGTGGACGGAGAAGGACCGGGATAATGGTGGCGGTGCAGAGCAGGCTCTGCCGGCAGGATTATGATGCCGGCTGTAGCCAGCCTTTCCTCAGCAGTCAGACCGCCATGGAAAGGCATGCAGTGATTGTCTTCCAGGGGCCCGTTGCGGGCCCCCAATGTTTTGTGGGGGGGGTGGGTGCACTGGGGGGGTACCCATGGTCCCCCCCTACATTTCCCTGTACCAGGTGGCAGGCACTGTGCAGTGCCTGCCACGCAGTGCAGGGAGATGCAGGACATGCTCCTTTTGACATCGCGGCGGTGCTGCGTGCATCAGCAACCGCCGCAATGTTAAAGCCCGTGATCCGAACGCAGCGGTCGGTTTTCGAGCAAGGAACATCGTAATACGACCAGCGGTTATGTCGCGGGCCTTGCGGGCGGTCTTTTCCCGTTACCATGGCGGTCGGGGGTCCCCGACCGCCATCGTAATAGGCCCCTAAAATAGGATGGCGGGCGGATGACCACCGCCGGTCCAGCGGTGGCGACTGCCACACCGGCAGTGGACATCCGCACGCAATCGCAAGCCAGAAAACCGCCGGTCAGATTATGATGGCGGTGTTGACCGCGGCGGTGTCATTTTCCGACCGCCGCATTCCCGTCGGTTGCCATCCGCACGCCTGCCTTGCGGGCGGAGATGGACCGGGATAATGGTGGCGGTGCCGAGCTGGCTCCGCTGGCACGATTATGATGCCGGCGGTAGCCAGCCTTTCCGAAGCGGTCACACCGCCATTGAGAGGCATGCGGTGAATGCCTTCCGGGGGCCCGTTGCGGGCCCCCAATGTGTTGGGGTGGGGGGGTGCACTGGGGGGGTACCCATGGTCCCCCCCTTACTTATCCCTGTGCCAGGTGGCAGGCACTGTGCAGTGCCAGCCACGCAGTGCAGAGAAATGCAGGACATGCTTCTTTGGACATCGCGGCGGTGCTGTGTGCAGCAGCAGCGACCGCCGCAATGTTACAGCCCGCGATCCGACCGCCGCGGTCGGATTTCGACAGCGGACCATCGTAATGCGACCGGCGGGTGAGTCGCGGGCCATGTGGACAGTGTTTTCCCGCTACCATGGCGGTCGGGGAGGTTTTCCGACCGCCATCGTAATAGGCCCCTAAGTAAGGAAACAAAAATAATGTAGGAATACCTACAACACAAAACTCGACTCTACCCAAACACCAAATGACTAGAATACCTAGAGACAATAGCCGAATCTATACTTTAAATAAAAAACAATAGCAAACACCATGCAGCATTTAAAAATTACAAAACATTTAAACAACATATTTCTACTCTTTTTTAAATTAATAATTATAATTGTCATTTAAAAACTAAAAACGTAGATAAAAATATATGACATAATATAATTATTAAAATAAAAAAGAAACAAGAATTCCAAATGTTACCAAAAACATTTCCCACCCATAATAATAAAAAATAACTTACAGTTCTGTCGCAGTAGATGGTATTCAAAAATGAACAAATCCATAGTAGATAAATCAAAACACGAATCCATTCAAAAGGAAAGCCCCCAAAAAATGCAAAAATACAACTGTAGAAAAAAGGCTCCAACGACGCACTCCTCTCAATAACGAAAGCCCAAAAAAATTGCAGAAATAAAACTGTAGAAAAAAGGCTCTAACGATGCAATCCTCTCAATAACGAAACCCGAAAATTAGCTTAAAAAAAACCACTCCAACATACCCGAAAAATAATAGGAAATGTAAAAAGTATTTTGTTTCAAAGAAACAAAATACATTTTCCTTTAAAAAAAACAAAAACGCGTCTTTAGCACCATCCCTTAACGAAACGGGGAACGTGCAAAAAGAAAAAACAGCACCCTCCCACAATAACATATACAAACCAACACACATTAATTGCAACATTAAATACAACATAACATCATTAAACATCACATAACTAACACTATAGAACACTCTACTACTCTTCAAAACTACGTCAAACACATCAAACACTAAACTACCAAAACAACACCAAACTACACAACAAATGAACATTTAACACCCTAACAAGTCTAACTACACTACTACAACCTCCCTCCTACCTTAAAACTACCTTAAAAGTTAATTAAATCAAACTTACCTTAACCGACGAAACACAGCTCCCAACCGCAGGGTTCCGTCTTCCAAAATGACCTAAAAACGAAACAGATAGACAGAAAAGTGGGGAAAATGGAGAAAAATGGCCGGGTAATAAAAATGAAAAAAAAACTACCTCCCCATAGATAAGAATGGAGAGATAATAAAAAAATCCAAAAATTAAATATATATTTTTTATATTTTGAAAAATATATAGAAAAAATGCACAAAAATGTAAAATATATATTAAATAATATGTTATCACAAAACATGAAATATAATATTTAATATATATTAAAATGTATATTTGTTTGATGTACTCACCTTCAACATATACAATTACAAGAAGACTATTGTAAATGTGCAAACAACATAACAATGTTTAATTACAAAAATATATGATACAAAAATATATTTGTGAAACAAATTTGTTAATTAGTTATATATATTTTTTAAATAATAATATTTAATATACTAAATAATAAAAACAAAATGTACAAACTAGAACAGTGTAAAATACATTTTATATAATGACAAAAATACAATTATTTAAACTGAATTAAAAAACGTAAATACAAATGTACTAAAATGTTCACTTTTCTTTAAAAGAAGTGATAAATAACAAAAATCAAAGGGGCTCATTACGATACCCGGCGTAAAAAAATCCGCCAGGCATGGAAGCGGCAAAAATCCGCCCGCACACACCGCCTGAACACCGACCACGCCATTACGATTACACAAACCGAAAACCGCCATCGGCGGAAAAATCACACAAAATACCGCCCGCCATCGTCCGAGTCGGAGTCAAACCGCCCGCCACGGACGGAAACACGCACGACAACACAAAACCGCCCGCCCACACGGCCGACACACCGCACGTGAAATTACGATCGCACCGCCATGAGCGCGGAAAAACAACAAATATACCGCCTGCCAGCGCAAACAACGCCGATGAGAATCGACACGGCAGAAGCCATGGCGCCCACGTACCTGCACAGAAACCATCCGCACACAAAACCAATAGCACACAACATGGCCAACAAGTCCACACAGCAAGGCACACACAAATACACAAGCACAGTACACATCCCGAAAACACCCCCGGGACAAACAAAAAATACAAAGGCCAGAACCCCAGACACAACACACCTGAAAACAACAGACCATGAGGACACACCCACATAGGTGAGTACAAAAGCAGCACTCCCACAGACCACAACCCCTTGCTACATTGCAAACCAGAGAGGAGAGGAGAGGAGAGGACACAGTGACACAGCAAGGACAGCAGCACACCACAGAAACGCACACATCACAACCACCACCACCACCACCAAACACCGGCACCACAAACCCCCTGCACATTACACAACACACACCGCACCAGCACCACAAACACCATGGCACCACAAAGGATGCCCAAGTTCACGCCCATGGAGCTGACGGTCATGGTCGACGAGATCATCAAGGTGTACCCACAAATCTATGGGAACATGGTCCAGCACACACCACTAGCCACCAGAAACAGAATGTGGACCCGGATCGTAGACCAGGTCAATGCAGTCGGGACCCTGCCCAGGAACAGAACCGAGATAAACAAACGTTGGAATGACGTAAAGAGCCTGGTCAAGAAGAAGGAGGGCAAAAACAGAGAGCTGGCTGCCGTCACTGGCGGAGGGAATCCCGCGCTCTTTAAGACCTTCAAAGCGTGGGAGGAGAAGGTGCGAGTCGTAATCCATCCGGAGATCCTCGCCGGATTAGCAGGGGAGTGGAGGCTGGTAAGTACAAACTAATGTATACCAGCACACCGCTATGTACTCACATGCGCAACTACCATGCCACAGCTCCCAGGGACAAACACCCCCATGTCCAGCACACAATACACAACACATCACACGCACATGCAACAGACACTACCACACACAGCCCAAACCGAACAACTGTAAGATGCGTGGGGACATGTGTACACTAAGCCAGCCACGTAACCACCAACAGGTCCCCAAATATGCCAGAAGCGCCACAACGAGCACCCACCACACCCATGTGTCCGCCACAGCTGCACTAACCGACAAGTAACAGGTAAGTGGCAGGAACACAAAGTGCAGTGGGTGGGACGGTGGACAGCCCAAGTACAACACACACCAGGCCCCAGTCCCACAGCACAGCAAGGAGGAGCATCCCCCACACCCCACAGCCACGTGTCAGCCACCGCAGTGCACAACGACAGCCGAAAGGCAGACATCACGGTCCACAGCAATCGGTGTCAGTGGGTGTCCAGCCACCCCCACGACCCACAACACCCCCCACCCCCACAGACCTGCAACATGGAGCACCCCCGCTTAGAGCCATGTGGCATCCAGTACAGTGAACGCACGAACAACTTGCAGGTGGGAAACTGGACAGGGCTGGATTACTGGAGGCATGAGGACCATAACACGACCAACACATGGGACATGTCACGTAGCAGACGAACACGCAGCACCGCCCACCGTCACGAACAAGTGAACAATGTGCACACGGACATGAACAGCAGACTCACACCCCACATGACCCATCACAGACATAGCAACACCCAAGGAGCCACGTCTGCATGCACAAGCCACACTGAATATAGTCCCACACGGCAGCCACTGTGCAACTCATCACACACAACCGAAACACCATTGAAGTCCTGTCCATGTAGCCCCCACTGCCTGTCAACCCCACACCCCACAACTACGCCTATGTAAGACAAACAACACTAGACGCAACAGAGCGGAACAACAGAAATGCACACGAACACCACTGAACCCATCAAACTCACAGACACACCATGCACATACAACATACCATCCATCCCATCCGTCAGCCCCAGTCACATGAAAGGCATGTCATCCGCACAGCTGCCACACATACAGCAGTCACGCTAAGACACATGCCCATGACCAACCATGTGCCAGAAGTCAATTAAGCGCACGACACACTGTGAGCAACAACACACAACATGGGCCACACCCCCCGAGCACTGCAGTGATGCACATGGCACAGGGCAGCACGCACACCAAGGAGATGGGACAACTGCAATACGTTGGCTGGCACACAACTATCACTCACTCATAACGATGCGTCCAATGCCATGTCCAGTAACCACAACAGACAGCAAATATGCAGGGCATGTCAGGCATGCACACACCTCAGACCATGCACTGTCATGCTGCCACAACACATGTCACGTTCGGCACCCATGGCTCACAGCATGTACCCCAAAAGCATATCCCCTCCCAAATGCGAATCTGGGGCATGGCCCCCATGTTGCCATATGCGTTCCTAAGCGTTCCATTTGAACCCCAAAAGCATATCCCCTCCCAAATGCGAATCTGGGGCATGGCCCCCATGTTGCCATATGCGTTCCTAAGCGTTCCATTTGAACCCCAAAAGCAAAGTACAAACCAGACCCAGGATGGTCCAGGAGCCCGCATACACCAGAGTCACAATGAGTAGGGGCAAAGCAACACACCCATCGGCATGGCCAATCCGTCCCATGCCACATGTGCACAGCACACAGTCCCATTGCCTAGCACACACAACTACAGATGCCACAGCCACACACTCGCCTCCGGGAAACCCATGTACGAGATTGCACGAACTGCCAATGTCAGACGACTAATACATACTTCGCCAGGTGCAACACAATAACAAATCTCATTCTCTCCACAGGTGACGAACTGCTGGACGCTGGGGATGGAGACAGCAGCCAGCACAGCCAGCCTACAAGCCCCCAACGAGGACACACGGATCTGGAGGATCTGTCCACCTCTTCGGACACGGACCACCAAGCTGGCCCATCTGGCATGGCAGGGCCCAGCCGCTCCCCAGGACCCCTCCTACCCACCAACCCATCATCCAGGGATGCTGAACAGTCCCAGTCCCCTGCTGCCACTGTCGTTGCGGCCACACCCACGGTCATTGCGGCCACTACCACTGCCGCAACCGCCACCATCGCCGCACCGACCACCACCGCCTCCACCACCACCACGTCTTCGCTGGCACCAGCCCCAGCGCAGGTGGTGGCCCGGCCGACTGGATCCACCCTGGGAGCCACAGCGAGGACCGTGGTGAGCAATGTGGCTAGTGGGCAGGCCGGTGGCAGCAGGACTGGTAGGAGGAGCAGGGTCAGGGAAACGCCAGCCTCCCCTGGGAGCCATGCCCTGCCTCAAATGGCCAGAGTCCTTGGGGCCTATGAAGAGGCCCAAGGACAATGGGCCAGGTCTGCTACTGACACGCGGGAGGTGCTGGGGGTGCTGAGGTCCATGGACGCCCATATGGGCCAATTCGTGTCCCGTATGGACCAACTCGTGGACCTCATGGGCCAGCTGGTGGTGGCGGTGGGGTCACAGGCAAGGCCAGCAACACCACCTCCGCCACCACCTGCTAGGGCGCAGGGTCGGCCAGCAGTGTCCACTTCCCCTGCGTCCACAGCCAGTGAGCACACCTCACCCACCACCAGCAGGTCGCCACCACACACCCCCCTCCCAAACGTGGAAGGGGCCGTCCGAAGAGGAAACAGATCTCCCGGGAGGACTTCGCACGCTCCAGTCGCAAGTGAGGCAGCCAGCCAGCCTTCCGCCAGCCTTCCTTGACCAGCCACTGCATTGACTTGCTCTACGATCCCACTCCACACAGCCAGCTGGATGGCATGTGTGTGTTGGACTATGGACATAGAACCAGTGGGTACACCCTGATCATCACGCAGCCATGACCGACAGCTCATTGTCACTGCACGCACCACTTTTGTCATCACCTTACACACAATCACATGTCACAGTTCGTAATAAATGCACCTTTTTCACTAACTGCTGTTTGTGCCCTGTGTTTATTTGTACGGAA